>CM032797.1:7792500-9026214 GCA_019155185.1 Beaufortia kweichowensis | reverse complement strand
GTTGAGTGAATGTGGTCTGGATTCTGTGGATGAGGGTCATTGTGTCAGAGACGCTGTAGAAAGAAAGAGTTCCTGCACTGTGATCCACATACACTCCTATTCTGGAGCAGCTGGAGAACACAGAGCATTTAGTCCATTTACTATTGTGCAGTAATGAATATCCTGAGGGAGAGCAGAGCAAACTCCAGGACTGATTATTCCCTCAAATACACTTTCATTACCATTTCCCTTCCTGTTGATGCTCTTATATGACACTGATATTAACACACCATCACTCCCAGTCCACTCAACCTCCCAGTAACAGCGTCCACACACACTCTCTCTACACAACACCTGCTTCCAGTAATCAAATCTGTCTGTATGATCAGGATAACGCTGCTCTGTATCAGTGTATGTAGCCAGCTCTGTTCCCATCAAACAGGCTGAGGTGCTTATTTACAGTGTTTGAATCCAGTGACAACTGACTGGAATCTGAAGGAGAAAAAAGATAATTGAAGCATTTTAACAAAAGTTAAAATTGGTCAGGCTAAACTCTGAAACTTCTATACTTATTTTCTCTTTTATTTGATATTTAAATATTTTTTGTTCTTTATATTCTACGAACACACCTCTCCTTTTTTTTAATTTATAAACACTTTTTTTTAACTTTTTCTCTTTTACTGCTGCTACTATTCATTCACCTTTCTATCAGTTATTTAGTTACTAATGTTTGTGACTTAAAAGTATCTAAACATCTTGGCTTTCATGATTTTTTGTATTCCTTCATTATTAAGTAGGGTAGATATTATGAATGGTTTGAAGTATGTCTTACATTTCAAGAACTCCTTCCTGGTCTTTGGTTCATTAGGGGGAATACCCATCATATATGTAACTATAAACATAAATATAATGATTATATTTCTTATATGAACAAGTAAACATGAAATATAATAGTAAACAATTATACAAAAATAATAATATTCCATAAGTCATTAAGGATCTTCTACTACCTTTACCAGACAGCATCTCCTCTTTACAGAAATTCTCCATTTTTTCTTTCAGTTGAGAGACAGATTTTCTCACATCATCAAAAGAGAAGAGAGAACTCGCATTAATTTTGTGTGAGACTGTAGATTCAAGAGCTGCAGAGAGAGACTGAAAACTCTACAGAAGAGACAGAGACCTTCATTATCTACAAACATTCTCCACTAGTCTCCACAACAATCAGACATTCATATATTGTAGCCTTTTCACATTATCTGTGCTGTAAATTAAGTAATGCATCATTTTATTAATGAGGGACTGTTGGACTGGTTTTAGCATTTTTTTAACACCTGCTTTAGTCAGTTGCATTTACATGAAGAATAAAATGACAAAATAAGAGACAAAATCAGTTTTGTGTTACCTGCATGAAAAGGATGTGATTGTCTGTTTGTGAAAGCTGCTTCAGTTCAGCATCTCTACTCCTCAGATCAACAATCTCCTGCTTCAGTTGCTTTAAGACTCCTTCAGCTCGACTCACTGCAGCCTGTTCTTGATCTCTGATCATCTGTGTGACCTCAGAGCGACGTCTCTCAATGGAGCGGATCAGATCAGTAAAGATCCTCTCACTGTCCTCCACTGCTGTCTGTGCAGATCGCTGTTAAAACACACACTACACATTACTGAAAGTTCTCTATCACTGGAGGAGAGTCTTAACTGAATATCTGAATATAAAACAGCTGTCAGCAGATTAAAGTCACCTTATGAGACTCAAAAGACCTTCTCAGCTCCTGAAGCTCCCTTCTCTTTCTCCTGGATTCTCTTCTGGAATTTTCTCTGCATTTCTCCCAGACGTCTCTGCAGGAAAACAAACAGTTGTGAAAACCTTTGAATATTACCTAAATATGTGCAAATCCATAACAACATAATTTGCTAATATGTAAAATGTCAATTATGCAGCATCAGTTCAGGTACCAGTTCCTACCTGTTTCTCAGTCCTCTCCGCTACAGCTGTTACAGTTTTATGGTTTTTATGTTCTTGCATTGTACACACATAACAGATGAACTCCTGGTCAGTTACAGACTAGCTGGCAGTAGACTTCCAGAGGTTTTCTATGTTTTGAGCAGAGTATATCATGGAGATGTCTGTTTCTCAGTGGGATCCATCAGATTGTGTTTTTTGCTCTTCCTTTGAAAGATAATTCTCATGTTGTTCAAGGTGATTTGTGGCAGTAAGACTTGGGCAGACATCTCCAGACAGGACTTGACAGCTTTAGTTTATGTCTCCCGCCACTGAAGACATCACATGTCCACATCTCCAGCTCCAGCATAACAGTGAGCAGGAAGAGCGGTTTGAAGTTTTGTCTTGGTTTGAGTTTTTCCACCACTTCAGCAAACATCACATTCTTGTATAAAGCAGGTCTTGGACTGAAGATTTTTCTGCATTGAGGGCAGCTGTAGACTCCCGTCTGATCATCCTGATTCCAGCAGTCGGTAATACAGTTCATACAGTAACTGTGTCCACAGGGAATGGTCACTGGATCCTGCAGTAGATCCAAACACACTGAACATCTTAAGTGATCTTGAGAAATACTGGCTTCTGCCATTTCTTTATAAACATACAACAACTCGACAACACTTAAGTTTCGTTTTCTCTGAACTGAACAGCTGAAATAGTTTCCTGGTTACGTGCTCAAGAGACGTGTGCAAAACAGGTTTCTCTATAATGTGTGACTCATCTGTGTCTTTGTGTGCATTCACAGATAACAAAAAAGTTGTTTTTTAATCTTCAAATAATGACCTAATGTATTTTAACATGGTATATGTATAAATATATATGTGTATTTAAATATATATGTATTTTTTTAAACAAAAAAATTTAGATGAACATCAACTAGCTCTCAAAGATCAACGATAATCACTGACAATTAGAAAGTGACATTTCTTTGTTTGTTTGTCCTTTTATTTACATCTATTTGTTGCTATAATGATGTCTTTTACATTTTAAGATTAGCAATGTTTTATGTTCAAAGAAAAATGACATTAATTGGACACAAACACTGAGTATAAATGAAAGTTAAAACCTTGATGATTACAGCAACGCGTGAAGGCGAAAAGCGGACTGGCTGGAAGAACAAATGTGTGTTCTTTAACTACTTTTAAAGGATGGCAAATGTTTACAGAGTTTGGAATACACCAGTTATAGCACCTTATGGACAAACTGTGACATTTACATAATAGCTGTATACACCAGAAACTGCATGTTGTTAATGGATGCATCTTCACAAATGTTATTGACTATGTAAGTAAAAGCCGGAAAAACACACAGACACAAACAGAACACATAGATGTTAAAATATATGTTTATTGACACACATCCATCGGTGCGGCCTCCAATGCAGTTTAACATGCAGTTCATCCAAGACTAAACATATCAATCAGTGCTTCATTTTTAGTTTTATTTTATTTCATTTTGACATGTTCACTGAAAAAAAATCTATTTTTGCACAATGTATCTATTAATCAAATGTAGGGTAATACATTACACAAAAGAACAGATAAAGATAAATGTACCCAATAGATAAATGTTTACCTTTCATTATAGCATAATTATAGTGTTCCCATGAAGCTTTAGAATCAGTATTGATTTGAGTGATGACATTATTCATAGACTGTAGTTATCTTGTAAAGAAAAACAACAAAAACCCTCAAAATTGAAGTCTCAGTACCCTGAACTTCTCCAAACCCTTTTAATCTTTGATTCAGATTACATTGTGCCATTGTTTCTGTAACACTAAATTAAGTTTTGTAGGTTTTCAGGTATTATCTATTTTATCAGACGACACACTTTCACTGTGGATCCATTATTAACAAGAAATCCAGGATAGAGAGATTGAGTGAATGTGGTCTGGATTCTGTGGATGAGGGTCATTGTGTCAGAGACGCTGTAGAAAGACAGAGTTCCTGCACTGTGATCCACATACACTCCTATTCTAGAGCAGCTGGAGGACACAGAGAGATTAGTACATTTACTCTTGTGTCTGAATAAGTATTTAGAGGGACAGCAGTACAAACTCCAGGACTGATTATTCCCTCCAAATACACTCTCAAAACCAGTCCTCTTGATGGTCTTATATGACACTGATATTAAGACACCAGCACTCCCAGTCCACTCAACCTCCCAGTAACAGCGTCCACACACACTCTTTTTACACAACACTTGCGACCAGTAATCAAATCTGTCTGGATGATCAGGATAACGCTGCTCTGTATCCGTGTATGTAGCCGCTCTGTTCCCATCAAACAGACTGAGGTGTTTATAAGCCGTGTTTACATCCAGAGACATCTGTCTGGAATCTTATAGAGAATAAAGAATTAAATTTGTGTAGTCAGGCTAAATAGAAATTGCTCTCTTGTATGTGTTTAGTAATGACAGCAGCTTATGAACAAACTCTTTGTAACAGGTTAATTTATAAACACTGCTGGAAGGTTTCTGATCAACTTTGTCTCAAAGTATCTGCTGCTTACTGCTGATTTTACTCTCTATTATTAACGAGTTACTGATGTGTGATCTGATGTGAAGTTTCTGAAAACAAAAACATCTGAACTATTTGTCCTTCTTGTATTTTTCATGTGGCAAGTGATAGATATAAATACATATTTGAAATGTTTTGAAAGCGGCTTACATTGCAAGAACTCCTTCCTGGTTTCGGGTTCATCAGAGAGAATATTTGTAACTATAGACACAAATAGACACAATTAGTGTAATTGCCATGTAAAATATTAAATAGTTTATATAAGCTTGCTTCTGAGAGTGAATAAATATCTTCTACTTCACCTTTATCAGACATCATTTCCATCTCCTCTCTGCAGAAATTCTCCAGTTTGTCTTTCAGTTGAGAGACAGATTTGATCACATCATCAAATGAGTGAAGAGAACTGACAGTAAAACTGTGTGAGACTGTAGATTCAAGAGCTGCAGAGAGAGACTGAAAACTCTACAGAAGAGAAGATATAAACACCTTCAGTATCGCTGCACAACAATCAGACTTGAATGAAACTACTGTAAGACTTTAGCAGAATCTCTTGTATAAGTTTGTTTTATGGACTTTTGGTTTGGTCTTGACACTTTTTGACAGTTGTTCTAGTAAGTGATAACTGCGTTATATTCAGAATAAAACAAAATCTGCTCTGTTTGGAACAGAAATCAGGTTTCAGAGTTGTGTTACCTGCAGAAAAAGGATGTGATTGTCTGTTTGTGAAAGCTGCTTCAGTTCAGCATCTCTACTCCTCAGATCAACAATCTCCTGCTCCAGTTGCTTTAAGACTCCTTCAGCTCGACTCACTGCAGCCTGTTCTTCATCTCTGATCATCTGTGTGACCTCAGAGCGACGTCTCTCAATGGAGCGGATCAGATCAGTAAAGATCCTCTCACTGTCCTCCACTGCTGTCTGTGCAGATCGCTGTTAAAACACACACTACACATTACTGAAAGTTCTCTATCACTGGAGGAGAGTCTTAACTGAATATCTGAATATAAAACATCTCTTCCAGCTGTCAGCAGATTAAAGTCACCTGTTGAGACTCAATAGACCTTATCAGCTCCTGAAGCTCATTCTCTTTCTCCTGGATTCTCTGCTGGAATTTTCTCTTTGTTGGTCCTGAAAGTCTCTGTAGGAAAACAAACAGCTGTAAATCCCTTTGAATATTATATAAAACTATGTGCAGCAAAATTATTATTAATCATTATATACATTTAAAGGCTACAGATATGCTTTTTTTAATTGACAATTTTAAAGTAATAACATTTACATTTTGTGTGATCAAAATACTATAAATATTTCAGAACAATAAGTAGGCATGAAAAATATTACTCTTAAAAATGTATCTTTAAAAATAAAATTGTTATTGTTAGTGCACTTTTCAATGTTTTTTTTTTCTTAAACTAAAAACATTAAAAACTAGAAAGCAATTTCCTGGTTACAGTTACAGACTAGCTGAAACTAGTCAAGCCTCATTCCTGTCTTTGCTTCCTTGCTTTTCTCTAAGAGAAAGAGATTGAAAGAGAAAAGATATGAATGAATTAGATTTTGTGTTTTTACCTGTTTCTCAGTTCGTTCTGCTGAAGCTGGTACAGTATTGTGATTTTTATGCTCTTCCTTTATACACTCATAACATATGCACTGCTGGTCAGTGACACAGTAGATTTGTAGCTGCTTATTATGTGTTGGGCAGATCATCTCATGAAGTCGTCTTGTGGGATTCATTAGATTATGTCTCCTGCCACTGAAGAGATTCTCATGTTGTTCAAGATGATTCTGACAGTAAGAGCTCAGACACACCAGACAGGATTTGACAGCTTTGGGTTTTCTCCCAGTACAGACGTCACACTCCACATCTCCATGTTCAGTGTTACAGTGAGCAGTACGAGCGGTTTGAAGTTTTGTCTTCTTCAGGTCTTCCACCACTTCAGCAAACATCACATTCTTGTATAAAGCAGGTCTTGGATTGAAGATTTTTCTGCACTGAGGGCATCTGTACATTCCTGTCTGATCATCCTGATTCCAGCAGTCGGTAATACAGTTCATACAGTAACTGTGTCCACAGGGAATGGTCACTGGATCCTGCAGTAGATCCAAACACACTGAACATCTTAAGTGATCTTGAGAAATACTGGTTTCTGCCATTTCTTTATACACATACAACAACTCGACAACACTTAAGTTTAGTTTTCTCTGAACTGAACAGCTGAAATAGTTTCCTGGTTCCGTGCTTTGACAGACGTGTGCAAAACAGGTTTCTCTATAATGTGTGACTCATCTGTGTCTTTGTGTGCATTCACAGACAATTTTTAAATTTAACAAATTTTAATTAAATATTTACAAATAGACAAAGGTTTAATTTTAATATTCAAAGAATGAGCTAATGTATTTTACCATTATATTATATATGGTACTGTGCAGAAATTTATTGGAAGACAAACTAGCCGAGTAAGAAGTCAATTTGAAAATGACTTCATTTGTCCTTTTATTAACATCTATTTGCTGCTTAAATAATTGCTTTTAAATGTTGAAATAACTAATGTTTTAAGCTTGAGGAAATAGGTTTAATTTTCACACATACAGTTCCTGAGAACAAATTAAAATAAAACTGGAGGCAGAAACCAGATTGGCTGGTAGTTACAAATGTCTGAGATTCCATTTACTACATATACAGAATGAAAAATTTCAGACATTTGGGGTTACATTTTGGAAGTCATCAGTTATAGCACCACCTTATGGACAAATTATGACATTTAAGTATAAACTGACAAGTATTGTTTTTGAATTCCAGTTCAGGATTTGAGGGCATCATTACAAACACTACTGACTATGTAAAGTAAAAGCCGTAATAAAAACACACACACGGACATCGAGCACATAGGTGATAAAGATATGTTTATTGACACATATCCATCAGTGCGGCCTCCAATGCAGTTTAACATGCAGTTCATCCAAGACTAAACACATCATAGTTCCAGTGCTTCATTTACTGAACACATATGTAAAAACCATGTTGGACAATTGAGGAGGTATTCATGATCTCATTTCATTGAATTATGTACACTGAAGGAGACTATTTTTAAGGGGAAAATGAAGAAGTGTCTGGTTTTTATATATCATCATATTCAAAACTAACAGAACATCTTTCCGTCATCATGCTGAATGATGAATAATGAACTTTCTGAACTTTGGTTGACAACGTTTAATACATGCATAAAGTGGACCGTTCTGATTCAAACCATGTACATTCTGATAAAATCACAATGTGCTAGATATATATACTTTTATGTTTTTAAAGGATGACACGAGTAAAGATTTGTCTCGTTTTGGAGAGAAACGCAAACAGATATGGCAGTAAAATCGTTATCCAAAAGGCACTAGGTGAGCCAAATGCTACACCTGTTTAGTCTTCTACAAATAACTTACAATTCAAACAGTGCAGTTTTACATTTGTTAACTTAATGTTTTCCTTTTTGAACCATTTATCTATGAATCAAATGTAAGGCAATACATTACAAAAAAACGATAAACAAAACTTATTACAGAAACATGTACCCAATAAACACACAGAAACTTTTTCATGGTATCTATGACAATAGTTTCTATCTCCTGATGCCATAATGATGGTGTTCCTATGGCTTGGAGCTTCCAAACACGATAATGATAATGACGATGATGATGATATTATGCATAGACTGTAATTATCTTGCATGCTCCTCAAAACAAAAAGCAACAAAAACCCTCTAAATCGAACTCTCAGTACCCAAAATTTCACCCAACCCCATTAATCTTCCCTTCAGACTTTTAGGATTGAATAAGGCAACTAGAGTCCGTCAGAAGGCATCAAAGTCAATCTATGTGAAAATAGTTTGCAAATCAGAATGACTGTCCCTAAGACCATTTAAGAACAGTAAATTCACCAAAATACACCATTTTACCATGATATCAAGCTAGGGTTCCAAACCCAGAGGTTTAAACAGAAAGACATTTAAACAATTCCCAAGTTGTAAAAAGCTGTCCAAGTTTTTCTCTGGAAAGACTGTAGAAGTTGCGTTGTGGATAGATGGAAGTTGACGGGATCCCAGTGTTGGAGGGAGAGGGCACGAACGAAAAGAGACCTTAAATGTCCACGAAGGCTCGTGAAGGGCAAATCCTGAATTTCAGCATCAATCACTGAGTCTTTATGTCAATTCAGTTGCGAAATGTAACTGTAATGTTACCGTAATGTTAAATCCAATTTTTTTTGTTTGAGTTTTTCTGTGTAAGTCTTTTGCGGATTTTGAAGAAGAAAGTACAATGTCCCAATTCAATCCAACGGTTCAGATGGTTAGCTGGAAAAAAGAAAAAATATCTAGTGTATGTTTTCATAAAGAACTTTGAACTTTGGATCATATTTTTACGACAGACTCTTAAACAGTTTTTAATAATATGATCCAAAATTCAACACGCATCTCCAATAAGATTATATGGGCAAATCTCATGAAGATATACAGATCACATTTCACCCCCAAATCAAAATTGTTTCTTAAAGTTCAATCATTTTGAGAACTATTAAGATTTTTTCTTTTTGCACTTTTATTTGCATGCATAATTATAACTGTAATGATCCTGACTGTACTTTGATTTTGGGGTCAAATCAAGCATGTTCTCAGCAGGTTTCATGAGATTTACCCATGTTTTTGTTAGTTACCACCATAGAAACACCAGATAGACAGAACACACATCCTGATTTGCGCTACAATAAGTTCTTCAGCCACTTCGTGCCCGCTGATTTAGTTTCAGACTCTGAAACGTTATTCCAGCAAAAATGGGCACTCCACAATGGCAAATAAAAACATTAGCCCTTCTGGTCTTTCTACTTCCCTTCGTAAAACCTTAAATTGTATTTTTGAAGGTATGAGAGCAAACATGGGATTTTGAGAGGTAGTGCCGAATGCCAAATAACCAGCAGGGGGCGCACAGAAGTAGGTTATTAACAGATTAAAATAGCACAACGCAAATTAAAAAAACTATTTGTCCGACTAATAAAACTTTGTTTTTAATTGCCATTGTGGTGCACAAATCCCCACAGTAAACAGAGCAGGAGACCCCTCCAGATTACAACGCACCACCTTAAACACTGCTAATGAATGTGCTAAACAAACATGGAGGAGTTCACTACACCATTAGAACATTAAGGTCTGGAGCAGCTGTGTGTTGTTGTCAGCATGTGCTGGATGTTGTGTCTGCCGCTTGGAGAGTGGACTGCGCCCTGCTACAAGACAACAGGAGATAAACAGCCAGTCACGACACTACCCTGCCCTTAGAGCCGGCACGCTCACCGCCAACAACAACTAGAGCTATAAAGCTGTTAAATGCAATCTTCTTAATACAAATAACATCTAAGACGGTTAAGATTGAGCTTTTTGTATTGTGCCATTAAGCTTAATTGTCATGAAAATGTCATAATGTAAAATCTTAATTGCCCTAAGATAATGTACAACTTAATGTTGTTATTGTGTGGTGAATATGACGTAAATGTGCATGTGATGGGTTACAGTAAAAAACCCAAATGAAAATGTTTTTAAATACAGTTGCTATCAAAATTAAAACCACAATCATACTCTAACGTCTGTGATTTCAGATTCGCGTTGTGTTACTGTACGGTGGCAGTTACCTGAGCTTGCCCGTGTTTTTTGAAGGGTTCCTGCGGAAGGACTGGTTTGCTACGGAGCGAGTGGACATCGTGCGCGGGGAAGCCCTCGAGAAGGTAGAAGGAGGGGTCTTGGGAATCTTCTTGCCGAGATGACCGATCCATTTCTTCTGCTCTTCCTGGGACAAGGCCAGAAGGAGCATGTCTCGGGCTGACGTCACGTCGTAATTCACTGAGGGGTGAGAACGTTGTTTATTTACATACAACATATACATTTGTGCATGTTTTGCCATAAATGCAATGACATGAACAATATTAAAACAGTGGTCCCAAAAACATTTGGAATGCATAGAAACATACAACTTTTGTTGCATTAAATACCAAAATATTAAACCATAAATATCTACATTAATGTCAGATCTTTTCAGTCTTAATGGAGAAAGTGCAAACAATCTGCTGGTGTCTCACCTTTGCAAGGGGCGATAACATCCTCCTTCTTGTCCAGGTGGTCTTTGTGGCACTTGACGTGGCAACGGCGGCATTCCAGGGCCGGTGGGGGCTTGAACATATGCCACAATGGTTTGGAGCAAGCCTCACAGTTAGATGGAAAATGGTACAGGG
This sequence comes from Beaufortia kweichowensis, assembly GCA_019155185.1. Taxonomy (NCBI): domain Eukaryota; kingdom Metazoa; phylum Chordata; class Actinopteri; order Cypriniformes; family Gastromyzontidae; genus Beaufortia; species Beaufortia kweichowensis. The sequence goes on along the minus strand of CM032797.1, from coordinate 9,015,459 downwards.
TGGGAATGAACTCGTGGCCTTTGTGGGGCAAGCAGTTGGCCTTATCCCCCTGAAGAACACTATCCATGTCAGCTTCCTTCCTACACTCACCTTCGTTGGCATAAAGGATCTGAGGAACAAAAACATATTGTTCATTTTGATTAACTTTAGCTTTTGACTAACTGTTAAACATATTTATTATTGGTTAAAAGCATTGAAAATAACTTACCTGAAATATTCTGGGAATTTCATCAGTCTCAGCTCGATACACGTCGCCTTGTGTGACAGGACGTACATGGAATAGTTTGCTGTTTAAAAAAAAATCATATTTTTACATCACTTTGGATCAAAACATCAAAAGCTTAAATGGCTTAAAAGAAAACATTAAATTAAATTATACAAAAACGGATGTGTCACATGTAACACTGAATACTTACTCGATATCTAGTACCATAGAAGGATTGGACTGCTCCTTATCTTGCTCATCATTGTAAAACAGAATTTTCTTACTGCTCACCACAACATACTGACGACAACAAAAAGGAACGTTTTCACAAAATGTATGACACTGTAGAGTTTCAATCAGAATTCTCGATAAAAGTCTCACCTGCTTCTTCCAGCCGTATCGTTTTTTATTAGCCCTGTTCGGTATTGACAGCCAACCTTCAAGCCTTGATTCTAAAGACACAGGAAATGCATTAAAACCAGGTAAATTAAAACAAACTTTTGAAATACACATGCGGTCAAACTCTGGAATCAGGCAACGTTTGTGACACAGTGCATAAAAATCAAATAACTTCTACATGATCATGCATATCAGCGTAAACCAGCTTCACTTTAAAATAGCAGCCTCACACATATAGCAGCTCATGAGCATGCAGGAGATTTTAAAGTCATTTTATTTTATTTAAAACAATTTATATTGAAGATGGAGGATCATTTAATTTTATGTCGACTTAAAATCCAATGTTTCTTGTTAACAACAGTTTTGTTAAACAGCATATATGATCATCAGTTCAAACTACCAATTGTATTATGTCTTAACTGTTTTTTAGGATTCGTCATGCTAACGGTTAGAGACAATTAGGTTAAAATGTTACTGGTTTGAAATCACACTTTCACACAGTGTTGATAAAGAAGACAAATATGTGAAGGGAAGAATCATGCAGTGCACGACTGCTCAATCTCATTCGTTGTGTGTCAGCCGTGATACTGAATCCATAAATGAACCAAACATGCCATTTTTAGAGAATGACTAATAATCAATAATGACTGCACATTACATGTCATTGTTTACAGACTATAGTCATATTAATAGTAGGAACGGGTAAAAAAATAGAAGAACAATATTTAATCTATAGATTATTTATATGTAGTGTTTTGCATATATTGCTTTGTGTCACATTTTTTAAAAATTACACAGAATATAAGAAATGTCACTTGCAAATATTACTACTGGTATCAATAATCATACTAATAAATTTTCATAACGTATCTTTCAGTATGTTCTGTGTACACAAAAGCCATTAGACCTATTTGAGTCTTACTTACATAAAGCTATTTATAATATCTTTATAATTATGCCTCATAATGACCATTGTTAGTATACTGTATTATTATTAGAAACAAATATTAGTATGTAATTAGAAGTTTAATTATAAAAAGTATTAATATGCTATTTTATTCATAGTGTATATAATGTATCAATGTTGTGGTACAGTAATGAGAAAAAAAAGCAGAAAGAACACAAATAAAACTTGTATATCTTGGTATCGATCTCTAGTGCTCATACTCAAAAAAGAGTCAACAAAACTCAGTAACATATTCTGCATAGTTATAAACACTCCAAATAGTGTCTTTCTGAGGTATTAACAAGATGCATTCACACAAAGAAAAAATGAAAAGAAAAGAGACTAAATGATGTAAAAGAAAAAGCCACCCAGGAGCACATTCCAGGCATGATGGGATGCCAAACTTTAAGTTACTCACAGAGGAAAAGAATAGAAGATACAAAGATAACGAGAGCAAGGAGAACCGACTAGACATGAGGAGAACAAGAGATGAGAGAGGACTTTAAACAAAGACAAATGGCAATCCATGGCAATATTAAGCACTAGTCCACTTGCTAAAATGACATCATTATCTTTATGTCATTTAGCATATGATCTGGTGTGAACTCTGAATGATGACATAAAAGCGAAAGTTGACCTATCGTTAGTTACAATCAGCTAAAATAATGATGAATAGCATGATATACATTTGTATACACAGTATACAACTGATCTAAACAAAAAAAAAAGCCCCAACACCTATTTTGACACGCACGCTTATATTTGACATAAATATTCAACGTATAGCTGTCTCAGTACTTTGAAACATAAGCATTCCCAGTGTGTGTCATTAAAGCTGCCCATACCTGCGATGTTACTGTCGGTCTCATCCGGCTGTAGGCTGGTGATGCTGGAGTTGTCCATGCGGAGCTGCAGGTCACTCAGTTTCTCTCTGAGCTGCTCGATGTCACTTTCTTTACTGTCCAGTTGCATCTGCAGCTCATTGCGATATATACACTCCTCTGACAGTTGCTGCGAACACAAATGACACCGTTACCAAACTACAAAACTTTAACAGAATACATGAATAGCTCTTTAGTACGTCAATATATGCTACAAGAGAATTTTGAATCAGATGTGAATCTTACAGGTGCGATAAAGTTTATTCTGCCATTTCTTTTCTTTTATTATATTGGAGTTAAGCTCAGCATCTTGTTTACAAAACTTACTGCTTGCATCTCATTGAGTTCTTTCTGGTACTTGATGGCCATGTGGTTGAACTTCTCCTTTTCCTGGTTCAGCTCCAGCTGCAGTTTGCGATTCTCCTTCTCTTTCTTGCGCAAGTCAGTTGTGCTGTCTCTCTTCTTCTGACCCAACTTCATGTCCTTGCGGTTCATTATCTCAGCCAGCTTATTCACCGCCTGTAGTTACATGTGAAGTACAATATGTGACACAGACTGGGTTCCCTCTGTTCCCATTTGTGTTAAGATCATATAAAATATCTCAGTTCCTCTTTATACTTACATTGATTTCCCAATTTTAAATATAGCTATACACATACTGTGATTATGACAAACACTGATCTGATATCATTGTGAGGTCTTATCTTTGCTTATGGTCGTACCTGGGTCTTCAAGGTTCTTTCTATGTTAAGAGCCTTCTCATAGTTTGCCTTGATCGAGTTTGCCACTTCTTCCTTCTCTGCTGCAAATGCTACAAAACAACAATCAGATTGATTATGAAATAATAAAGGTAAATCGAAAGGTAACAGTTGGCTGAAAAGACTACCTTCTTCTTCAGCTCGAAGTCTCTCGTTAAGCTCTGTTTTCTCTTTGCTGAGGATCTCCACATCTTTGGTTAAGGTTTTGTTGGATTCCTCAAGCTATAATCACATTCAACACCATCAATACAATAATCTCAAACTTGACTACTATGACAAGGGTTAAAATAACATGTGATAAAATGGACTACATGCACAAAGTTCTCATTCTCAGAGGGTGTCAAAATAACGAAAATTAAGCAACGTGTACCCGTGTGATGATCGAGTCCTTTTCTACGAGTTCCTGTTTGTATCGCGAGGCAGCCTTTTTGTTCTCCTGAGAGAGCTCGAAATACTGCTCCTCCTGCAACGCCCGGGCCAACTGCTCCGACTCGGCCTTCGTCACGGTAAGGTCCAACTGAGCGGTTAGCGACTCCCTACAAAAACACAATTACTCTCTTTATACGGATACTGCTAATGGACACTGAGAAGAAAGACAGTTCAGTAAAGTGGTTTACAGACACTAAATTGTGATTCTGAATATTTTCTAAAGGATTTGTACTTCTCAGAGTGCATCTCTTGAACTTTTCTTTGAGCCTCTTGGATCTGTCGGTTCTTCTCCTCAACATCCTCTTTTAACTCCTTCACCTGAGTTTTGTAGAGAGTCTGAAATAAAGGTTTAGAGAATTAATCAGATTTACATGAAAAATTCTTCTCATGATGTGATAATATAACATGTCAGTGAAACAGGTTTACACTTTATAATAAGCATTACCTAAAATGCATTTGTGCATTTACACATTACATTTTTCTTTATTAGTTTGTTTAATTTATGCTATATTATTTTTTAAACTACCAGACTTCGCATACAGCTTAAAAAAAATAATAATAATAATAAAAAAATATATATTACATTTACATTTTACATTTAGACATTTAGCTGACGCTTTTATCCAAAGCGACTTACAAATATTAGGAGACAATGAAGCGATACATCAAAATATATATATATTTTATAATATATATATATATATATATATTTTTTTTTAGGTAAATTGATCATTTTGCTCCATTCTCTGTAATTCACCTACATTCCAAATATATATATTTTTAATTATGTACATTTATGTTCTAAAAATGGAAACGTAACAACATGGTCAAAATAACAAAATTTGTTTTTATACCTTGAATACTACAATGAAAAGTTTTCAACAACACAACACTTCATTAGAAATAAAGAAGTGGATTTACTTACAGAGAAATACTGCTCAGCCTCCAGCTGGTCCTGAAGTTCCCTCATCTGACCTTCATTCCCTCTGTACTGCCTGAGGAGATGCGTTTCAATCAGTTCATATCAATTCAGCTTCAAACAGGACTTAATTATTCAAACAACCATAATTATACATGAGCAATAACAGCTCCAGGCTCAGAATGTATCATAATAGTATAATAAAAATAAAGTATGAATTCATCTGACATCTCATCACCATTTTTTTATTTATAAAATAAAATATATTTTATTTGCTTTTTAAAGTTCACCCTTAAGAGTATCCTAATTTATCCCAATTGAAGTGGTTGCTACTACTGCTGTTAAATTTATTATAGTAAAAGTGAAATGTTGGTAATCAAATAATTGGCTTAACATTATTTTTTTTGTCTATGCCGCTCTGGTGACATCAGACAAAAAGGAAAATGTCATTTAGGTGGAGCACGTTGTTATATTTTAATGAAAGATTTCTTATTCTGAATAATGTGCACTGATGAATCGAACACAATAAGACCAGGAACTTGCATTAATAAAGTAAATAAGATCAATTTTACATTCATATTGACTATTGAAGCAAAACAATATATAATAAAGCCAAGCATTCAATCTCCTGTTGAACTGGGTTAACTATTTATAACCTCCCAGTCTACAAGGGAGTTCCACCTCAGTGTCGACAGAAGGAAAGGTGGAGGATTAACCGGCAGAGTCAGGCGGAGGGTAATTCTTAATCCACCAGTGTAAACATTGGCAGCTCCGGCTAGGTTTGAACATAAGCTGCAATAATAACCTTTTCCACAATAATGCCCTTTAATAGACCACTCGGCACACTTTACATATTAAGTAGTGTAGTAGGTTTTGGTAGTAGGCCAAAGAAACCCAGTTACTTTTGCTCCAAGTAGGCTAAAACTAAAGCCAACAGAACCATCAGAAATGTTTGAAATAAAGAAACATAATAAATCAACAAATGTGGACATTTACTACTTTAAAAACAGTACGCTGAACTAGTCTCTGATGAAAGTATGTACCCTCATTCCTAGCAATATCCTGTTTTCTCTCAAAGACAATAGACTGGGCCAGGAACTGTTAACATGCTGTGGCTTACGCACTGTAAAAAGCTACAAAACAGGGCTTGAAAGTTATGCTGGACAGTTAAACTAAGTGCTTAGTCTTCAAAAATATGTTGTTTGTCCATTAAGGTCACACAAAGTATTATTAGCAGTACAGACATGTTTACTCAGACCATTTAATTTATTTCATGTGAGATTCGTGATTTCTAGAATATGTCTACATGCAAACTATAAACTTTTCGATTTCTACCCATTTCTATTGGAAAATGCCAAAATGGTCACGTTCTGAAAGCTCTATGAACACATAAGAGGGCAAAGGTCATACTTGGTGAGTTGTGCCAGCTGGAACTCAAGGGAGCGTTTGTTCTCAAGAGCAGCGTTGATCTCCTGCTTGAGTTGCTTCTCTGATCCCTTCAGATGGTCGGCCTCTATCCTCCAGCTTTTCAGCTCGTTCTGGGCGAGCGCGCGTTTCCCGGTCTCCTGCTCCAGCTGGACCCGCAGGACCTTCACCTGGAAAATGAGAGAGAATTTGATGGAGAGAAGTTACTACAACACCTTACAATCCCGTCAAGCCGAGTAAGAGTAAACAGATGTCACTATTTTAAAAATACGGATGTGCCAAACCACCGGTGGGGTGGCGCTTACCTCATCCTCCAAGTGCTCCTTCTGCTTCATCAGCTGCTCCATCTTCTGCACGGACTGCTTGAGGTCAAACTCCAACATGGAGCACTGCTTTTCCACCTCCACCACCCGGCTCTCCGCCCGCATCCGTTGAGTGGTCTCCTCTGACACCTTCTGCTCCACCGCTGGAGAGAAGACGACATGCACGATTTATTTCACAAAGGTCATAAAATGCATCATTAACAAAATTGGTTTCAGCAAACATTTTCAGTACAAGATAAAATCATAAAATCTGTCCAAAATTTGACAGATTTATAATAATTAGCCCTAATAACAGATATTGGCCTTAAAACCATTATAGACTTCCTATACTGGCCAAAATGTTACATCAATGCATTCCCTTAAACTGCACACAATTTAAAAACGTAACATACTTTGATAAATTTAGAATAAAGACAATTAAGAACACACATCTGATACCCATTACATCCTGCTGGACAGACATTATCCACATTTCTCAGCTCAACTGTAATTGTCTAATTGCACCATAGGGACATTTCGGTATGTACTTAATGGGCGAAAAAGCATTTGATAGCAATTGTTCAAAAGGGAACAATAACAAAGCTACATTTTTGTTGTTAATAACGAGCGATTCTGCATGTGAAATCTCAAAGGTGGTGTCTGGACACGCAGCTGAATGAGACGCTGCGCAGTGTCTGGACACGCTGTCGGAATAAAGCGCCCCGGAGCAGAAGTTGGTGCAGGTGGCACGGGTGGGCGTGGAGCGTCTGGCACACGCAGCATACCGTGCATAGCAGCTGACTTGGCCTCCTCGATGGATTCGTATTTGTCGGTGAGATGAGCTCGGGTGACGCGGTGCTCGGTCAGCTCCTGATCCAGACGCTGCTGCAGGGTCTTCAGCTTGTAGTTCAGATCGATTTCCAGACTGTTCTTCTCCTGAAAACACAAAGCACAGGAAAAACTTGTTACTTGAGAACTTCAATTAAGTAATGTGGGAGTTTGACACATGCTAACTGCCTGGTACCCCTTGCACAAATATCATGCTAAGTTTATTGTAAATGCATTCTAAAGAGAAATGCACACACACAAAACAATTGTGAGGTAGATAAAGGAAATGATAAGAAACCTTTTCAAGGGCGTTACATCTCTCCTGGGCTTGTTTCCTCTCCAGCTCTACTTTGGAAATGCTCTGCTTCAAATTCTTGTTGTCCTCCTGCAGACCTGTGATACGAGCTGAAACAACAGAAGAGGACTTTTACCAGAAAAAGACTCATACCATTGACTATTACGTAATTAAAAATGATTGAATGGTCGAATCCAGCGAGGTACGGGGCAGTTCTTACCCTGCAGTTCTCTGATCTCCTCTGATCCCTGGCTGCAGGTTCTTCTCTCAGTGTCCAGCGTGGTCTGCAGCTGTAACAGCTCTTTCTCCAGCTGCTGTCTGGCGCTCTCCGCCGCACGGCTCTTTTCCTGCAGCTCACGGTTCACACCCTCCAGCTGATTCATGGACTTCACCATCTCTGTGTGACTCTTCCTCAGACGCACCACCGTGTCTGACTCGGCCCGTAGAAGGTCATTGGCCTCTCCCAGCTGTCAGTCACAGCAAAAGATATTAGTATTTTGGCCAACGACTTTTTTTTTGCGGACGATTCCAATAAAAATTTATATAAGCCATAGCCGTGAACCAGAATTTGACAAGAGGTGAATGAAAATGTGTGCTAACAAAATTTTATTTCAAGACAAGGCTGGGAAAATGATCACAGCATGACCCGTGCTTTGCAAGAAATGTCAGGTATTAAATGATTGACTGTGCTTATTCATCTATAGTTATTAAGACATAACCGCTAATCAAAGAACAATTATTCAAGCCCTCAATGAGGGTTTTCTATATAAGCTCACTTGATTCTGCAGCTGGGTGATCTTCTCATTGTTTTGGCTGATTTTCCTCAGGTCTTCCAGCTGTTCCTTTAAAGTGGATACTAGCGAAAACAAGAAAACAAACTATTAAATCAGAGAAAAAAACATATTTGCAGCTTACATTAAAAAAATGTTTAGCACCTGCATGGGTGTTTTTAATAAATGGTATTTATGCTAAGGTGACCATTGATAGCAGAAATGATTAAAGTAGCAGATATATGTATAAGACTATATAAAAGCTAGTAACATTTACACATAATAAAAATGTTACTGAAGACCAACAATGGTTCTACTGCAATAAATGACATTATGGTAACAAAAGCCACTATGATGTGAACTCTCACCCTCATTCTCTAGATTTCGCCTCTTTTCAGCCTCCTGATCAGCTTTTCTCTGGTGTTCTGTTGCCCTGTGCTGGATCATGATCTTGTCTTTCTCCAGTAAAGACATGTTAGCCTCCACACTTTTCCTCAGGTTAATCTGAAACATGTCAGAACAACAAAATGCTCCGAAACAGGGAATTTACATACTAAAAATATTTTAAACTTTATCTTTATATACAAAACACATGCCTGTGTAATGATTTAGATTAATAGTTTCGAGGTGAAACCATTTCACTTACCTCCTCGTCTAACTCTTTCATTATCTTGTCTAGTTTTGTGTTGGAGGTCCTGAAGGAAAAATGAATCAAAGAACAAATTTCAACAGCCTGATTTTGCTGAGAAAGATATTTGATTTTAGGAAAAAGAACTAGCATTTAGGAGGAATGGATAGATGGTGAAGTTTCATCTAAATTAATGGATGTGTCAATAAAAGATAAAGGAAGACGATGATTTGATAGATGGTTTTCAGTTGGTCTGGATTTATGCATGACAGATGGGTTGTCTGATTGGTATGAATGGATGAGCAGTTAACTAGTCTCTGATTGATTGGTTTGAATGAAACGTTCATGAAAAACTGTACAATCAAATGAGGTGTTTGACTAGTTTGGACAAATAAACACCTGCACTTTTGCTCCATCTCATCCCTCAGCTGCATCTCGCTGTGAAGTTGTTCTTCTAGCTGATAGATCCTCTTCTGAAGATTCTCCAGCTGATGGAGCAGAAACACAGTTACTCATCTTCAATATAATCATAATGTGAAGCTCTTTATTTAACATCTGTTTGGAGTTCTTACATGACTCTTATCCTCTTTAGTTGAGCTGCGTTTGTCACTCGTCTTTGTGGTTACCTCCCGAGGAATCCTGACAGAGAAGCAGAAGAAGCTTAACTTTGTCATTTTCAATAACCTAACAGAAACATCTGGACTCTATACTCACTGGTTATTGCTGTAGTAGGTGAAGCCCACAAATGGAAGCTGGTTGCCTACAAAAGCTTTAGGGATGGGGAACGTCTCCTCCTCCCCTCGATCCTCTTCAATGTCATCGAAATTACTCGTGTCTGTGTCACAGCTCAGCTCCGGCACCACTGGAGCAGCGGCTACACAAAACCAAAGCAGATTTTGAATCAGAACAAAAATCTTATAAATATATAAATCTGCCAGATTCAGGTTTATAAATTTGACTCACTTTCTCTGATGTTCTCCCACGTCCACTGATCATTCTTAAAAAAAGAATGTCGCTTGATCTCATCGACTCCATTGCGACCTAGTCGCACTTCCCTAATAAAAGATGAGCAAAACAATGATGTTGAATAAAGAGACTGTGAGCTCGGTTCATTAAAAGTTCATTTTCGGTCATGCAAATGACGAGCGTTGAGAACAAGCAGCCCTGCGAGCTGATCCTTGGTCAGTCTTACGGTTAATCTCACGAGAGATTGCGGTTAAAGAAAAGATGCCATAAATCAACAAATTATCATGTTACTCAATGTTGTGAGACAGATTTGATAGCTTTGAACTACCGAACACACATTTTCTTTCACAATACTAGGCTTTGCCCAGTTCAAGGCTTTGTGGATATGAACCTAATCTTCTTTAAAATGAATTTAACAGAGAATTAAGAAGTGAAAACAATGTGGCGTAACCAAAGGGTGTTAAGAGCATTACAACTGTCAAAGGTGTTGTGTCGCCTGAGGAACACCATCAAAGAGAAACTTTATTTGTTTTGCACTGATTCATCACATGGTTTAACAGTTGCTTTGTAAAACAAAAGACAAATCTTGACTAACAACTGTCTCAACACCTACACAGCTGACTGGTCAAGCTGAAACACAAAATCTGCTTTAACACACTGTAACACTAGTTTTTACAGTTTCTGACAATGTGGGTGCTGCATGCCCAGGCAAACCATGCCACCACAATGTTGGTGTGCTTTGGGTGGTTGCTAGGGTGTTGCTATGCAGCCGCTATGGTGTTCTGGGTGGCTGATAGGTCAACAGGCAACTGGGTTTTAAGTCACCAATATGCATCACTTTCAGACATCCTTAGTGACGCATGAAATTAAAATTGTCTCAATTATCATTTCTACATATTAGTCATTACTATTATTAAAAAGGGCAAACCTGTCTGTGAGGAAAGCACAGATGAGGCTCTTTGCATCCTTTGAGATGTCACTGTCTTCAGGGAAGGTCAGGGCATTCTTATGATTCATGATCTTGCTGTAGGTGCCCACTAGCGAGTCGGCGTAGAACGGCGTGTCACCTAAGGACGTATTACACAACACAGACCTTTATTCTTCTGGAGGCCTTCCTTACGTCTTGAGAATCAGCCACTCTTAAGAAATTCATCCAATTCATTCTGTTTGTTTAGTTTAAGATTATAAATCGGAGCCTAAATGCAGTTATTCTTGTGTTTCTGCCAGAAAATCTCTCCTGGTCATAAGGATCTGTAGTGTAGCTTTTTTTAGAAAACTGAGAATTTCTGACTTTAAGAAACATTGCTAAGAAATAACATTTCAGCAACAAGAAAAGGTAAACCTTACCCTGGAAATAAAGACTTAAAAGTGTGTAATATTTCTTTGTTACACATCTACATGAAGTGAAATATGCTCAAAGTAAATACATGATGCAGGAGCAGCTTTATTAAACAAATGGAGTTCTCAATAGCTCATTATAATATCTGTTGTTTGCAAAAAATATGTTTAAATACTAACCACAAAGTAGTATATAAATAAACTTAGTAAGTATATTTCTAGTATATTAAACACCATTTCAGCTGATTATTTACTCTCTTAATTACTTGAAAGACACAAAGCAAAGGATTGTTAACAAATAAATAATGCATTTGCCATTAAAAGCAAAATAAAACTAACTTTACAAAACAGATTATACCAAGTCCAATGAGCTCTAATGCAAAAACTCACCAACTAGCATCTCATACAGGAAGACTCCAACAGACCACCAGTCACACTCTCGGCCATAGTAGCCGTCTCCTCCCTGTGACTTCAGTACCTCTGGAGAAATGTAGTCTGGAGTTCCTACTGCCGTGTCACATCGTACCATACCATCCTGTGAGGAGAAAAAAAAGAAGATGAGCTTCAGAATGCCGTGCGAAGCAGAACTGAAACTAACAGACGGCGAAGCGTGACATACCTTGTTCATTTTCATGCAGGTCCCAAAGTCAGCCAGCTTCAGGTGGCCTGTTTTGTCTAATAACATGTTGTCAGGCTTTACATCCCTGTGACAAACAAACGCAAGTCACTGTTAAAATTTCAGGAGGGTAAAGGACACTATGAAATGAAGGGATGGTTTAATGCGTGATGGAGACCTGTGAATGAAGCCCATGGAGTGGATGCCATCTAGAGCCAACACAACCTCGGCAGTGTAGAATCGAGCCCACTTCTCTGGCACGTCATAGTTGCTCATGAGATTTACCAGGTCACCGCCCGGCATATACTCCATCACCATGTAGAGGTAGCGGTTATCTTGGAATGCATAAAAAAGCTGGAAAGCACAAAAATATCATTGTATATAAGATATCATTAATGGTGACTAGACACGTAAATTAAAACATTTAAAACAAGCAACACCTTTGATTTTAATTATTAATCATAATTGGTCAGTTAATGCGCACCTGTACTACCCAATTACTATTGGCAAAGGCCATAATATCCCTCTCTTCCCAGAAGAAAGCGGAGTCCGACCTCTTGATCATCTCAAACTTGCTGAGCAGCTTCATGGCGTATACTTTCAGTGTGGCTTTGTGCCTCACCTACAAAACACAAAGAGAAAGAAGACTTTTAGGCCAAGCTTAGCATTAGTAAACTATTTTGTATATAAGGGATTATGTATAGTCAGCTGGTCATTAGCATTAAATAAACCCTTTTGAATCACCCTGAAGGTTTGTTTATTTTACGCTAATGACTGTCTGACTGTACATTGTTGCTGTACAGTTCTGAACCTTGTATGTGTAAAACTGCTACTTTTTCATAAAATGGACACTGCATTTTAAAAATAAATAATGTGTTGTCAAAGTTAATATTATATATGATTACACATTTGCATATGTCATTATTTTACAAACATTCAAATAACATTCATATTTTATTGTACAGGTAGTAAACAGAGCGACTGGAGTTATGTGAAACTCAATGTATAAAATATATGAAAGGGGTTGCCTGTGACAATTGTATTTGATTGCATAAAAGAGCAACTGTACATTCAAATCAAGCACTTTATAGTGTACAGTATATCTAACATTTATAACTTAAACTGCACATGTTTGCATTCTTATTTTTGTTTGAATACTAAAACAGTCTACATACTTTTTAAAATGCAAAAGTGTGAACTAGGTAGATATATCTATCTATCTATCTATCACAGCTTTAAAAAAATGCAGAAAACAAGAACATAAAAATATGAACAACACACTCACCAGTTGTACTTCTCCAAACGCTCCTCTGCCTATGACCTTTACTACTTCATAGTCCTCTGCTTTCATACGAAGCTCTCGAATTTTGCTAATTGTGTCCTTATCTAAAAAGGACACATACATTAATTGCATTAAATGAGTCGTAATATTCACTGACAAATAATTGTAAACATTCAAGCATACACATTCAGATCAAAATATTTTTTAAGATCATGAAAAAAAGTATGATTATATACATATTATAATAGTTTCGAAACATTATGAAGTTTTTCATATATCAAGCATGAAAAGAACAAAATGTAAACGTCCATGAACTCAATTGTGGTTTCCCACATCTTTATCACACTTTCAACTCTCAAGTTTTGATTTAATCAGAACAATCTTTCTGATAAATGTCATGCACTTTTGGCTACATCTGTGATCAAGCATCTGCATCTTGTTTAAAAACTGAATCGACAAGAGAGAGAGAAAGGAATTAGACAACCTTGTCTCAGGAGAAAAGGGAAGCCCTTTGGACTGTACAGAAGAGCATCCGAACAGTGTGAAAATCCATTTCGCTGAAATTGTGTTATAACCATGAGGACTCTCATGGCATTATCTAACACAACAGCTCAGCTTCCCTCGGGGACAGATGACGTTCAGGCAAATTTGGTCAATGCTTAGCAATAGGCTTTTACACAGGTCACATCTGTATGTATGATTTACTTAAAACCCCAAAACACATATGTGGGTTGCATTACAACTGATACAAAGAAGGCATTACTGAACGGAATCTCAATGCTGAGAATGAAAAGATCTCCCATGGTATTTGGAGAAAACATCTGAGAAAGATTTATGGATATTCACCAGGGTTGACAGTTCATAAAAACATTTCAGTGGGAATGAAAACTTTTAATTCAGTCATTTCTAATGTGTCAGAGAACTGCACTGATGGTGAATTATGATAAAAGATACAGCTCAAATATTTTATATCAATTTTAGATATAGAATACTCTTTAAATGACTGAAAGCACTAACCAAGCGACCAAACATTTTCATGCAAGAAAAGTAAAATACAGTACTACACTACAGTCAAAGTGCATATAAAACGAGTGTGTATGAGAAACGATAACAGTGATATTTGTCTTTGCAAGCATCACTAAACACTGTTGATAAGAAAGTTAGAGTCTAAAGGATGGCATGAAAATCAAACAAAACCACACGACAAAATAAAGCCCCTACCTCCTACTGATGTCACATTAATATACCAAAGAGAGGGAGGGAAAAGGGGTGGAACATGTGGAATATAACATGCGGGTCACCATGCAGTTCTGAAAGCCCTTTTGTTGAGCGAATACCAGGACTGACAAAATGGTGCCTGACTGAGGGTACTGACCCAAAACCAACCCCCACCCACAATAAAGCAGACCGAAAGTGTTTTGACACGTCACTTTGAACCAATGAACATGGCACTTTCAGATGGGAAAGATACAGACGAAACGCTAGACAAAATACTTACATCTGTTTAAAAAGTTATCGATGCTTTTGTTTTTCCTCAAGGCTGGAAAATCAAGGTCGTAGACCAGAGCATCCAAACTGTCCTGAAAAACAGAAAAATATAAATATTGGTTAAATGAAGATATAAGAAAGTCATTTTCATATCTTTCGCTGAAGATGATATTCCAACTGCACTACTCTATTTTTTTTCACTATCGAGTATCTGAATCCATTGCAAATTGTTTTACCAAATAATCAAAAAATATTAATGAAATAATTAAGTTTTCCTTTCCAAATGTATTGTTTTTGCCTGTTTTGCTTATTCTTATTTAGTAAATCTTATATAGTAAGATATCAGGAATGAATGTATCATTTTGTGCAGTTTCTCCACTCAAAGAATGTGGATAATTTGTGACACTTGTGGATTTCAGATGATTCTGCTGGCGGCACAAGAAAACACCTGTAAATCATACAGTATTGAAAAGAACATACAATAGCACCTGAAAAAATATAAAAAAATAAACCCTTTATATAAAGGTTTATAAAAAGCAAAAAACCCTTTAAATAGTGAAGTAATGCTTTTTTGTTGTTTTCTCAAAGAGTCCATTACCCAAATCTGCATACTCTCTCAAGCACAGATTAAACATTTCTATGACATTTAGCCAGAGATAAAAAACTGTCCTCTCTGTAATCTACGTAACATGATAATGGCTAACATTTTACACAACTTTCAACTTCTTTGTTCTCGTATTGTATTACTGTCACCAGCTGGCCAGAACAGAAAAACAAAACAACAAAATCAACCTCGAGACCCTGCAGCAGGTCCAAAGAGATTAAGCCTCATTTTGATCTACATTTCTCCACAGATACTGATACTGTGTTCAAATCTCCTCTCAGCCCCTAACTAACCCTGCTCCTCTATAACAAGAATACAAAATAAACCACTAAAACTAGCTAAATAAAACACAATAGGAAAATAAACTACAGCAACAGGTTAAAATTTTGGCCTTTATATTTTTAATTCTGCACAACCTCTATCAATTATTTACTGTTGGGAACCTGCATACAGGCCAATTTAAAGGCCAGTGTCAATCTTGCCAGGTTAGCAGTGACAGATTAAAACCCTAATCTAATGTAATCCTGGATGTGTCAGTCACTCGTAAGGAGCAGTTTAAGTGTGCTGTGTGGGCACTCGAACCCTTGGCCTCATGTAAAGAGAAAAGTGTGTCGAATTCATTTAATCTCTTATACACCTTTCAGCTCCCAAACGTTTGTAGATGTAGCACAGACGCAACACAAAGGAAAGTTTCCATTTGATTTTCTGGACTTCTGACATCCAAGAATATTCATTTTTTTCTTATAGGAACAAAATTGAAAAGGACTGTCAATTGAAAGATCATTAAAAGTATTTTTTTTAAATAAAAATGTGAAAAATATACTTTATATTTAACTAATCAAATAAAATTTTCCAACAAAATCACTTTTCACACTCATCAAAAATCATTCATAACTGTAGCACAAACAACATAGGGTAAGTTACTAAGACTTTAATACCAACAAACAACCCATTCAAAACATCAGATAGAGTATATAGTGTTGGCATGTGTTGCTATCTGTGCATTCTAAACCGCATGCACTAAAGGGGTTCAGTGAGCAGAAGATGTGAGAAGTGAGAAGCTGCGGTATACAAGCAAACCCTTTTGATGACCTAACGCCTTACAACGTGAGTCACGAGTGTCTCGCACCTCATGCAGTAAAAGGCAGAGCAGAACATATGGTCAATAGATCTAATTAACAAACCACAAACACAAGATGCTGGTCAAATAAAAATTCAAGTAGAGCTTTATTCAGTCTTGATGGTATATCAAGTTGGATAATTCGACATGGATAATATTACACAGCTTATAGGAATATGTATTTTTTTTAAAACATACCCATGGGCCTCCATATTAGCATCTCTGCTTAAAAGATAAAACTGTATATAACTTTATGTACTTATGTTTAATGATGTCAAATGACATCAAACGGACATTTCATGTCAAAATCATACGTGACAGCTCAATTTATAAATCAGTATTATAATCTTACTGTTGTAAATAGATAACAGTTTTGAATAGTTCTTTTGTACTTGCAATAACTTAGTTACTTTCAACCAAAATAAGTTATGAACTGCAGCTTTAATACGATAGATTGTTTTAAACTCCCATATTTTCCCATATTTCATCTTAAAAAGTCTTTTACCAGCTCTTAAATTAATAACGTATAACCAGCTGAAATGAATCTCTCCAGTTGCCTTATGAATATGTGAAACTACAACACAACTGAAATACAACCACAAAACACTTCATACTGAAACAAATGATGTATAATTGTGTCCGGTTGTTACTCTATATGTAGTATATAAGCTGTTATAATCAGTTACTTTGTCCAATTTATCTTTACAAGCATTACTAAGTTACCTTATTTTCATTATCTTAAAATACAATTTAGATGACCAACTTTGTGTCATGACTTGAAATTCACCATAATTCTCCATAATTCCTGTATAAGACTGAATATATCAATCCATCTGCCAATGTCTAAAACCTAAAACAACAAACACTGATAGAGACACTGTATATCAGGTAAACAACAACAGCAACAGCTTATCTTCCAGCATCTAGTGAATTCCGGATGCCTTTTTCCACGTACGGATGCACAGAAGATTTACTGTAATGATATGAGAGCAGAGTTTAAGTGTATGTGTAAACAAACACAAAAAACGCAAAATATTATTTAGCATACTTTGCTACTGCATTGGTAAAATAACTCAAGCAATCTATTCAGTCCATGCATAAAAAACAATTTACTATAGAAGCTCTGCAATCTCTCCAATCCCGTGAGCCCGTGCTGGTAATAACACAGCTCTCCATTCAGCAGTGCACGTTTGCATAACATCCTGCCACAGAGAACTCTGGACGGCCACAGTTGCATTCCGCAGCAGGACGGTACACGTCAGAGAGCTATTTTAAGAATGTGGCCAAACAGGCTCGCAACAAAGATGGGGGAAAAGACGGCCAAGTCCACAGTCAAAAAGTGTGACTCGTTTTAATATACACCCTCAAGTAATGACTTCACATCGATAAACGCCAGAGAAAGGGACGGAATCATGTTTGGATCATGTCGGTTTTTCTCAACTTGTAAGAGCATTTCAGAAAAGAAGCATGGAGAGTGGGAACGGTTTATAAAACAGGCCAAAAGCCAAGAACATAACAAAGAGTGAATGCAAACAGACCCGGTTCCCATTCTGTTTTCAACCTCTGTAGTAACCTCAGCAATTACAGATTTGACGTTAATTATGTACAAACATTTCCACAAATGTGGCCACTAAATCTAGTTATTGGTTAAATCTGGTCTCGTAACCACAAGTGACTTAATAGTAAACGTAAGAGGAGAAAACATATGCTAGAACTAATGGAAGAAAAGTTTACTTATGAAAAACTTACAAACAAAAGAAATTCGAAATTCGTAAATAGCATGTGACAATAATCAGGGCCATAGACTTAAAGTCAAAACTGTCTACTTCATGAAAGCAGACAACACAGTCTCCCAAACACAACCTTGAGCAAAGGCCTTCATTTAGATCTCAGCTACTGCATAATCAGTGGGAGAGGCTCTGGAAAAACATACCATCTGCAACTTGACTAAACAATATTCAGCCACCGCAGTGTGAAACAATAATTACGTATGAATGACTCTGTGATTGGCTGAACTCCTCAATCACAAATAAATGTAAACACTGCTAACCTAAACATTTTCTTAATTAGCTCAATGAACTAATGTTTTCCATGAAGACATCTGCGGTAATGGAGATTTCACGTAAATGAAAGCAACTGTGTCAATGAACTTGACTCTCTCAGAGAACATGTTTCTGAATAAGCATGCCTTGTTGGTCTTGGAACGGCATTACTATCAAACATTTACAGCAACAACCTTATCTCTAACCCTACTATCAACTCACAGTCATCAAGTAGACAGATTAATCTGAATGCTGTTTGGAGGAACAGCCATTGATGTTGACCCAGGATGGTGTCTTATAAGCAGAACCTGAGAATCTGCTTGCTTTCCCTTTAAATGGACAAAAAGGTCTAAATAATCCATAGCAACGACAGAAATACATGTATGAAGACATTCCAAGGTCTATGTGGGAGTGCTGGTAAAGACGGTATTATCAAGTACACAATGAGCCACACATAGGCTGAAAGATTAGGTTAAAGTGATGACATCAGCAAGAAGGTCAGGGTCACAAATAATAATGCAGATCTGTTAATGGTTACATCATTTGGGTAAGATTGGTTTTATGTTTTGTTTATCATAAAATACAATTGTGCTGCAGACTTTTCATCTAAACTACTGTTGTGGGAAGCTTCAGTGTTATACAAAGCTACAATTAAATGCTACACTTTAAGAATCTGCCAATGCGATTTGCTATGTTACAGAAAAAAAGCTGATTATATTTTATTATTTAAAGTGTAGGATAGGATCAATATAAGATAATTATTCATATAAATATTATAACAAAATTAACACAAATTTCAAAGTAAATCCAAAACTGAACCAACAAATGTCTGATAACTAATGACTTGTCATATAAAATCTTAATTATTAATACCTTTTAAAGTAGAGGCACATATCTAAAAAACCCTATATATTTACTCTTTACTGTAACATTCTTACAAAGCAAATATTTCCTTTGTGCACAATATAAAGCATGCATGCCATCAAACAGACCACAACAGACAGGGAGCACAATGAACAGATACAAACAATTCTTAGACAACATCAATAGTGAGTTTTAAATGAACCACACCTGAAACTGAATGCTTTTATTCTATGTAGCACAGGTAACACTACTTTAGCGTTACAATTTTACACAATGTATAGCATATTCTATATAGACTGAAATATTAATGTGCATGTTTGAAGATTTGAAATAGCGGATTAATAAAAATGTAAGAAACAATTTACAGATCAGTCAAATATGAAAATATTGCTAGTTGCAGCCCTAAAGTAAACATCACTTAAGGATATTGAAGTATCCATTTAAGTAAATGTATTCTGCAAAGCCTAATGCTTTGCATTTAACAAAACTACACAATTAAGATATAACATGAGAGAAAGAAACACATTTAAAAAGAATTTGACTAAAAGTCACATAAGTATTACAAATTAACATTGGTAAATTTCAACTTTTTAAACAACTGTGGTTTATCTATTTTGTAGGTTTGGACTTTTCAGCCTAATCCGTAAATGTTACACAAAGTTAGTCACAACACCCCCCACAAACTTAAACACTAGCTGTGTAATGAATAAATGCATCAAGCTCTGGGTTTAAACTGATCAGAATGAACTTTGAGCCAGAGAGTCTGAACTCCATCACAGGTTATCCAGGTGTTGCGAGACGCTTACTGAAAAATGTAATTAAGTGAGAAATGCTGACGTTTAGGCCTAACTTAGACTTCCCACGCTCATTGGCTCACGAACTGTGCCATTCAAACACACACAGAAAAATTTATTTCATCTTTTGACACGGTAATTATATTTTTTTTAAACCTTGGGGGAAAATCTGGGGAAGCACTTTCCAGCCATGGGAACATTAAAGTTTCCACAGGCTGAACCACATCATGTCTCTCCAGCAGAGTGCCAGCACCCTAAGGGTTGCGCCTCTCATTTCCTATCACCACCTCGCACTCAAGAGCAACCAAATTTAGGCACTGCCGTCGCAGCCCGATGCAAACGCTCCCCATACCTCCTCCCGGGCACAATGGAGCACTTCTTTCCCTGTGAATATGTCTTTGCTGAGCGAATCAGACATACTGTATTGTAGAGTTTCACCTCTAAAACAGGCCTGCGTGTAAGAAACAGAAGTACAGTCTTCATCAATGGTCTCTCTGTTCTCAATCAGTCACAAAACATGTCTATGTTAAAGATTCAGTAATAGCTTATGGTAAGGTACAAAAATACATGTGTCTGGTTATGCCACTACAAGAGACCATAGCCAATCCCACAATAAAAAATATTAACAGCGAAAATTGCCAAATAATCTTTTCTAAATGCTGCACTGCGACTTGAACACCCTAAACAATACAGAAAACAGCTTACCATAAACTGGGCAACATATGAGAAAAGTTATTAAATAGTTCACCTAATTCGATTCGTTTACTCATCCTCATGTCATTCTGTATGACTTTATTTCTGCAAAACACAAAAGAAGATCCAAACAGCATTGTCCCTCATTGGCTTCTATTAAAAAGACATTTTACAATCTTTTCTGCTCCACGGAAGAAAGAGTCAAATACAGGTTTTGAACGACATGAGGTGAATAAATAATGACAGAGTTATTATTTGTGGGTGAACTAACCCTTTAAGAAGAACACTGTTCACAGCAATGGTTAACATTGTATGAATGTGATTGTGCCACGTTTACATTGATGCATTCTGTTAACAGATATGTCAGGCATGCTTATCAATACATGTTTGTCTAATCAAAGTTTACAAAGATGTAAACGTGAGTAGGAAACATCAGGGCTACAAAATAAGTTACGTCATCTCATTGTTTGACAGGGATCAGCCAAACAATAATATAATAGTTCCCCGAAGTACAACAAAGCCACACCCAAAGAACCTCTAAGGCTATCTTGACAACACAGGTAGGTAATAGGAATATAGAGCTTCTGTCTAGTCAGACATTTCAAACATGACTAGATTTAAACAACATACTTCAAATTAGCAAGAAATCTGACAATAACATGCTTGTACATTTGGCCTATTTTGCTCAAATCATGCTATAAAACAACACCAAACAGTCAACTATACTAGGCTGGTCCAGTAAGCCAGCGCACATTATAGAAAAACAAAAGAAAAGACAAATGGCTTCTATTCATACAGCAGGCAATACTGAGCACTCATTTTTCTCATTCATTGTCCTACGGTGATCTGTCACAGTTATGATTTGGTGTCTTTTTAGGTCTACCAAGCAAGGTGATCTGTTTACTATGGCACCTCCACTGCAAATGGCCACAAAAGAATATTTTTTCGTTGTCACATTGTTGCACCTGTAATGCGTTTAAATCTTGCTGAACACTTGAAATCTTCAGTATAAGTTTGCGCTCTGATTCACAAAGCCTCTCGATAACAACACAAGCACTGGGATGCAATGAAATTGAATATAAAAATAGGCCAAACACTGTTATACGTTACAATCATCTAACTTTAGTCCGGCATACAATCACAAAGAGATTCAGTCGTTGTTGTGTGGCTGTGGAGCTGTCCTGAAGGAGAAGGGTCATTAAAATGATGAACCAAACTCGAGCAGTACAGCAGTACTCTGAACACTGTTGTGATGGCATGTCAGTTATGATCCTGTATCTCCAAGCTAGTATGCAGCACACATAACCAAAACAAAGAAACATTCAGCATGAAATAATACAGTCTGGGATCTTCTCAAATTATGTGGCTATAAAAAATGGCATTAGTCTCTTTTTACTGACAGTGCAGCATTAAACTCATTCACAAAAGTAAAGTGATTAAGCAGAAGATCTCATGCAAAAAACAATTATGCCATAGTATCTATCCACCTGCAAAATCGCACCGAAACTGTCTCATACCCTCACACGTTAGGAGCGGTTCCCTGTACAAGCACTACTGAGATCACCACAGCAGAGACGCTACTTGAGCAAGCACCGACAAAACCACAGAAGGGCGTTTCTCTAGTAATTACGTGACATAAAGCATGAGAAAGCCCGGAAGTCTTTATACAGTTAACACACAACCTCAGGGTGAGAAAACAAATCTGCTATCGAAAGACGTAAAAGAGGGAGAGGCAATATGCCGGTTTTACTGATTTCTGCCTGAAACGATGATTTTTAGCTTTCACTATTTGATTAATCATTACTATACTAATACTTTTGTATCCTTTCTTTAATGTATAGTTCTTGATAGTTCAGTAATGATGTTCAGTAAAGACCCAGATACCATTTCCAAGTGACAGGTGACATACGGGGCAACTAAAACACTTAGTCCAGGCATACACATCACAATAGATCTGGATTGAAACGTGAGGAGGGATGCTTGTTGAGCTACAGACAGGTATTCAAGTTGACATCACACCCAGAGGCCTTCTTCACACAGTTACAGGTATGTCAATGTTTCTGTAAAGCTTTGTTCCCTCCATTAACGTAAATCTAGTAACATTTGTTGTAAAAGAAATGTTTAAAAAACATCTAGGGTGAAGTGCCGCTTTTGAAGAAGTGAATGCTCTCAACAGCAAATCTGTACCTCAAACCGCAAGAATATAGATGTGCCATAAAGCATGGCACTGGAACATGCACACACGCTTGGACCCCGCCCTGTGGGCTCAAGACAAGAGGTTATTTGATTAGCGTGGAATTTTATTAAGCGGTGGGTGGGGTGGCCACGGGGTGCTGGAGGGAAGAGTGAGCAAAGGCCTCCATTCATTGATCAGCGACGACTTCTGAAGGGCAAAAACAACACTCTTGTGTTCAGAGGCCTGGGAGCCCGGCCCCACAGATCATTACTATTCAGCCTCAGCCTGAGCGCTCGCGTTAGGTACGGGTCCTGTTCTCACACCAGTCAGCACACTTAACAGATAAACAGCCTTGGAACAATGCTAATTCTGTGGTATTGAAAAAACTGCTGGAAGGCATGAAGTATCACGGTAAACTTAGGTGTATAGTGTGGTTATAGTGACTTATAAATCAGGTTATTTATGCTTCATATCTATCCTAACTAAATATGCAAAGAGATGTAGATGCAAGTAAGCTATTCGTAGGCTGAGTGTAACTTTCAAAACATTGCTTTGTGCGTTTGAGTGACCTCACACAAAACACTTAACCAATGGTGAAAGTTTGGGTGATGCGTCTGGTATGACCATGGGCAGTAAGAGTGTTTAAAAACAACTTTTTGCTGTTATTACATTTAGTTTAGTTACTTTTTTTGAGGTGGTTCACATGACCTTTTAAATGCAGTCAATATTTTAAAGACGTCTGTGTACTATCTGACAATGATCCTGTGCTGAACAAACCCATATCAATGAAACAACCCTAACCTGACATGCTCAACATAATAAAATATATTTAGCCTATCCTCTGTGATTTACCATTTTAACTTGTGTTGACAGTGTGAAAGCAACTTTTAAGACCTGAAGTTCATTGACAGCCGTCACCTGATTGACACCAAATCAAATGTTAATCGAAGGTACAGTTATTACAAATGCTGAAATACACTGATGCAAAAATGTTTGTCAGCAGTTCACACTGCAAGTGGCTTTGATCTGCAAGTGGCTTTTGCTATTCACACTGTCACTCAAAAAACTATACAAAAAGATCTGGGTTACATCAAAATCACAGTCACATCAAGCTGTTGTGTAAACGTTATCGAAACCCTTCAAAAATGGTTTCATTAAAATCAAGCATCTTCCTACATGAACTTCAGAACTGCATTACCACGTTTACACAAAAACGTTTTTTTTATGGTTTCTATGGTTGAAAGCATGTCTAATTTCACATACACTCAAAATCACATTTTCAAAAGGAATTCCTATCACCAAATTTAAATTAGGTCAGCGTGCGGAAAGAAATAATCGGTGTGAAAATGTCTTTTCTGACACATTCCTCCAGGAATGTAAAGTCTGAGGAAAATATAACACGACTGGAAATACTGATGCAGGTTGTTCGGTCCTGCCAGGGGAAAAAGTCATCCCTAGTGTACCACGAGAAACTGTCACAAGCTTTCCAAGCACACAGTGGGTTTGACCGGCCCTTTGCCCTCAGGAACATGCAGTTCTGGAGTCTCTGCACGCTGCAGCTTTATTAGACAAGTCATATCTCGAGCTACTCTGGTAACAGGAAGTATCAGAGGCGGATGCAGAGACAGGTGAGCTGATACACAAGGAAAAGACAGGTAAGAACAGGCCACGGGTGAGGGGAGGCTACAGATGAATTAAACAAAAGTACCGCTACTCTTTCTTGTTGCAAACACTTGGGTCTATATAAATCCTGTGTAATAGGGAGGTTACTGGATGTATCATAATCACATTTAATAAATCCATCAGTGCCATTATGATTGAGGTGACTGTCAAACTTTCTTTTAATCACTAATGAGTTACTGATCAATCTTCTCCTATGGGTTTCCCAGCATCCAAACAATTTATAGAAAAGTATTCTGGGTAAAAGTGGCAGAAAAAAGTACTTGATCTTGATAAAAAATTTGTAGTTCATGTAAAACAAAACACTATTCATTTTTCAATAAATACTACAAACAAAACTGAATAAAGTTTTGAATGTTAAACAAAGGTCAGAAAATATATCACAACATAATTTAAACGTTAATAACCGTTATTATAACCATAACATCAACAAAAAACATGTCTAGGTCACATTTTATCCTGAACAAAACTATTACATTTCCTTTGCATCATGGTTGCATTATTATTACTGTCATGTTTATTAAGAAAAAACATTTATTTCAACTTGGTTAAATAACCGATGGTTAACTGACCTAAAAACAATGTAACAATGCAGTAAAGTAAAAAATGCTGTATTTTTTCCCAAACAAACCTTTTTTGAGTAAAATATGACCCAGACATGTTCTTGACATGTTTTCTAAGATTAATCTGTTTGTTATAAAGCACTGCCTTGGAAATCTTATGACCTTCAGCACAACAGTAGTTGTGGTTGTCAAAGACTGTGAAATAGATAACTAGACATTAATAGTGGCATCAATGCCAGTCCTTAACTGAGGCTCTGTTTGAAAGTGTGCATTTCATGTCAGGATCTGATACTTTATCTTCTTAACGCAACTTGATATTTAAGATTACAAAAAGCCTTTTCTGTGTACACATAGGTGCAGCAGCCAACTCATAGGATTTGGATGAGAAGTGCACAAATTCTTAAAATCAAACAGACAGTACAAAGACAGTATGACAGATGCTAATAAAGATCACAGCAACAAAAAAAGTTACGACCTTACTATTACAAAGCATTTGCATTGTTTGCACCTCATTGCAAACAGTAGGTAAACAATGAGAATGAATACAGAACACATTTACATTTATTTCAATAGGCTCTGAGCAGTGTGGCCTAGTGAGTAAAGATCTGGGCTGATTACTGAAAGGTTGTAGGCTTAAAACCCTTCAAGGGATGATCCACAAACTGTCATTTTGTATCTGATCAAGACTTGATCATAGTGTACAGTAGAATGACATTGAACTTTGTCTAGTTTTCCACATATTAACCTTATCTGCAATGGCAACTAGTGACTACCTCTTTTTTATGCATTGATGAAAAAAAAATACCAGTACAAAGTAACACAACTAAAATCTTCAGAACACTTAGAATAGTAACAACATGCTGTTTATTGCAGGGACAAGAGAACAATTATTACACTATTGTTTTGTTTTAAATACAACACATCAATGTTTTTTTACAGTACGCACCGTTTTGAGCTAATTTCATATTTTATATAAGCTTCCATTGTTGTTCCCAGCAAATAACCATATAAAAATGATTTTTAAAGCCATCATATCAACAAATACAGCTCATAAACTTACCAACAGACAGTCTGTGTTGACCTCTGATTTGGGATCCTTCAGCATGGCATCGATTTTCTCGAAACGAGCTGTCATACTTCCTCCAACAGACATGTTTGCAAGCGATCAGATGAGTTTAATTCAGGAGATATTAGTTTATTTGGCTAAGATTAGCGAGTTAGCTCGCTAACTTCCCCTGCCCTCACAATGCAATAAACACCAGTATGATCAAAGCGACGTTTTATGTCTTACTGCCTTATTATCACTCTCGTTGAAACTTATAAAAGACCGAGAGATGACGAAAAGCCACATTTTCAGAAAAAAAATCCACAACAACAAGACGAGGCGTCCGGATTAGTCCATAACAACTTGGCAAACAAACACAAAAAGTAGCAGCAACAGATTATACTGCGCTAAGCTAATTTAGCTTCATGAGAAACGAGGGGAACGGACTATTAAAAAAACACGAACACGTCACATTTACGCAAAATAAGTGATAAAATAAACGTTGCGAAGTTAACATGCGGCGACATTAAGTTAGTTTATCCAGATCTGTGTATATATAAATGAGAGCCAGGCCAAACAAGTCTGACAGCTGCAAAGTAAGAAGTGGCGAAAAAAAACTTCGCCTTCCAAATTTCGATTAGTTAAAAGACGATCCTGGTTAAAACGAGCATTTGTAAGTCCATCGCGATTAATCTCTCTTGGTCCGCAGGCCGGCTTTAAGTTTCCCAACGAGTGTGTAATCCACGAGGCTGTAACAAAAAGGATAAATCAGGCTTTAATCGATGCTATTTTTCAAAAAAAGATATTCTCCCACTGCCTGACCAACATGTCCGCCTTCCTGTAGAAACACCCCGGAGAGTCAACTTCGAAAGCTCGCCGACTGCGCACGCGCACAACTTCGTGGCGCTTACCGCGATTCAAAATCACAAATCCTACTATGGGACGTGTGGAGCTCATGAATACTAAACAGATCGTATATTGTCTAGCATCATCCAGTCATATAGTATAAATAATATTCAGAAAGAACCCCCGTTGTTGTATGTTTTGTTCATTCAAAGGCCTTTTCATTTACAGCATTCATAAACCATATCTGTAACGTAGTATGACTGACTCAAATCTTCAAAGGAACGCATGCAATTTCAGAACAGTGTTTTATACATTAGACATGATCTCATGTGGTCTGAATGTAAATTCGAGTTATCGCAAATAATTGGCCGAAATAAACACCCAGTATAGATGAAAGAATAAATCAATTGCCATATGGGAGGATTGTTGATTCTTTTTGCAACATCTCATATTGTTTTAGTCCTTTTAAGAAAAGGAATACCGTATGTTAAATGCATTGAATGAATATTCGTAAAAGTCATAGTAAATGTTTATTCTTAACATCGACATTACCATTGTCTGTCTCTCGCCCTCGCGCGAATTTATTAGTTCTACTATGTTGACGGGATGGTTTTTAATATTCGTTGTCCAATCCGTTACCATTGGAAGGTAACTACGCAAAGTTTGCATTGCGTAATTATTATTCATAAATACGCCTTCACATTTTCAAAGGTAACCAAGCAACGTCTATGAGACTTAATTAATATCCATGACCCAATCCTTTCTCATAGTAGTTTTGCCTCAGGTTTACATAGTCGCTGACCGATCGCACCGATCCGTTCAGCATGCAGTTGCAGCGTCATTGTGGGCCACTGTTTGAATGAAGTTAGGAGACACACAAATCTTCTACATCCCGACATACACCCGGCCTTCGAAACTGCTGAGCTTTGTAAAGGATAAGCGAACAGAAAGATGCCCGTATTTACAGGTTTGTTTACAGTTTACTTTTACCCAAATTAAAGCTTGTCTTTAGAAGTTAAGAGGTATGTGAAAGGAGGCTGCGCAGTTAGCACGAGACAGTAGCTTCAGGCCTCAAAGGCTATTATTATGTAAAAATAAAGCAGGAAACAGCTCTAGAAGTAACATACATTATTTAGCGTGTCCCTGTCATGTCGTTTATCCGGGGAACAAGTGTATTTTATGTGAATGTTTATAATGTGGCTCATTAAGTGTCAGGCTTGTGCATCAGTGATACAGCATGTTAGCATGTCGGCTAATAAGCAGCTCATACTTGATCAATTGTCTTTTGAAACTTTATACGTCTTTTTAATTAGCAGACTCGAATTATTATTGAAATTAATCACACCTGTAAACATGGTTTTACTGAACAATGTTTTTTTATATAAACTTTTAATAAGCGCATAGACAGAAGTTAGGATGATCACTTTAGCCTGTCATGTACAACCTGTCAAATTAAATCATTAATGAACCAAACAGGGCATTTAAACCTCAATTTATTTAGAGTTAAACGTTATTAATATGATGTGTATAATCTGCTCACACATTGAGTTTTGATATGAAGAACAGCCGATGGTTTTAGCTAACTTTCTGAATAGCAGGTGTGTCAACTTTACTTTTTTTAATGGGTTTTAGTTTATACAGCTGTCAAAGCTATACTGATGTCTGTTTTACTGCATAAGAATATAAAGTCATTTTTATAGTCTTTAAATTTAAGTCTTTAATAAGCATATGTTTTGTGTAAGGAACAGAACATTTTCTAATTTCTACACATAGTGATACATCATAATACATGCAAGAATGAATAAAATGTGTGTATTGTAAAAGCATTTTGCTAATTTTATTTTGTGTTCTGTGGAAGAGAAAATTATACGGCTTGAATGATGCAAATGAATGATCACTTTAAACTTCTGAATTTCTGCATAAATGTGATGCCGAATAATTTTGCTGTGTCACTGGTGCTTATTTGTTGTTGTGATCTTTTAGTGAATGTGAAATGGGGAAAGGAGAAGTTTGATGCGGTGGAGCTGAACACAGAAGAGCCGCCCATGGTGTTCAAAGCCCAGCTGTTTGCTCTGACAGGAGTTCAGCCCGAGAGACAGAAAGTTATGGTGAAAGGAGGAACGCTGAAGGTAATAGCTGTGATCTGTTCTTGAGTATTTCTGTTGTCCTTAGTGCCATTACAGGTGTATGACTTGTTTTATTTTTGTTGACCAGGATGATGAGTGGGGAAATATCAAGTTGAAAAATGTAAGGATCTATAAGTCGGTTGCAAGTAATGTAGACCTTTTCATGTTGGTTTTAAATGTAAGTTTTTCTTGAGCTAAGTGGATCTTCTTTCATTTCTGTAGGGTATGACCCTTCTCATGATGGGCTCTGCTGATGCCCTGCCTGAGGAGCCTGCAGTGCGACCCATGTTTGTAGAGGACATGACAGAGGAGCAGCTTGCATCTGCTGTGAGTTTCTGCCTTGAATCAGATCTTTGATCAGTGTGATCAAGCTTTCATGTGTAATAATAAAGTTAAATTGCAACAACATTTTCCTTTTTTATTCATTTTTCATGTTTAGATGGAGTTGCCATGTGGATTGACAAATTTGGGTAACACATGCTACATGAACGCAACAGTGCAGTGTCTGCGTTCTGTGCCTGAACTTAAAAATTCTCTCAGGAGGTATGTTTTAAGCACATTTTTCATATCAACTTCAAGCTTGTAGTTTTTGGGTAACAATCTTCTTGCTGTATTTTGCCTCCACCTGTAGGTACTCTGGTGCCTTGCGGTCTTCTGGAGCTA
Source organism: Beaufortia kweichowensis (assembly GCA_019155185.1). Taxonomy (NCBI): domain Eukaryota; kingdom Metazoa; phylum Chordata; class Actinopteri; order Cypriniformes; family Gastromyzontidae; genus Beaufortia; species Beaufortia kweichowensis. The sequence goes on along the minus strand of CM032797.1, from coordinate 8,985,768 downwards.
ATGCGCCTTCTCAGTACATCACAGCAGGTGATGAGATTTAACTACATCTCGTTTGTGAAGTTATCAAAGGGTTCACTTTTTCAGTGCTTACCTTGCCTGACATTTGCTGATCTGTACTGCCAAGCAGAAGTGCTCAAGAATGATGCATACAAACGAATACGCTTTCGATAGAAGTGTCTGCCAAATATGTAAATGAAAGCATAGTTCTTGATTCCAGCATGTTGCGTATATTTAATCAAGAAATTATTTTTCGTTCAGCTCTGCGTGATTTGTACGAGTCCATGGACAAGACCTCCTCAAGCATTCCACCCATCATTCTGCTGCAGTTCCTGCACATGGCCTTCCCACAGTTTGCAGAGAAGGGAGACCAGGGCCAATACCTCCAGCAGGTCTGGAAGCAAACCGATACAGACAGATGGAATCTTGAGTATTTTACAAATAGGATATTATCCTGTTACAAAAAACATGAGATTCTAATATCCTTTAATGCAATTATTATATTTTATAACTGTTTTGTTACCAGGATGCCAATGAGTGCTGGGTCCAGATGATGCGAGTTCTTCAGCAGAAATTAGATCCTGAAGAACTAGAAACCCCAATGGAGGCAAGAATTCTTTATGTATTCTGATGATATGAATATTTTAATATGAAACATTGCAGTCTTTTCATAATAATTATTTTTTATTTTAAAAGCTATGGTATTATGACAACCTCTATACTTTTTGTTTTGTCTTTAACAGACTGAAAGTGATAGTGCAGCCGCTGCCTCCGCAAAAAAGAAAAACTTCATTGATCAGTATTTTAGTGTTGAATTTGACACTACGTATCCTTTCCTCTTTAACAGATCCTGTTCACGCCTAATTAAAAGATTTGGGTTAAAAATAAACAAAAATCAGTTACTGATACAGTACATAAAAATCAATGTTCTTTAATGTCTGTACTTAAGCCCAATTTACAAAAGTAAAGCTTATAATAATGATTTTCTGGGAAATGTCAGTTTGACTTCAGCCCATGTGAAGATGAGTATGTAAATAAGCTGCAATTTTGTTTCAAACAGAGATGTGATACAGAGGCAAAAGTTATGGATTATACCCTGAAAAAATTTAAACTTGAGTGTATTTTTGGGAAGCAAAATAGTAGATAATAGTAGTAGTCCTTAACCCATATGTGTGCAGTATGAAATGCACTGAGTCAGAGGACGAAGAACCGACCAAAGGCACAGAGAGCCAACTGCAGCTCAGCTGCTTCATCAACCAGGAAGTCAAATATCTTGCCACTGGACTCCGATTGGTGAGTGGAGATCAAATTAATCACTCCTCACAGGAAGTACCAGCAGTGTTTATTGTCCATGTTAATCTTGATCTTTCTGTCACATTTTAGAGGCTACAAGAGGACATCACGAAGTTCTCCCCTTCTTTACAAAGAAATGCTCACTATATCAAATCGGTACATCTTTATTACATCAAATTACATCTTTACTGGCAGTGTAGAAAGTAAAATGTACAGTCATTCAATATGTTTATCTGTTTTAGTCCAAAATTAGCCGTCTCCCGGCGTACCTGGCGGTTCAGATGGTCCGGTTCTACTATAAAGAAAAAGAGTCTGTTAATGCCAAAGTTCTTAAGGTGCGTCTGGTGTATGTTATCTCTAAAGTGTTTATAAGATAAAATTCACAAAATAATGTCTGCGGTTGTGCATTCGGTTTTATTCTGATGTCTGTATTGTACATCTGCATACTTCTTTTGCTGTGTTTAGGATGTCAAATTTCCTCTCATGCTGGATGTCTTTGAACTGTGCACTGCTGAACTTCAAGAGAAAATGGTGTCTGTGAGGTCAAAGTTCAAAGAGATTGAGGACAAGAAATTGGAGAAGCAGCAGCAGCCAAAAGCAAGTGCCCTATAATGTCATCATATAAAACATATCAATCTGTAAATTTACTGATGTTTGTTTAACTATATTTCTCCTTAAACAGGATCAGAAGGCTTTGAAACCAAAAGAAACAAAATATGAACCGTTCTGCTTTTCTGACGGTAAATACAAGATCCTAGAACAGTGCTCTTATAGTTTACTCTACAAATGGGTTTATATGATGACTACGCTTTGTTATCTGCAGACTTGGGCTCCAACAACAGCGGTTACTATGACCTGCAGGCAGTTCTGACACATCAGGGTCGATCCAGTTCATCTGGCCACTACGTCGCCTGGGTTAAAAGGAAAGAAGGTAGAGAATAATTCAAACACAGTCACAAGCAAAATGTTTGCGTTTGTTACTTTTGTCACAATGTAACTATCATGAATGGCATTTAATAGAGAAAAATCTACATGCAATAGCTAGCTGGCCTATACAAAGCAATCAAACCCTGACCTCTTGTGTAATGTAATGTAATATTGTTGTAAAAATGTAGGTATTGATTCTTGACTGTGTTTGAACAGATGAATGGGTGAAATTTGACGACGATAAGGTCAGCGTGGTGACCCCTGAGGACATCCTGAAACTGTCTGGAGGTGGCGACTGGCATATAGCATACGTCCTCCTGTATGGCCCACGACGTCTGGAAATACTTGAGTAACAGCGGTTCAGATAAAAACTTCAACCATACATAATTGCCATTTCGAAGCACTGTCTGTATAGATGTGCAATAAATCCTGGTGTCTTTAAAAACCTGACCTTAAAATTTTCAAAACTGTTCACGCATCAACACAAGCGGCATGTCATTTGAGGGTGTTTTTCCCCTTATGTTGATGATAGATTTGATTGAAGCGATTGCTGGACCTGATCCTTGTTTGGACCTGGAGCAGTTCTTTTCTAAATGTTTTCTATATGCATTGTATATTTTTAAGCCTGTGAAAAGGTGTTCATGCTCACTATACAATATCCATTGCAGTTATTACTGGAAATGTTAAAAAAAAGATGATATTGGGATTGTTCCCAAAGAGAGCAAAGTTTACATTGATGGTAGGCCTGGTTTGAATATCAAAGGTGGATTTCGTTACTGAAGCACTTCGAGAAGATGGGTCTTCATGTTCAAATATCGCTCCTGTCTTCTAGCTTCCATGCAACAAATGCCACTGTAAACTTGTATGTCCTGAAATACCCAAATACAATCATGTAACAGGACTTCAACGCATCTCTGTAATAAGTTATTGATTGCTGGCTTTTCATAACCGTGAAAAATAAACATGCCAATGATACTATTGTGTGTGTGGTTTACAAACAAAACAGTTGAATTCATGTGGTAATGACATTTATTTCAAAAGGGAACAGCATTATTGAAAAACACAACTCATTGAGGTGCAACAAAAACATCACCAAAATGCATAAAATCGACCAATAAGTTGAAAAATAGGCAAGAGGTACGGTGTAGTGAGCACAAAGTTACGTCTCATTCAGGGCATCTGTGATGTTGCTGAAGCCAGCTGCGTTAAGGGCCGTGACCAGGCTCTCCATCGTAGCTTGAGGGCCTTCTCGGTCTTGCCAGGCCACCAGCAGCATCTTTGCCTGCAGCTCCACGTCTTCACTGTCAGCCTCTATCACACGGATCTCCTTCTCACTCATGTCCAGATGGTCCGCCAGCATCTTCCACTGAGCTCCGAGCTTGGCGGCGATCTCATCCATCTGACTGTTGGTCACTGCCTTGCTTTGAATGCTGGGACCTTGAAAACATTATTTAGAAAAATGGCCCATTTGTCAGCCATCTATCGTAGTTACATTTCTCATCAAAGATTTTGTGAATTGAAACAAATATGAATGATGCTACCCAAGGAGTCCTGTACTCACTGTCATTGCTCTCCTTCAACAGATTATCTCCATTCTCATCTTCATCATCCTCCTCTCCTGTTTTTATCTCTTCAGATGGAAGGTCCTTCTATAAGTTTAAGGACAATTTGCACATTAACTATAATGGATAATTCATATATCTTCCATTGATAATAAGGTGGATGTCCACTCACAGGAAGCTCCTTGGCCAGTTTGATGACCATGTTTTCCAGATAGTCCGCCAGGCTTTTGAATTGCTGGTTGGTTGGCTGGAAAAAGTGAGGACTCCTCCTAGATAGCAGCCGTAGAGCTCGCCAGCCATAGTTTGAGTCACGCACCACTCTGAGATGAACAGAAAACCTGTTAATTCTAAAGTTTTAGTCAAATGTAACATTGTTATTGTGGCTTTATAAAAATCTTTACTTGTACTCATCCTCCACCATGTTTACTGGGTCGGCTTGTTCGATGGCTTCTTCAAAAAAATCCTCCAGTGACGGCATGAACTCCCTTTAAACCAAAATATTTAATGCAAAAGCTCTCTGACTAAACGAAAAAAGCATCTTGTGTAAAGTATTTATTAAACACAAACCTGCTGTCTGACTTGCAGGCCTCCATGTTGTCTAGATTTAGATTCCAGAGCCTGGTGAGTTCCTCGCTGTGAAGAACAGTTATGCATGAGTTCAAACTTTAACACAGTGAGACTAGACAGCAAACCATAGAATTATAAATATAAACATCTTACTTTCCCATGAAGATCTTACGGTCGGGGCCTTTCCCCAGAAAGTCTTCTGGTGCTGGTCTCTTTCTGCTGGGCCGGATGGGTTTGGTCTCTGTCGGTCTGAGAGAAATAAACAGATCAGTCACATATCACATTCATAAATGCAGAAATAGATCGGTCAAGTTTATGCTAGACCAAAATGTTACCAACAGATGACAAAAGGTCTCCAGTCTTGTACAGAAAATGTATTTTTTAATAAAAGGAACAATAAAATTTGGCCCAAATTGCATTGCATAACAATACATTTACATTATATTTTTATGTACAGTAGTACCTTTCTTTTACAAAACTTGGACAGCCCTCATTCTTCCATGAGTTCCAGTTTTCTTCCGTGTTCAGAATGTGCTGTTGATGATATAATTGAGAAAATAAAATTCACTTAGTTAACAACTAGTAACAGTATTAAACTATAAACTAGTACTAAACTATTACATTACAATAACTATTAAACTGAGCTATTAAATTTTGGTTTAACAAACATCAAACTGAATGCCAGTTACCTCAACCATGGATGCAAACTTGTTCCCATCTGGAGGAGTTTCTCGTAGTAGCTTCAATGAAAAAAGAGGCCGGTGAATTGTGTGCCTACACATCTACAAAACACTGATCCTTTTGGATAAAAACTAACCTGATAGACAAGTTTAGTTGTATCCTCAATCCACAAAGACTGATCATCAGTCAAAACACAACTGGAACTGCAGGAGATTAAAAAATACAGTAAAATATTAAATTCTCAGAGCACCAGATTAAGCATAAAACCATTTGTTTTTCTGCTTCTCTAACCTCTTAAACTTGACCTGGCCCTTGAGGTACTGGAAAAGAATGAGGTACTGAAGCAGAATGTGTCTTCTGAAGTTGCTGTCGCTCAGCTGAAGATCCATCAACTGTTTAAAGAATATGTTATCATTATATACCACACAAAAGCTGACCGCTGCACTGAACAACTTTAATAAAGGACTGGATGCACTGACCTTCTCACTGGTGAGAAACTTGGCGAAGTAGACATGATCTCCAGCAGCTGTCCTCATCTCCTCCAGCTTTCTCTTAGATGCCTGCATGTCGTCAAGTTTAAAACTCTTAAACACGGCTAGTGTCTCGTCTGAATACTGCAAAGAACAAAATGAGAAATCACATCACCATGATTAACTCTGTAAAACGTAAACTGTAATGTAGTTAGATTAGAGTTAAATAAAGTAAATACCTTGAGAAAAGTCATCCATAAGAATTTGTCGTAGCATTGCAGGGGGTTTCTAAAATAGTCCTGTAGTGTCCAAAATTTCCTGTACAGGTTGTAGTCGATGGGAATGGAACTATAACAGAATATTTTTGATTTTGTTTACACATAAAAAGTATTCTACAATTAAATTGTTGTTAGGATACTGCTTTAGTAATTAAAATACTGTAACAACTGATGATCTCTCACCAGGCCGCAGGTGCATCTTCATCACCCATCTCTCCTTCCTCTACCTCCATCCCATCCTCCTTCACTTCTGAGTGCTAGAACAACAGAAAACAAGAACCCTTTAGCTATCTATAGATCAAAACCAATACTTCACCCAATTCCTCCCCTGATTAAATCCTGTCAGTGTGATGATCAGCATTTATTTACCTGCAGTCCAAATGTGCTCTCCTGTTCATTTTTGTTGAACACTGTGACATTATCAAGGTTAAACTGACTCTGCAAGTTCAGTCCTGATGACATAAAAAAGGACATCATATCTCAGTTATACAAAAAAAAGCAATGCACTGAAAAAACCAAATGTCAAAAGAGAATGTACCTGATTTTTCTGACAAAGGGAAGAGACGTGCTAAAAACAGCTGGATTCGTCCACAAAACACTGTATTCTGAGTCTTAGAGAGCCTTCTGAGGAGATCTGTAGGGCAACGGTACAGATGTCAGGCCATTATAATAAAATCCAATCATGAGAACATGGGACATCAAATATATATCCCAAAAATAATCATTTTAATTAGCCAATTTCATCTGCATCCAGAACTATTCATTTTGTACATAAAAATGTTAAATTTAATGCCTGAATTGACAATAGATAAAGGTTTAATGTGAAGACATTTGTTATAGTATAGACATATAATAGTTTATCCTAAAATGTTTAAATCAGTGCTTTTCTTATGACAGTATTTTAAAGTCAAACATCAAAGAGGACAAAAAATATGAAAATCTGACAGAATCTCATCAATATTACGGAAACAAAAAATAAAAACTCACCATTACACATTCTTAACAAGTAGTTTTTCCCAGCAGAGTAAAAAGTATTCTGTAAACATGAAATAACAAATGTAAAAAACTACACTACAACTAAAAGTATTCCTTTTAACTCCACCTGACCAACATTTGTAAAATAACAATCATGATAAAAACTGCCACAAACTCACAGACTTCCATGTAGAGACGTTTTCTTCAACAAAGGAGAATATTTTGTCACATTGATCCAGAGGAAGACAGTCCAGAACATCTCCCAGCAGAAGAAACGGAGAAGTAGCAGAACAGATGCCTGTGTGAATATAACATGAAGAAAAGAATAAATCTACGCAGAAACATCAATGATCATTAAATGGTACACAAACAGGTGAGTAGATCCATGTCTATACCTTCAGTAACACAATCAATACTGATGTAGATCAGAGAAAGGAAATCCTCAACATTCACTTTCTGCTTTACCTGAAAAATAACGAAAAACATTTTTAACTCAAAGAACCTGCGCTGCTCTTCAAGTTGAGCTTTAGGAATATTTCATTCTCAATAAGACAATGAAAAGGAACTGCCGTGGACTCACTATCTGCTCTTCAAGGACTCCACGTAGAGCCTGATCAAGCGTGCTTTTCTTCTCGGTTTCACTGTAAACAATCACATTATGTCACATACATCTTAAAAACTGTACATTCAAACTTATTCAAATCTCAAAACCTTCATCCATGCAAATAAACCATTGGAAGCTTATGTATATGAACTCACATCTGTGCTACATAAATGGAAAAAGAAAAACAAAGTTCTTACTTTCCAGGCAGATGACTGAAAGTGCTGGTCAGGGGTTTACAGTTTCTGATATCCACAGCACTTTGGGTGGCAGCCTGAAAAAAAGACAGGAATGATTTAGATTCACAAACTACACCAACAAAAAAGTCCAAGAATATGATTTCTTTAAACATGGTATTATAAAGATACTTTTTCCTATAGCAACATGGTAATGCCAACGATAATTTTAATGTTAAGCGTTAGTGCCATTTTATACTTAAAAATAATATCTTAGAAATATCTTGTGGTAAATATTATTACATATCATAGTATATAAATATTGTAATCTTTCACTACCCAAATATATTTTCACAGTCTGATAACACTGTAGATAAACCAGCACAGTGCTGACATACAGTAAACTGCTACTAAGTTGTCTACATAAAGATCATCTGCTTTATAAAAAAAACACGCATCAAAGCACATGTATCGGTAACTTGTCGTTATTATATATGATTAATGGTTTACCGTAAATTTATCTCTGGCTTCAATAATATTGAACTGGGACGGCGGCGACATCTTTACTGGAGCTTTGTCCGTCTGACCCCTGATACATTCAACTTCCGGTTCACTTAAACATCAGCGACATTTGTATTAAACGTCCAGCAGATGGCAGTCACGTGTCTTTAAAAGTTTTAAAACGCCGCAAAAAAAACATGTCAGTTTAATAATTGTTAATTGTAACTATCTAAATTATGAACACAATAATCTGTAATATAAAAAAACTGTAAAAGAAATTCTAATACATATAAAAAAAACTATTTTACCACAGACAAATTAAATGAATACTGAACCATTGTAAAGCTGTTAAGACATATTGGCTAGTTGTATTATGACTGATACGTCATCTTTCATACAACATGCGAAATTTTTAGTTCATTGTTTTGCAGATTCAAGTACTATGCCCATATTGTTAAACCAATACAAATACCAAAGACAAATATTTTAAAAGTGCTTTTATTCGAAGAAAAATGTCACAATAAATGAAGAAAGTGGTGTTTGGGAGAAGAGCCATTTTACTTTTTGGTGATTACAACTAACTTGTGCAAGTCTAAAGTTTTATGCTCTTGTTAAATCAAAAATATTGAGAAAAAACTAATAAAAAAGGAACAAAATAAGTAGAAATCTTTCCAAAGAAGAATTAATTTTGTAAGTAGACCCAATTTTAAACATTAGCTTAATCAACGAATGAAACTATTCTCTGTGATGGATTCATATGATGCGTGTACAGTTGAAGGCTGTTTTAAGGTATTTTTAGTATTGTGTGCTTATGGGAAAATTTTACAAACATGTGTGGCGTTTACCCACGGATCCCTGCATACGTCACCAGACAGTGTGGCAGAATAACATAGTAAAATCGACTGTCAAAGAATGACGCATATCCAGTCATGAGCTGAAGGTCAAGTCAACTTACTAACAACTGTGGTAAAATCACCGCTGACCTTCCTTTCCTTCCTTACTTCCTTTATTTGTTTGTTTGTGGTAAGACAATAGGCCCTGTGTTCGACTTACACCAGACTTAATGATAATTAGCTTTAAACATCCAATTATAAAAGTTAATTGATTGTATTATATAATGGGGATCTGTTTTTCCAGTGATACTACAGGATGATCTGTGTTTACTCAGCTTCCAGACCTCCTGCAACACAAAAACACACATATGTACTGTCAGTACTCGTCAAAGTATAGTATAGACACTACTTTTCTCTTTTATGTTGTATTAATAAAATTGTTTCTGTAGAAACCTGACAACTGACTGAAAAAATGTATTGTATAAAAACATTTGTCTCATAAAACACAAATAGAACATACACTACTGTGCAAAAGTTTAGGGTCACTTGACTAAAATGTTTCTTATGATCCTAAAATTTCTTTAGTCTGAAGCTGTATATGCTTGAATGCTTCAAATTATTTTTGGAGAGAGAAATATATAATTGTGACAACATTTTACTACATAAAACGCTGACAGTAGGCAAAGAGTGGCTACTTTGAAGAGGCTAAATTTATTATAGGTTTAACTTTTAAAGCTGTGCTTGTTTTAAATTATGTCACAGCATAATTCCCTCAAAATAGACTGTTTTATTATTATAGGCAAAATACGACTTTTTTATTTTGGGGTGAAATACTATACAACCTGTTTTTGTGAGAGTCATTCAAAGTCTAAAATGCATGATCCAGTTATCAGTTTTTCTTGTTTAGACACTTAGTTTCACCCTTCAGCTACAGTATTTCATTCAGTCATTCATCATAATTGATGTTAACATTTCAAAAAGACATTATTTCATAAGACTATCAAATAGAGATTGTTAAGTGTTGACTGATGGTGCTTTTTTAGCGTATCAATGCCAGCTCCTTAAACTCCTTTGTAAATAGTCTCTGTGTGTTTGTTTCTACCTCATCAGCACAATGTGAGGAAACTGATAACTGAACTTTTGGGTGTTACAGTTTATCACCCGATAAATGTCTGTCAAAAGTGTCACCCCACCCACAGTCAAGCCATCAAGACAAGCTCTGTTCCCTTTGCTCGTGGTTAGCGCGGTACAGCCAGGGGAAGTCGAGAGCTCTTAAGCCAGCAAGTTTCACTTAATATGTTTGTTTAACATTCTTCCATTAAATAGCTCACTAGCAGGTTAAGGTTTTAAAACGATCGTAGTTATTCCTATCATCACTATCGTGGCTCCTGAATCCCTGCTGAGAAGTGATGCAAAGCAGAGTGGGAGTGAAAGTGTGATGCTGGATAGACAGATAAGAGCCCTACATCACTCATCATAGGTGAATAGTGAAGAAAATTACACAAAGCTTTGGGTTTGACTAGTTTTCTTTTGCATAACATGTCGCAATTCAGACAAAGTTCAAGGCAAATTGTGACCAACAGAAAGCGATCAAGGATAATCAAAATAGCAACAAATGCACAGATTGGAATGAGATTTATACATTTCATGAAGATCACATGAGCAGTACTTTTACATTAAAAACTGCACGGGTGGGTGGTTGCTGGGGCGTTTCTATGCGGTTGTAAGGTAGTTGTGTAGTAGCCCAGGTCAAATGGGACTACCTACAAGATTTTGGTCTCTAGATATGGCTCAAGAACCTCTTTATCTCAGCGTAAGTCAAATGGGTTTTTGTGTTTTTATTGTACACTACACATTTATATTGATTCTCAACAGTTTTGTTTCTCTATCCACACATATTCATAATACTATAATTTTGCATAATGCAACGTTGACAGACCTATTTCAAAGCAAAGTATAACCAGTAACACATGTGACAGATAAATGGTTTTCATATATTACGTAACGAACCCACTGTCAAATATCAATTGAGACTCCTGTAACTTGTCAAATGACGTTTTCTCTCCTATTTGGTCCTATTTGGTTGCCCTAAAACAAACATCCATCCGACGTGTTTCTGCACCTTATTATGTCTTTTCGTGTAAATTATCTAAAATAAACCCAAGACTAACGTAGCAAACAGCCATCAGTGCCGTTATAGTAATATAAATGGGTTTCCAATTATCAGCCGAGCCAAGTTATGATTATCATTTGTATGCTTGCCAAAAATTTCAAGCATGCACTTTAAACTCTTTACATCCTATCTATACTCTGATGTGTTTGGGTAGGGTCGCAAATTTTTCAGTGACGCTAAAGATTGATGATCATGTCTCACGAGGCAAAAGCTCTCCCCGAAGACGATTAATAGTAGTTACCTAACAGGACTTGAAGTAGCGTCCATTAAAAACGATATACATCTACGCAAGCGGATTCATGCATACAATGCCTCTAATGGTGCCAAAAAGGAAACGAAATCCTTCCTTTCAAAATGTGCCAGTGGATACATTATTTTCAAATATGTTTACATATAGTACAAAGCTAACAGCCATAGACATTCGGGTCATGACATTGTCTGGTAGCCAGCTTTGTTAAATGATCTGTAATTCGTGACAAGGAACAAGTTGCTGACTGGTGTGACAGCTTTAGCAGCAGTTAGAGTCTGGAGGTGATACAGAAGTTGACATCAGGTCGGTTTGGTGGTTCTTGTCAACTGCTTTGCAGGAGTGTGGAGTGTATTTAACTAGAGATTTGTACAGCAGCTGCTCATACTTTTAATTATAACTAAACTGAATAGATGAACAAACATAAATAGGAGGAAAAAGTAAAACATTGAAAGTTGCAATAAAAATGTTAAAATGTTACTGGTGCTTTAATGTATCTTTATATTTAGCAGTATGTACGTAACAAAATAAAAAAAATACAAAAACAAAAAGTGTATGAGTATTTACAAGACTCATCACATGTCATGGCCTGGGCCACTGACCAGAACCAGATCTGGGGGTTCGAGGTTCGATTAAGGGTTCAGTCGCTGAGGTTTCCGGTTCTGCCACGCCTTTCAGAACATTCATGCGCCTGCCAAACCCTTCCTTCTTTGGGTACAACATGAAGTCGTACACAAGGGCAGCGGCCAGCCCTCCGCACATGGGTGCAATCCAGTATATCTACAGTACAGGAAATAATTATTACATTTTAGAAATAACAAAGCAATAAACATGTCAATTTGCACATCAAATTCTACCGAATTCTACCTTTTACTAACAAATGGTTTTCCTATCTGTTCATTTTAGAGGAAGTGTTGCTATGTGTCACGATGTTTGCCATTCAAAAACAATTGTGACTGTGAGGTTTAGTCGAGGACATAACCGAATCATACCCATTAAACTCTCGTTTTAATTTAAACAACAATCACAGTTTGTTCTATTAACCGGAAGCACTTACCCAGTGGTTTTTGAACGCTTCAAGAACAACAGCTGGTCCAAAAGATCGAGCAGGATTGATGCCACACCCGGTGTAGCTTATCTGCACAACATAATGCAGAATAGAGACTTGATAGAGGTTTGCTTTGAAGTCTAATCATCTCATTTTCTATATCATTGCTTATTATTTACTTTATTGTTAACAGAAGGTCAAATGTAATGTGCTTACCGCGACCAGGTGTCCTAAACCAACAGACAGTCCGATGGCGAGAGGTGCAGAGCCCATAACATCAGTTCGTCGTTTGTCTGTTGTGGCCAAGACACAGAGGACCAGCTGAAACGTTGCAAAAAGCTCAATGGCAAATCCTTGACCTACTGTCACACCATAACTCAACTGTAATACAGAAGAAAATATTTTATTAGATTTTAAAGATTCAAGAAAGAAATCTGTATCATTAGACAAGATGCACAATTAAGTAAGAATAGTAAGAGCAGATTAAAATAAAAAATAAACTGCAATACATTTTGCATAGGTTCCGCATACATGCCATTCATCAAGAATCAAATCTATTTACATAGTTAATTCTTTTTCATGTAGAGGAGACCGGGGCTGGTTGTCACACACTATACTTCAGTAAATATTACTTAGTAAAGAGTATTAAAAGACTATTTCTGTATAGACAAATACATTCTTAGCTACAAGAAAGCCATGGAACATTTACACTATTATTATCCAGCAAAAAATGTAGTTTTTTAATACATCGACCTTATGATGGGCACTATGGGGTAAGTTGTCATAACGGAAATACATCATTAAACAATACAAATAATACATTTAACTACTTACCACAACAGCTACATTTAAACAGTTAAACTATTAAGAAACACAAAACATTTTATGAAACAGAAACATTAAATTTAAATAAAAAAATAATATTTAAGTAAAATAAAAGTTGTTAAAAAAAGTTGTTTTTGGCCAACAAAATTTTAAAAACATTTTTAGCCCAACAGAAATCGTAATTTAAAATGAGAACAATGGACCAATAAATATTCTCAGCTAATAAACTACAGAAATGTGATGATACTGGAATTTTATTTGAACAGAATTCCTCCATTATATTAATAAATTATTACATTTTCTATATTATTATTATTAAATTAATCACTTTTTACTCTTTGTCCAAAACCACAGCCGGCGCTTAAAGTATGTGTTATCAAACTTTTGACAACTTGTAATTAAAACATAATATTACTGACAAGTTGCTTTTGTGACAACTTGCCCCATTCTCACCCACAATTCAGTTCTGACAATACATTCTGTAAGTTATAACTTATTGTATATTGTGTATATTTACAAAGAAACTTACCGTATTGAGACCCAGTGTTGTTTCAGGGTCCGGGCTAACTTTAAACATGATGGCACTTGCCAAGACGGCACCCAACATCTGGGCAATAATATACATGAAGGCCTTGAAGAAGCTGATCTGACAGCTAACTAACAGTCCAAAAGTAACAGCTGGGTTCAGGTGGGCTCCACTGATATGACCCAAACTCTGAGCCAGTGTGGCGATGGCCAAACCAAAAGCTAAAGCTACTTTAACCTCTTGGTCAGGAAATCTGTTATGTTTGTTTCCAATAGCAGAGCCTATACCGATAAAAATAAAGAGGGTCATCCCGACAAACTCGGCCAGCACGGCCCGCCAAAAAGACCAACTCTTCAGCTCCCGTGCCATTACGAGACTTGTTCCTTTCAGGCCTTTTAGCTAGTTGATGAAAATGCTTTTTAAGCAAGCACTTATAAACACTTGAAGGGAAGATGTCAGGAAACTGGTTTTAACAAAGTGACCACAACAGCGTTTAACTAGAGGGAGTTTATTGTCACAACTGCAGAAATAAAAGATCTTTCAAGTCAAATAAGATTATAGATCTTTAAGGCTTAAGTCCATTTTAATTGGTTTATTATGTTTTTAATTTCTTGGGTTTTTAACATTAGCATAAATTTGTGTCTGAATGGTTATACATAGATGTTGCTGGTTTCTTTTTGACAAATTTTTAACAAATTTTTAAATGTACCAATTTAGTTGCAGTTAACTTAACAAATTTTAGATAACACATTTCATTTCATTTTACTTGAAAGAACATTTCTTTGCAATTTTTACACCACTGGTTTACACTGGCTTGAAACCAGCAGCTTCACAGTTTGCAGTAATTGTTTTTTCACCTGCATCTGCTCTGCACCCCCTGGTAGAGGAAACTGTAAAAGCCGTCATTTATTTACCTTGTAAAAGCCACACGTGCCGCGTTACGTCACATTTCCTCCGCGATATTTTTCTTTATCATTGTTCGCCTCCCTGAATTCCGCATGCACGCTCAAACAAAGGTTGTGTAAGTGTCAGGTTTTAGTGGCACGACACAAGACTCCACCAGGAAAATCGCTACATTTAGGAGACAGGATAAAGTGACCACTCTACCACACAAAAGAACCAACTAAATAGACCTGAGAAAGGAAAAAGCAAATCTAGACAAAGATCAGAGACTCAGTTTAGACTGCAGCAGAAACATCCTTTGCCATCTAGTTTTCCCAGAGGTCAAGATATGTCTGTTAAGACCTTTTTCTGATCTTGAACCTTGATTAAACCTATTAGAATTTATCTTCTAGTCAACTTCATGTTTATAAAGTGTATGAAAGAGTGCCAATAACCAATATGGATACCTCAGAAGTGTCTGTAGAGATACAGATGCAACAGGTGGCGATCATGAACCCTGTTTTAAGAAAGTCTCTTTGCAGTCATTTAGACACACACTTTCACTGCCGCTGCTGTTTCCCGTGCATTTTCACATTATTTCTATGAAAGCTGAGCGCTCTTAAAGTGACTGTGGAATTAACAGCGTGCTCAGGCCCAAAGTGAAATAAGTACAGACAGTCTGAAGGTTTCAAAAACTTGTGAGAAAGTAAACCTTCATGTACACCTGGGAGATGTCCTAGACCTGCAGATAACCCAGCGGTGAATGAAACAGAGCTGTTGGTATCATAACAAACATTACACTATGACATGGTCAACTGGAGAGCCTCAAAATACATTAAATAAAGGCAACTTCAAAAAGATGTGAATACATGTTCACACTACTAGTTCAATTTATATCTAGCAAATATGCAACATACTCAATGCTAACCCTTTAAATTGTTTCCTCAATTCTAAAAATTTGATTAAACCTGACTGTATTATATAAAAACATGTTTGCCTTGAGAATATATATGTAGCTGCTGAGCAATTAACTCTTAACCAATTAATGCTGTTGCAGTTTTAAATGATCATATACATTATACATATATTTTGACAAAATTACTGTATTCTGTAAATGCCCAAAACCCTCCTCTCATCTTCATGATGCTTTAAAATACAACATTGCGTTTTATTAAGTAGTGCATTATGTGTTTATTTACTTTACTGTTACTCATAGGCTCATTACACAAAATAGTAACAAAAAGAAACGAAACAGAGATGAAACATTCCTTGGGTGTGGGACAGGATACGGGGCAGGATAAGATGCACAAACAGAGGGAGGTGTAGGGCTGTAAACCGTTATCCATGGGGTTCAAGCTACTGGTCCATTAAACATTATTAGAAATTGCAAAAGCACATGATGTCCTTTTTATTTAAGTCAATATTTTGACTGTGAGATTTCATCATCCATCCGTTTAAAATATTAGCTTTTCTCACCTCAGAGGAACCAGTATGAAAGGACATGATGGTAAATCATTACTGCCAGCAAACAATATCACAGACTGGAAATCCATGACATGAAACTTAAGTCAACATCAACACTTTAACAATAGACTTTGAAATATTTAGTGTAGTATTGATATTTCCACATTAATATTTGATATTAAAGATACAATCGCTTCAATTGTGTGATTTAAAATGTGAACTTCAAACACTAGCAAACATTCCTGCGCTGGCTTATGTTACCTATCCTACATAAGGATTCGCAATTTGCTTCATAATTACATTTAGCATGCATCTGTCTGAATAAATGGTTGTTATAAAGTAAACACCTCAAGATTGAGAACACAGTGATAATAAACAACTCAAACCAGGTACAGACTAACTCACGTCATGATATGAATTATGATGTGCAACACTCCAAAATAGCTCTCAACTAACACAAAAAAAAATGCAGGGACAAACAAAAGGGCTATATATAGAGACAAACGGTTTAACAAGACTAATTAACGAGAACCAATCATACACAAGACTACATCAACAAGCTCTAATGACATAAACAGATGAACAAACCAATAACAATGCAGGACGCACCCAGACACAATAAAGTCAGACAATAAACACAGACAAGACAAAAACATGGAGAACTAGATTTAAAATTGAAAACTAATAGACATTAACATTGAAAATATAAAGTAAAACAAGTCATTACACCACCCTGATAATTTAAATAATTTAATGATCAGGTAATATTAATAAGGTTTCTGACTACATGAAGTGCATCTTTAAATGTATTTGTGAATAAAAAAGTTTTTAATAGATCTGAAATGCCTTGTCACTGATTCTGACGTGAAATTACACTGGAAGTATTAGAATTAAATGAAAGAATAATTAGAAAAAACAACGTAATGAACATAACCATGACATCACATAAATCATTTCTATTCTGTTCTATAATGAATATTGAAATTATTTGTGTTTAAAAAGATTATTATTCTTTTTTAATAATTTACATATAGTATGCTATTTTTACGTTGTTTAATTCAAATCTTTTACAACCACAACAGAAATGACAACAAAATAATTAAACATCCAGCTGTGTAACAGTGTTTTCTAGCATTCATTTTACTTTGAATATCTTAACGTGAATGTACAGGATGTAGTCAAACTTGTATTGAGTAGAGTATTTCACCATAAACCAACAACCTTATAGCATTAAACATGAACAGAATCAAACCTTAGAATAAAGTATTGAAATGGCGTTGTAATGTAAGGCTCATAAATTGAGGTAATGATCTTAGATTTGGTGAAATTGTCAACATAAGTTTAATAAAAGCTCTTGGTTTGTTGCATTCATTCGAGACTTAGAAGGAAAAAGCACCAGACATACAAATTTAAGACTTATCATTCTGAAGTTTACTTACAAAAGCTGAGAAAATTGTGTACACATAATACAATACAAAGTGACATAAAACACACTTTCATTTAAAAAATGTTTACAAAAACAAGTGAATCTACATTATGAATACTGATATGTGACATTTTTGAAAACATTGAATCATTTTCCTGAGGTACATACTGATTTACTAAATGAGAGACAAAACAATAATAATAAACTCAAAAAGAATTAAGAAAAAAAGCCAGCTGAATAGATGGCTTGACATTTGCATTTTAACACTGTCATAGTAAAATTTAAAAACATTGCTATTTCCCTGTCTGTGGGTAGAAAGATATATTTACAGATGTTTTGTAGTCTTGGAGAGTATGATACACTAAATATGCCGATCATTGCGTTACTTTGATGACATTTCTACAGCTGGAGGGTCATCGGTTCCATTGACATCATAATCAGCAGCTGGACCAGAGACCAGCACTCTCATGCGGTCAGGAAAGTCATCCAGTTTCGGGTAGAGCAGAAAATCATAGACCAGGGCGGCTGCCACACCTCCACACATTGGACCTACCCAGTAGACCTGACAAATAATTACAATTATAGCTTAGATTTTATTGTCATAATTACTAATATTGCTAAAACAATATCAAATAAATAAAAATTAGTGATGGTCCCCTCATTATGCATCTGGTTCCTTCTCCAAAATAATGTCTGTTCATTTTTTACCTGTTTTATTGAGGTATAAATCATGTGTGTAGTTCAAACGGTCCAAGATTGTTATTAGTTTCAAAAAACCCTTCCCCAAACTATGAGCAATACTAATGGTGATACCTGCCTGCAAGAACCACTAATAAATGCTATGTGAGTATATGTTTACAAAAGATTATTCTGCACTGTGCATTCATCTAAAACAATATCCTTGTTATTTATTAACTGTAAAAGTTCAACATTAGTTTATTCTGTCGTCTGATAAGATTCTTAAGAGTTTAAAATTAACAAGTGCGTAACGCTGAGCATACACACAGATATCATGTGCTGATTTGCAAATAGATAATAGAGAGATGTAACTGATGATTACCCAGTGATTGGTAAAGTCTCGAAGAATCACTGCTGGGCCGAAGGATCGAGCGGGATTGATGCCACATCCTGTGAAACTGATCTACAAACACAAAAAGATGAAAACTTGGAATGCTGGGAGTCATGGGCAAAAGCAGTAATAATAATGCGAACATCATTAGTTTGGTTAGGCTTCTTTCTTATTTTTTTGTTTAATGAAGCAAACTAATTTGCATAGTTATACATTTCTGTTTATTAATGTCTATATAAAAAATCCTGGTGATATTTACAACAATAACAATAATTCTAATACAAATAGAAATAGTTGAGCAGCAGGGGAAAGTTTGAATGCAGATTACTCACGGCTGTCAAATGACCCAGACAAACACTGAGCCCAATAGCCAAGGGGGCGGAGCCTGTCACATCACGCCTTCTTTTATCTGTGACTGCTATGACACACAGAACCAGCTGGAAAGTAGCGAGGAGTTCAATGCCAACACCTTGACCTGCAGAAATATCACTGTTGATCTAAAACACAAATAAGAACAAATTACATAAAGCAACAAAATAACAATTTCTGGGTAAACTCAAGTTCATTTTTATAGTCAATGACACTTAAGTTGAAAATAACAAGTATTTATCACTATTGAACAGTAATTTTAAATATGATTTTTCAGTGAATAAGTGTTGAAAGTTGAGAGTGCAGCATTAAGTATAAACAACATCACATAAGTGTTTACTACCAAGGTAAACAATTGCACAACCTTCTTAAAATGGTAAACCTCTCACTATAGAAACTACAGTCGGGAATGCAACCTCTGAGCATGTCAGATAAGGTTATTATCAGCCCGTGTCTTACCACACACCCCTTTACACTGACTGACTGTGACGCACTGTGTTACTTTGTTTACAATTTGTCATTTTATAGAAAGTATATTACATTGATTTTTATGCTATTCATCTTTAATTTTCATTCATTTAATTTACACTTTCAGTTATAATTGTGTTTTAAAAGCATCTTGATGCATGTGAGAGGCAAAATGCTTGGAAAAGTCAATGACAGCAGTTGTCTTTATGTCTTTATGTATTTATTACATTAGAGTATTTATTAAATGTATTTAAATTATTAGTATTTATTATATCATAGAATTTAAATTCTTCTTATTGATATTATTATCATTTTTTAATAATGATTGTAAATTCTTACCATGAAAAAACACTATTATAAATGAAATGTCAAAAAAGCATATTTTTAAATAATAAATGTTCAGCCGTATATGCAAATATACCAAAATAAGTATATCAATTGATCTGAATAAATAAACACATCAATTGAATTTCAATTGAATGAAGGGCTGATTGTAGACCTTATAGGTAAAAGCAGGAAATATTTACTCACAGTATTTAGCCCCAGAGCGTCCCCTTTAGTGACGCCATAAACGATGCCGCTGGCCACCGCTGCGCCCAGCATCTGGGCCACGATGTACATCACAGCCTTCAGCAAACTGATCTGGCAGCTGGCCAACAAGCCCAGCGTCACGGCTGGGTTCAGGTGGGCTCCGCTGATGTGACCGAGACTCTGGGCGAGAGTGGCGATGGCCAAACCGAACGTCAGTGCCACCTTGACCTCCTGATCTGGTTTGTCATTGTTGGAGTTTCCAACAGCAGCTGTAATGCTCAGGAAGATGAAGAGGGTCATGCCCACCAGCTCGGCCAAAACGGCCCTCCAGAATGCCTTGCTCTTCAGTTCCTTCATGACGGCCAGTTCCGGCACTCTCAGCTGCTAATGTGGAGATTTCTGTGGGCACTAACTAAGTTTCTCTGCCAAAAGAGAGCATTTATAGGGCAGGTCCTGCTAATGAAAGAGGGGGCGGGTTCAAGCCATGGGAGCAGAAATAGGGAGTGTGTGAGAGGGATGTGAAAACAGACACAGCCTGAATTGATGAGAGATCCTGTAGAGTATCTTTTTTAAAATGGAAATATTTTAATAGATCTGAATAACTTCAACTGATATAAAGTCTTTTGACATTCAGGTCCATTAAAATATTGTGCTGTAACATACACATACAAGTGACAAAGCTTGGACACACATTTTCTTTCTTCATTGTATTTTTCACAGTGCAGAACAATAGTGAAGTCTTTAAAACTATGGAATAGCACAGCTGAAAGTATTGAAAGATTATTTAAATCTTTAAGTACTTTTTTCACTCATTCATTTAAAAGAAATACAAAAAATGAAATTACAATTCACTCATTCACTTATACGGCACAAACATTTTTCAAGATTTTAAAGGTTTTTCTTTAGTTAAGTCCAAACCTTTGACTGATACTCTAAATGAAAAATGTCAAAGAAAAGAAAAACAATAAAACAAACAAAATCAGTTCTATGCAAGGGTATTAATTGAGAAACACTCAGTTTAACAACGTAGGAATAAACGTGAGTCTCTTCTCTCTCCTTTCCACACATATACACACAGACGCACACACACAATATCCTATAGACCCCCCCTTCCTGAGACAATAGAACAAAGTCAAACAAAGTCAAAGTCTCTCTCTTGTTCACTGTCTCTGTGTGGATACATACTCCATGTCAAATGTTTGGACACACTTTATTTATGTTTCTCATGATATTAACCTGTGTGCAGAACTGTTATCTGCCCGCTTTTAAAAGATAAAATATAAGATTTGTTTAACATCTTTTTGGTCCATACTTAAATTTGACTTCATCAGATTGTGAAGTTACTGCCAATTGCACTTTCTACACGATTCATATAGCCAAAATAAACTCTTTAGAGATAATAAACTCTTTTTTGCTGTCAATGGTGCAAAGTTTTATCTTTTGCAAATAAACGTTTGATAATAGTAAGATAAATCACACGCATGAATTGATATGTTTGAATTTTTTAAGGGTTTTATCTTGACTTATTACTTACGCTTGTAAGTACAATTCTTGCCCACAGACTGTTTATCTGTTATATTGCCCATTAAATTTGCTTCATTGCATCATAAATGTCAATGTAAATAAGATGAGCAATATTGAATCAAAGCCAAAGTCATGGTCATTTGTCTCTTAAATAGCAGGAGAGGAAATTAAATGTAATTTTTACTGAAAGATTTTAAACTGATGTTAAACACATTTAACACCTATAACTAACATCAAACAATGCCATCAGGTGTTCTTTGGTATTATCACAGGATAGCAACATCATCTGCAGAAGATACATTTGTATTATCAGTGGCTGACAGTGGTACTGATCTCGAGAGCTGATAATACACTATTACATCAACTGTAAATCACATTCTATCAGATCAAATGAATAACTGTCTTCATATTTGTGACCCTGCCTGTGAAAACTCAGCTCTGATTTACTCTTCTACATAAAATCATCCTACATCATGTAAAGAACATTTCCTGAAAGTATAACCTTGATATCTTTAATATTTACTGGAGTAATGACATGTCATTTGAAATCATAGTGAAATGAAAAGGTAAAATCTAATTTTGATGCTCTTTATCTCAGAATTAGATTAGATTTTAGCCTGGTTTTCACAGACAGGGTCATATTTTATTATTTTATTTAATACTGTTTTACTTATAAGACAATTAAAGTCATTTTAGATTTATTTTGTTTTGTTCTAAATATACAAAAATTGTTCTACCTAAAATACCATCTGAATTGCATTTTTCTCACCACTAATTGCATCGATCATTGAATTGAATCAAATCAAACCAAAGCAAACTTGTGACTTATTTTCAGCGTTGCATCATGTAGTAAAGAATCATGTAGTAGAAATAATCAGCAAATATTTACACTCCTCATAACCTACATGGAACATAATGTTACTCAGTCTTTGAGGTACATGAAGCTCATAAACAAATATATAATAGTATGTAGTGTATCATATGATTCAATAGAGTGATAAGAGATGAAATAAAAATAAATGTTTGTTTAACGTTAGTTTTGTTGGTACTCAACAGATAAGAGATATATCGGAATATCTGTTTTTTTAACCCAAACATCTTGTACCGTGAGAAACATGTTAATTTCAGCAGTTTTTAATTATGATGATGTTGCCAACTTTCTTCTTCTGAGTTTTCACAGTACTCAGACAATTCTGACAGTGTGTGTATAGCAGTTTGTCCTCATATCATTGCTGTTGATAAGTAATAATATTCTTACATTAGCATTAATTAATCTACTACAACATTATTGAAGTGTTTAAAATCACTGAAATTAAGAAATTAACCCAGCTTTCAGGAACCATCCTTTAAGAGTTAGTCATATAAGCAAAGACTGACAAAGTCAAAAATTCACCTGTCAGTTTATATAATGTTTAAAACCAGCATTCCTTACCTAAATATACAGTAAAACAGACAAATTGCTAATTCATCATCATCATTTTATTTGAAATAATAGCCATTGTAGTACATTGACTTTACTGATCTCAAGTTTTTTAAGTAAAAAAATCCCCAGTTAAAAATGTTAATGCTTAGATGTAGTTTGTAACTCAGGAGGAAGGTTTGGCATCTTATCTGAAGGAGACATGTGCAATTATAATGAAAAATCTGAGAAGAGACTGCTTAAGCAAATGTCTCAATTTGTTTCCCATTATATCTCGTTGCTTCTGATAACAAAAAAGAGGCAACTGAGATATTTAAGAGATCTACTATTTTTACAGAAAGTATTTTACTAGATGTCTAATCTGTATAGATTCAAATGATATAAATCAAACAAAAACGTATGATAAAAACAACAATAAAGCCCCACTCATAACCCCATATCTCACTCCAATGTCAGATCATAATAAAAAGAAGAAGGTTGTACAAATTCATATAAATATGACACCTGATGAAATTGTAACAAAGTGCCTTGAGATTGTGCTAGATTGTTCTTTCTTGTATAGTGTAGTGGGGTTATAAACACTGTAAACTGTTGGTAAAAGAACAGAGTGATATGTGATGAAACCCTTACTCCTTCTTGAAAATGTATAGGGTGTGGAATATATAACTTTATTTAATGATGTGTTCAGGGCAGATGTCAAATGACTCTTAATAAATCTTACATCCAGCACACTTGAGGCTCTTGGCTGTGTTCCATTAACACAGACACTATGCCTGCTGAAGCTCTATAAACACACAATTCATTTCTCTTACAGTATGAAGCATGCAGGTTATAGTGTAGGATGTTCTAGCTGGTTTTATCAGCTGTCAGAAGACACAACCAGTGCTCTCAAATTCGTATTTCAATTCTAATAGATTTTTAAGGTTTTGCATTGAAGTAGATTCTTACTATAGATAATACAATGGACTGTACAGTATTAGTTTTGACAAAAAGCACGAATTAATAAATGTATATAAATTATTTATTTATGTCATAATACCAAAAACACAATAATACCACCACCATCAACGATAAATATTAAGCTTAAGGGTGATGTAATTGTTTTAGAGCTGTTTATATACATTGTAGTTTTCCAGTTAAATATGCATTATTTACCAATAATATCATTTTTAGTCTTTAATTAACTTAAAAATCTTATTCATTTTACATACTTATTATGATTAAACATATTTTTATAAATAACATTATTTTACAGATTTTATTGTAACTTACTGGAACACTTAACGTACACTTAATGTTATGGTTAATATGTCATACAGGAATGTACAGGAGACAGTTTAGGGAGAGTTGGGTCCTGAGCTTATATGATAAAGAAGATACGTTTTACTCTGACGTTTACTTTGCAAACATATGAGCAGGTGCCAAGCACTGTGGGGTCCCGTCAAACACCATCTTTGGAATGCTGACATACAACACAAACATGCACAAATCCAGAAACAGCGAGTGATGGAAGATAAAGCCTGTACCAGCGGGTACCAGACCTACGGATGCTACGAGACCTGAAGCAGATGAGATAAGAGCAAAAGATGAGCAATAAAGAAGCTGCTTAGTTGTATGATCAACAAACCTGATCCTAAAAAAAGATTCTGCAAGAATATGGATTTTATAGTTTATTCAGAAGTATGAATTAAAATGATCTGGAATGATGATGAATGTTCTCTGTCCCATGTACTGTATGAAGCCTTCTGTTGATGGTATAGACTAAATAATCAGACTTTTGAGAGGCAATCAGCCACAAAACACTGCGTGACAGACAAGAACTCAGTTCACTAATTGCTCACATGTAGCTAATTGCTTCATATTGCCCGCAGGCAGAGAGGAATGCCCAAACAAAGACGACAGCTATTGTTTCCATGGGAAATGAAGACTATCCATTGAGAGCTTCAAAAGAGGAGGTTCCAGAGGAAAGCAGGGGGTGAGAAAAATAAGCTTGTGCATTTCAATGGAGAGATCTGAGAAATGAGGATGAGTTTGATACACCAATCACATGCTGGATTATAAGACAAATGCAGAGAAAAGTAACAACAAACTAGATTTTGACATTCTCATTTATGCATGTGGCAGATGCTTTTATTTAAAATAACTTACAGTGGATTATACAAAAGTTATACATTTTCTCACATTCCCTATACAGTATGTGTGTTTCATAGAGAAATCCAAACCTACGACCTTTGTGCTACTAACACAACACTGAACCAACTGAGCTACAGAAACACAATGTTTCTAACGTTTATTTACTATTAATTTGTTACATTTACAATTTTGGAATTGTTCTGGTCGGTTGCCAAGGTGTTGCTATATGGTTGCCAAGGTGTTGCTATATGGTTGCCAAGGTGTTCTGGCTTACGCAATGCTCTACCAATTAAGCTACAGGAACACTATTAATGTTTGTTTACAATTCTTTTTTATAATTATTTACATTTACAAAAATGCTGCTGCAATTTTAAACTTGTCCTGGTCCGTTTTCAAGGTGTTGCTATGTGGTTGCTAAGGTATTCTGGTTGCTTATACAATGCTCTACCAATTGAGCTACATGAACATTGCTTTTACTATTTGTTTACAATTCATTATTTACATTTGTTGCCACAATTTCTGGATTGTTCTGGTTTTGTTGCCAAGGTGTTGCTATGCGGTCACAAAGGTCCAAGTCATTCACTTTATGGGATTTGTTTTACCTGCCATCATTTGTATGTCTTAGAAAAGTAATAGAACACAGATTTGATTGATTAAAATCCTTAACCTCCTAACACTTGCCTTAGGAAACACCATTAAAACTTTCAGATAAATTTGACCCCATTTAGAATCAATTCTACTACAACATTCAAACACTCCTGAAGAAAACATATTTATACATTATACTCGGTTTGCAAATAACCAACAACAGTCTCTAAGTTGTTTATAAATAATCCCATCCCCTCATTGTTTAATATTTGGATGCTTTAGTGGGCCCGTCACAACTCACAGTCTGTTGTGTTAACAAATGTGCTGTCCCTGTCTCCAGAGCCCCGGTCTTTCTCAAAGAGCCCCATTCAGGTCAGGATGATGCGAGCTTTAAAGTCCAAATAGCTGTCATGTGGGCAGTCTCTAATGAGCGCTGAACTTGGCTCACCCCAGGAGTAACCCCCACTGCCAGATTCATTATGTAATTCTGCATAAATCAAACACGTTCAGACTGCCCAAATGAAAAAGTAACCCGAACTGACAGCATCTCTACAGAGCCGCAGAGTATTACCGAAATGATAACGCCCCTGTTTTAATCAAGAGCGCTGTCTTCACTGCAAGCTGCCATTTTAAAAATGACACCAAAGTGGTCAAAACTAAAGAGACCTCACGGCACATTCACGTCACAATTCCTGAAGGACCAAAATATATTCCAGATGAAAAGATTAGGACTGTACAGGGAAGGAAACAGTAAAAAATAATGTTTTTCTTTTAATGGTGTGTTGCTTATCTCACTTCCACTAATGTAATTAGTCTGCAATACTGTGAGTGTAATCACTACAGTAGGATATCCTTTGGTTTTTACACAAAACCCAAATTTGGACAGGAGAACTATTTCTATATGTAGTTTACTTGCTCCGTTGTGCTGATATAGCATAATTTCTCAAATACAGCACTTATCCGTGTCTAAAAACATACCATCACAGAAGCGCTACAACAAGCTGAAAAACATTTCAAACCGACTTCATCAGACGTTGGATTCATTCTCGTCACTCAACAGTATCTTTACCTTCGTTTGTATTTCGTTTGCTCAATTTGTTGCCATGGCCACTATCTCTACATAGCTAACTTTGGGGGTGGTTGTCGCTTATTGTCCTGCACGGTCAGATGTCTTACATGTGTAAAATCCTCTCTCTGTTGAGAATAACCAGCAAACGCATGCCATGCCATCTTTGGTCTAAACTATATAAATCATCTTTAAGCATCAGACAATGTAATGTCAACATGATTATGGTCAGAAGTACTGTAGGATATATCAAGTAGAGACATCCAATATCTGACTTTAGATGGAACACATCAATAACTTTATGGATGTACTTTACCATCAAAATTTTGTCCTTTTTTACTCACCATCATGTCAGTCAATCTATAGTGTTATTTTTATCTGTGAAACACAAAAGGAGAAATCTTTACACAGCTTGTTGTACAAAGAATAGTGCACAAGTTCTGAATGATTTCTAATGCACTTTTATTGTGTCTTTGGTACGTAACCGGCATGGTCACTATGAATGCTGTGTTAAAAAGAGCTATGTTAAAACAAATTTCTGTTTTGTATTACACTAAAACACTAAAGCATGTGTGACCCCGTCTGTAAAAACTAAAATCTCAAATTCAATTATGTGATTAGAAAAATCAAAGTAGTCATTGCCATAAAAATGACAAAAACAGGTAATGTGTGTTTAATAATGTAAATAATAAATTATATGATTGATTTTATGATATGATACATTCTCAGTTAAAATAATAAAATTAATGATTTTATTGGCATTACATTTTATTATGTTACCTAAAAAATACCAGAAGTTGGTTTATCCTTTCATCTTTGACATGGCGTTACTCAGTCAATATTAAGAATAACAAAGTAATATTTTCAGAGAATGTTTTTTACATTACATATAATGATTTTATTCAAAAACATCACAGTAAATCACAAAAAAATAACTTTAGCTGGGTTTTCACAGACAGGGTTACACGTAGTCTTTAGTGAGAACGAGTAAATACTGACTTCTTTGCACAATTCTGTGGATTAAACTTTGATGTATCATGTGTAAAATGTTTACTCTGTCAAAACAATGTCTGTCTTTGCTATGTGAAGTTATTCTTTAAATACTCATATCTGCACATGTACGATTTACTTACAGTAGCTACTAGTTGGATAGTAAACATTGCTTTAAAAACTGCGGTTAAGTTTAACACTGTTTGTGTGGACCTCGTGTGTGCCGGAGAAATTGCAAATATGTGGATGGTTTTATGAATAAGTAACTGCTCCTAACTTTTTGTATTCCTGTTAAACTCAGTTCGTGTCTCCTTCAATGAACAGGAATGCATAGAAAATATCACAGATATCACTCAAAGGCCCGACCGAAGGTCCGGTTCACCATGGCAACAAAACTCAGAGAAGCAGAAAAATTGTTACGCTTTAATCTAATTCAAATGTCTTATCTAATTCAACAAATTCAAGGCTTTTCTACCGAACTAAAGACTCTCAGATCTCCAAACTCACTGACTTTTATGACCCGGGTCAACCAGCATTACATCACGTTCTCGTGCATGACAACAAGTGTGTGAAGGAATAAACAATTTAATGAAGTGAGATAATGAGAAGTTCTCCCTGCAGTAGTTATCTCTTCAAAAGAAGCATTCCCGGCAAACATTATCATTCTTTAAAAACCAGGGTTGAGAACGTCTTGGTATCAGTGGTAATAGTTTTAGAATTTCAGCAATCTTTTAATTAGTGTACAACTATGATTAATGAAGCAGTTGTGAGTGCATACAACAGATATAATATACATAATAAATGATGTTTATTTAAAAGAGCCTATGTTGAGTAATGATTGCAAACTAACTTACTTCATTTATTTCTATGATTTAATACTAGGTATAACATCAACATAGTTCCCATGTTGTTGCAGTATATCCCAAATGTTTAATATAGTTAAAAATTAGAAATAGTTTAGAACTGACCCAAACAGAAAATGTGTTATTTTATCTCATTATATTTGTATAGCTTTTGGTTAGTTTGTGTTTCATTTATCTTACAAAAACTCTTCTCTTAAGCATAAATACATTAAATTGTATATACATCAGAAATGTAACAATAAAAAAGTGGTCATAGCAGCTGTAGGTGACAATTGCTGAATGTTGTCGTCTCATCTGAATTAATATCTCTGTCTCCCAGCATGATCATTTCTCAGGAGTGTTTGCACAGGAACTGTACACTGAATCCTGCTGCTGGTGTTAACTTACGATCTCAAGCTTTAGTGACAAGCGTGTTACTAGGCATATTAAATTATCTTCTGAAATGTGAACATGTCACGTTTCATGTCTCAGTCATCAAGGCAAGAAAAAGTCACGGCAAAACAATCAGTAACGTTTCCTCTCATAAAACACGCTCACGCAGCTCGTGTGCAATTACACAGGGCTGTTTACACTATATGTGAATGAGGCAGAATATGAGTATTTGAAGAATTTTCTGAGCTTTAGCATAAACTATGGCAGATAAATGACACCTTAAATTATGCAGGTTGTTCAGTTTTTTGTCTACAAATGAACATTTGGATAACACAATATTCAATACAATATCCAATACAATATATTTAGTATATCATCAAGTTTTGAGAACGCAACCAGATACCTTGTTATCACCCTAAACACCCTTGTTTAGGGTGTTTATAGCTAAAAATAGTCTAGAAAATACATTTTGTTAATTACAATAATTATAACAGATTCTTACATTAACGTATTAACGTACGATTCATGCAACATACAATATGTTAATCCAAGACAAGCCAATCATCATTTATTTAATTAAACCTGCAATATCTTAATTCTGGAAATTAAGTTGCAATCAAGATGCTTTGTAAAAACCTGTTTTCCTTTGAATTTATGCAAAGATTTACTAAGTTGGATGAGTTAAAACTTAAAAACACGCATCAAAAGTGCCGAGCTAGGTCACATGTGTAACCTTAAAGTGTGCTTATCTGTGAACATCTGCTCTTTACACAAACAACTTCTGGTTTTTGCTAACTTTTCCAGCATTCCTGTGCATCTTTTTTGGAATTCTGGTCCTTGACCTCATGAGACTGTGTTCTTGAAACCTCTTGAAAACAAAGAGATCTTTGGCAATGTTCTATGTGAAAGAAATCTGACATTTGCTGTAAAGTACATGGTGAGATTTCTGATTCACTCAGGAAGAGGTGTGACTAAATAATCTGACAGTTGGATCATTTATTTTCTGTTTCACAATAAAAGTTTATAAACAAATAACACAATAGTGGCACCACTGAGACGAGGTCATCACATTCACTGCAGACCAACATTGTGACCAACTATAAAAAATAGTTGAAATCTCTAAAAATATCTTCATCCAAAGAATGAACTTTGCCCACAGTTTAGCCCAGATAATAAAGACTTATATCGCTAATATCAGTTTTTACATTTTGTTGGTTGATAGTATGTTACAGTTATTTAGTATTTAATCAGTATTTTTTAAACATAAAATTACTAATAATTACTAAAGGGTTATGATTTGCTTATCATTAAGCAATATTTATATATTATCAATATATAACCAATATTTGCTTATCTATAAGCAAATATGTATATTTTACATCTATATATATATATATATATATATATATTTTTTTTTTTACACCTATATATATCTATATATCGATATATCTATATATATAAAGATCCAACAATATCTAATCTACACTTTTAAAGTTCAAAAATAAATGTGCTATAAAACGTTCTTTGCAGAACACTTTTTGGTTGTCCAAAGAACCATTCAGGCAAAGATTCCCTAAAGTACCACTTTTTAAAGAAACTCTCTCTGCAACAAATAACCTTTTATGAAACAGAATAGTAGTTTGGATGTGTATCTACGTAATGTTCTGAGAAAAACTCATTAAACAGTGAACTTTTAAATTAGAAACGGAAAGACTGCAAACCTGCCAGACCTCAGCACCAGATATATTTTCAGAGAATGCATTATTGTTCTCAGGATTCACTGATTTTAACTTTGATAAAATGTATCATGCTACTCTTGTACAGTCATGTGTCTGCCTGAATACTACAGTATTATTATGAGCTCTTGTTATCTTCTGAGAAACACAGGACCGCACCTTCTGACACCCTGCCAAAGAGGATGCTTAATTTGGGAGCCAACGAAAACAAATTGCAGACCTTCCTTAGGGAGCCACTGTCTGGCACTACAAACCATGAGCAAACCACTGTAGATGATGCTAATGGATGTTTGGTTCCTGGAAGTTCGCCTTACGTACACAGCTCAAGATTTTATTCCAGGCGCTACATTAGGACACAATGGATGGAAGTGTTTTGCATGCATCAACTACAAAGTTCTTAATATTTCTCTCATTACAGTGTATCTGTTTTTCACATTGAAGTCAGGTTCACTGGACTCTTAATTATAACAGGAGACATTCCCAGACTAAAAATAGTTTAAAATCAGCGTGTACCTTCCGACGAATGAAGCATATGGCACGAGAGTTTGACTGAACTCGTTTCAACTTTCTACAAAACTCAAGAATGCAATATTTTGGAGTACAATAAGAGACAAAATATCATGTGTAGTCTTGTTTGCCAATCAAAATATTTAAATGTATAAAAAAACAAATTAACCACAAACTTCATTTTAAAAGTTTTCTTTCCCAATTTATTAAAAACAGGAACAAAAAAAAATCCCAATATGATAAGAAAAATAATAAATAAGACCCCATAATCTATAATTTGGCAAAAGAAAAATGTTGAAAAATAATAGGAAATGCATGCAGAAAACAAAAACAATACCGCACTTAATTGTACGGAAGTTTGAGGAATAAAGGATGTAGAAGCACCAGTCGTGTCACATGCACAGATGTTAACAGGGTGTCCCGCTGTGCGTGACTGGCGTGTAACAATGTGCTTGTATAACTTGAGCAGAACAGATATCCACAAAAATACAATAGAGCAGTGCTTCATAAACACCAAACTGCGCTTTCTTATCTCATCTTTGAGGTCAGGGTTGGGATGAGTGGACACTTTCCAGGGAACATCCCTACTGCTTAATGTGTCTGTTTAGGGTGATAGGGCTGAAAGAGCTTATAGGACATGAAACATGACATGAGCGAAGCTGAAACTCACAAACGGTAGAATACACTCTGCGTAATATGTAATGACAGTATTATGTAGTGAATGATTCCAACATTACGACCCATACTTGGGCTCAGTTCCCGAGTGTTGAAAGACTAAATAAAAGTTCAAAGGCAAAGATAGACACAATGGAATTTCCTAGAAGATTTGTCCAGAAAGATACGAGACCACCAATAGTTGAGAGTCTCTGATAGTTTCCCTTCCCATGCGTGCTCCACCCCCTGAGGTGTGCCAGCTCTATAAAACATGTCTTATATAAAAGTGTGCTGTAACTGTCAAGAGCGGCACCTACTTTCACTGTTTTCAGCAAAACGTGGAGGTGCACCACAAGAAAAACAATAAAGAAAATAAAGAATGCATTATTTTTTTAGTACAATAAGAGACAAAATATCATGTGTAGTCTTGTTTGCCAGTCAAAATATTTAAATGTATTAAAAAAAACAAATGAACTACAAACTTCATTTTAAAAGTTTAGGGTTAGAATTTTTCTTTCCCAATTTATTAAAAACAGGAACAAAAAATGCCAATATGATAAGAAAAATAATAAATAGTAAATAAATAAATATATTGCAGAACATATATAGACTAGATATAAGGTTCATGAAGGAAATATTACACAAGCTGGGAGATGCACAACACAACAAGATTAAACGCAAATTTACACTACACTACACTACATTAAGTCATAACACTACAAAATAACTAAATAAATAATAAAAAATATTAACAGTGCTATACAGAAATGAAACAGAAAAGAATAATCGAAAATAAACAGTAATACACTTTTTAGTCATTTTTTATAAATAATGTCTTTAAAGCAAAATAAATTACACAAAAAAGACACTGGAAATCCGATGTTATCTATAAAACAAAGTTTAAATAGCTTCTATACATTAAGCCATTAGGCTAAAAAAAAACTGCAAAAGTTTAACACTTTTGGGATTCAGAACAAAACCTAACTAGGATGTTTAAGGAATATAAATACTTTGCTACAGTATGAATTTGAAGTTACATGTTGATTTTTGTCCTCTAACCATTTATAATTTAGAGTAATCGAACATTTTCAAACTAAATATTTTTCTCTTCCGGCAGAACGAACTAAAATATGTGACTTATGTTTCACTTGCACTACACTTTCTTTCCTCACAACATGTTTCCTGACTGTGACATACCTGAGATCTATCAAAAATTCTAAAAGGGTACAAGCCCTTTGATATGCCATGACCACACACCTGTTTCAACAGGAAATATGTCAACACAGGATCTTCCCCCGCATGAAATTCTTGTATGTAAAACAGAAGATAAACAAGAATCTTAACATTATTGTATTTAAATTCAGTTACATAACACCAACAATATTCACCACCAACAGTTCCTGCAATACATGAAGCTTACTGTGATCTCTGTCAACGCTCTAAAACCTCTCATTCACACAAGTCTCAGTCGATTGAATGTTGGATGTCAGCCTTGCGTTTATAAATTCAAGTGCAAAGCAGACAGTGTATTCTGAGACTACCGGTGAGAAGATTCATTCAGTGAGAGGAGGAATCAATAATGTGACAACTGCTAAAAGAGCAGGAGATGCTTTAAAGACTATCTCTGCATGGGGACAGTGAATACTTGTGCTCTGTGACCATCAAGGGCTTTTCATGGGAAGGAAGCAATCTGAAAGTTACTTCCCTCAATTGTATAGTTCTTCTTCAGCAAACAGAAGATGCAGCGGAGGGTAAGAGCCAAGCCAACGTTCTGCCATGGGCAAAGAGAAAAAGTCATTTCCAAAAAGTCATTTTCAAATTTTAAATTGTTCATTATTATTAATTGATTTTAAATTGTCTATTGTTACACATTATACATTGTAGTACAGTGCATTTTGCACTGTGAATGTTGCTAAAATATTTTTCTTAATCATATTTTTGTCTTGTTTTTCAGTAAATATATACTGTATAATTATTCTACATTAAACATGATGTAAGCAAATTTGTCTGTTTCATGTATTTTTTCTATGTAAACATAAAAAACAATGCTGTTTGTGTTTAAAATAAGTTGAAAGGAAACTATTGAATGAAAAATAAGTAACTGTGTAAGTAAAATAAGTAAGTAAATAAAAAATAAATAATAAATGAAGAGTAGAAATAAGAAATAAATGAAGAGTAACTAACTAAATAAGTAAATAAATGAAAAAAGTAAGTAAGTAAATAAATAAGAAGTAAGTAGGTAGGTAAGTAAGTAAATAAGTAAGTAAATAAATTAGAAAAAAAGAATGAATTATGTCTTACTTTATGTTTGTTCTTTCTTAGAAACCACCACACAGGTATGTGAGAATGTTCTTCAGAAAGCTGTTCAGAAATTTCAAACAAATCAATTAGCAATGATTTTAAAACAGATTATATAAATACCACTGACTTCTCTCTTATTATTTATGTTTGTGTCATGCAATTCAGGAGCGCTGGCACAATATTTTTTTAGTCTACACACAAGATCTCAGGTTCATGGATAGCCATAAATGGGACATTGTTTTACAAGAGAAATCCAGTCTATTCAATTCTTCTTGGCAACAGACAGAGACAGGAAGTGCCAAATCAACATGGAAACCAGTCTTGACGTTAACTGACCAGTTGCCTGCCATTTGTCAAAGCTTCAAAGAGCAGCGTCTTTGAAATGCACTTGTCTTTGCGGGAACGACACACTTAAATCACAAAGGAAAACACAGCGTGCCTCAGATGCAGACAGCGGTTGGGATAAAAATTCATTTCCATTGAAGAGCTAGTCAAAGCACATTGCTGTGAAGCGTCAATGACGTTGTTTGTGAGTGAAAGCTTGCAGTAAACACCTTTGAATGCACTCCGGTCTTTAACAGGCTTTTCACGATACCACAAACCACAGCCTTTCATAGCACGAGTAAAAGCCAAGCCTGTTTCAGCTAGTGAAATGTCATGAGTCTGTATATATACAGCAGCTTTTTGATCATTTAGTTTGATCATTCAATGTTGCACAGACGTGCTGATATTTATAATACATTTTTTGTTACTTATTTGACCACCTTAACAGTCAAATGCAACTAGATTTAAAAGTACAAAGAAATTATACTAACTGAAAGCTAAAGTTCGAAAAGTAGAATATAAACGTATCAGCAAATATAACAATGGTTGTAAATTATACATTTTCCACATTGCAACTGGCATTGGCATTTAAGTGCTTAAAAAGTAAAATAAGTAAAACCTTGAAAAATGAAATTTAAATGCAAAATTAGAATTCACATATTGAAATTAAGTGGACACTTTATATTACTTTAGATACAAATGATTAATTTACACAGTTTACATATACACCAGATTTAATTTCACATTAACTGCATCTATTATTTTATCATTAAAACTTTCTTTTTGTGTATTGCTTTGCTTGAAAAATATGCTTGCACTATCATTCTTTAAAATCAAATGCAATGAGCATTTGTGACCCTTTAAAAGAACCATACAACAATCAATGCAACAAGGCCCGAGAAGAATGAGTTTGGTGTTGTTGGTAATCTTCATAAAGGTAATTTGTATTCTCAGTGTTACTCTGCAGAATGTCAGCCATCTAAAGCTGTTGAGACACACCTCTGAGCAGATCACATTATTATACATCTTTAGATAGAACAGACTCAAAAACAAGAGCTACTGTGAGACTGAATAAGTTAAGAGAGGCCACCACGAGTTTAATCCCTTTTAGCGAGGGGCACTCGGTCGACCCCCCGCAGGAGGAAATCAATGCATCTCACTGACTGCGAACAATCACGTCCAGTACCACAGATCCACAAACACCCAGCAATATTCAGAAGCCCTTACCAAATCTCCTTAGGAAAACAAACCAGTCCAAACA
The DNA here is from genome assembly GCA_019155185.1 of Beaufortia kweichowensis. Classification (NCBI taxonomy): domain Eukaryota; kingdom Metazoa; phylum Chordata; class Actinopteri; order Cypriniformes; family Gastromyzontidae; genus Beaufortia; species Beaufortia kweichowensis. Next base: position 8,950,140 of record CM032797.1, on the reverse strand, counting down.
ACTGCACTTATTGATTTTCCAATTAATTTGACAACAGTGCCCCTCATTTGTTCTCACATTAATCCTGAGCTGTGTTTTAACCAAGGACATTATACGTCATTCTGTTTAAGAGCACATTGTGTGGAGAAGAGATCTGAATTAATCCTCATGGGAGCAGCTGCTGGTAGTTTCCTGATTTAAAGCACACTGAATGGAAGATGCAAGAAGAGGAACTTCTCATTCTCAGTAGATTTGACTAACAAGTTCCCCGGCTCTCTCTGAAGCATTGTACCCTTCACGTATGACTGCGTCATTAGAACGTAAAGGAACCATCTCTTCAAGGCCACGTACATCTGATGTATTGTCACTGCGTGATGAAAAACACATACCAACACTTTTTTTGACTTGTTTAAATAGCAACAATGTTGATTAAAAGCATGCATCTTTAAATCAAAACCAAAACTTTTCAATGAATAGTCATGCAAAAGTATAATATAATATAATATAATATAATATAATATAATATAATATAATATAATATAATATAATATAATATAATATAATATAATATAATATAATATAATATAATATAATATAATATAATATAATATAATATAATATAGGCCCTTCTATGTATAAAGAGTTACTTTAAATTGAAGTATTTAATCATTGGCGTACACTTTGTAATCATTAGCCTTACACTTAGTATAGTTTGACACATTTTGTGGTAAAAAGTCAAAATTGTGTGGTTTTCATTAGACAAATCAAGTATTTCCATATTAATTTTTATTTCATTTTGTAATCTCTGGCCTATTCTATTATTAAAAAATCTACATAAAAATATCTGTTAAATGTGTTATACATGGTTTAGCAGAGGATAATATTGCTTAACAATGCAAGAAACAATTGATATTTCTGCACTTGCAATTTAGCGCATTATCTTTATTTTGAGCAGCAGAATGCATAATATCTGACTTCTGCAAACTTTGTTTCATTATTTAAAATACAAATATTTATTTGTTTTTGAAAATGAGTAATATCCAACAATCATGACAACCTGACATTTTTACAGTGAAGATAAAAAGGTCATACAGCTTTGCCTCAATCCATGTAGCATCAGTGCCTCATTCATTTGCATTTACCTCACTACCTCTATAGAACAGAAATGTCATTCACAAAACACATCATTTAAACAAACACAAATGTAGCTTTACAACTTGGCAAAACTGAATAAAACAGGAAAAGGAAACGTTGTATTGAGCACATTTGTGACACAAAATCAGTGTCGCTTTTAGCAGAACTAAAAAAAGGTTGAAGGGAGGTGTAGAGAACATGGATGTTGCTTTAACCCCATATCCTGTCATTGTGAGAATGAAACCGCAGCGGCAAAGACCATCAAGCTCTTTGGCTGCCCACTTATCCAAATATGCCAGATATTTATGGCTTTAATGGGATTTTCAAGACCTGCGCGTAGTACTGAAGAAATGCTTCTGTTCAGCCACTGATAAGTGTTTGTCTCCATATGACCCTTTTAGCTTTCACCACGTGGGCCTCCCAAAATTCTACATACAGGGTCTCACCAGCAATTAGGTGTAAATATATGTCACATCTTATCAGCTGATTATGAGAGCAGCCTGAAAGATATCTCTTAAGAAGCTAAAAACGTCTCAGGGTACAGCTTAGATCTTCATTTACTAAAGCATTCCATACATTCACTTCAGGCCATCTATTGTATATGTGATTAAGGAAACTATATGCAACTCTGTAGCTACTTCTCAAGTCTTATTATTGAATATAGAAGCCCAAAGCTGAAATCCACTATGTGTAAAATCACAATAGAAATATTTAGGATAAAAAAATAAATCATTCAAAATAAGTCCTTAACACGAAATCTTAATTCTGAACAGTTTCTGTCCCTTACAGGAAAAGTTCATTGAAAACTTTAATGCATTCATTTACATTTATTCCTTTATCTATGATGAGGCTGTTTGTATAACACAAATAATAATAAATACAATAATATGAGTATTTTGTTTGATATAGTCTTTTTGTGTTGTGTTAGATGAATCACTTCTGCCTACATTATTCTCATTTGTCAATCAATTTGGATAAAAGCATCCACTGAATGAATAAATCTAACAGTGTTGACATTTTAAGATCAAAAAGAGAGGAAACAGATAAAAATGCATTCAGTGTTTTCAGGGAGGCTAATGGCTGCACACTTAGACACACTTCTAAAGAAAACAACTGGATTTATGTTCTCACAACGCATTGATCTATTACACCTTAAATCACCGTGACAACATCAGCTGTTAATGGGAACAGATACAGCTAATGGTTCCGTGTTAAAGCTGTGAAAATATTGAGCGGGCCCTGTGTGCCATCAGCCCACAACTGTCAACATTTCCGAAACGTTCCATGTCTGTTTAGTTTAAAAACAATGGAAGTGATTCTACCACACAACAGTAAGTGTTAAAGTGTTTCCCAACATCTAGTGGGAGTTTAAGTTTAGGGTCCTGTACACTGACTGACAGCCTGTATTTCAATGCAGCATTATTAATGACTCATTCTGATGTTATCTAATGAAACTTTGCCATAGTGTCATATCATTAAAATAATACAAGAATTTTCTGTAAATGAGAGATAATACACTGGATAAATTCATGGATCATACTGGACTAATTCATTCATCGTTATTCATCATTTTGTATTCCAAAGAGACACTGAAAAACAGTTTTGTAACCTGAAGGTGAATTTCAGGCTGTTTGTATAACATCACGATTACTCCACAGAAATGAGACGTTTTACCCAACCAATATTTATAATGTTATGAAACATTTAGTAAAATATACCACAACATCATACAGACCCATAATGCATTTAGACTCTTGAAGCATAAAACTGTAGCATATAAATTAATTGCAAAGAGAATTTAAAAAACAAATGCCCTCTGGCATCTGCATTGATGCTGAACTATTTTTGAGCAATTTCTGCAGTGACTGTTAAACAACTGGACTCAAGCTGATTTTAATAAATGCTTGAAGTTTTAAGTTTACACAGATATTCTAACAAAGTAACCACTGCTGTAGCCATCACCTGCTGCGTCACTAGTGCTATTATTTTGTCTAAACGATGAACAAACTCTTAATCAAACCATCATTCTGAAAAAGTTTGCTTGTGGTATTATATCTGTAAGACATGCACTCTCACAGAGACATTAGGGGAGCTGGTAAGAGTCATACACTACACTACAGTGCAGCCTTGTGGAGAAACATATGCAAAAATTACTCAAGACATCAAAAGCCAGATATGTACATTGTAGTTTTGTAATGCATTTTACATCTGAACATATAAAAAAGAGAATAGATCATGTGATGACTACTCTTTACTTTGTGCAAATACGTTTACCTAAAAAAAGTGCTCTTTTAATAGATTTCTTCCTTGGGAATTAGTTTTTTGCTTATGGTGCAGTAGAGGGCAGTGTTGAGCTGCTGTCCAAGTATTTATCATGTTGAATGTGCTAAACTATCCACTTGCCATATCAGCTTACTCAAATAAAAACCCAAAGAAACAATAAAAGTATTCCAAGTATCCAAAGTTAATGGTGTCTATCATAATTAGGAACAACTTCTAACTTAGATCAGAAAAAATCTTGTAAAATCACATACATTTTTAATTAATAAATGACCTCAAGTTTAGTTCATAAAAGTTTAGCAAGTAAAATGAACATGATTGTTAGATGATTCTTGCCTTATCCCATTTAACGGTTAAGAAAATCTCACTAATCACTATTACAAAAACACGCTTTAAAAAAAAAACTTTAAACATTAAAACTTCATGCCAGCATACAATACTGACAGCCCATGCGGGTTGATGTTGGTTAGTTCTGGTTCAGTGCTGGTCGAGCTGGAATATCAATAATGGCTAGCTGGTAAGGCTAGTGAAAAAGCCTGACAAGGGCCCCTAATGCTGGAGATCAGCATCCAAAACACAACACATGCTGCCATTCAACTGTTTTCAATAGGTTTTTTAGCATAGACTAATTTTCATGCCGTAAGTGTAGCCTGATTAATTATTACACTCTAACTAGCTCACGCATGAGGTTTCAGTGACTCACCAAAGACAGAAGATCCTACAAATGGAAGTAAAATACACTGTCAATACCTATTTCCTCTTAGGCCTTTGGAGATATGTGCTTCATGTGTATTCAAAAAAAGAATACACATGCAGTGCAGATGGTCTTATAGCTCTATATACTGACTACTGTAGTCAAACATAGATCATCACTGTGGACTGTAAATGTTAATGTGGTTCTTAGGGACAAATCAGGTCATGATAATTGTCTGTCAAATGTTCTTATTTAAACACCAGTTATTTTAAGACACAAACTTCACATTGAACGGCAACAGTGGTAATCTTCCTCTTAAAGATCATCTTGATAATCATTTTCAAAGACTTGAGGAGAATTAGATTTGCAGGCACTTACTAATATGAGACTCAAGGGATAGACCAGATGTCTCTCCAAAATGTATTACAGAAGCCCAATACGGAGCAATTATAACCCACTTGAAAGCATGACTAATGTTTAAGCAGGTGCAGACCCAAATTAAATGGAGTTTCATAGAGTTAAGCAGACGCAATATAATAAATTCCTGCCAATAAGAGCATATGTATTCAGCTTTACATCGATAGAACAAGAGCATATTTTTAAAATATCTCATACTTATTTAAGGTCTAATACAAAACTCATCAGGTCCATTTACACAAATCTATTTGACATCACAAGCTAAACCATGTTTTTTGTATAACGGGATCAAATTGTTTCCATCTCATTCTTGATCATGTCTGAAACAAAGTTCTTCAAATGTAACGACAGGCGTGTTTAACTGTATGCCCCGTTGCGCACACCACACTACGTATGACATCAAAATCCCGCGAGAGTGATTAGCGAGCACATAGCTCCATATGCTTTCGAGTCGCTCTCGCGGTACTTTAAAGTTAAACGCCGATCTGTTTGCACGGCTCAGTAGGAAGTCGAACACACATATTCACTTCTACAGTATTCACAAACAGACTGATGAAAAGCGAAACGACTGATCGGCAAGAATTTTCGTTTGCATGTGGGGAGGATATGAAAACAGAGCTGTCAAGTTTGAAATAGGTATGTTGAACTTCGACAAAACATCTGCGACTTACCTCACCGATTGGTGTGATTTTCCCGGTGAGGGGTTGAAAAGAGTCGTCTGAATTTACTCACTATGGCAGGCAGTATGTTTATATATTTACATTTCATGTTTATATATTTAGGTACCTGCCTATCGAAGGTCGAATGTATATTGTGGACTACATGCCACCTGACAAACATCCGCCATCTGCCTTGTTTGAATTATCACGTGACCTGTATGTTTGTTGACGTATTTACAACAACGGAAATATAATTTGCGTTTCAGGTGTTGTTTAAATGTTTATTATTTGAGCAATAAAGGGAATAACTTTATTGGTGCATTTATGACTTGAAAAGTGATGCCTGGCAGTGGATTTTGGCTACTACCAGTTCCAATGGCCTGATGGGATAGACTGGATAGGGATAGACAGGTGGAAGCATGTTAAGCCATCCAAGTGTATGTTCTCTAGGGGTTTTTGTTTAACTAATTTCAGGTACTTCTTTTCCACACTAGGTTAGTGTATTTGGATGCAGGGAGACATCACACATTTTTTTTATTAACATTTAAGGACTTTATAAGTATACCTAAAATAAATCTGAGACCACATAAAAAGAAACGGTTATTAAAGATTAGAGTAAGAGTAAAATTCGACCTAAAATTTTTCTCTGTTATAAATTTTCTCTGCGTTAATTGCCATTAAATTTGCGCATTTGGCAGATGTTTAAAGCGACTTCCAGTAATTTCAAGTTATACATTGTTTCATGTGTTCCCTGGGGTCGAACTCACAACCTTTGCATTGTTAGTGCAATACCATGCTACAGGAATTACTTGTTTAACGTCATTATTTTTCAGACTTTCATTGTCTCCCTGTAGGTGTCCGTAGGCAGCATTAGATGTTCTTTTACTCCTACACATCCAGTTATTGAACCTGAAAATCTACAAAGACAAAGTGGCATTCACACAGACCTACACAGAGGATGTTAGATGGATAAAAAGCTGTTGCTTACACATATTAAATGAGCATTCTTTATCGCTTAAATCATATATATTTAATAGGGCAATGCTCTTATGGTTGGAGTTTTGAGAATCAACATGCTCCTGGTGTTTCAAATTTTCCCGTTCTCTTTTTTTTTTCTAATAACACCTTGCTCTGTTTGTTATCTTGTGTTTTTCTTGTCTCATCCTTCCTCCTTTACTTTAATATTTTTCTGTCCTTCATGATATGTTCACAACATATTATCTCTGTGACTACCACTGCTTTATTTCGTTTTATATTGGTAAATGTTATTATTGTTGCTATCTTTTAAACGTGTATAGCATAAAATGCCTGTGCCAGAAAAGCACCTGAATAGCAATTGAATTCATCGGATTCAGTGAACGATCATCAGTCGATACTGTTTATTAAAGTTTATTTAAGTTGGCTGAGATAATGCCCAAAGTGTGCAGAGCCCCATTTTCACCATGTTTGTGGAGAAGATTGTCTTGAGTTTGCTATACATATAATTATTCAGACATATTTGCATGACCTGTTTATGATTGTTTGCTTGTTTATATCTAAAATCTACTATATTATATACTCTACACACATGATTTGCATTAAACCTTATTCTTTTCAAAACCAGAATTTTAGATACTGGTACAGCCGAATCGTCCAAAGGTTGTTGTTGTTTTGTTTTTCCAATGTACATGTCCGCGCATTGTTCATTGAATTACACATATGTTATTCACACTATGCACTCTATGTCTGTTTTTGTGGAGGGTTTACAAGCTTCTGTCTTCATGTGTTGGCAGGTTTAAGGTGTGACGGGATGTCACATCACTAAGCAGGAAGAAAGCCCATCAGTTTAGAATGCTGGATTAGGAAAGCAAACACATACAGGAAGCTTGTAAGTACCCCGACTTTTTGCCTTTTTGTCAAAACAAAGACAGCAACAACACATGAGGGAAACAGACCAGAGGCAACTCAATCACCATATATCACTATACTGTCAGAAAAAACTTTAAATGTCATCTTGAACTTAACCTAGGTGTCCATCATGAATCTTTGACTTTGACCTTTTGAAAGGTTTTGCTGTTAACAGCAGCCTTGGGTTTTGATGGAGACTTTGATGTTGACTTCAGCTGGTTCTCTGAAGTTAGATTTTTAGACCAAATCAAGTGTTTCCTATATAAGTACGGGGGTCATGTATAGTGTTAATGTATGTTGGTAAACAGGTTAAAAATAATGATATGTAAAATAATCATAATGATTTTTACGAAAGGATTTTATATTATTAAATTATATAATTAATTATAAAAATGTACAGTCCCTTGGTGAAAATCACTTGCTGGCTTGTTTTACTTCAGTACTGAACATTTTACAACAAAAAGAAAGAGTTAACAGTAGTGTGATTTGAGAGCCACAGGAGAATATCTTAAAGGGATCTGGACTGAGATGAGAGACCTGTCCTCTTGTCCTCTTATCTGCCAGAGAGCAGCAGTGTGGCAAGACTGATTGAATTAGTGTATATACTGTATGCTGTGGCACAATGATTTTCTGGAGATCACTAGTCAGAGAAGAGAAGTCAGAGAATATTTTTATGAATGTTACAAATTTAATTTACTTTGTGAATGCATTTACCTATTTTATTGGATTCTGTAACAATTACATAGTTATGAATGAATCTATTTTCCCCTAAGGGAATAAAAATCACAATCTACTATAGTTACTACACCACAGTGGATTGATTGTTGATGATTAGTTTAATAACAGCTTTTAATTTTAGGCCCTCTTGTATGTATTTTCCACTTACGTGTTTTTGTTTGCCACCTAAATCTCTTTTGAATAGAATCTGAATAGAAAAGTTTTTTAAGTAATGTTTATAAGGTAGGTAGAGATAAAAGTAACTTGTCCCTAGACTTTTTCTGCATTGCTTTAAGCTAAAATATTAGTAGATTATATTTAAAAAAAATTTTTTTAGTTCAGTACAAGCTAAATGTTGTGAAACGTATGCCCTTGATTTGTATTTGTTGGGAAATAAAAGAAGTTTGTCGCATGAGTTTTCCAAGTGTTTGTTATATTCTGTTAGGGTTACTGTAATTGTTCATCAAGGTCAAAGATATAGGAAGCTACAGTACTGCTTTCTACTTTTTTACTTACTACCTAGTATTATATTGTATATCGTATGCCTTGGATCTCCCAAGTATTGCCTCTTCAGCGCTAGTTTGAAAAAACACTTTCAGTGTGCCTTTGGATGAGTTTTGATCTCTGGCAGTCATGGTGTCTGTGTTGAGTGGTGACCAAATGAAATGAAGCCAAGGTTTGTGACTTCTTAGTACATCTCTATTAGCTTTGAAGACATCCAGTTGTTAAATGCACACTCATTTGTAAGTAAGTCGCTTTTGATAAAAGTCGCTTTTGATGAGCTTTCCTGTAGTTCAGTGGTTGGAGCATGGCACTAACAACACCAAGGTCATGGGTTCGATCCCAGGGATTGCACCTACTAATGCAATGTTAAGTCGCTTTAGATAAAAGCGTCTGCCAAATGTAAAAAAACATCTGCTACATAAAGAAATGTAAAAGTAATATAAATCAATGTAATGTATTCCTACACAGTACCTCCAAAAATAGCAGTTTTTTAGCAGAAATTTTTGCTTTACATGTATGCATTTGACATGTATGCTTTTGTTGCTTTTTTATCAAAAGCAACTTGAAAAAATATAGTCAAGATATATACATTTTATACGTTGTGCATTCCCTGGAAATACATAATAAATTTCCTTGAAGTCGAACTGGCACTAGCAATACTATGTTTTTATTTTCCATTTTTCCCAAGAAAAAACATCTCTGTTGCCTCATCTTGCTCTCAGTACCAGGAAAAGAGTCTGTGCAGAAAATTGTCCACAGGTTTATGGTTGGATGTTTATTGACTTCGGCTTGACTTCCAGTTCATGAAACAACAAGGACATTTTGCACATATTGAAATGAATTCAGTGAAGAAATTACAATGGTAGGTTCATGCCAGCTGTGGCATGATTCGATAAGCACCAGGTGTGCCACACGCTGCCAGCAATGTTCCATTTTACACTTCTCCTCCTGGGCACAGACTGGATATGTATAACACATATCTGGATATGTGGCAGCATTTGCAGAGACCTGGGAGGATGATGATAATTGAATAAAAGTAGGTTATTCCATCAGTCTGATTGAAGTCAAAAATCATGAAATTGTTCATAATACATATACATGGATGTAATTTTTGTTACAGAAATTGCTGGTACAAAGGGTCTTTAAGGATCTACTCTTAGAGAGGGGCTTTTGATCTTTCCTGTTTTTCCTCTGCGTTTGATCACCATTCTGCTTCTGTCTGAAGTCATTCATGTGTCAGTGATTTAGATGGGCGTTGTGAAATTTCTCTAGTGACACAATGAGTTTGACATACCGGACAGGTGATTGTAAGTATCACTTGTGCTGAAAAACCAGCATAGATTGTCACAAGCATATTATGTTTACTGTACTGGTCTAAACTGGTCTTTTTTAGCAGTAATGTTGGAGATTTGATATTAAATCATTGACAAAGAGTTTAAAGGTGGAATGGCTATTTTTGATCCCTGATATTTAAAGCATAGAAAACGGAAGAGTCATATAATCATAGTCTGCTTTTTTCTTCTGGCATCTAAAACCAGCCTGCAAATAATATTTCAATGTAAAAGTTGCATCGAGAACAGATTTCAAGCCTTTCTTTATGAATTACTTTCTTTAGATAAATCAGCTGCTAAAACAAAGCATATATGCAAACCCAGGAGAGTTTTTTTGACTAATTGTAAACATTTAAGGTACACCTTAAGATGAACAGATTTTAATTCAACAGAAAACTTAAGTAATCAGTCACATGACACTTTTGACCGGTAGTGTTAATGGTTGTGAAGAATTTAACCAGCAGTGTTTGAATGTTGACTTTTTGAAACCACATTTTGTATTCCATTAAAGCCCAGCGCCAACAGGACAAGAGGAAACTAATGTTTTATAATGTACAAATGTCTTTAGAATTGGAGTTGGCTCATTCCTGCACAGCTACAGTACCGTCTGGATGTGCCATCGATCAAACCCATCAAAGCCGAAGCTGTCACTGTTGGAAATAGTGAGATCATTATCAGACCGAAGAAACTTCCTATTGTGGCAGGACGCACAGACACCCAATTTGTGAACAGACCAAAACAAGTAAGAGAAAGCTATATGTGTCATAAAACAAGTTGAAAGCAGCAAACAGAGCTTGTTCTGTGTCATGATGTGACCAGTGTTGCAATAAGTCTGAAGCAGAATAAATTGATTCCCTTTAAATTTTGCTACTGAAATTCATTGTGAAATTAAATATAATTTGTGGTGTCCTTATTTTATCATAAATGTGTCTTGGCACTTGTCTTGTGCATGTTACATTTTGAAAGACTTAATTTTTATTGAAATACAAATGTGGCACAGATTTAGCAAAGAGTTTCACTTAAGTTTGTGTCTGCTGCAAAGTGCCGTACTTCATCATACAGGAAATTATGTATTAAACATAAACGTTTTTGGGGAATGGCAGATATCCAACCTTGCCTTGTTCTCTGCAAAACTGACACATTGATGCTGAAGGGCAGAAAAGTGTCTCTACAAATTACCCAGCTGTTATTGTATACTTTAATTAGTGTCTGGCATATTAGTTTGTAAGCTCTTAATTCACTTGTCTGACCCTATCTCCTTCTCCGCATATAGGTGTACAATTTAGATTTTCAATTTTAGATTTTGTACAATTTAGATTTGTCTAGAGTAACATCAGAGAAGCATTTATAGTACTTTTGTCACAAACAGAATGCAATCTGCATATGGGAATAATAAAAAAACAGGTACAAGTAAAAAATACAATCTAGTCAACACCATAAAGGACAATGCATACCTGTCATTTTTTGGTGGGCTATCTTTCAAGCAGGGATATTTTAATTACCAGTCTAATGAACATCTTGCAGCACTTTCACATTAATCTCATTTCAATTATCAGAGATATCACGTCAAGGACATTTCAATTAGCAGCACATCACTTGAATATTAATAAACGGTGTTAATATTTATAAAAGCTAATTTTTTGATGTTGTCTAAAGCGATGTTCGAAAACATTATTTTTTATTAAAATAAAGTTTAATGATCTTTTTTTACACTTAAACATCACATTTTTATAGCACAGTGCAATAGTTTAGTGATAAACTAAACTGACCTAGACTTGCATTAAGAGAGTGCTCTGATATTGAATCTATGGTGTATTATCTATACCACAATATTGTAGAGACATCCCCATGGAGATATCCCCATATTCTTTAGAGCAAGAATATCATATGATCTCTTTTACACTTGAGGAAGTGACCACAGGAGGGCCCTGGTCATATCTAGACAACAGAATATCTTAAAGACATGCCACTTAGATTTGCTAAATAGTGTGACATACTTCTGTGTTGACACTATGGATTGAAGGCTTGATGTACAAGTTATTATAATGATCCCTCTAGATATTTTCTTCTGACCACAGCAAACAGAATACGTTTTACTTTCTTTGGCTGTTTTGTTCATTTTCTTTATCAGTGGCATTATTGTTCAATCTGTGCTTCTCCAGTTTATAACTTGAGATGGTTGCAAAAAATAGCTGTCTTAAAGAGCATTTTAATCATCTTCCCAGAGGCATAATGAATTTTTCTTGACAAAGGTCAAAGTCTTTTTTCCCTTTTTACTTGTGTTTATTCCAGGAAGAGATTTATCCTTAAATATCCCAATGTCTTTTCCTAATGCTCAAGATGCTTGTGAAAGACGATGTTCATATTAGCCTTGCAGAAGAACGGTTGTGAGTTTAGTTTAGCTGAAACTTTGTCCCTGAGCGATTGTAAAAATGTCAACATTAGATGTATATGTCAAAGCTCACACAAGCACACTCAGTCATGGATAATTTTTAGGATAGTGCATGGTATAAACCTGTGACTTTAGCCACTTCACAGAACTTTTCCAGTTTTGTCTGCGATGTTTATAGACGGTTCATGAACAGATTTGTGGGAGGGTTTGTGGGCGTGATGTCTACAGCTTACACTATATTGACACCAGCTCTGTAGTAAGCATAATAAATAAAAGTCATTATGATTCTAAGCTCACTAGACAAATAAAAGCACTTCTTTGGCGTTACACTTAAATGGCCAGAATCCAGTTGTACTGTACCTTGACAACTTTTCTTCTCTCCACTGAGGCATTCAGCATCTCCTCTTATATGTTATTAAAATACAGAATTCAGTTGTGCAAAGGCAAGTTGTGAATTCTAGCTATTACAACTATTGTAAATGATCTTTTCTGTGTTTTGGCTGTAGTCAGTTGTGATTGCCATTTTATACAATTTATATGTAATCGGCTGGTTGAGAGATGATTTTCTATTTTTGCTTTCTAGGAATGCGGGGACATATTAATGTTCTTGTTGATGGCAGTGGTCCTCTGAGCTAATTTTGGAGACTTGATCCTCTCTGAGATCTTTCTGACACATCTTTGATGATTAATCCTGTACGTCGGCTATACAGATTTGTCAGCTTGTTGTGTTGGTACGTGTGGTCCACTGTGGCTTGTTTTCATTGAAAACATTATATTTGGAAGACATGGAGTATCTTTATTTGGAGTATCTGCTGTGAGACTGGGGCTTTAATGATCTTTTATATGCTATGGAACATTTTGACAAAAGTGGATTTTAACCATTTTTAGTAGCAAAACCCAGAAAAGCAGCTTTACATACATGTGTATGACTCATAAAAGCAAATCAAATCTAGACCTAAATCAACTAGATCTCTGCTCACCATGCTTTTATACATGGTTAAGGGTTTGTTTAATCTAATTCTGTGACCCACACTTTTGATGATTGTTTTAACAAAACCCACTAATGGTGGATTTTTGTTTTATTATTAGTCTGTCACAGAAGATTATCAATATTTCTCAGATTTTACTTAATGGTGACTTTCTTACTTTCTAGTCAAGTGCCACCATGTGGCAAAATAAAGGATATTTACTATCAGCCTCAACCTCTCTCTCTTTCATTGTTCATAGGATTGTGATGGCAGGCTGTAGCTGTCTTTGTTTTTGCCTTTGATTTTCATAATCACCTCTTTGCCGTCCATGTTCCAAAATCAGTGTTGCTCCCTGAACATTCTTTCAACAACATTAATTCCATTTAGCCTCATTTAGTCTCCATGCCCATATGCACATTTGTATCAATCCCAATTTATCCCCCTTCTGTAATCCCTTTGCTATTTAAATTCCCAATACACTTCCTACATTGTTTTGTCTCCTAAATGCCATTGAACAGCAGAGCTGTGCTTTAGTTGAAATGTGACAGAAGAAAAACTCGACACCTAATCGTGTCTGACAGTCAGTGATTATATGCAAAAGAGCTTGTAGAAGTGACTCTTGTTCCAAACAGGCTGCCAGTGAGGAGGAAAATGTGCTGTGTTTTGCAGGGAATTTTACTTTTTTAATGATAAACCAACAGAGCATTTATTTCACAAAAACGTTACACACAGTATGTTCTTAAGCCTTCTTTTTAATCTTTATTAGTACATTGCAAAATCTCTCGGGTCACAAAATCCTTGGGTTGTTATATTCTGCAGAAAATACATTTGTAGTTTGGCTCTGCATAATAACCTTCCTTATTCAGTAAAACCTTCTTTTAATTATGCACGTTGTTTTTACCCTTCATAGTGGTATTACTCCTAAATCCTGGAATCAAAATCATCCTGCTGTTTTTTATAGAAGATACATTGCCCTACATTTTTAATGTAAGATATTTAGTCAGTTTTTTCAACTAAATGTATCTTGAATATATGTTTTAGGTGTTTGTATTACCATACCAAACTACTGTGACCCAAGGCTAAATGACATTATATATCCTATATGACAGCTACCTTGGTATATTTTTTGAAAGTGTACAAAAGTCCCTGTAATGTTTATTGCTAAATTGTGAGCTGAAATGAATCTACCAGTAATTATTGTTAAATCTGAGTGCTTGTATTGTTGATGTTAACTTTAAAAAGCTTGGATCAGTATATTGTAGATCCATTTTAAGCTCTAAACTGAAACAGCAGAAAACTTGTAGCCAAACAGTTGTTCTTACAATTTTTAAATGTGCTGAGTGTAATGTCATTTCTGGTAGGCCTGTGATATTAATCATATGCATTCTAGCTTTATCTGTGAGTCTATTTTTGTCTTTTTGCTGTACATTTAAAATGTGTAGAAGTGAATGTGTCTGTAAATGTTATCAAAATGCTTTTAATTTCTTTCATTTCCCTCCTCTAGATTAATTGTGTTTCCTACATTATAGTAATGATATGTCATCTGTCAGGGATTTTAACCAATCATGCAGTTGTATCATTGTACTTTATCAAGCGATAACATTTACGATTTGTGTCCTTGGGGACAATAAAACAGGCAAAGTAATCTTGGAGACTTGCACAGAGTGGCAGACACAAGCTGTGTTTTAGGACCAGAACATCACAAAGACTTGGGAGTGGAATCTTTATAAAGATTTTTAAAATCTTTTAAAGACTAAATTATAAGCAACCACCTTACGTCCAACCACAACACACTATTAATTACCTAGCAACCATCTATGACACCTTAGCAACCGCTTAACCATTGGCCTGTTGAAACAGAATTGTGATGATGACATTCGCATTTATTGAAATTATTTATTGTTTAGATAAGGCATAATAAAAACGGCCTTCTAGGCAGTCATTGTTAAACCAAAAACCTTAATCCTACTCAAAAGTCAGCTTTCAGGGATGTGCTGACATAATCGGTTTAGTATTTTTAGCTTTTTCATAACATTTAAGAAGTCTGTTTTCACTAAACTCCACAATATATAAAACAAAGTAGCATTTGATGGTTTAACATTTATTTTAATACATTTGTGGGGGTGTGACTTGGTGTTGTGGACAAGTCAAAAAGACTGAGATTCACAGTTTAAAGGTGAAGAAGTAACTGCCGAGTAAATTACAGAGCTAACATTTTCTCATTTTGGTAAAGTGTAGACAGAGCAGGTTAAAAGCATGTAGTTTCAGGCTATTTGCAAAAGTCGATTGAGGTCGACTGATTTCCATTTACAAATGCAATACACCTGGAAGCACTTGATATTGAAAGTGGGTACCCTTTGTCTGTAAAAAATTATTCACTTGAAATTGAAACCAGAAATGGAAACGAGAGGGGAAAAAAGTATGTCTTTTGCATGTTTTATTTTTCACACTGCATTTGCTGTGGTCTCGCACACATTATATTATCTTTCAAAGGATTGCTGTCGTGTTTCCAGTCTTCACAGATGTATATAAATAGATTATGCTGAATTGCTCATGAGTTAACAGAAGCGAATGGTTATGCTCAGAAGCAATGAGTTGAATGTGTCACATGGAAATATCTGTGCACTCTGACAAGCCCTGTGGGAGATGTTTTAAGGTCATGACAGTGTAACAGTAAATTGCTCACTTGCGTACACTGTGTCTTCAAATTCTAGGAAAGCAGAAATAAAGGTCAAGCAAAGTAAATATTTTTTTTCTTTTGGTGACTTATAAATGACAGGTGCTGGAAAGTGTGGATTTTCCTTTCATTAGGTCTGTAATCTGAAATCTGTCCTGAACAGAAGCATCACTTGTTTGTGCTAATGGTGTAATGTTTAATAGGAATGTTTTTGCATTCTGTTGCAATACAATTTCCTGAACTTTTTTTTGTGATGTTTAAAGGACACCGTATTGTACCATGCTGTTAGCTGCGTTTTTATGGTGTAATCTGGAACAGGACTTTAGAGATGCCCTCATATCTGGAGGTGAATGTCACCTGTCAAAACATCAAAATCAAGAAAAAATATGAGAAATAAGATAACACAATGACATTTTAAAACCTTCAGGGATATTTGTATTTAAGCACATACCCTTCCCTAAAAATGCTCATTATCGTAATGAACAGAGTTCTCATTACTGTGATTAAATTACATAAATTACATGAATTACATGAGCACTAATACCTCATGGTAGCATTTGTTGTTGTTTATGTTTATAAAATCAGATTAAAACAGTAATAGGATTCGCCAATGAATATTGGAAATTACCAAACAACTTGTTTGATAACAAACGATAACAGTTTCAGATCTTGGGTTCAAGTCTTTAGTGTATCTGGTTTTCCTCTGTTCTGTATACTTTAATAAATCAGATTCAACTGCACTTCAGATTTTAACTTAAGAATAAGTGATATATTTGGTTTTACAGTTGTAGGTGCACTGCAGGACTGTATAAATCTAACATTGATATTTTATTTGTCTATTATCTTTTCATAATAGTGATAACTAATAAAATTTTTACTCAGGCTTCATGGTGCAGAATACACATCTAAGTGTAAACGCACTTATTTCAGAAGGAAAGTGACTTCTGATGAATCGTTTAAGCGGAGCTATGTGGTGTAAAATAGATCTTAATAGATAACATCGAAATACCAACAATATGAGAGAGCTGTGGCTTACAGACAACCACCCTGATCAATATCTGATGTAGGTCTGCTTGTCATTCTGTTGTAAAGCTGCTTTGAAACAGTGCTACATTGTTAAAGCAAATAAATATACAAATAACAAATAATATACAAATAAACTTGATCTTGAACATGTAGGTCTAATCTAATGTTCTCTTTAGATCATGTAAACTCGCACAGTCATGGAAATCATTACAAATATACTGCTTACAGGCTGAACACAATGCTAGATAAATATACATTATGATATGTACTATTCTAGCCACTGGTTGATGAGTCAACAGAATATATCTTGAGATATGATGATTGTTTCTTGCTGTGGAAATATTAAGAATTGTGCCAGTATACATAATACAACAGTTCTAGTGTTTGAATCTGAATGAGAGGTGTTCCAAACGGGTCAGTTGGGTCAGTCAATAACCACCTAGCAACCGCTCAGGACACCCTAGTAACTGCATATCAATGAGTTCTTTGTCAACAACTTAGCAACACCCTAGAAACTGCAGAGCAAAACACTGTGTGCATAGCAATCATTTAAAATATAGTGTCAAACTTCACAATTTATTTTCTAGATTTTCTAGATTTTCTAGAATTTTCAACATCAGAAAGTAATAATTAACATGCAAATGTCAACCCTACCATGTAAAAAGTTACTTTAGTTTTTTTGGAACGTGTGTAAACTGTGGTCAGGATGTCCTTCCATCCAACTTTGTTTCCATGCAGACAATACAGTCTAAAATAGATCAGATACATCGAATAGTGTGTAAATTTACATGTAAATATGTGGGTTGTGTTCTCTGTTTCTTACTTGAATGTATACCAATAATTGTCATGGCTGAAATAATGAGTTCTTAAGAGAAGTTTAATGGGAAAATTATATAGTTAAAGGGCAAAGCATAAGATGCTGGCTTAGAATCAGTGTGGCATTGTTCCCAGCAAGTAATTTTGTCATTTTTATTAGGTGATGTATCACCAAGCACAATGAGGACGATTAATAATGTTGGAAGTCTTATGATTTTCTCGAGATATGAGGGTCTCTGATGGCCACTTGTTGCATAATACTAGACTGACTATCTGGTGCTGGTTGTGTAAAGAGAGCTGGAAACGGTTGAACATGATCCATTTAGAACAGAGGTGCTTTATTTAATTATTCCCAGTACAATTCTTAAGCATTTTTAATATCTACATTTTTATATTTTGGAATGCAGCATTTTGTAATAATGAGCATCTGTCTACTGTAGTAATATCTTTTTTGATGTTTTTGAAATGTTTTTATTTTAAGGTCAGGTACACAACTCAAAGCAACACACAAAAATACAGCTAATTTGTGTGAAGAGTTTAAAACACATTAATATATTTGACATCACATTATATTTTTTGTACAATAATTTTGAGTTAAAATGTCATGCAGTACTGTAGGTGTTTGGATTCATTGAGTAGTAGTGTCATACATTGCATGTTAATATATTTTTAGTAGCACTAATGAAAACTATGTGTAAGCTGCTCCAAAATATTTTGCAAAAAATTTAATATTAAATACTAAAGTGACTAAAATGTTAAAATGGAGTAATTAGCTTAGTAAACATCATTTATTACAAAAATTTTCCCTTGGTTTCCATGGTAGATATAAGCAATGTGCTGTGCTTTTATTTTGTAATACTGCTTCAGAGAAAATGACAAAATTAATATCTGAATTTTTAAAGAGATTATATTATATTATATTATATTTTATATGTTGTAAGTCCAAGTACCCTAAAAGTCCAAAAGACTTTTACTTATCTATACATTTCTACATGACAAAGTGACTTTTAATTTTTTACATGTCTACAACTACAGTATGGTTCGTTTTATCGGTTTTCCTCATAAGAGTAAAAGCCTCTTGAATTTTTAGACCTATCTAACAAACTTTTTTAGTTAATCATACAATTTAATCATTTAGTAATAAATAGAATTTCTTAAAGTGCAGTTTGTTATCACCATATTTACATAACCCTAAAATGTCACCGTTATGACAGTAACATTAAAGGGAAAACCTTTTCTCTGACATTTAAATTAAATTAAATGTTAAATAAAATAAAATAAATTTAAATTGAATTAAATGTTGTTGGTTTTTTTGCCATGTTGTCTAAGATATCAGGAGAGGGTTATCTTTTAGTATTCGCATTCATCTCAATGACAGTTAAGCAAGCACAGAAAACCCTCAGGAAGTATGTGATATGATTGCTGTCATCTTTAGTCATGGGCACTCAGTTCTTTAAGAATGGGCACTCATGTTCTGTAAATGTTTGTGTAAAATGACAGTGACAGCTTGAAATGTTGTTGACACCCAACTGTTCCTAATAAGATGTTTACAGCTTCATAATGAATTTATGCTGTCATGGCCTTGTATTTCAGTCTTCCATCTTTGGTAGGTCAGGTAAGTGTCAGAAAAGCAAAAGACTGATTAGATTCTGCCAGTTTAATCACTTGTGTCCTGCTGTTATGTGCTTGCCATTCACAATATTGAAGAGCGTGTTTGCATAGACAAAGCTCAGCCTGACTTCTTATAGAGACGTGCTTGTGTTTGATTTAGATGATATATTCCTGAACCATGAGGAACATCAACCTTTAATATATTACAATAGTAAAAATGCTTTTTTCATTAAAGACATACCTACTGGTATTTTACTCCAGATGAATGGATGATTGGACTTGTAATACATATTTCAGTGTTTCAGCACCTGCCTCCTCCAAAGCCTGAGACCTTCTGATCCCTCCAAAGAATCCCAATGTGGCTCATATTTCCTCTCAATATCTTCCTCTCTAAAATTTCCACTTCCTGATGTCAGCTGCTCACAACAAGAGTCACTGCTTATCAACTGCTGACTCAAGCCATTCAAAAGACTAAAAAAAGATCAATTCCTAAATAGTGAGCGCAGACAGAAAAAGTTTTTCAGACTCTGGAATGTTATTTTTGGCAGCCATGTTGTCGACCAGCTGATGGGTTAACAGAGCTCAGAGGGGAGATTTGTTAGGTTTCAGACTTGGATTAAAGTTTGTCAGAAAACATTGTCGGTAGGTTTGGTTGCTCTGAAGACGTCTTTCCTGTAGCGGAGCAGATTTTAGCATTGGAACTTGAGATTTTTGCATAATTTATTTGGACAGTGCTCTTTAAAACTGTGACATGGGATCTTTCTATCCGGACTTTATATTTGGAATTTTTGTTTAGTGGATGATGGCAGTCTTCTGGTGCACACTTGAAATATGGATGTCATCAAGTCACTAATATTCCTTGCTTTGGTATATGTGAGTATTTGTTACTTTGTAAACAATCATACTGTCTTATTCAAGGCAACATAAAAAGCACATCAGAAGTTTTTAACATTTGCTAGAAACCTAATACAATGGCATCAGTGCTGGTCTTTTAATAAAGTTAGGAAAAGTATATGGGAATTGCCTGGGAATCTGTCAGCAGCAAATAACATAATACCATAGATTATGTAACAGTGTCATTTCATAGATCAAAAAATGTATACTTGATGAAGTTAAATGTATACTGAAGTTTAAATCAGTGATGAGTAATTGGTCATGTTTGCTCATATTTTTAGAGTCCTTCTCACAAGAAACAACGTCACAAAAAATTCCCATAGGGGAATGACTGTGGGAATGGTTAAGCACTGGGAAAGTTATCGATAGTGTTGACCACTATGGTGTTAAAACATGAGCATCACTTCATTTTAGGAATGTTATTACAATAGTTTTGCTGTACCTGAGGCACGCTGGTCAGTGTAGTTATCTTTGGACTGTTGTAAATAAATTTGCTCTTGGACTCTCTTTCAGATTTACATCATATAATTTACATAAATTATATGACATTATAATAGACATACTGTAAAAATAAATTATGGTTAAAGTTGTATTATATTTGGTCTATGATGTAAGATCTAAATGTGATGATGGAAAAATAACATCTTGAAAACATCTAAATATCTTTTTATTATACAATTTTTGTAAAATCTTTTTGTTATACTGCTGGTCATAAATCTGCTGTAAAACTAACATTATTCTCTCAGCAAAACATCTGTGCATGATACATTACTTTCCAGCATTTAGTATGAGAGGTTTGCTTTTATAAATCTATTTTGACACAGGTGAGGTTCCTGTTCAGTGTTTATGTTAATACATTTAGCTGACGCTTTTATCCAAAGTGACTTACAAATATTAAGAGACAATGAAGTGATGCATCAAAAGAAGGCCACAATAGTACGAAGAAGTGCTTTTCTAAGTTTACAATGTTTCACAGTGCTAGATAGTACCTGTAGAGGAAAGAAATGTTTTTTTATGATGTGAAGTGTTTGTGGAAGAGTACCTGTAAATCTTAATACCTGTAAGTCTTTAGTGTTCCTCATTTTTTTTTATTCATTACAGTTTACTGTCATAATCATTTACATAAAAGCTTTGAACTTATACTTGAACCCAGATGATTTTAATGTCTCTAAACATTCTTCTGTAATATGAGTTAACTTTAATATTGTGCTGCCCTTTAATCAGCACAACAGTCTTTTAGGTCATTGTTTCCCTTATTAAAACAACAGCCACTTTTAGTCAAGAACCGTATTAAGAATGAACCACTCCTGTTTTCTCTGTTATTTCTTTCCATTACTAATCGACCCTATATTCATGTATAAAATTTAAATTGAGACATGAATATTTAAAGTGATAGTCCCAAGTTACCTTGGGCAAATAGTTAACAAAATCGCATTAACTCTGAATGAGTCACAAGAGTCTTTGGCTTAATAAGAGAGAGAGAGAGCGCGAGAGAGAGAGAGAGAGAGAGAGAGAGAGAGAGAGAGAGAGAGAGAGAGAGAGAGAGAGAGAGAGAGCGCAAGAGAGAGAGAGAGAGAGAGAGAGAGAGAGAGAGAGAGAGAGAGAGAGAGAGAGAGAGAGAGAGAGAGAGAGAGAGAGAGAGAGAGAGAGAGAGAGAGAGAGAGAGAGAGAGAGAGAGAGAGAGAGAGAGAGAGAGAGAGAGAGAGATGCGCAGAGAGAGAGAGAGAGAGAGAGAGAGAGAGAGAGAGAGAGAGAGAGAGAGCGCAAGAGAGAGAGAGAGAGCGCAAGAGAGACAGAGCGAGAAAGCGAGAGAGAGAGACAAACCTGTATGTCAAATGAAGCGAGCAGAAATCTGAAATGTCACAGGCAGCAGGTTAAACTAAACTTGATGAGATCTAGTTATAGAATATAGGAAATGCTATAATTGTAGTAATCATGAATATGCAAATTTGAGAAAAAACAAGATTGTGTAAAAACATATCCTGCCTCCAGGAAAACACATTTTGTCTTATTAATATAAGATGTTTTTATTGGAGTAGTCTGTGTTTTTGGATGAATGTCTAATGTTAGAATGTGATTTCTATGCAAGATAATGTACTGTACATTCAGATTGTAATACTCACAAGTAAACTCATCATGTCTGGGATAATTTTATGTCACCAGTTGTGACCAGCTGACTGCATGTTTTCCCTGTCTGTGTGGGTTTTCTTCGGTTATTCTAGTTTCCATCACTCCCTAAAGACGAGCAGGTTTGATTTGAAAGTCAAGTGAATTGGAGCCAGTAAATTGCCCTTAGTTGTGTGAGTGTGTGTGTGAATGTGTGAGGCTTCAGTCCTCCTATGACCCTGCAAAGAATAAGATGGTTTCTGAGAATGAATTGATAGACGAGCTGACTGTATGTGTTTGCAGTTCTTAGATAAAATGGATACATGTATAAAAAAATACATGGACAGGACAACTAGATAATGATTATTATACTCATCTTAATACCCATCATTTATAATTACAATTCCCAAAGACATCCATTTATTTTGCAATACGTCTTAAGAAACAAACAACATATTTAACACATACTATGGATTTATCTCTTATTTGTTTTTTTAGTGTTTATACTTTTTTAATGTGTTTATTAAAACATTTAAAAGACTAAAACAAATACCATTTTGATAACGCAGTCCAAAACCCTCACTTAGGGACATTTTGCTTAGAATATTCATTCTTTTGAGAAGAAAATGCTGTTTCAGAAAAGCAATCACATATCTGTCATGTTTTCACTATGAAGATACACTTGACTGAGCAGCAATAAAAATCCTGTGAGAGGATGTGCATTTTGATTGGCTGTAAAGAAACCAGCATCATCTATTTACAACTGTATATATACAAACATATTTTATAACAATAGGCACTTTTTATTTTTTATAATTTAAATAAATGTGCAAAACTACTTTAAATGCTAGGGTGTTTGAAATGGTTGCCATTATGTTGGTATTATATGAAGTTACTTTGAGTGTTTTGTGTGTTTTCTGTGCTGCTATAGAAAAGAAAGCAAATGGCTTCAACTTTCTATAATATTCTGGTCTCTGTGGTCTGTGTCTGTCTTTCAATGCAAGGAGACTAACAGCACACTTCTCCTCACACAAGACAGCAGTTTGACACTGTATAACAAAGCCATAATGTGTGATAATAATTGCCAACCCTATTCACTTTCATTCTTTTCAAAGCTCATTTTTTTGTCATAAAATTGTAGCTGCAAATTCAATGCCAAGGTTCCGATTGAATTCATTTTATATTGCTTGCTTTTGTCCTGAGTAACTGATCCAGCGAGGCTGTCTTTGTACTATCATTATTATTCTCAAGGTGAAAGTTTAAACAAAAATAAAATATCTTTTATCATTTATTCACTCTTTTGTCATTAGAAACCTGTATGTAACACAAAAAAGATGATTTGAAGAGCGTGGCAAAACAACATTGACTTCTGTTCTGTGGCAACAAAGCCACTGAGGCATCTTCTTTTTTGAATACAGGTTTTGAATGACATGAAGATATGAGAAATGATAGCAGTTTTAATGACTAAAATGAGATGTGATGAATTAAATAAGTAAATAAGAACTGTCAATCTTTGCTGACACAGACAAGAGTCAAAAAGGGTCACGGCTGTCCTAAAAACAATCATGAATATAGGTGCTGGTAACGAATGGCTGCCAGGCAAGAGCTGATGGCCTGGACACAACCCCAGCAAGCAAAGCAATTAACTCAATGAGGTGACTCGCACTTTCCCTGAAGAAAGGGCACACGTATGCTCTAGTGCACAAACAAACCAAGCCACCTGCTGATTTATAGAGAGCTGTCTAAACTCAATCTATAGGTTTCTCTTATATTAAGGAAGTAAATTGGCTTATTTTAGAAAAAACGCCTTGAAACTGAACAATTTGATATTTAGTCTCTGTACAAGTGAAGTACATAACACAGCTTATAAACTTTTCCTCCTCAAGATTGTAACATAAATATACTGTAAGATTTTGTTTTTTGTTTGTTTTGTTACTGTTTATTGTGTTTTTGAACCCCAATGAAATGACTCAATTTTACCTTTCAATAAAAGAAAATCATGTAAGTTTTACGCAGAGTATGGTGGGTAAATTACATTGCTAACTAAATAAACTAATAATTAATAATCAATTAAAAGGAATTTAATTAAGGAAAATGATAAATTGAAAGCAATTTAAAATTAGAGATTATTAAATTTAACATTGGATTTGTTACCTTCTTTTCAAGCTATTTTTTTACTATAACCTTATATTTTAGTTTACCCAGCAATCACAGATAGTTGTCATGTTTGTTTTCTCTTGCAGCCTAATGCTCTGTGTGAATCATCTCTGTTTGTACTCCTGCAGAAGTACTGTGAAGCTCTTTCTGCTCTACACAACATTACAGGTAAAGTCTTTACTGTACTACACAGATTAGACCTAATGCCTATTCCCATGTAGTAGTAAGCCTTCATTTAGCTAACTAATTACATACTCATTTGGGCTCATCGTCATTTTGATGCGATTCTACCAGTATGGATCTCTAAAGTCGCACTCTTTCAGCTATTTTATCTGTCCATACAGCTTAAGACGAGGAGTGGGAATAAAATTATCAGCGTGCTTCTCTCAACAGAGCAAGGACGAGGAGGTCAAAGAGCTTTAAGTGTGTGTGCTAATTAACGTGCTTAACAGATGAAGGTCAACAGTTTCAACACATCCCAGAAAATCAGTCAAACACTCGTTACACGGCTCTCTGAAACACTCGATTCTGATTGGTCAAATGTGCCAACTAACTTAATATTTTCTTAGTATTTCTCAATAACTTAATATTTCTTAATGATTACCAACCACACATTATTCATTTACTGGTATTCATTATCACATTCTCATTAAAAACAATTCAAAGCACTATTGCACCACTGTACTTGAAGTACACAAAAAAGTGATAATTTGATCGCATTTCTGTCTAATGCGTCTCATTAGCACCATTCGAATTTCTAAGAAGCTCATCCGCTCTGTTTTGACAAATGTTAAAGATGAAAGACTGGGCTTTTTCAAAATTTCTGCTTCATGACTTTAGAATGTTTCAGGCCTAGGTCCATGTTTTCGGGGTACAGAAGTGAAAGCAGAACAAGCCTTCCTCACCGCCACGGGCCCTTAAAAATGCTCTCTGATCACTCGTACATTTGCAAGTTTTTGATGTTGTAAATTATGCAACGCTGATGTAACATTTGTTCTCTGTAGCTCAGGCTTTTTTCGCTCTTTGAAAGCAGTCTAACAAAAAGGGAAACTGCATGCTGACTTCTGTAGTGTTATTCATTTGAACTCTGTATGAAAATACCAGGAGGAAATTTATCGCATGCCACGGGACAAACCGGTTCTGAATTTACACTGCTCTTCAAATCTGACCTTCATGTGGGCAACAGTAGGTAAACTACACAATAGAGTTATCATGTAATGCGCTAGATTATCAAGCTGTTGATTTTTTTTTTTGTACTGTACAGTACGGTTTCTCATTTACTGAAAGCATTTTCAGTAATAGAAGTGAAGAGTCACTTGATTAACACTCCAAGACTCAGCATGCTTAGTGATCTTTGAGATGGAACTATACAGGAGTTTTAATGAAGTGACCCAAGCCTTACTGTAATTTGACATTGTTTTCACTTCTAATTACTCTATTGGATCTTGAGGTATTTATAAGATGTGATGATGGGCTCATTCTACATTATTTGAGGCTTTAAGGCTGGATTACACTACATATTTGCTTTGATTTGCAGTGGTTGCTACAGTATCTGCTGTGAGTCACTGCCTGGTTGCTGATAACTGGACTTGACAGATTTCACAGAAAGTCATATAGTGTACAATTTGTCAGATGATTTTATTCAAAGCGACTTGCAGTGCGTGCATATACGCTTCACATTTTATCAGCACATGTACTCTTGAACATGTGACCTTGGTGTTAATTGCGTCATGCTGTACCATAAGAGTCTTAATTAGCTGTTTTAATTTCTTAAAGTTTTACATTTATGTTAAAATTCAGTTAGATTATATAGTGACAGATCTTATTAATTGTATTTTATAAAATATAATTGTTGTACCTAAAAAAAGGTTAAATTAAACCTTAAATGCTGTTGGTTCTGTGTGAAGTTATTATGAAAATAAATCTGTTATTTTAATTTCAGTTTCATTTTTAAAGTGAAGACTATCGCTTTTTTGTATCGAATCATAAGTGAATTGTTACCCCCCAATAACATTGAGAACTTTTTCAATTAATTTCTTCAAAGAATTTCTTCAAATATTTTGAAGTGTCAAGGTTTATCCTGCATGTTCAATGTTGTCATTTGGTAGAACTAACTAGCAAAAATGGGACTCTGTTGTGATTTACAATCATATAATGTAAAGATAACAAATAATGTAAAGAACATTCTGTGAAAATATATCCTTGATATCTTTAATATTAATCAAGTAAGATTATGTCAAATATTTAAATCATAGTGAAATTAATAGGTGAAATCAAACTTTGATGCTCGTTATGATTTTTAGACTTTAGCCTGGTTTTCACAGACAGGGTCACAAATATTCACTTCTAAAAAGACCACTTTAGTATCGTAGGGTGATGATTGGTTTTGTTTTGACTTGCTTTGTGGGGATGGGGGTTTCAGGCCTCTATTATTAGGGTCATAATATCAAATAATCACACCCTCACACCCAGGATACTGGAATGCATTAACATTTAGCTGTAGTCCTATTATTAGACCAAGATGACCAATTACTGCCAGCTTCACTAAATTGTTAAATCAAGAAATCTAAGCTTGTTTCTTTGTGGTCCTTGTGTGGGCATTAAGTAAAACCATAACTTATTTATAAGCCTCATTTATTAATGATTGGAAGTTTTGATTAAGTCTATGTATAAACTGTGGGAATGATTTGATCTCTTTGTTTTTGTAATTGAGTGCAAGCAAGCCAGTCTGAGCAACAGCAGATTACGTTGACACTTCATTTGCTCCGCATGACAGGAGGTGAGAGAATTGACTCTCTCCTGTAGAGATTGAGATGCATCTGTATCCATAACACCCTAATCCTGTTGACAACACATCACATGGTCTCCTAGTCAAGATCTTGAAATATCTTTACAAAGTTTAACACTACAGTAATTTACAGGGACAGTACAGGCATTTTCTGATTTCACATTTCAGATTAGAAATTGTAAACATCAGACTAACAATTCACCGGTCAATGGTTTGGACACACCTGTTGATTCATTATATTATGTCTTTTCTCATGTTTTATCATATCAGTAATGTCATTCAAATAATAAAAAATTAGTATGGATGTAGTATGTAGTAGTTAAAAATCACCAATCACATGTGTCACAAATCTTTCTTATGTTTAGATTCTCCTTTTAGGAATATTAACCATGTTTTTTTTTATCAAGCAACAAATGTTTTTTGGTGGATTATCATAGCTGTACTACTACAAATATCATACGTATCTATGATTACTGTAGTAAAACCATGGTTAATAATAAAAAAATTATATATGTAATAACTAATACAGAAAATGATATAGCCCCAATTTCTGATGTATGTGGATGCAAAATGTGATCTAAACTGTTTGAGGTGAGAAAAAAGAAAAGCGTCTTTTGGAAAGAAATATTTGTAGTCATTGCTTTGATCCGCGGGATCCCGTATAGTGACATCACGATCATTGTGTCAATACGCGCGCGCACTCAATACGAGGCACAGTCCACGCGCCGTGACGCGCGCTGAGGGCGCACTTGTCATCAGTGAAGAGGAGAAACTGTATCAAGTTGACAGGGAGGCAGACTCACTTACTCTTGTTTAAACCTACCAAAACCTTATTTCTGTTCGACTTCACGCTTTTAAAATAATGGACGCGTCCCTGTTTCAGTTCCTCATCGGGGAGTTCGGCGAGCCCAACTGTACTCTTTTGGATGCTTTACAGAGCACTTTATACGACAATACATCCTTCGCTTTGATGAATTTCGACGGTGCGGGATTTCACTCATTTGTTAACGCTTGTGTTAATATGATGTTTAGTGCGCGTTTCTGAACACCTCTTTCATTCATCTTCTAAGGTCTCTACTGTAACGCCACCACGGATGAGATCGGAACTTGCTGGCCGAGAAGCAACTCTGGTCGTATAGTTGAGCGACCCTGTCCGGAGTACATCAACGGCGTCAAATACAACACAACTAGTAAGTTTATTACTAAAGTGTATATTTTTTATTTTCTACTTAATATTGCCTGTACTGACGTTGAACACATGCGTCGAAAAGGGGATTTTTAAGTCCGTTTGCATAGTAGAAATTAAGAAAGAATGTTGGTGGAGTAAGGCAGGTGCATCCCCGCAGGACAGTCACGTTTATTTATGTGCATGGACGTTATTTCAACGTTATGTTTTATATTTTCTGCATAATTTTGAAGGATATCTTTCCAAACAGTGTATTTTACTTATGTTAACCTTGTATAAATAATAAAAATGTTTGTGAGGCAGGTGCAACTCTATGTGACATAGACATTTCTTTATGAGCATTATGAGTTTTATATTTTCATTATAATTTTGCAGGGTATCTGTCAAAACAGTATATTTTTTGCATGTTTACCTCATATAATTGATGAACCAATGTTTGTAAGGCATGTGACTCTGTGTGACATTTATGTGCCTGGGCATTATATGACTTCATCTTTTCTACCTAATTATTCATTGGATTTTACTCCTGTTTGCTTAATATAAAATTAGAAACAATATTTGCATAGGGTGTATGAGTAGGATGAGTAGGATGAGTAGGATTCTTATGGGGCAGGGAATTTTATTTATGTGCACAACGGTTACCGTATTTATTGCCTATATATTTGTGAGTCAACCCTTGAGTCAGAGCTGAAAAATATCAAGACAGGTTCAAAGGAATGTGAGTCAGCTGACTTTCATAATGTGAGTTGTAGACAGACAGACAGAAAGATATTTTGATATATATCTATTATTCCCCTATAAATGCTATTATTCCCCTTTTTTGTTTATAGACAGTAATGTTAATAATGTAGGCAATTGTGTGCTCACTGTTTGTGTTTTTGTGAGAGAAGGACAATGCTGTCTGTTCTGCCACATGCTCTTTGCTCTAATGTGTGAAATGAAGCGGTCTGTGATGTTCTCTTACTACACACACGCACTACACACTGCCTCCATGCAGACACTATGCGTGTCTGTGATGTGACACACACACACGCACACACACACACACACACACACACACACACACTGCCTCCATGCAGACACTATGCGTGTCTGTGATGTGACACACACACACACACACACACACACACACACACACACACACACACACACACACACACACACACACACACACACACACACTCACACACTGCACTGCCTCCATGCTGACACTATTTGTATGTCTCACTTGATCTCAGTGTGGTTCTGCATGTGTAGAAGTGACTTCATCTGGAGAAATGTGGCTTAAAAATGAGCTGACATGCTGGTTATTGAGCTTAATGAAAAACTGTGTCTTCTTGATCCTAATCGTTGGTAATTAGGTGGATCGCACAATAGAGAAAGTCAGTCATGTCCTAAACTAGCAAGATAATTGCCTAATACTAGTAATAATTACAACTTTACTTAGTTCTGACTATATAATAGGGCCACATAATATCGAAGAAAAATGCAATATGTGATAACTTGCTAAATAGTGCAATATTTAATTTGTTATATTATAATGTTTTAAGTTTGTTTGTAAAATCAATTGAACTATATTCAAATATTTTTAAAATGGAATATTATATAACCAACATAAATGTTTTGCATTCTTTGTGATATTTATATTGTGTAGCCCTACTATGTAACCAACAACACTATAAAATATGCTTCTTTGGTGGAAACAAAAAGTGTGTGGTGGTTTTATGTGATCAGTTTAAATCAGGGAAATATTAAATGATGTAAAAGAGAGAGATACTGAAGTAGCTGAAAGTCACTTTCTTTGGATCATACACAATCTGTGTAAAGGAATGGATTTGCAAAAAATGTTTTTGATTGTGTGATCATCTCGATCAGTTTAGAAACATTTGTATTACAGGGTGCTTCAAAGAAATAAAAGACATATAGTAATTGACACGTTATGGCCAATAACATCTGTATAGTATGGCTTTGTTGGTATTACATTTATTTTATGGCTGAGCTTCTGCTTTATTAGCATTGTTAAATGATTTGTGTTAACATCAACGGGAGCGTGAGAGTGGCTCTTATCTGCTGCGGTTGCTGGAAGTTATGTGCACAAATGAGTGCTCAGTGGTATTCCCCCGTGTGCTTGCACATTGTGTAGCTTCTGTTCAGTATGGTTATGTTCGCAATGGTGGAGAATGTGGAGCTCCCAAGTAAATTAAAGCCTTTTATTTCTGAGGACAGCTTCAGAATGCATGTTTTACTAAATAAAATATCTTTCTGTTTGCTTACAGAGGCCCGCTGATTACATTGCAGTTTCATATGCATTTTTATTGCATATGAAACTGGCTTCTTAAAACACTGAAGGGCAAGTTGCACCACTTTTGCATGCAGTATCTTTTTATTCATTGAACCCATTAAATTCAGTTATCAGCTTCTACCTGCCATTTGTGTTTGCTGTTTTTTAAAAAACCTTTCTGCAATCCCTGATGACTCTAAAGTTAGTGTTTAACTTGTTAATTAATCTGACAAGTTTAATTTTGGTCTTGTTGAACTAGATCTGCTTACACTGCTTGTCACTGCAGAACAAGACATTGTCTCTGAATGTCCATGATCAAATTGTGCTCAAGCTATTTTTGGAGAAATCACATGTTAAAATAATAAGCATAGATTTTGTTGTATGTTGGTCGCATCTGCTAAATGAATGAATGTAAATAAATTGTCAGTACCCCATTAATGCCTAAATGACTTAGAAGTCACATTCATTTGTACATCATTTGTGCACATTTGGACGTTAATGGAAGTCTGGGGTCTATGATTAAAAATATAATTTTCAAAATGTTTACATCATTTATTCACAAATGAATCAGAATGTTTTTAATATCCAAATCGACTGGTCTGTCAATTTTACTAAGGTACAAACTTGAGTAATAGTTCAGTTGTAGTTTAATAAATCAGTAGTGTTGAGATGTGTATTTCTGCTAGATATGGTCTTTGATTTGTTACATTTATGTTATACATTTCTGTTTACTACTATTATTACTAATATGAAATATCTCGCCATATTTGAATAATTCTAGATATTATTTGGCAAAGATATTGCTTCCTTTATACTGACCTCAGTAGTGTTTTGGAATGTGTGGTGAATTATAAATGTGTTTATTAAAATCGATGGAATAAACATAACCTTAAGGGGTTATGCTTATCTTGCATCAAAGTCATGAGCAATATCCCTAACAGCAGAGAGTGTCATTGAGTCTTTTGCTGTGCAGAGCTAAAGCATCAGGTCTCATCCAGCCCTCCTGCAGGCAGATCCAGCTAACTGTCTCATTCTGGCTCTCTAATCTATAATCTGTTTTGATCCCCACTGTGACTATGAGATAGGGCTGTACAGTTAACCACATAAATAATCAAGATTAAAATGACAGCTGCCACAATTAACTAATTATGAAAAAGTGTCAATTATAGTATTGCATTTATGTTTACTTCATTGTTATTTTTCTATATTCTACTGTTATATACACTGCTTACTTTTGCTACTATAGGCACAAATACTCCACAGTTATTTGTGTTTTTGTGTTGAGTTGCATATAATGTATAAATGATGCTGCATTGAACCACTGAAGAACCTTCAGGGATTCAAGCATGAGACGGTGTCTCAGCTTTCTAACCAAATAGATTGCATTCCCTCAGTGCAGTGATTAGAGTGATTATATGAATATGCATCTCCAAAACCTTTGCTGCGAACTTTGTTAAATGCAGCTGTAATCATCGCTTTCCATAGTAGATACTGCAAGATTTATTTGCTTGATTCTTTTTTTTACCAGCAGATGATTTGAAAGGTCATAGTTTGTTAAAGTGTGTTTTGTGATTTTAAGTGTAACCAGGTAACCCTGTAAATTATTACAGTCCATCTGCCAGCGATCAGGAATTTAGAAGTCAATTACAGTCAAACTTTGGCATGGCTCTTTATATCACATTTTAAAAATGTCATCATTAGAAGTGCTTTGGCTCAGTAGTTGTTCTCCATAGTGCCACTTTTGTAATGAACAAACCTATTAAAGTTCTTGTGCTAATGATTAATTGGATTAAATGTATGCATTATAAGCTGCTTCAATAAATGCCAGCTGGAGGTAGTTTCTCTGCTAATGTTACTCTGTGATGAGATGCTCTACTTTCCATGAAAGATGTTTAACACTGTGGTATTAGGTTATAGAGGTGGTGACAATATTTTTCCACGACATAATTGTGTTTGCCCACATTATTTCGACATTTACTATTGATAGTAGTGAATAATTGTGTCTGAACATTAATCTTAAGGTGTAAATATTCAGATAGACAGACAGACAGGTTGATAGATATTTCTCTAGATGTCTTGAGATGTCCTGTAAGTGATGATAAAAGTGTTTAAATGTAATGTAAAAGACCACTGACTGCCAGAAGAATGCCCAAAAAGGTGTATATTAGAAACCAGACATCTGTCAAGTCTGGATTTTCCCAGTATAGGAAGGTTCTCTAGCTCATTGTTGGCAAATTATAGTGATTCAGAGTAAAGCAAAAGCAAGGTTTTCAACACATTTTTCATGTACTTGTTCAGTTATGAATTTTTCATCAACACATCTTCCGAACTGCAGCTTTAAACTGTAATGTTTAAGCAAATTAAACATCTGTCTTTATAGCCTTTCTATGAGTTTTTCATAGGCTTAGTATTTAAGAGCTTTTGTTTGACATTAATGTTTTCAGCATGCAACGGCTCAGACGTGTCAGCAGCCGTCTATTGTCAATAATCACATTTAATTTAAAGCTGTAATCTCTATATCTTAATCCGTTAATGAGTCTGCATCAGATAAACTGTGTATTCGACAGGTCTTTCTCCTACATCCTCTGTCTACACCACCATAATGCATTAATCCTTAAGCCAGATCCAGGATGCTCAGATATGACAGAAGCTTGTACCATTAGCCCATCCTGTAAAAATCAATTTATAACAGGATTTACTGAGGGTACAGAGTGTCCACACCTCTTAGCCTTTTTACAGTTTGACTATTTCTGTGGAATGTGGATCAGACACATTTGGAGGTGGTGTTAAACTCTTGGGGGTTTGACAGAATTAACACAATCCCATGATGGTGCTGAGCAGAAAGTGTAAAAATAGATTGAGCTGATAAAGACACTATATTTATCCAGACCCTCCCATCTTTTTTCCCTTCATTAAAGTTCATTTCCAGCTCAACAATCAGCTGATCTTTAAGAATCTCATTAATCATTGGTCTTGCTGCCTATAAGACGTATTCCAGAGTGCCATCTACTGTATATATACTAATAAATATACTATATCTATATGTCAAAAGTTTATATATAGTACATGAGCATGCACTAACGCCTTTTTTGATAATCAAGACCAGTAGTAGAATAATATGTTTTGCATTAGTGCGAAAACAGGTGCTCTACATGAAAAACTGAAATTTAGACTTTAAAAGACAATATATTATCAATGAGGTTTTCACATTTGGTAACCTGTGACAATCAGCACATCAGTTGAATTATGTTTTAATGCACTCATTTTTGGTGTCCAATTTTCACCTTTAGTAAACTAAGTGAAGGGATATAAAATCAAGGCTGTGGAACAGTAATGACATTTCTAGTTTTAGGTTGAAATAATGCCCGGTTTTAGTTGTAAGTACATTTGCTAAGGATATTTATACATTAAGTCCACCACCAGTATAAAGATTTGTATGCCACAAATTGGTTTTAAATCAACACTTAACAAAATTTAAACATCTCATAAGCCTCTAAACCACTTCAGATGAAGCTGTAAAGTGCCATTTCCTTGACACGTATAAATATTAATACCTATAAGAAGAGGTTATTTAAGAGGTTTATGCATCTTTTAACACTTCTCTCCTTTTGTGCTCGCTCACGGAACATTCTTTATTCAGAGATATGCACATGTTCCTGACTTCTCTGACGTTGCACAAGGTCCTTCATTGTGTGCTGCGATACAAGCCCTGCTGTGTCATTCAGAAGTTGCGTAGCCTTCATGGGACTTAGCACCTCCAATATTAAGACATTTTTCAAAACGAGACCTTGGAATCTGATATTGCAAATGCCATCATCTTTTTTTGTCATGTTTCCAAGCTTTTCACTCCTCTTAGCTTTATTGTTCCCTCGCCGCAAAGCGGACATCTCTGTTGATCATTATAAATCTTACGTCTTTCCTGCGAGCTCTCTAGAGATTGTGTGGAGAACCTGTAACCTTTTGATTAATCAGAGCTTGAAGAACAGTCCTTTTAGCTTAGTTTATGCATTCTGACTGAGCAAACCCTGCTGGGGATTCAGCCGGTGGCACACGGGTTCAATGCATGTTTGGATAAGATAAGAGGTAACAATAGATTGGACTGTGGCATGTTGACAGTTCAAAGAAAGGACAGAAGTCAGACAAAAATAATACTCAAGATGAAGAGCAGGGAGGAGATTGGCTACAGTATTAGGTGTGTAATAATTTTACAGTAATAACTAAAGATTCTGCAAATTTGTTGTAAAGAACTGGCAGGTGTGGTTGCTCTAGATCCATTTTAATATTGTGATGTTTCAGGTATTACAGGATGGCATTTTGGTACCTGTGTGGTGGTAACATTTCAGTTTACTTAAATATGCTTTGTACTTACAGTAGTTACCTAACAGCTTTTCATGAGTGTGTTAGCAGAAAGATTATTGAACTGAACTGAGTTTGTCAGATAAAACAGACATACAAAACATGCAATTTCTCAGTGATATGATTTAACAAAAAAAATTATATTTACTTGTCTATTTCTTGAATTATGGGTAACCACTTAACTGAATGTGACCTTTGCATATAACCAATTCAGTTTAAGTGTTTAGTGTAAGAACTGAAACACAGAAAGAACAGAAATGAATTAAACTTACCAAGCACCAACAACACATTGATTTTACAGTATTATTTTCTCAGAAGATTATTAGCAATATTTCTTCCTCAGCACAACTGCACGTAAAAATCAATTACTCTCTTTCTCTTCTCCTTACAGAAGGTTCAGTACAGTAAGAAGCAGATTTTCTGCTGCATTTATTATCTGCTGTCTTTTAAAGATTTTGAAACTAATTTTTAGATTATGGTTAATTGTTCTGTCAAGGCTTTTTTGGCTTTGTTGCAATGTTTTATTTCCTTCTATTTAAGGTTTAGGTAAAATTTGTTCAGATGAGCCTGGCCTAAAATCACAAATTGTAAATAAAACCCTTCGGTCATATGAAAGATTTGCCACATCAGTACAGCTTAGCTATATTTATGTGAATCCTATGATTTATGCATTTTTTTGCTACAATAATCCCAGATTTACAATAGACCTTGTGATGATTATGATTCTCATCATTTTTCGAAAAAGCACAGCTCAGTGTTTTGCGTTTTATCTGTTTACAACGTGGCATTGCAGTAAATCTGCAGCTACAGTCATTGAGAGAGCTTTACTGAACATCTGTTTTTTGTCTCTTATTTACTGTCATGAACTAATATCATTTCACAGTATTACATTTTGATCTAGGAATATTTCTTTCATAGGC
This sequence comes from Beaufortia kweichowensis, assembly GCA_019155185.1. Lineage (NCBI taxonomy): Eukaryota > Metazoa > Chordata > Actinopteri > Cypriniformes > Gastromyzontidae > Beaufortia > Beaufortia kweichowensis. Next base: position 8,914,360 of record CM032797.1, on the reverse strand, counting down.
TTTTCAGTAAATACTTCAGTCTGTTTATTTACACTATAATGTTTAGATGCATACAATGTGCTGTTGTTATAACTGATCAAGTAAAAAGTATACACAGTTAAACATTTGTGCATTTCAGTTAAATCTTTTTATTACATTTCTAATGAAATACGAATAATCGTGGAAAAGTACTGTATGTTAAGGTTTGTATGGAAAATTGTGAATGTTTCTGTGCAAAATATATTCAAGAATTGTATATAAAATTGATAAGGTTAGTGTAACTTCCAAACTAAGGTACTTGGTGACCAGATTTTTATACCCCTTGGTGACTTTTCAAAAGGAGCCTAGCCACGTTTTAGACTGTATTGCATGTAGTGTTTATGGGTCACATTCAGTCACTATTTCATACTCTTTCTATTTGATAACAGAAACAGAACACATATAAAGGACATCAGCTTTTTTGGGGGGCTTCCGCCTCTCTTAAAATACACATGTGACAGTTCAGAGAGTATGAGAGAGGTGATCATAATTATTTGAAATGATTTTTATTTATTCCATATTTACCCAGGCTTTTGGCAATTTTACTTGTGCACTTCTCATGATTGTGGTCAGGCGTTGGGTATGAGAACATTAATACGGTTTAATTGTTAATCCTTGTGCATAGCTCCTGTCCCTGAGGAAGTGAGAAAAGAATACAAGGATAAGATGTGAGTAGAGAGGAGTCAGAGCAAGACAAATTTCAAAGCGTTGCTTTCTGTCACTGCGCTTACAAGACCTGACACTGTGTTACTGAAGCTTGATTAATTAAAGACAATCTCAGTAAATCTTAATAAAGCAAGATGTTCATTTTGAGTATGTGAAATGTATGTTTTATTTAAACTGATGAGATAAAATGAGATTTATAAATGTTCAGTGGTGTTTCAACAGAAAATACTTCTTCTTTCTTGTTGTGCTTTTGGAAAATTCTTAATGATGAAGGAACCAAATTGATTTCTGGGTCAAAGCCTGCAGGATAGAAGGGTCAGGAAACCAGAAAACACCAATTAGAGGATTGAGAAGCACCTAATGGATCGATTCTGAAAACGGATTCATTTGTTACATCTCTCAAAACAGTTTTCTCTTTTAGTAAAACATTTACTTGTTGATAAAAATTATATAAAATAGAACACACATTGTGATCTTTTAGCAACATCCAAAGTTTGTGTTAAAAATCACTGTGCACACCCATAAGAAAGAAAAATCACAGACGAGATCTCTGTAGTATCTCAATTATTTCTTCTAAACATCACTGAGATCAAACGGCATTGGTGACATTAAATAACATGACTTTCTGAGGTCAGTAAAACTGGTTTACAACAATAAAGGCTGTGCCAGTAATTTAAATCGTCCCCACTGGTTAAATAAAAGAACAGGATGGGAGGCTTGTAAAAATAAAGCGTGAATTATTCACACGAGTATTCACAGAGTGTGAATTGAAAACAGCGAGAAGATGTGAAGAGAACTATTGGGAGAACTTATGAGAAGTTAAAGAGAAAAGTTAGTGAGGAGGCGAGAGCGTTTGTCTCTCTCAATGTTTGTGCCAAAATAAGGTCTAATCATAGAGTTTCATGCAAGTGTTTCTGAATCTCTTTTTGTTTTCGAGGTTTTTTGAGGTGAATCCTGCAGTATTTATCATTAGATTATTATCCCTTAGACTCACTGTGTCATGTTTGACAGCACCTGGAGGGATCGTTCTTCAACTGCCTTGCTGAAGATTCCCATCTTTACCAATGAAGCAATTTCTGGCCATTTCTCTGAAGCGTTGCTTGTTTTACTCTATGGGGAATTTACTTCTGTGTCTGTGGGTATCATGGGAGGGAGAAGCAGATAATGTCAGGCACTTCAGCTATCAGCGAACTGGCTCCTATAAAGAGAAACGAGCCCAATGTCAATTTAAAGCAGGTTTATTGTATTGCATATGAAATACCTGGTTTTATCATTTTTCCTGGAATTGTATCTGTCTTTTCATTTGTGTATTGTTCAGGGTCATTGGCACTTAAAGTAAATGTCATTAACAGATACTTTTTCACTGGTCTAAATCCTTTGAAAAATGCAGTTTGTTATGTTACTGTAGGTAGGATCATGACTTGCTTTAACAGAAAATCAAAATTTTGGTTTCAGTACAATAGCAGGTTCATGTATCTATATATAATAAATTGTAATTTATCACTTTTTGTAGTATACACATTTAGGTTCATTCATGGGGTTGGCAGTTCATTTGTATGACACTATGTGTATATATACAGGGATTAATTACAGTTTATTTAAACTAAAAATTATTATTATTAAAAAAACATCCTTGCACTTGCTATACAGTAGCTCATCTCTTTTTTCAACGCATCTCTGACTTTACAACACTACAGTACGTGCTGATCATTTTAACCATGCCGGAAAGTGTCAAGGCATTACCAACAACTAAGACTTTGGGTCAGGAAAGGTCACTGAACTCTTTGGACGGTGACAGGAGCTATCTGAGGTTATGTAGTGTCCACCTAAAATATAAAACTTCAGAGACACAAACCTAACTGTGTGCTGATAGCTGAAGATGCAGTTACTGGATTTCCAATGTTGTATGTTAAACCCTATTCTACAGTGCTTGACATTATATGTTATGGTCATTAAGAAACATATTTCTTGATAGATTATTTAGGAAAATACTGCTTAGCTTACTCAGTTTTACATCTGAACAGCATATTAGGTTACTTTAGGTTATTGAATAAAAGATTAAATTTAGTAGTGGTTGATATGGGGTTTTAATATTTTAGAGAGTGATATACATTTTACAGTTAAGCCCACAAAGTTATTGTTCATAGCTCAAGAGTCTTTGAATTCTCAGATATGGTTCAATTTAAGTATCACCCTTGACTTAGATAAAAATGTAATTAGAGGAAATAAAAAGTAGATACAAATGGGAGAATTGTAGGCACACCTTTATAGTAAGAATATGTTAAAATTATATGGATAGAATAGTTTGGATAATTTGTTTTCAGAAAGTTAGAATTTTGGTGATGAATTGCAAACTTTGTGTCTGAGCAAATGTGAAGACACGTCGAGATGCTGTTAAGATCTCTTCTGAAACTTTAGTGACAATGTAAGATAACTCTAATTTGTGAATTACCTGAGAAGCCAAGACAAGCAAATGTTTCCATTTCCTGTAATGTCAGCCTTGTCTCGTAGAAACAGCTGAGAAATTAAAGAGCTTTCATTTGTGATTTGTCTTTCTCATAGGAGGAACTCATGCTTTGAACATTGTGTTCTCAAGTACAGAAAATCTGTCATTCTCATTTTGCTCTTTTGTGACTTTTTTTTGTGAAAAGATGAAATTAGACTTCATTGCTTCATCTCTTAACCTGCCATTTCCTGCATTCCTCAATTCTATGTGGTGGGATTAAACTTTTATGACAACCATTACTAACCTCTTGTGCTGGGTGGAAAGTAGGTCATTCCTGAGGTATATGCACCTTGTCTCAGCAGGGCATCTCTCCTTCAAACAGAAAAAGAAATAAATTCTTGCAGATGGTATTTTTTATGGAGCTTTGTCAGAAAGAAATTATAGTATTGCTTTTAATTAATATTTACATGGCACTGCCATCTGTAAACAGTTTGTGTGTTTTACAAAATGTGGCAAGTTGAATTTAATTAAATTAAACATACATGAAAATATTCATTGTGAAGGAATGGTTAGAAAGAAAGTTCTGTCATCATTTACTTATCATCTGAACTTTTTTGACTTTCTTCCATGAGGCTCTTATGTTGTTCCATATGACAAATATTCTTGTTTTATTTATGTGAATTACATGGTAGGAATTTGTCAACATGTCATTCACACAAGCTGAACAGCTGCCAGCGCACAGATCCCTTGATTCCTGCTGTCCATTCACAAACATGTTACAGCACAAACAGCTTGAGATTTGTTGGCCACAAGATTTACTACTTTAAATAAACACTATTTCCACTAACATTTGAGCTATTTTAAAAATAGGTAAAAAATAGAAGGTATATATTTTCTAACTGAAATTACACGATTGGAGATTTATGCTCTGTTGATATAATAAAACACAAAGCTAACATTCAGGTTTAAAGAATATTAAATTGTATTTAGTATAATCTATATTGATAATTTATAAATGAATTAGGGCTTCATTATGATCTTTATTGATTCTACTAATGTTAATTAGTCAAGATCAGGTAGTGAATCTTCTGTTTGATTATTATTACAGGCAGCAGTAGATCTGTGCATGCTTTACATGCTTTAAGGACAATTGATATCCTGAATGTGAATAAAAAACAGTTTGGACACAAGTCTGAACATGGTTACATTTGTTGCATATGTTGTTTGTTTCTCTTGGGGATAGTCTGGGCACATTTTCTTTGTTTTTATCAGTAAAGATACTGGATCAGACATTGAATGAGTCACGAGACTTGAGTCACGAGAAAGAGAATAAGCCAGAAACTTTTTTTTCTTGTTGTTTTGGATGCATTTCCATCCCAAGAGATTGTAGCACTTACAGTAAGACATACTGCACATTTTAAATTCTTGCTGTGATTTATAAACTTGATGGATGTTTTACTGTGGCCTATTGGTTACAAACTCTGTTGTTGAAGGAACTAATCATGTTTGTTTGGGAACAAACAACCAATCATAAATTTTCTCAGTGCTTTCATTTATGTTTACATTTAGGCATTTAGCAGACGCTTTTATCCAAAGCGACTTACAAATACTTGGGAGACAATGAAGCGATCATTAAATATTCATAGGCTTTGTACACTTGTAGAGATTTCTGGGTCTGTGGAGACCATAACATTTTTATGTTTAAAGTGACTTTACACAGGCTGGCAAGATGGATTTCCACAGATGGACAAGCAGCTATTAGAACAGGTGGTGGGCCTGTTGTGAGCTACATTTGTCAATTAGTGACCTTATTAATATGCAAATCTGAGTGTACCAATAATAGTTTCATGAATCAGAATTTAGGATCATTGCTACTTTTTATAATATTTCAATGCAATATCACAGAAAATGTTTGAACTTTTTTATTCTTGAAAAAAACAGCTGCTCAGACCTGCCAGTCCGGTTTAACCTTTACAAGCATTAGCGCATTTCACTTAGAGTAAGGTTGGCGGAAGAAGTCAAATATATTACCACCCAAGTGCCCCAATTACTCCAGAAGGGAAATATTGTGGGTGTCCTATTCGATGACCTGTGTCTATTAAAGCCTTGTTTTTTTGCATGTCTTGCAGCACTGTCTTAAATTGTATGTGCTGGCATGACGTCAAAGCAATTTCTTTAGTGTAGTCTTTATAGTGCACTATTCAATTAAGTTGAGCTGTAAACAAAAGTTTAGGAGCATGTTCACTTAATCCTGTCAATCACAGTGCAGTGGCAAATCACATTAGAATTCTGAACTCATATGATTGACACAAGAGGAGAAAAACGTCCAATCAACAAACCTTACAATTGAATAAACAAATGGAAACAAAATACAAGAAACCCTTGTTAAGTTTGATTTTATGTTTGATTGTTGATTTAACTTTAGCAAACGTATGACTGATGTCTGACCATAATGCAGAGTGCCGTATAATAAATGTGAACATATGTAAATCGTTCATAAAGAGCACATCTGAAAGATAGGCCTAGAGTTGCATTTTGAAGAATATTATGAAGGAAGAATGTATAAACAGCCGTATGGGTGTGAAAAATTGTAAAGTCACCATCTGCTGTACCGTTGATGAAACTTGTGAAGAGTATGGTAAGAATATACAGTATGAAATTCTAATAAGTTTTTCATTATTAATAGTTTTTGGTTGAACAAAACTGTCCCTTAGAGATATGATGCACTGCTGCAGCTCTGTATGCTTATAGGTGGGTATCAGGGATAGCGCCATACCATATGTTAGTTTCTGACATTCATACCCCGAGCAAACCATTGTAATTTAATGAGAAGTTTACCGGTGTGGAAATAAACAGACTGGATAAATGTCAGGAAAATAGATTTTCACTAAATCTCTGTTGATCATGCCTAAGGCAGTGTCAGGGCTATTAGCATTCCTGCGTGAGTGATTAAACTGCACACAGAATTTAATACAATATATAAACAAATTACTGGGATTACTTGAAGTGTTTTAGTTTACCATTACTGAATGCATCCTAAAAACTGTATGTCCGCTGATACATTCTCTGTCCCCTATCTTTTTTACTATTATCAGCATGGGAGATCTTTTTATGAGCACTTGGTTGCCATGATTCAGACAGTCAGGTGAGGTTGCTGGTTTGGCGACGGGGAGAAGTGTGGTGTGCAGTGGCTCCAAGGCCACCGCCTGCAGGATATGTGCTGTGGGCGAAGCACGTCCAGTAGCATAAATATCATTTTGAATTCCAGTTTCTCAAACACCACTGTTTTCCCTCCTGGGTGTCTGCAGCCTGAAGGGTGATATGGAAAGTTTTAGGATGAGCTGCTTTCCCAAGCCATCAGAGACACTAATGAGGACACTGGCAGGTGCCTGCAATACTCATTTGACAGAATCTGACATATAGGTGTATTTACCACTGCATATGATACTAATGTGTAGATTTTTGTATATAAAGAAATTCTCTCTATACAGCTCTATACATTTTTTTGTAAATATAGTATATATCTATACACTGTCACTACTATTTTCTTTAAATGCATTCTTCATTTTTGGATTAAAGTCATCAAATTTATTGCTCTGTGGTTTTCACACACTACCCTCCATCAGCAAAACCAACAACTTCATGGAGCCATTAATGAACTTTCACACACAAGAACCAATTGAAATTTGATTTTCTATTATGCTACTGTACTGTATTTTTATGAAGGTCATCACGTCGTGCTTGAATTTCTAGTTTCCGCTTACTGTATCTAACCCTTAAGGTGTCCACGTTTCCTCTCTTTATTGTACCGTTTGCCATGTTTTACCATTTTCCAGGTAGCATTTCTTATAGGCCAACTCTCATTGGAGTCATGGCTGTGCGAATACAGAGAGCAATTACAAGAAATACCCTTTGAGAGATTGATTCTTAGTGATAAATAAATAAATATAAAATCTAATTAACCTTTCAGAACACTAACACCGAGGCTGTTAATCAATGGGAAATGCTATTGTATGTTGCATTATGGTTTGAGGTGCATCATTTTAATGATAAGCCAATATGTTGCCATAGGCTTGAAAAATGCTGCAGTTGTGAATGATGTAACTGAGCCAGTTTGCCTACCCTTCCTCATGACCGTACCATTTTTGGTGAAATTTAAATGATCTAAAGCAAAAAATTATTTAATTATGACTTTTTGCTGTATTATGTATGTTGAATAAAAAATTAAGCTGTGAGGATGTGGTAACCCATGCCACTTGAAAGAGACTTTTTTTTTCTTTAAGTATTAATACAATTTCCTAAGTAAAGATAAAAATAAATGGGAATTTAATGAAAATGTAAAATCTCTGATATTTGATTGCAGTATCTTGAAAATTGAGAACAGCCGAGACGTTTTTAAATCTCTTCTGAGACGCACATAGGATTACTCTGGTCTTTTTTTCAGTGATCATCTTCCTGAGAGAATCTATTATGAAGTCTTGAATTGTATTCTTGTCCTCCATCTCCTTGTCCTTCTCTCAAACAGCAGTGTAGTAAACGGCTCAGCAGGAGTGCGGGTGAATCTTCTCGCTCGGATCCACACTTTCTGTTTGCATCTGTTGGTGGGAGTGATAAAATATGTAGTGCTGGCAGTTTCTAATATACACATCAAACAGTCTCTCATGTCAGATGTGGTGGTGTACTACAGAGCTAAAACACTAAGCTAAAGCAATCCAAGTTCATTGTGTGTTATTTGTCCTGACCATAGAACTACTGATGCTTTATATCGTATTATTTGAAACGTCTTTAAAATTGAAAATTCAGAAAAAATCACTTCATCATAGTGCATTGGTGCATAATAATAAAGAGACCCAGCCATACAAGCAGCACTTTAGGTCCAGTGCAGTGTTTCTGCTTCAATGCTTCATTTTTAACATGATTTGGTTGAATAGGAAATTTAAAAACACTGCCTTAAACTACAATGTTGAGAAAAGCGTACGTTTTATATTTTCTTGTAGTCGGCACCTTTTGTAAATCTGAGACCTTGCTGTTGTGAATTTGCTGACATTAGGGTTTGTATTGTTTTTCTGTTCAGATAATGAAAGGTGCAAGCCTGTGTGACTTTTTAGCCGTGTGTTCACTGTTAAGCTCACATCTAAGCTAACAAAAAATCAATGTGACTCTCCAAAACTGACTGACTGATGTCTGCCACCTTCATAGGCAGTTGAAAGCTGTACAATTTATGGGGGATTAATAATGCACTGATGTTTTATTGCTTTTAAAGCTTTTTATTGGACTAAATTAACAGCCATTATTAAAATTATGGGTTAATAAATAAGTCAATAGATATACATATGGGTGGTTGACAAAAGTCATATGGTGTGACCTACAAAAAATATATAAAAAAACCCCTAACAATTACAGTAAAATAAATCCTTCTCATCCTATTTGTAACTCCAGCAAAGAAGATACATTTTTGCTGTTACACAATCACAGTCACATATTTATTTGTCAAATACACATAAACATGCAGTCACAGAATAAAAGATTTTTAGTCCACTTAATATAAGCAGTGATCTGATAGCCCCTGACAGATCTTTCTTTTGTACCCTGCCAGCAGACATAAAAGTCCCTCGGAAATTCATGCTGACAGCTAACACTCAACCCTTTAAAAACAAAAAAAGACTTAGTCTCGAATAGAAAAGCTGACAAGATGTGAATTGCCAAGTGTCTCTAAATAAATGTAATGACAAAATGCAGAAAATTAAATGAATTTTAAAAATAAGTTCAAAGGTGAATTTTGGTACGGTGATAAAAACGTATTACACAATAAAATGAAAATATTATGAAGGAAAGGCCAGGGAAAAGTAAGACTTTCTGAGTATGACATACTAAATAACTCCCAGGAATAAGAAACTAAGTAAATCCTTTCTGTAGGTTTATTTATAACATGCTCAAATGCTTAAAAGAAAAACAGCACATTAAAAAGGTGAACTCTGAACTGCAAAGTTTAAAGTCAATGTTAAGGAGCTGTTGTTCAAAAAATAAATTATAATGCATAGATTATGGAAATTACATAATTACAGTATGGAAAAAGGTTAACATTTTATGAATAGGTATAGCAGCTATTTAAGTGATTACCTGGCTGAGAAAAATTTCTTTCAGAAATTGTCTTTCAGCTTGTCTTATATGACCCCATTTGGACCACTGGCCAGTGAAGCGTTCTGGAGACAAACCACATTAAAGTGCACCTATTTAAGCTTTGAAAACTACAACAGACTTACGTTTAAACTACTTTTATTCCCCACAGGAAGTGCATATAGAGAGTGCTTAGAGAATGGCACATGGGCTCTGAAGAGCAACTACTCCAACTGTGAGCCCATTTTGGAGGAAAAGGTGGGTAAAGGCGCCTAAACTTTAAGCCATTGTAATAGATGTATTTTTAGAAAGTGAAGGAAGGCTTATGAATAAAAGCATGACAGATCTAAAGCAACACACATGTCCTACATTTTATCAGTTGTAGACCCTTTTACAGCAAATCTATCAAATCTTGATGTGTATTTGTACTATCATTTGTAGTTTATGACACACTGCCCCCCAAGGACACAACACATTACATTAATAAAAACTATTTTAGCTAAAGTATTTTGTACCTTTATAGTACATGCAATGTGTATACAATACAGCTGCTGAAGATGTGACAATAGACGCTTAATAGTGTATTTTTCTGCACAAATTAAAACACTATGAATAAAATTTGCTACAATCTTCGATTTTACCCCATATGCCATTTGTGCCGTTACCCTGCCATTTATTTATATGTCAGAAAGACTCTTATAAATCTAATTGCTTTTCTGATCCGTTTGTGTGTCATAAAGGAGAGTATTAAAATGATTTATTTCTGTTCAAGACAGTATTAATGCCAATTCCTCAGAATATAGAGAAACTAGTTAGCATATTTTAATACAAGGATTAAATGTTGTGCAACTGAATAAATATCTGTGGACTTTTATCCTGTTACTAAAGCTCCCTATTGTTTACTCTTGCATGATTCACAGTCTTACTTCTAATAACTTCTGCATGCAAACATTGTTCAAAAGGACATTTTGATTTTTTTCACCCTGTCTTATGGTTTTGTGACCTCATTTTAACTTCAGAGACTCATGAGGAATATATAAATGGCTCCAATTGTACACAGCCCTATTGTAAGCCTCCATGAAGTGTTAAGCAAGGACAAAATGGTCACTGAGTAATAACTATCGATTTGTGTTACAATTGGAATCATATTTAATCATAAAAATGTGTACATGCTGAGAGACCACTGAGTTATATTTTTAATCATGGCAGAAATATTAATAACGATATCTTTTTTCCAGAGGAAGTATCCCATGCACTATAAGATAGCCCTCATCATAAATTACTTCGGTCACTGTATATCTGTTGGAGCTCTTGTTATTGCCTTCATACTCTTCCTGTGCTTAAGGTAAATGTGTCTGTGGTGTTTTTATACTGTACTATGTGAGTTCTGTCGTAGGGTTAAGGTTTAATCAACTTAAAGTGACTTGAAATCATGTGTAAATGTGCAGTCTTTGTGTTTTTTTTGTTTGTAGTATGCTGTACATACAGTAATGTTTCTTCATGAGCGAGGACAATTTCTATAGTTTTAAGAGTACAGTGTGTAGCTTCTATATGTAATTTCATTTTAAGAGTACTGTCCCTTTAAAAAGCCATTGCAAACTGTGCAAGTACATTAAAAAATTAAATAATCATTACTTTATTGAAATGTTCATGACTTTTTTTTACTTAAGCTTAAACAGCCTTTTCTAATGTTTTTTCAAAATGTGTGATAGAATTATTTCAGCTCTGAATTACTGTGTGCTTGTTAATTTATCATCTTTTTTTCATTTCAACTAAATCTAATTGATTTATTTAATTTGCAACCTAAATCATATTACCTAACCACCATTCCAAGGTTCTACCTTTGTGAACAAAGACCTAGAATTTTACTCAAAGGATATTTTTTCTCTTCACTTTATATCATTTCTTTACCTCACTTCACACATACAATCTTTATAGAAAATATGTTTTTTAAATTAAAAGATTTATGTGTCTTAAAAGTCAGATCAGCCACTGACTCAATATATATGTCAAGATGAAGTTTATCTTTGGCTGTTCTGTGCACGCTTTCATATTCATACACATTTCCATAATCAGCTCCTACAAATGCTGAAACTGTGTCAGAGTATAATCAGTGAAATTATTACTTTTTTCGTTTCAAGGAGCATCCGATGCCTTCGCAACATAATCCATTGGAACTTAATTACGACGTTCATTCTGAGGAATGTAATGTGGTTTTGCTTCAGTTGATTGACCACAACATCCATGAGACCAATGAGGTAGGAAAAACTTTTAAACTAGTATCAGTATATTAGCATGCAAGGGAATCATTATAACATTTGCATTTATACTGTTAAAAAACAATTCCTTTGCAAAGCTACATCATTTTTAAGCTTTTACACTGCATATGAAACAAGTAGCTAAGGAAGAAGTGGTGATAAATTTTTTCTGTAAAAATCTAATTGTTTTACTTGTCTAATTAGTATATTTTATCTTTTTGAAAATAATTGACACTGAAAAGGGAAGATATGAGACTATGATTGTCAAAAGTGCTTCATTCTGTGATGTTCTGCTCTACAAAGTGCTTCACATAAACACAAGAATGATGTGATTGTTGGGAATATTATTAGCGAAGTGGATTCTACCAGTTCAGTGGAAACAATAGTGATCATTTCTAAAATATATAATTTTTTTTGCTCTATTTAGAAATTTCAAACTAATGAGTAATTAGAAAGGATTATGTGTATTATATTTCATAAAATAGATGGTTCTGCTCCTGGATGATAATTGGTCATTATAGCGTTTTAGCTAAGTTTAGATTCTATGCTTTGAAAATATCTGCTGTAACTCTTGCAGAGAGATGGCTCTTAAATTTGCTTCATAATAATGTTTAATAAAAATGTATGGCCACACTAGCAAATAAGACATCAGTCTGAACAGAAAAAAATAGTGCTGAAATCATATAACTTGCAGTTTTGAAAAAAATCACATCTAAAATATGGATTTAAAGAAAAAGGACTTTTTCTGTAGTGTAAGAAAGTAATGGTTGAAGAGGTTGCAGACTTACTTTTTCACATGAGATACAGTCTCTCATCACCTATACACAGAAACTGTTTTAAGTGTGATTGGATTCAGATTGTTAGATTTTTACATTGTAAAACTGTTTTGATTTTTTTTAGATAGATTACTTTCTACATTAGCACCTTATAAAATGTCACATCCTAGCTGTTGCAATGTTTTTTTTATAAAACTGAATTGTAAAATAAAGAAATGTAAAATGTTCAAATAGTTCATAGCAATTAACACAATTTTCTTCTTTCTCTATAGCCCTGGTGTCGTCTCATAACAACAATCTATAATTACTTTGTGGTAACCAATTTCTTCTGGATGTTTGTGGAGGGCTGTTATCTCCACACAGCCATTGTGATGACATATTCCACAGACAAGCTCAGAAAATGGGTCTTCCTCTTCATCGGATGGTGTGAGTTGATTTTTCTTGTTCCTGCACGTTTTAAGAGGCCTAATCAGCTCCGTTTCCATTAGCTGCAGATCTGAACGTTGAAATGAAGTTTGAAGTGCTTTGCTATTTAACAGAGAAAGTTTTTGATTCTTTGGAACTGTTTCTTTCCGTCTCAGTTTAAAGGGGGCGAATGTAATAAAATCTGGGAAAAAACATATTTTGCTCATATCTATTTTAAAATTTTAAAGTAAGAACATTTTTTGTTGAAAATGAAGTCTAGTTTTTAAATGTTTAAGATTTTATCACAATGTGAAAAATATTTTTTATTATTTCTGTGACCTTGGTATTTTTTTTTTGTGAGAGTTTAAAAAATCCTAGAAATACTCCAATGAGAATTTGGGAGCAGCACTTTCTGTGATGTATCTATGAAATCCAAGTCATTAACATTTAAAACACTGTAGGCAATACTCAATAAAAAAAAAATGTTTTAGTGGTTGCAGTATAACTGATGGGGACAGTAATGTGACAAGAACATAATTACTGTGTTTAATGTGCATTATGTGTTTGTTTCCCATGAGGATGCCACATCTATCTAAATGCACTGTTTAATTGCGATAGCCTTACAGTACCTCAGCTCTTGATAGCACTGAGCCGAAATGTCAAATTAGTTACATCATACAGGTCATGGTAATTATAAAATAGGCTTTGAAGAGAAAACATGTTCATTTTTAATCACAATGTTTTAACTCATTACACACATGATGACGTTTTAAGCATATGAGCTCTTTGTAATTATTAAACAGTGAAGGACCAATATCACTTTTCATTACGTTGTTTAAAATTAAGAAATTTTCACTCTCATAGATATCTTAAAGAAGGAATTAAATTTGCCGAAACAGCCTTTCGAGTGATACCGGTACAGATTTAATTAAGTTACTGAGCATTTAAACTGTAGGGCAGGACACTGCGGTGTATACACGATAATGTTTACTGTAATTTATTATTGAAAAGGCTAAATGTCACACCACAAGCTTCCTTCTGAAGCTGTCTTTGATATTCACGAGATTCTCTGTGCATAAGCAAAGGATTGTGGCGATTGTAAGAGTAGACAGCAGGGACATTTATTATATTCAGCTCATGTTGTATGAACTGCAGAGAGAATCATACAGATTTTCACTTCTGTCAGCTGGCACCATTGATTTAAACTTCTTTCTGTTGCCATTGTGCCAAAGCAAGATCTACTGTAGGTCAATGTTCAAGAAAAAAAAAACATGCTTAGATTTTTTTTAGGAAATATATGAGCTTAATTTAAAAATGTGTATGGAAACATACCTTTCATACACATTTCAAAAATTAAGCTCATTTATTTCCTAAAAAAAATCTAAGCATGCTGTGTTGTATCACCCTGGCAAGCTTTTTCTGCAGTAATAATGCAAAGTAAGCATTACTTTATGCTTACCTTTGAGGCAGGTAGACATGTAACTGGGCACAAAATAATGATTTGAAATGAAATATTTCATTAGTTACGGTTTACATTATGTGCACCATTTTATTTGCACCAATAAAGAAGCCCTGATGAGGATATTATTTATTTTTTGTGTGAGATGTTTGCTATTAGTGACTGACCAATCAGAATCAGATATTGCAGAGAGCTGTGCGAATTTAGCCAATATTTTGAGTTGCGAGGGGATCTGGCAACACGTAACTTTGACAATAGTGGGAAATAGGATGAGGGAACATAAAGACTGTTACAGGCAAAAATATTTTTCTCTTGCTTCACATCACTGGAAAATAAATGGTCTGTTCTGGTAGAAGTTCTGTCACCAGAACTAAAGTAAAAAGGAGGCAAATGCAATATAAAAGTATCATACAAATTCACACTACAGTTCCGAATGCACACAATTGAAAATTACTGAGGTAGAAATGAACCATCTGTGTGGTATGAAGGAAAGTGAAGTAGGCCTTTAATATTGTTGTGAGATTCAGTTGGATCTGTGTTTGCTGTGATAGCATCAGCTGCATATTACAAGATGCGTTTATTTGATAAAGGAGACTCTAATCATCTCATGGCGATCATTCTCCCTCAATATTTGTTGTGTTGGCAGTCTGTTCATCATCTTTGAGTGTATTAAACATTCCGAGTTGGAATATCTCAGCAATCTCAGTTTATCGGCTCCTCCGTGCGGCTTGCCATGGATTTCTTGCCTCATGTCTGTTTAAGGTGAAGGAATCATTGCCATCTAAGCATCCACACAGAGCAACCCTTTGTTAAACATGGCTTTGTGGAAATCACACTTACCAAATAGGTGAAAATTAACACCCACTGAGCACGATCAAAACAGCTTGGGCTCAAAATGACACCGTTTGGAGCCACAACCAGTTCTGCGTTCTCATTTCATCTGCTCAATTGATGTTTGTTGCACTGTCTGCAAACTACGAGGCACAATTTAGTTTATTACTGGAATCTCCTCATGTGAACACACAGCCAACGCAGGTTTACCGTGTTCTATAGGCAATCACCTTTTGGGCCAAGAAAAATTATCTCTAGTTGGCACCTGTTTCTGTAATTTGCAATGTGAATAGTGGGAGATTTGTAAAGGTGTGCAATCTTCTCTCTCTTGCAGGTATACCATGTCCTATAATTGTAGCATGGGCCATTGGAAAGCTTTACAGTGAAAATGAACAGTAAGTTGCTGATTTGAAGAAGAAATGAGCTCATTCTGGAATTGCAGGACTATTGAGGTTAATTGTAGAGTATTTCTTGCATGTAATGTCATTTTTGTGATTTTGAAGTTTTTATTATAAAAGGCTATTGGAAAACTTGCTTAAAATTTAACTTATATTTCAGTTTTATGTTAGTTTAGTAGTGTAGTAGTCAAAGCAAATTTGAGATGTTAAGTCCTGCTTTTGCTTCTTTTCATATCCACAGTGTTGCTATTCATGACATGAAATCAAAAAAGAAAATTTTATTTTATTTTTTATATAAAAATGACACACTCCACCTTTAACTGTAGCTATATTTGTAAGTACTGTAGGTGTTTATCAGATGACACCCTAAAATGATCACTGCCCACTGTCAATGACTCAATAACACTAAAAGCATTTCACATATTCCTAAGGCATTATCAAAATCATGAAACAGGTTTTCAAAGCCGGTCTCTATGCGAAATGACATCAGTCTCTGGTGGGTTTTGCCTCTGCAATGGATAGGCACAAATTACTGACCCTGAATTTATATGCAATATTCATTTTGTGTTATTTATTTATATTGTTAAATTAAGCAGATTTTAACATCGGTACTTTTTTTGTTGTTTTTATTTACAAAACATTTCCTCTTTTTTACTATTTTTATCGTAAATCCTAACATTTATTAAATAAAAAGTTTGGGGGTGTGTGTGTTCTTAACTGATTTCAGCTGGTTGCTGCAGTTACTTCATCTTTCATACTCAAAAGCTTAAATTGTGTGTTTCAGATGCTGGTTTGGAAAGGAACCCGGAAAGTATATAGACTACATTTATCAAGGACCTGTGATTCTAGTTCTTCTTGTAAGTTTTATTACTTTGTATCATATTTTATATTTTTCATATCATATTTTATTCTCAGCCGAGGTTCATGTAAGTTCCCATCTGCATTTACTTGAACTGCCAGTTCCTTAAAATCTGAGATTTTACGCGAAAGCTCTCGTAAAGCTGCTGAATATAGCGTGACTCACACACCTGATTGTGGATTTCAGCTCAAATTCATTTCACAAATACAGAAACAGTGTGTATAAAGGCAAAAGGCAAGCAGACAGAGAAGTGAAATGAACTCGGCTGAGACTTTGTAAAGCATTACAAAGATGAAAATGTTAATGTAATGTCCAGGTATTGAATAATGAATGACAGGTGTGTCCTTGCCACAATACCACCATTTTACATAATAGCAGTGGCTACTATATTTGTAAATAAAATCATTGACTTGTCAGTATTACCATGTAAGTCATTCTGCATGGGGTATATCGATATTTCATTATTCTAAAGTCTGAATGTCATTTTCTGTGCAAACCAATTTAGCCATTCCAAAAATATTTACTATATAATACATTCAAAGAGATCTTTGTATCACACAAAAATGCCATTCATTTTGATTCCATGGCATGAGCTCATTCAAATGAACATTCAGTTGCTGAATTTTGACTTACTAACATGTTGAAGGTTATATGATGCTTGTTTTTTTATGTCTTTCCCGATTTAGATAAACTTTGTGTTCCTGTTTAACATTGTGCGCATTTTAATGACAAAGCTGAGAGCCTCCACTACATCTGAAACAATACAATACAGGTAATACAGACCTTAAACATGTACTTCACAACTTAGATTAGCAAACATTTGCCAGATGAGCAAGAAAATTAGATGAATTTGTTAGATTTAGTGTTAGTGACTATTTTGACATTCAGTAATGAAATAGTTCAAAACAACCTCATTTGATGCATTTAATGGCTCTGTAATAGATTTAAAAGCTGCAGCGAAAAATAATTTATCTGTGAAAAACATTGGATTTGTGTTAATGGTATGGGACACCAAAATGTGCCTTATTCATGAAATATGCAAAATTTTAATCAGGGTCTGTGACCTTCACTACCTCCATAGACACACAGCTCTCTGTCTGTTCTAAATACTCTACATTTTTTTGTCATTTTTGAAGTTGTCATTAGCATACACTTGGGGTCAACATATTACATAGGCTTTACTTATTCAGAAATTTTTGCACTATATACAGGTACCATTTTGATATTTTGAAAGACAGAAAATGTGGCCCTGCATTTATTACTTCCTGTTGTGTGAATGTATCTCAGGGCAATACTTACTTCAATTCAAGCAGGAAATAAAGCGCGCTCTTTTATCTAACGTCCGCTGGCAGTCTATTTTCAGACTGTGTTGTGGTGTTAGTGAATTTGAGTCTCCAGGACAGGTTTATGTATAATTAAACATTCTTTCCAAAAAAGGACTTGATTGTTGCTAGGATTTCATTGGCTGTCAAATTTCATTAGACTTTTAAATCAATGTAGTCATAAAACAATCAAGGACTGATAGTTATTTACAATACAAACATTGAAATTTACTTTCCTGCTTGTAATATTTTCATGTATCAACCGATAAACGTGAGCAGTGATCCATTAAATGAATATATTCAAATTATGTTTAATTTGTGTTACATTTTCAAACAAGCGTCTAGTAGATGCGATGAAGTGCGTTGTCAGATAGTTGTGTTTACATGGACTTGTCTTTCTACTTCTATTGTTTAACAATAACTATTTCTTTTTTTATACTTCATTGTGTCATTCAGTTTATTTTATGATTTTCTTTTGACATTCTGATCATTTTAATAGATACAATCAGTCAATAATTTCACTTCATCCACAATCCAAACACTAAGTATTGAAATATTGCTATTATTTCTTTTAAACAATAATGTCTTAAAGCTTTGTTGACAGTGTTGGCTGTTTGATAAACTTTAAATGTCATGTGGTAACTTTCCTTATTTTCAATCACTTCTATCATTCATTGCTCATCACGGGCACATTTTTATCATCACATTTGACGAGCGATGAAATGACATTGGTAAACAATTGGATGGCGGCAGAAAATGAATGGGCTTGAATGACTTCTTCGGAGCGTGACATCTCCACCACACAGTTATTAAGAGCAGAAATAAGACAAATGCAGCCGAATGCAACAGATAGTTACTGTCACAGAGTAAAATCTGCTGCTGTAATGTCACTGGATTACGATAATAACATCTGTTCCTCATAGTTGTATTTGTTTCAAGGACCTCTTCCCACATCTGCGGAAAAACAAAGCTTTTTACTCAAGTATGAAGTAAATCATATGTGTAAATGTGAACGGCAACAAACCTGTTCCAAATTACTCTCTGATTGTTTTAAAATGTCAGGGACTGTATCTTCTGTCATAATAATGCCATGAATTATGATTTTACTTAACATTTTAATAAACGTTTTTGTCCTTAACAGAGTCGATACAATCTGTCTCTTTTTTTCATTGCAGGAAAGCTGTGAAGGCAACTCTAGTGCTGCTGCCGTTGCTCGGTATAACATACATGCTGTTCTTTGTCAACCCAGGAGAGGATGACATATCTCAAATAGTCTTTATCTATTTCAACTCATTTCTACAGTCATTTCAGGTGAGCATCACGTACAGTGATCGCCTTTAACTCAAGTTGTATATGTAATGATACTTGTAGTGTCTCACTTAGACCGGTCAGGTCAGAAAAAAATGGCAGGTGAAATAGTCGCTTCAAATCTTTGTATCTTAAGTGATGTAATTCAGCCTTAAGTATACTCAAACAACTTGTTTTGGCTTGTTCTTGTATTTGCTCTTAAAAACACTTCTTGAAGGAATAGTTCAGCCCATTCCAAACCAAGAGGCCCAAGGCCCATTCACAATCTTTGTGTTGTACAAAACAAGAAAAACATATCGAGGACCTGTAAATTATAGATTATTTCTTTAATGGGAAGTAGATTCAAGATCACATACTGTAACAGCTTGTAATTACAGTCATGAATCTCCGAGCATCTGTTCTTAATTAACTACAGGTTTTTGTTACTTCCTTGTCAGCGTTCAGATGCACCTTACATTGCATTTATACAATATGGCCAACGTTCTGATGTGGTTAACATATGTTGTAGTTAGTTACCAGTAGTGAGAGTGGGCAAGAGTGTGCTAGATGATTTTTTTCTCGACAGTTGAAATGCAGAAGGCGTGTAGGCACATCTCAGCATCACCGACTGCCCGTCACTGCATTAATGGCTATGTGGGAGTTGAGGTCCTTGTTATTTTGATATTTATTTATTTCCATCACTGTGTGCTGTGAAATGATGTACTATAGCCAGTCTCTCTTTTTATTGTATTTTTACAAGACATCTAAAGAGGAAGTTCAGCTTTATAAAAATGGAAATTACAAGGCCGTAGGACTGGTTATATCACACTGTTCTTGCTCCCACATTCTGCAAAATTATTTTATTGATCAATATCTTGTTTCTCAGAAAACCTTTTTAAGACCAGATACATTTACTTGAGACGCAAAAGTGTTTTTAGTGAACATATCTTGAATTAATATCTATCCAGGGTGTATCCTGCCTTCGGTTCAAGATGATGGGTAGGCTTTAGCAGAGGATAAGAGGCTTTGTAGAAGGATGACTGTATATTTTGAAATGAATTTAATAATCATAAACTTTACACCATTGGCAAATTGTTCAAGCAGGAACCTAGTTTAATTTTAGTTTAATTAGATTTAAACAAAATACAGAAAGGTATTTGGGTTAAATTCAAAATGTATTCTCTGAAAACTAAGAAGTATTTTTCTCACTAAGAAAGTGAATCTTTGGTTATTTGCAGTTATTACAAACACATTAATTCCTGATTTATGAAACGCTCATGTGCTGCTGGAAAAACTCTACATGTCAATATTGCTGAACAAATTAACACCAATTACCATCTTGATGCGAGCGAGATGGTCCTATGTCACCTTTTAAGTGTGAACTCTTTCTTTTTTGTTCTTTAAGGTCTGGAGTTTCTTTTTGTGCTCTCATGAATATTTTAAGCTTCAGTGTGAAAAATAGTTTTGTTTCCCAGGAGAACATTATTTCCAAGCAGACTTTGATTGTTCGCTGCAGTCCGCCTTCAGCTAAAACACGAGCTGACATCTCAGTAACAACATCTGCCAATTATTCATGGATGGAGCTCTTTCACTGAGATTTTCATGTTGCTGGAAAAACCCTGTCAAACCACTATAATGTGACACATGGAAAAAGGTCAATAATATTAGATGGATAGTTTGGGTTCTTATGTCCAGCATAGTGGCAGTGGCATCACAGTATTTTTTTTATCTATCGAGTAGTTTAAATTAATAATTACCCCAAAATGAAAATTCTTATGTTGATGTCCATCTTCTATGGAACACAAAATGAGATGTAACACAACATTAATTAAATTCCCACTTTCATTGAAAATGAGCTATGTCAATATTGTTATCTAACAAAATCTAACAATGTTGCCTGATTTAGCTGGTGTTAAATGAGGTGTTTATATGACATTGTTTTTGCTTTTTTCAACAGGGATTCTTTGTGTCAGTATTTTACTGCTTTCTTAATGGGGAGGTGAGTCAATGATAAGTGTAATTTCATGGATGGACAGAGCTGCAAGATGAATCTGTCAATATACAGTCCCATCCACCAGACACCACACCACAACACCACGTCACCTTATCTGCCCTCTACCACCCAAACCTGTTATTACGTGGGAGGCTATTTACCGCCGACACACTCGCACGCAACCCCAAAAGGAACAGAGCAATTTATCAGAAGCCTGAAAACTGCTTTGCTGTAATGGGCTTATTTTATTACGTGTGCTTCATCAACCTCATGCAAAGTTTATTGTTAATATTAGTATCACCTTACATGACAGTCATTAATCTCTGGAGATTTTCTGCTTTTATAATGCACATATTAGATATCATAATATAAAATATGGAATCTATGCACTTTTTCAGCACAGAAAACCTTTCAGCACAAAATCATAATTTTGTATATAATAACCTCTATATATCAATAATAAAAATTCAATTCTTCTGAATTTGTTCATTTTGCAGTCATACATTTATTATTCTCTGCTTGTTTATTTCTTCGTCTTTGTCTATTGCCTATTGATTTTCCCTCTGACCTGTTTTCATTATTCCTCTTTTATCCATATAGTGAAGAATCACCAAACTTTGCATGCATGAGGGGTGAATCGTTAATTGCTTTTTGTGTATTTTAGCATGTAAGGGATGTATGGTTGCCTGGCAACTACTGATTAAACTTTGAATATACTGAATGTAAACCCCACTGCTCCATATGAGATAGAGCCTGGAAATTTCACACTCCTCACGGGAAACCTTTAAAAATGTCTTCTCATCCTTCCCTCATCTCTTTGTCATTGTTTCAGCCCCTTTGTCAAGGCTTTTAAGACTACAAAATTCCAATAGATTCATTGTTTTTTATGAATCTAGAAATTAAATTATAAGCCCATAAATGCAACATTATATTTTAATGGTAAACGTGAGTTAAGCAAATAACTTGCAGCTGGATTTCACTAATTGGATTTTGCTACACTGCTTAGAGCTATAGTTGTAATTTCGTTTCAAATAAATGTTGAAATAAAAACGTTGTTTTAATGCACAGATTCACAATCAGAGCAGAACAATGTTTAAGTAGTTCACAGATTACATAATGGCATATGTGATTTTGATGCCAAATGTAAATTTTTTAACAAACATGAATTAAATTATTCTGATACACATTCCGATGCATTTTCTGCTCCACAGGTGCGTTCAGCAGCCAGAAAGCGTTGGCATCGCTGGCAGGATAATCACGCTTTGCGAGTCCGAGTGGCGAGGGCTATGTCCATCCCCACCTCCCCCACACGCATCAGCTTTCACAGCATCAAGCAGACCACGGCTGTCTGACCTTTCCACGATTGCTTTTACTCATTTCCAATTCAGCCACACGGGTGGACTGCGAGTATGTGGCGCGAGAGACCGACTGATTGTGTGTCATTGAGTAACCTGTGAATTTATTTTATTTGTCTGTGTAATTTTGAGCGTGGAGCCTAAATTGAAGGGTCACAGGAGTATTGATGAATTGCAAAAACATTCAATAACTGAAATGTTCCTTTTCTGCAGTTGCCAGTGGCATGTAATGTAATGCCATACAGTATATCATCTGTTTTATTCTTTTTATTATGTTGGCAATTATACTTTTATACCTTTGAGATTTTTTTATTACTATTCTTCTTCTTAAACCTATCTATCCATTTGTCTATCTTTGTGTTTGTCCATACAGTAAGTTTGTCTTGACCTTTCCTGTTTCATTTGTTGGAACGGTGGTGGTGTTAAAATTCCTAAAGAGAAAAATCTGACTCTAAAACTCTAAAATGAGTTTAATTCATGTCTTTTCCCTCTAATGTAGATTGTGATCTGTTTACTCTTGTGATGCACCACGAGCCCTGAGCATCCTCCAAACACATCTGTGAAGGAGAGAACATGCTGTTACTCAGTCAATCCCAATAGTGCTCATATCCGTTTGTTTTTATGAACTCTGTCTGGCCTCTGTGGAACATCCTGCTCATGTCAATGTGTGAGAAATTCACCATATATGATAGTGCCCAGCAGCACTGCTTAAATCTACATTATTACCAGAGAAATGGTAGTAGATGATGGAGAAAATTGTGATGGTGATAGATGAGAAGAGAAGTAAAATGTGGGCAGAGATGAGATCAAATATCTAGGGAAATTAGATTTTTTTTATGGATTGACCCCTTTAAGTTGGAACAGATTTCACCAGAATGACTACACTTTGCATTTTGGGGGGGGAAATGTAAGTTGTGTCATGATTGTGGTTGCTTGCAGGCGATTACATGGGTGCATTTTGCCCAAAGCAGATTGCAAAGACAGTTCTCCTGGAAGTTGCAGAAACTTTGAGTTTCTTAAATATCCCTATATTTCCACAAACTTTTTCACAACAAAAATCATTCTTCATCATCATCATTTTTTATAATTATAATAATAAAACTTTTAATATTAGGTTAGCTTAATGGCAGATAACAATAAGGGCCGATGTTAACTGTATCAGCAGATACAGTAGTCCCCACAATGCCAGATCTCTGTTGTTTGTTATTGTTTTTAATGTATTGTTCTAGTCAGTGCCAGCTGTGACTTTAACAGATACCAGGTATGTATAATTATGAATGAAAGAATTGCAGATTTTCAGTCATTTTCTTAACTGACATGCCTGCAGCATTACATGGAAATTATTTATTGAGCAGAAAAGCAAAAACAAATGTTTTTTTATCTTCATGTTGGTCAAATTGTTCCTCTTTTATTGTGTTGTGCGTCTGCGTGTGTACTATGTGTGTGTTTGGAGTGAGGAAACTGCAATTGTTCAAATATCCTCCAGTCGTGTAAATATTTTATATTAAAAGTAAGAAAGTGAGTTATTTTCAAGTGAAAGATATTTCAGGTGTACATAAAGGTTAATTATATGATTTATGTGGTTGGTGTATTTCCAATTCAATATCAAGAGTGCCCGTTTTGCACATGAATTTGCACTGTGTAATGTAATTTTTATATAATTAAATGAATTGCTGATAGTTTTAGTAATTTTAATCAGATGTAATTATGTAAATATTTTCACCAAAGATAAAATATTTAATGTACTTTTTGTATTTAAGAAGGTTTTATTACCATTGTTTCTTTGTTTTAGTTTTATTTGATTTTGACATGGTACTTTGTAACTGTATAAATTCAGTTTTTCTTAATTTCATAAAAATAAGCCAAAAATGCCTTAATTTTGTCAACAATATACATACATATTACATTAGTGTTACTGCTCAGATCAAATATATAGTATTTCTGTCTCTTAGTACTTTTTTCGTACTGTATATCTTCTGTATGCAGTATTCATTTAGTACTAATTTCTGCCCTGTATTTTTAATAAATGTTCCTGGCTGGACAGCTTACAAAAACATACAGAATGTGCAGCGGCAATATTCCCATACAGATGCCAGTTGCTGATTTATCTTGAAATAGCCTTTGGGGTGAATGGCAGATTATGTAATTCGTCCGCTCTGTTAAAGTCCTTTTTGGTCCGACAGCAAGTGGAGCATACATTTCTGATGGGTTTAAATTCTGGTTTCCCTACGATTAAGATGGATGTTATTGCCTTTAATGGCCTGTGACAATTGGAAAGATGTTTTTGTGACTCCATTATTAGGTTGTAATTGCAGGTTAAAGAAGGCAAATATGATTATCAATTGATTGACAAAAATGAATATAGTAATGGAATAGTAAATTGTCTAAATTTGAAATAATTTAGTAATAGAGAGAAATTTTTGGCATTGCCCGAGTCTGAGAGAATCTCTAGTGTTATGTACTGAAAAAGCCTAAATGATGTGAATTGAAAACCGTATTAAAACTGGAGGGGACTGAATAAGAACAGGCTCCTGTTCACTATTGTCACACACCCAAATAAATTCATACCTACTCGATATAGACCAGCAAGTCTAGACCTTCCAATCGAAACACAAATGAGTAATTACAGTCTTTTTGCTGTTTTAAAATGGACTGTGGAACATGTTTATGCTGGAGGGTTGACTCACAAAGATGCTAATATTGTAATTTGCTATTTAGGAAGACACTTCAAGAAACCAGTTACCAGAAAAGGTTATTAGGTCATCTCAAACCTGGATGACATTCTTACACCTGTGCATGTTTTGCATTTGCTTTTTCTCTGACTAAGTGACAGGCGCTGTCATGCCCATCTTTATCATAGCTTTTGTACATTTTGTCAGCCAGGGAAAATATTGCCCTCCACTGTAGACCTCAAATCTTTTTTATGCTTTCAGTCTTGGTGTGTCAAATTTGGTTACACATTGCGTGTCATTGATATTAAATCTGGCATGAAGCATCTTCACGCTTCAACTGCAGGAACCAGTTTACGGATGAGTACATGATTATTATTTTGGGGTGAACTACTATTATTTGTAATTTACTGTGAATGCGTCATAAACTAATGCTGTCAAAGTTTTGTTAAATAATAATATATATCTGCCGTTAAAAATGTTTAAAACATAAACTCATTAATGTTTGTTTTCATGCTCAATATTTTAAAAAAGGATCATTTTTAAAAACCTACATACATGCACTGAAACATTATTACTGTAAGTCTGTTGGACATCTGGTAAAAAGGGCATTTTCTCTAGTGTGCTATTATCTCTCCTAAAGCTAATTTAAAACTGTGGAGTAATTCATTGGCACTAATAATGCCCACTTGAAGTAAACTGTACACTACGGACCTCTGATTTAAAATCCCCAAACACCAGCAAACTTTTTATGTAGCTACACTGACAAATGGCAAATCCAGGCCTGTATCCACTTAATAGTTGTTCACACCATATTAAACAAGCTTTCAGCTAAAAGACCAAATCACAGGACATTTCTATGTGCGTTTGAACCTCGGAATACACTAGTGAGCTGACTTTGACTGAAAATGCCAATAGGCTCTTTTGATCACAGAAGAGCTGCTGGAAGATGTAACGTAATGAAAGCGATGCTGTGAAATTGCAGGAAGAAACTGTCAATGTCACATGCCTGCGTGTTCAGAGTGACATTGTGGAGAAAAAGCAAGCAAAAATATTATTTTTGAAATATAAAGCTTTGAAAATATGATTATTTTCTGAGGAAGTGAATTAAGTATTTAATTGTTCTGTAGAAGATCCTTCAGATTGTGTAAAAAAATAAAAACCCTTAAATCCCCTTGCCTAGGCTATTAAACACCACTTACTTTTTTCTATAGTTCTTTCACATTTTTCAGTCATTGTAGTTGATATTATTGTTATTATTTCACTGTGAAGTGCTGCACTTACAGTGGCAATTGGCTGGAAATGTCATTTTCTGATGTGTTGTATGTTTGCTTTAATAAAAGTCCTTTCAGGGCACCAGGTGGCATTCAAGATGTCAAATTTCAGGTTGTGTTGGGTAATACCAGGCACCCTTGTTTAAACTCATATTCTGACAGAATATTATATGTTTTATTTCATTACTCTTCGCACACAAATGTACATAACAATTGATTATCTTTTAAAGATAATCGAGTGTACATAACTTAATTGCAAGTGTGTTTATTCAGTTCTGGCAGTAAGTGAGTCTTTATACTTTCATGTTTTTCATGTTAACTTTATTATTATTAGTCTTGTGGCTCTACCATATTTTTATGTGTTTTGAAGGCTTACCAAGTTGTGCAGGCACACTTTATAATAAAGCTCTTTATTATAGTGAAAAATAATAGAAAGGTGTAATAAAAAACTCAAAAAAACTCAAAATGAAGTGCTGTCTTTTAAAGGGATAGTTCACTCAAAATACAAAATATTTTTCAGAACTTTGGTTACCAAACAACCCCATTTACTTTTATTGTATGGACAGAGAACCACTGAAACATTTTTTAAAATATCTTATTTTGTGTTACATGGAAAAAAGAGTCATGAAGAGGCAGGTTTTAAACGACATGAAGGGGAATAAATACCGACACAATTTTTTGGGGGTAAACAACCCCTTTAAGTCTAAAGTTCGTATGTGATTTATTACTGCCATCTGGTGTCTCACTTAGAGAATGCCATCAGTATTACTGTGAACCTGTTCATGAACATGGTTTGAGAATTTAACCTAGTAAACACAGAATAGAGCAGTTTTTAAAATAATTAAACTAAACACTTAATGTCTCTTAATGTCCGGTGAATTGTCCTAAATTATATACACAGACAGTTAAATTAAATCACTTAATCAATTAATCAACCAATAACTTTTCTATCTTCGTATTAAGTCATTATATGACATGATTTTGCAGTGAATGTGAAGATAGACAGCGCAGAGAATTGAATAATGGAACACCCCATTACTTCACAACTAAGAGACTGTAGTAGACCGAATCTGTCCTGGCTGAGTTAATTTAAGGGTGTTAAATCAAAGAGGTGATATCCACTGCTACAGAAAATGAGAATATCACTACTGGGTCTGACACAGAGGATAACCCTGATTGAAAACAGTGCTCAGACTGACAGGTGAGGGAAAAAAAATCACATCCTGGAATGTGATTTTATCTAACACTGTTACTGAGAAAGTCTCAGGAGCCTTTTAATCCTGCTTCCTGTCTGATAGTACAACACCTTAAATATCACTGCCATGTCTACCTATGCTACTATCCGAGAGTAATGACATTGACAGTATGATCTGCCTTTTTTATTGTATATTATACACTTATTTACTTTTCTTTACCTTGACCACAGTGGCTACAAAATCGGGCTGGAAAATTGCATTTTTGACTTCTATCATATAAACTATCATGTAAAAACTATTTGTAATGCTTGTAACTATTTCCAATGTAATTTTCAGTGGCTGTACAATTTAAATAGATGCCAATTGATTTATTTTTATTTTCTTCTTCAATGCAATCTAATGGCACTAATGTATTTTTAAATGTGGCTTTCCATCTATCCATTCTCTAACATGCTATTAAAACCCACCTTTATTACCAGAAGCTAATTTGTCCTCTGACTTGGTTTAATGGAAAAGCTTGTTTTCTAGTGCCAGTGACCACATTACTCACTCCCGGGCATCATCGTATTAACCAAGGTGCTGCTGCAGACTACATGTTAGTGAAAACATATGTGAGCCACCCATTTAATAAAGCCTTTTAGATCACTGCTCTAAATGCAGATCCATTACAAGTGATGATGTTTTCCAGGAATGTAAAATGAAAAGCATTCAGAAAGAGAGAGAGAGCGAGGCGGCTGTTTAAATCAAGCATGACATTTAATACATTTTTTTGATCCACAAAAAGAACAGGCGAGATGAATGATGGAGTCACTTTAGGCGTAACAGACTGTGGTGCCATATAAAAAGAGGAACGTTTGAGGGATGGATTGGAGACAGATCATGTCAGTGAACCCATGGCAGGTAACACACACATGGGCTTTTGATTAAATAACAAAAACAACAAATAAACAAAAACAGCTGACATATTCTGTATCCTCAATTGATGTCTTGATCATCTAAAAGATGAAGAAAGATTTGAAGTTGAATAAAAAACCTACTTTTTAATGGTTAATTCTTGATGTAGAATATTGTTTGTTGAAAAAATACGTGAAATAAACTTTAAAAAAATTATTTTGAATATAAAATATTTGTTTTAAAAAATACAATTACAGTCATAAACATCATGCAATAAAGTCAGATGTTAAAAATAGATTGACTTGTCATACCTGTTCAACCAGCCATGATATGCTTTACAAAAGCTAAGAAAAAGAAGAATAAAGTATTAATAAGAATAAAGGAATTTTATACGTTTCTGATTCAAGTCTCTATACAGTACATGCACATTACAAAAGAAAATATCGTCTTGTTTTCTTTTTACAGTCGAACAAACTTTAATTCGACAACACTGCCATCTACAGAACAGCAGTCTCTGATCTGCAGATCAACGGTCTCTATCTGACGTGAGAGTATGAGGTAAAATCAAACTATTTCTTAAGACTGCTATCGAATCACATACATGTACTATATTAAGAGCATGTGATGGAGGTATAAAAGTGCGCAGAATCTCACCTTCATAATTTATACAGCCGTTTGCGTCTTCCTGTCCAGCCAACAGCTGCTCCACCTCATCTTCCTTCATCTTCTCACCTATCAAGAAGACGCGACCACACACTTACTAGATGTCAGATGAACACAGGTCTCAAGGCTTTTCATGTCTATCTTGCATGATTATACTGTCAAATCATTGTTACATTACAATGTAAAATGTTTCAATTTTAACCAATATTTAAAAAAACATTTTCACTAGTTTTGACACAGAATTCATTTATTAAAAGCATATCACTTGTCCTTGAGACACTAAATAAAAGTTATGTGGTTTGTAATTATCACATAATTCAATAAGGACAATTATAATATGCTTTAATTTGACACCATCTGCTTTCAAAATATTTATAACCCAAGCTGTACATAACGTCATTTGCAGGAATTATCACATAAGTAAATTTCATAAATTATGATTTGTTATGATGATTGTTAGCATTTACCCAGAGTAGCGAGGACGTGTCTGAGCTCAGCACCCATCACTGTTCCGTTGCCCTCCTTGTCGAACACCCTCAAACCCTCAACAAAGTCTTCAAAAGTGCCGCGGTCTTTGGCCTTGCAGATGTGCTGATGCATGGGTAGGAACTGGTCGAAATCCAACATCTTCACCTGCATGTCTGCCAACATAACAGTGAGGTAGGAAAAACATATATTAAATGATCATAAAATCCATGGATTTATTTATAGATCAACAAACTGGGATTTAAATTCCACCAATGCTCACCTTCAGCTTTAGGTTTGCCAAGGACATGCAGGACTTCAGCGTTGGTGGGGTTCTGACCCAAAGCCCTGATCAGATCACCGCACTGAGCGAAGGTGATTTTCATCTCGTTGGTTGGTGTCCTGTCAAACAGCTGGAAGGCATCCTTGAAATCTGCAGAGAAGAAGCAGAGGTGATTCTCAGGCTCAAACAGTCTTAAACTCTCTGTGCTGCCCGTGTGATGTACCGAGCAGCGGGTTATGTGTTCAGAGTCGAAGGAAATTAGTTTTTTTGCGGGATCTGTGATGTGAAAATAGCTGTTTTACCAAACAATCATAAGAAATCAATTTGTACAAACCAGGTTGTGCCATGTATTCTATTCAAAAACGTAACGTTGTTGCTGTAGTGAAAACTGGTTGCGTTTCACTATATCATATTTTGATCAAATATATGCAACAGTTGAAATCTTACCTTCAATCTGCTCAGCGGTAAATTCAATCTGCAAAAAAATAAAACAATTCATTACATTTCTATTTTTCCTGTCGTAGCCTTACACGAATTCTGAATTTAAACACAAAATATTTTAACCCATTGCGTGATGGAAATGTGATTATAAAGTGTGGACTGTGTTCTTTACAGAACACCATGACCCATCCAATGTCCCACAGATGCACACACCCGTCACACCCGTTTAGAGTTACATGAGCTCAATGCCGTTTGTCCCGTCACTCATTGTCCTAAAGAATGTATTAGTGACCTTGAGCCAAATGACACGTGTGGGCCTGCAGTTGTTCACCCGATACCCCTTTTGTCATTTCAGAGTGAACTACAGTACGGGTCAGGGTTAGTTAGTGTTTAGACCGTTATTTAACAAAAGGTGCTTATATAGATTTAGGAAATAGAAAAATGCCAAATATGAGTTTGGTTGTACTGGCTTAAGTACTGAAAATGAATTCTAAGTATTCTGGTGGTTTGTATTCTTTTATTATATCTTTTATTCTTGCTTTAAAGGTGGGTGAATAGAGTCCCAGCTTATCAAAATTCATCCTGTAACGTTGAAGCATTTTTCATTGATGCATGAAAATTATAGAAACAATGTTGTGAGATTCAGAAAATAATAGAGGTCAATTATAATAATCAGTAATCATGGCCTGACCATTAAAATATTGTTACTCCATGTATGCAGAATGCAAAAATGTAAATTTATGGAGATTTCAGAATTCCCAGAGCGTAATGGGTGGTCCTCTCTAAAATAGCATAATGAAAATCACATTTTGTTCAGGCTAAACCTCAATGGTTTGGAATATATCACAACTTCCCCAACCCCAAAATTCCAGACTATGAAAATAGCGTGTGTATATTGGGTGGGCAACGTTGACCACTAAAATCATTTTGTTGCGTTGGCTCTTCTGAAACTTGAGCAATGTGGTCAGCTTTCCGCTATTTGACCGGGAAAACAAAGAATCACCTCATCTGCAAGACATTAAATACTGGGAAATAGATATGGCATTGGGTATTACTGATGATATGTTCAATTCTATTCTATTTGTATGTTTCTTCACATCTAAATATGTGAGGCTGCGAAAACATTTGAACGTGGGAATGATAGAATACAGAATCCGCATTCAATAACAAACACTGACAATTGTTTAGTTTAGTACGAATGGATTCTCGCATTAATTATAACGTCTGCAACGCAATGCTGAAGTTTGCAACTAGCCGTGGGAGATGTTGCTTGTTAGTGGAATTCACAGTTATTGTTCAACAGCAGGTTGTCCCTGGATGCACTACAGTATCTGCATCACATGATGTCTCTAATGTTGCTTAAAAATAGCTTGTGGACTTCAAAGACAGAAACAAGAGCATAGCAGTTATCTTTGTTAGAAGGTCACATTTGGTCTGGGAAAATTCAATAGAGGAACGATGTCAAGATAACATTTGTCCTCTCAAATCTTTAAGGAATAAAGCTCAGATGCCATGCTGTCGTTAAAGAGCACTTTGTCACGAGCAGCTGGATCTCTCTCATCACGTTCTTTTTGCGTTTTTGTTTGTTAGAAATATCTAAACATCTTTTAAAAAAGCTTTAAAATCTTTGCTTCTCAAATAAATGTAAATACATGCATGAACCCTGAAAGATCTCTTTCATCACATCTAAGCAGCATAGAGTTACCTGGACTTCAGCAGCGTTAAACTCGGGCTCCTTGGGGGGTTCAGGCTCTGGGGGCTTAGGGGCAGCTACTGGTTTGGGCTCTTCCTTCTTCTTGGGGGCCATGATGGTTATGATACGACACAGAGGGGTAGAGACGGCACAGGGTCAGACACGCTCTGGGTACAGGACTTAACGGTGTGGGGGGGACAATTTATCCGTGACTTCTCAGGTGTGCTCCGCCCCCTATTGTCCCAGGATGGTGCTAAATACAAAGAGGAAGGCCATATAAGGTCATACCCATTGATTCTATTTGAGACACACTGTTGTCTTAAAACAGACGCTCTCGTCCATCTGTATAGGGCTGTAGGGATTCAAGAGTTTGTTAATTAGGCTTGAAATCAAGTGAAGACAGGATGAAAAATACATCATGCTCTTGTTAAAGGTCGAGCTTTTATGTTTCCAGGCTAATCATGAGATGTGTGTGGTTCCTAATGTTATAGTAATACAGAATTTAAAGATGTGGACCCACACACAGATACATTTTAAAACCATAAGTGGTAGATGATGACCATCATTACAGGATCATCAAAATTCATCAGTGACATGCAAAAGCCATGATGGATTTTCTGCTAATTCTAAAGTATTAAGAAAGCGATTTCTCCAGCAAATGGAGCAGAACTCTCATTACATTCAGGTCAAATGTGTGTCGCATGAACGGATCATTTGCTCAGATCTTTCTTGATATGAATCTGTGCTAATGATATGGAGAATATCAAGAATAATTAATAAAAATATAAAAAGCAACAGATTCATCTGCAGAAATTAGTTGTTATAAATGTAGCAAGGTAATCCTGATGAACACTAGGGCCAAATAAGAAACATGACAAAATTGTGTCAATGAAAACTGTAAAAATAATCAATAAAAATTTTATATAATAATAATTATAATAGAATTTATGTTCTTCAATCTATACTACAGAATACTTTTGTATTCGTTTCTTTATTTTGATGAAATATGACAGGTTTCACATAGGTCCCATGAGATTCACCAACTGATAGATTAGTAATATACAATGTTAGATTAATGACAATTGCATGTTTAAGATGATATGATGAAAAGATTAGTCGAATACAATGTTCTGGAGTTCTCCATTCCTCCAAAAGACCACCAACAGTTTGTATGTGTTATAGATGTGTGTGAGTCACAGCTGATTCAACTTAAAGGTTTCATGATAGCTGGACAAACAACATCAGCTGTTATGTGATTTGTTGTTTGTTTACACAAACAAAGCCTGGCAGGAAATGTTTCAATTCACAACAAAGCAAATTGCTCCTAATTGAAAATCAGCTCACTTTCTTGGGCTTTTTGCCATGTTAATTTGTAAAAAAGATTGACGGCAGAAAATCTTGTGAAGCGTTTATTCATATCAGTTTCAACTATGCTGTCTAAAAACTATTCAGGAAGTGATCTCAGACCTCAATTTCTTGTTAGCACAGAAGACATTACATTAATAGTTGTAGTAAATTGACTAACATTACAGTCATCAACTGGACAACATTAAAGGAACAAAATAACATGTAGGCCTATATACATTATTAAAGGACCATTACCTGGATTGTTGAGTAATGCTTTTGAAATAAAAGGAAAATATATGTATACCATATACAGGACATAATTCTAATTCTCCCTGTGTTTCTAGATGGAGATTTGTTTTAAAGCTACAAGCGAGTTATGAGCATGTATGTGTAAAACATGTGTACAACCCTATTTTAATTTATGAGACAAGAGTGAAGGTGAGCCCCAATCTTGTTCTGTCGTGAATCAGACACATGTCAGATCTGTATATATTGCAGCCCAGAGATTTTGTTGCTGAATCCACCACAATAAACATGCAAATATGTTCCTTTCAGCTGCCATATACCTCACACTGCGACCTTATGCCATCAAATGAGATAAACTAAACCAAGGACTGTAAATTCTGTAAGTATGACCAAAACAACGACTTTTATTCAACGCATGTGGAATTAAATTATTTTGTGTAAATTGAGTGTATCTACATGACGCCTAAAGCGTATTTGATAAATAGCATGTTGTGGCTCGGGGATTATTGTAACAGACGTCCTGTGTAAGGGCCAGAGATAATGATTTGTGTACAATGTGTTTTCCAATATCCTCTGAAGAATATCCTACAATTATAAAGAATTGTGGCATGACATTTATAAATGAGGGGTTTGTAAAAGCTGACTCGCTTCTTCTGTAAAGGAAATAGAGGGAGATAGTTTGACGATCTGTTGTGGGGAGGTTGTAGCTTTTTTATTTTGTGCTTCATAACTGTTTTGCTGTAATAAAAAGATGTCATCCACATGAGGTGTACCAATTAATACAAACAATTTGCCATGAGATTATGTTGAAAAATCTTATGCTGTTTAATGGCAGTTTTCCTATAATGTGTGACAGCTATTGAGGACATTGTCACAAAAGGTAAAAAATAACCTTTTTATAAGTTACACTTCTAGGCATGTGCCTCTATAAAAACTGACTTTAAAAAATAACCCAGACTGACAAATATTCAATTCAACCCCAGTCTCGTGGTTAAAAGAGAAATAAAAAAGGCATTAATTCCCAAAACATCCATTTCAATGACTCACAGCAACTATTGTCTTCTCCAAACCTGCGTTTGACACCTCTGTGAACTAAATATGAAGCTCACTTCATGGCCAGCCTTAACCTGCCACAGATGGCAAGAACTGTGTGTGATGGTCAGGGGTATAAATGGCTCCAGTTTTGCATAACAACACAAGCTCTGTTAAGACTATATCAGGTGATCTCTGTTAAATGTATTTCAACCATGCCTGCCATGAGCATGCAGAAGACAAGCTTGTAAACCATGCAAGATCTGTCCAGAAAAGTTATTTTGGCACCGGCCTGTTGTTCACTTGGAATGAACCCTGGGAGGAGTTCAGATAAATTACAATAGCAATTGTCATTTGACCCCCTCTGAAGTGACCTTCATGTCTAAATGCAGCCATAATGCTTGAGCTCAGCAGACAATTTACAAAGACTATTGTGGGAAAACATACAGCACAGTACTGTAAACCAGCATGCAGTGTCAGAAGTCGTCACATTTGATGCTACAGTATACTTTCCTATGAACAATAATGATTAAAAATGAACTTCATGAACCCATAAAATGATAAAGAATCACCATATACATATAAATGAACCACATACGCATGTGTTTTTAATGACTTTCCTATTTAATGTTCATGAGCTCAAGATTGCTCACATTTATTAAATGTACAATTGGTTTTCTATACGTTCCTATTCCTGTGTCTCCCAGACAAATTATATACATTCAAAAGACATACGTCATCAAGGTCTGAAACTACAGACCGAAATAGCAATTGCGTAATTAGATTCTTATAATCTTAATTTGGTTTTGTACAATGAAATGAAGTTTCTTTGCCTCATTAGGATTATCTTGGATGTGTCTTTGTCACAGTACCATTGTTAAAAGTGTTATATAAATAGAATGAGTTTGAATTGGTAGAGTCTTGCAAACTCTCTAGAGAAAAATAATTGTTTTTCAAAGGCTGTTTTCAAGACATTCTTGATTTTAGACATTGTTTTACAGGCCTAAAAGATGTTTTACGCTGAAATGATTTATTATGCACACAAAAGTTTCTCAGTCTGCTAAAAGACATCATTGTTA
Source organism: Beaufortia kweichowensis (assembly GCA_019155185.1). Classification (NCBI taxonomy): domain Eukaryota; kingdom Metazoa; phylum Chordata; class Actinopteri; order Cypriniformes; family Gastromyzontidae; genus Beaufortia; species Beaufortia kweichowensis. The sequence goes on along the minus strand of CM032797.1, from coordinate 8,878,888 downwards.
TATTTTCAGAGAATGTTCTGTAGAATAATTGTTATGTAGAAAACAGTAAATCATAATTTTTTAACTGGAAAACAATAAAAAAATGACATTATAGTAACACAGCTTAAGTAATTGTTGTAATTATTTAAGACCGATTTCACTGTGTTTGAATACAATAGATACAGATGAAAGAAAAAGGAATCATGTCAAGAAGAAATATTGTTCCAGTCGCATTTACATTGCATTGGCATGGTAGACAAGAAAGTAAACACTTACCTAGAAAAGATTTGCTTATTGTATTGTGACGCAAAATAAATAAAACAGTATAATATGAAGAAAAATGGCTAAGGAAGACAACAGTACCCTTCTGACCCTAAAACTAGGAGCTTGCTTACTTAAATTGCTAATTTATTGTTTTTTATTGATGTACTTTGCTACCTGCAGCTTTTATTGATTCGGTATCTCTGTTTAGGGAGCTGTTATTTTTCATTCACATGCCCTTCAAAAATGATAAATGTTTATTATTATCTTAATATATTGACTAGACAATAATGTTCCACTAAGGTTATGTTCATAAGAAAAAAAATCCTAAATGAGATTTGAGTTGTTTCTCAATTCAATAAGTTGTGAGATTTGACAGAACTGTGACATCAATGTCTGAAACTGAGCTCAGATTTGCCAAGGTATGAAATTGCAATCAAAATATCTTAAAATGAGCTCAAATATGACTTTTGATTAAATAATTCTTTGATGGGAGACCAAATTATCTGAGCTACTGTATTATATTATATTGTATTATGCATTGCTCCATAATCTTAATATACAGTATGTCTAATTTAAGTTTTTTATTTCTCCCACCAAATATTATGAGAAGACAAGTTTGTTGATATTTGAACAAAACACAACTGAGAACTCCATTAAGTCTCTTGAAGAATCAAAGTCTAGCAATGGTGTTGAATCTCATTAATTCATGGGATCAGATGTTGTTCTGTGGTTTACACAGCTGTTTCACAGGAATGCAGGAGAGACTAAATCAGTATTCATTTCAACATTTGGCCAGCCTTTGTTTTTACTAGCTGTAATAAATTCAGTTAGAATAACATTTTAACTCAACATTATGAACACAAATGATACCTCAAATTATAGCTTGATGAAGAGAGGTTTGTGGTTTTACATTTCTAAGCAAATAGAGTTAATTTCATGCTAAAATACCAAAATAAACCACATAAAACCTTTTTTTTTTTACATATTTTTAAAATATATTAAAATCTAATGTTATATTCTGGTTTAACAATCAATAAAGCTGTATTCATTTGTTTCTCAGATCCTTAGCAAATCATAGACTGGATTAGCTGGTACAAGGTGAATTGATGCTAGCGTTTGCGAAACATCCATGTGACAAACCAAACTGCCCTTAGATTACAGCGGATAAGTGGGTAACAGTGGGACAAATTGATTCCTTTATAAATATCACAACATTTGGTAAGAGCAGCAGTCAGCACACACGCTGCTCTATGTTCTATGCTGGAGTAATTTTGTTTTGGCTGCCGATTTGGGCTCCTCACTGTTTGATGGTGGGAGATGAAGCCGCTGATCCTGGAGCAGCAGGTGGTGGGAAATGTTTCCTGAACTGTTGTTATGCTGCAGGCATTAGCGCTCACAGAAGAGAAGGGTGTCACCTACTGGCCCATAAATGATATGTCTGAGCTTTCAGACTCAATCCAAATACACAACGCATCATCTCATCTCTGCTGAAGTGATGCTGAGAGTTTTTCTAAAAGTCCATGTATGAGGGATAGAGGATCTGTTTTGGAATAATCTGTATCAAAATTTTATTTTTGATATCTGTAGAGTGTTTTTATCTTTTCTTTTAGCTAAATTACTAGTTGTAGAAGAAGGACACAGGAGTATTATCAACACAGACACAAACCTAGAGTAAAATTTGTATTGCTCAGAAGTTGCTCTTTCATACTGTCGCTCTAAAAACTTAAAGAAGATCTCACTTGTGTTCTCTTAGTTCAGATGTTTCCTCTATAATTCATTTACTTTTTGCAGATGGGCAATTTCAATGTTATGGATGTGACATTTTTATAAAAAATTGCTTTAAAAACCTTGAAAGAGATCTCATGCATCTATTCATTGTCTTTTTATCAGTAATCGCTTAGATAAAATGCAAAAACAAAATACAGAGACACAACATACAATGAATGAAGATTGCATTACTTGTAACTATAATTCAGTGCATATATGAAAATTCATTCATTTTTTATAGTTTTTTAAAAACATTTTGATTAGAATATCTAATACATTGGCAAATCTAAGCACATTCTGAGACCTTGTTGAAGATTTCTTCAGTAGATGAAACACATAAAAGATTCAAGGGGTCTTTTCTCATGAGAGAAATCTGATGAGCAGCCGTCAAAAAGACAGTTTTCAGCTTTTACCTATGAGAAACATCAACCTAAGAATAACAATAACTTGCTGATTAAAAATTCAGGTTAGCATTTGTGGTATAGTAAAGTCCTTTCAAAGTGCTTATGAGACACTGGCTCTTTAATATTCCTTGTCTGAATATTGTTGGTGATAAGATGACTCAGAAATTGATTTTATCCACCGGAGTTGCATGCCAATGTCTTTGTCTGTGCTTCTTTTCTCTCCATTAAATTTTAATATCTACGTGTGAAAGGGCAAGTTCCTGGAAATTACACACTGCAAGCTCCTCAGATCCCCACAGTCTTAATCTTTAATACTTTACTCATGCCAACCTCCATATGGATATTATTTCAAACACCATAACAGCACATAGAATCTGAATTTTCTCTCTTTAAGAAAGCCATTTAAAGCCATTTAAAAAGGTACAAATGATGTATGATGTATGAAACACCATTTAAATAGACATCTGTTGATATACACTATGTGTTTTGAGCTGGCATTGCTGTCCTGCACCCTTTGTGTAATGATGATCCTGTAGATGTGTCATGTTCAGTGTTGTAGAGTAAGAGGAAGTGTGTGTTTGTGTGTTTAGTGTCAGCCGCTATCATCCATTTTACTGAAACCCCTCCAGTGCGAGTTCATTTCTGCTCACTCACCATCTCAGTGTGACAGTGTCAGTGTTGGTGTGTGAGTGGACTGGTAGGGATGCACTTTAATTTTAACCCCCAGGGGTTTTACACCAATCATACTGGTGTCCTACAGTGTGGCCTGGAAAGTGAATGATGTAATTGACCCAAAGAGCATGAAAACTTTTACGAGGTGGCACCAGAGTCAGTCAGATGGGAACTGTCTGGTCTGTACTAGTTTAAGTCAAAGCTTACAGTGCATTGGTCAATCACACAGGTCATTTTACTATTCACTTTAATATTTCATAGTTGAATTCTAATCTAATCATGACAAAATAACAACAAATTTTCATAACAATGAATATAAAATCATTTTAAAAATAAAATGTATATAAAAAAAGAAAAGGTAATGTTAATGGGTTTTCTTTTTAAAACAAATTTTACCTGATAACTGTCATTGCAGAAATTGAGTATACAAATGAAAATGCACTACAATCTGAACTACAATTCTTTTAATTTTTAGATATTAGGTATTTTTCAAAACTATTTTTCATTTTCGGTATTTTTATAAATTCGAGTAAATATTATAGTATACGGCTACGTTTATTGTTATGAAAATTTGTCTTAGACCTTTCCATCAATATAAGTTTGTCATGATTATATTAAAATTCCTGTACAATTTTAAAGGGAATAGGGAAATAACATAGGTGTTCAACCTAAGAAATGGTTAAAAAAATAAAATCTCTGAAATTTAAAAAATTGTAGTTCATCATTTTTATGTGTATGTTCCATATGTACAGTGATAGTTATCAGGTTAATCAGTTATACTGTATTTGAGATTATAATCTATATTTGATTGTATTTGGATTATGTAAAGAAAGACAGGGAGTATATGATCTCAACATGTGTCAGGAATCAGCGATTTACATCCACCTGAGAGATACAAAAATACTAAGTCAAAGAAGTACAGTAGATTGCATTTAACAGGTTTTTGTTAAGGGGTAACAAAGTGAAGGGTTATGGTATACAGTATGCATATGTTTATATACAGTTTATATAAAGTCCCACAATTTCAAATATGCAATTGGATCTTGAAAATGTGTGGTAGTTTAGACACCAAGTTTTAAACAACAAAAGAAATGACTGGGTACTGTCTTAACCTTACACAAATCTTAACCTTTCAAGCATTTTGGTTCTTTTATTGCTTACAGGAAAGATAAAGTACAGTGGAACAATGCATTCCAGCTACAATTATCTTGATTATACAGTGTTTATGCCTTAAAATACAAACAACCAAGTATAGCCGAGTTAAATTTGCAATGAAGCAAAATCTCACACAATGACGTTTTGTTTAGTGTTAGCTGGCCATAACATTGACTTCCGTTCTGCCAAATTGGATCTGAGGATACTCAGCCCATCCACTGGGATCTCTGAAAGGGAAGCTGTCAAAACAATAGTCATCTCTTCCATTATAGATCGCTTTGACCCTTCTCTACTAGAATAGACACTCGCTCTTCTGAAGGGTGACTCTTGTCTTGTTATTTTATATAAAGTCAACCATTACTGTTGACTTAAGGCTGTCAAAGAGACAGGACTATTTGGCAACTTAAATGCAGTAAAAGTCCTGGATTTTAGAACTAAATGCTTAATAAATGAATATAATACACTTTATTCTTTATATTTGAAATGCTATCCATATGTTCCTGTAGGTCAGATGGTAGACATTGGCACTAAAACACTAAAGACATGGGTTGCTATGGATCAAAGACTAAGTAGACTCATTGTCTAATAATTCATTAATATATTAATATATATATATATATATATATATATATATATATATATATATATATATATATATATATATATATATATATATATATATATATAAATTCCCCTAGGGGCAAATCGTCTTGAAATTTGTACTGTATAGTATTCATATGTTTTAGGTCTGGTAACACATACAATTACAGGTATTATACATTTTTACTTTTTATCAAATAAAGAAACAGTACACAGTAAATTATCATCATATACAATAGGAAAGATGAACAACTGTACAGAAACTAAAGGAAAGTCTTATTACATCTTGTGGTATCGACCTCATCAATACCCCTGGCAATAAATCCCAATCAATAATCTGTCCAAGAAATGTCTAATTCCAAATTGTACCAATTTATCAAACTGTTTAATTTAATTAATCTAATAATCTACAAGGCACGCATGTTTTTTTATTAGTCATTAATGTAATGGCACGGTTTCCATTAAACAACACACAGAAAGATGTGGTTAATGGTATGTGTATCAGACATCACTTGAGCACTGACTCTGTCTGCTACACCTGCTGGTAAAATGCGTGAAAACACATGAATCTTGACACTTTCCCTTTAACAGCAGTGATCCGGCGCCTCTCTGTTGCATTGGATCAAAGTAAACATCTGTATATGCCATTATCAGAGTCACACATAGCACTATATATAACTAACCCCCTTGACCTCAGTTGCTTATCCTAAGGCTGGACGTTTCATAGGTGACCCAGGTGTGCCCTCCTGCGTCAGTGCACTGAGGCCAGAGGCAGGAACCTCAGCCCATCTGGAAGACTTTCATCTTCCAGCTCAGTGATCACATGACTGTGTACCTCAGCGGAGGGCAGAATCATGCTCTGTAACCAGGCTTTAGTCAACTGTGATGTGAGCAGCCAGACAGAGAAAATTTCAATAATTGAATGCAAGATTTAGAATGCTAAAAGAATTTGATTGAATTTAATATTTTTATAGGTGATGAGTGTGATGAGCTCCTTATGTGGTTACTGTAACTGATTGGAAGCAGTGGTGCTAATTTTGTCAAGGACGATAGGAGACGGCAATTCAATCAGTTATTAATCAAAGTTGATTTTTTTCATGTAATACTAATTTTAGCTATTACTCACCAGTCTTATACAGTAGTTACCGATCTGTGAAAACCTTCAGAAACTCTGTGGAGCAACTATATTGTTGTATAAATGATTATGTTCAAATTCAGATTTCACATCTTTGCATACAACCTGCCAAATGCATATGTAAAAAATTCTAAACAACTTAAAACATATATTAGCCACTTTTGAAAATGTTAAAAGGTTGCTCAGGAAACACTACTGCAGCGATTAGCTCAGCAATTCATTTGACTCAAATATAATATTTTCCAACATCACCAAGAGCTCCCTCTACCCAAAAGAGGCTTAATACTGCCATCGTATAATGCTCGTCACATCTGCTCATGCTGCTGCATGCAGGCGCTGTTTGTTTTATGCTTAGGAAGAGCTTGTGCAGTAGGTGGATTTTAATGTTGCCAGATGGCAGGCAGAGATCAGAGGCTATCCGATTCAATGACAATATAGAGACTAATAGACAGGCTGCAATATTCACTGAAACGTACACAAAAAAGTACACACAGGCTTAGGAAATGTATGTGTGTGTCTCATGGGAAAATGAACTTGCTGGTATAGGCTTCAGATCTTCACAGCAGGGTTTAGTGTCACTGTGGAGGATTATAAGGAGGCTTTAAATAATGTGTTTGTTGGAGCTTTACCTGCATGCAAGGATATATGTTATTTTTTGAAAATAACATATATCCCTTTTTGAAATAATGATAAGTTTTTTATATTTATTTTTTTAGTAAGGAATGTGTTACATTTTTAATTCTGGATCTTATTTGTTCAGTCATTCATACTTAAGCACATGGTGTTGAACCTCTGCAGAGAGAGATTTTCAGTGCCAAGCATTTTTTAGGGTTCTTCAACCATTTTATTTCAAATTTAAACAAATGATGGTCCTTACGTATTTTAATTTTAAGGGGTGTTTTGTAATAGAGAAGCGCTATTTTGAGTGAACTGCAAAGCATGACCCTAGTGGCTAGATTTGGCTATGCAACTTTAAATGTATGTGGTGATTTGGTGTACTCTAAACCAATAGATCACCTTGGTATACCTTTGGACATTAACAAATAAAATTTATTTTATTTTAATTTTAAATCAAAATGTTTTATCCTAAAGGTTTAATCACAGCCTTAAATTTGTACATATGAAAACAACTTTTGAAAACATTTTGATGAAAACATCTTTTTTGTCTTTTATCTGTTAATGCAAAATGGAAATAAGGTCTTGACAGGGATTACAATTACTGTATGTGCTACTCCAGATTAATCTAAAAATGTCAAATCTAATCTTATACATTTACTCTTGTATGGTATCGTGGGGAAGGAAAAAGCCTTTCCCTAAAGTATAAAACAATTTTATTTGGAGCTTTTTACCATCTATAGGTTCATGATCCTCACATCGCTTTATTTAAGTGCCTGCTATTTTGCAGTTCTAATGTGTGCAAATATTCACATAGCAATAAGACGGTAAGAGCTGGAGTTTAATCCACGTGACTGAAGGTACATAGAGCATTTTCAGCTCCCGTTGTTTAAACAGTGTGAGTAAAAATTTTCCATTTATTCCTTTGCCCCTAATGGAAAAGGTTCAGACTGTGTTTGGGGAGACTGTCCTAATCATTAAAAAGGTCATGTTCTCTTTGAACCCATATAACACCTTTTACCTAAACCAATAAGAGATCAAGATGGCAGAGTATAATATAATGAAGTGTAAGCCCCCCTGGATTTTAAGACATCACATTTCCAGTCAATGCACAAGAAATTCTACTCATGTGAAACGAGGAGGACATTTCATTCTAGTTTGGTCAAGGATTTTTCAAAGCCAAAGGGAGACGTGTCAGAGAGCTTTGCAGTGATATATGAGTTCTGATTCTTATGTGTGGTGTGATATTCTACGAAACCCAATACTTTTATATAAAATATTGCAAATTTAATACTTGTATTAAACATTGAAAGCTGATGTTATCCATCTAGCAGTAAGTGTAAAGTGTAAAGTTTCTTTACTTGTTTTAGATGATGATAAAATACACCTGTTCTGCATTCACCTGACTAACCCCTAATCATTATCTATTCCCACAGTCTAAATCTGTTTTTTTACTCTTTGTACATCTTTCCCTAGCTTCAACTCTTGTGAACATGGCTTTGTAAACCACTTTGTTTTGGCTAATTGACAAATGATGAATTAGCTCTCATTTGTAAGTTGCATTTCCTTTTTATATTCAAGGCCTTGTAGATGAAAGAAAAAATAAAGAATAAAGAATCTGTTTTATATACAACACAAATACAGAAAAATGATTTCAGCCTTAGAAGGCGTAGATCACCCACAGTCTGTTTGCAAAACGTCTGATTTATATTCTTAGAATATAAAGAATATACGGTTCTTAGAAATTCAACATATTTTTAATGCAATCATTTATGGAGGGTGAATTAGTCTTTCTTTTTACATCGGCCTATTGTTGTGGATGTAAAATAAAACAAATTGCTGATTGGCTGATTGTTGTACATGCATTGCATTAGGGTCATGCATTTGATCTGATTTATAAAATGTGTATCTATATGCAGGTGTTGGAAAAAAGTGTCTGCAAAATAAATCTGTCAAATAATTTATGAACTATAATGAAATTTTAAGAGCTTTAGCAGAGAGAGAGAAAGAGTGAAATGATCTAATGACTTAAATTTCAGTAATCATTATCAAAGCTATTATACGGTTCCAGAAGACATGTAATGTATCACAAAAAGTAAGGTTTTAGTTTTTTGGAGCTTGATAGATGTGATAAATGTAAACTACTGTAAAGGTACAAAAAAGCCAAGTTTAGCCTAATTGATTTTTATCTTAACTGTGCTCAAATGCAATCACTAATCGCAGCAGGTTGCTGTGACAGTAGGCTGTTAGTAGCCATCAACAAATGTCACTATTTATCCTTACGAAAATACCTTTGATACATACTGCAATGTGATAGTTTGTGTAAATCATATTGCATTTTTCTCCTAAGACCAAACATTTGGTCTGGTAATTAGATATTGATGTTCTTTCCAACAATTATTTGCAGATTAGAAGCTTGTTTTGGGAGGCATTCGTTTTTCAAAATCTTCTTAGGGATTTTGGGCTCCTACAACAAAAACAAGTTAATTTGGATGAGCATGCAATATGCTTTAAGAGGATTACTTACTATTCTAAAAAAATAAATGAGGCTGTTAAGGTTTAAAAGTTTAAAGTTTGTAGGCTAAATATAAAATAACATTGCATAACAGTGGTTTTGGTCCAACTAAACTGATGCATAATTTTTAGTGTTTGTACCAATTGTGCTATAAATTAATGATTGTTCTTGGAGTTGGGAACTGTTTTTAATTTCAGTCATTTTTAAACACCAGACTATAAACATCATTATCAAAGATAATTAAATACAAACATCTTTCTCCTATGTATTACATAGCCTAAATTACCATGAAGGTAATGAAACATACTGCCATAGTAGCACTTTAATAGACCTTGTTGCATTATTCATTCAGTCTTCAGCTTCAGCCTTTACATTGAAACTTAAAGAGTACATTTCAATTAGCAAAAGCTTTTAAAGTGCATTTAGAGTCTACAGTATTTGTGCGCTATGCGGATTTACAGTCGCATTACAGGGCTGTTATTTCAAGAAAGACTGTTTGTCAAATAATAGTGTAAACAAAATCCCCAAATAATATAAACGAAGCCAGGAAAATGTGTAAACCAAAGTTTTATCATAAGTGGACTTTAGGGACAGTTAAAGAAATTGATGTATTTGATGAAAAAGCACATATTAAAACCTTGGCTAAAAGACGTATTTTAAAAGCCAGTTAAAATATAAATCCAAATGTTCCCCAGCATTGTATTTGCATAATTTTATTGGTCGCATTACACGCTGTCGACGCGGACCGCTATGAAATGCTCGTTCTGCCAACATAAAGTACAACACTGAATGCGCAGCTTGTGCGAAGGGGGCGGGACGCGCGTGCTGCCTCGAGTCGAGTTGTAATGAAACGCAGAGGTCCGTGAGCCAATCAAAACCTTACGCTTTCTCGTCAGCCAATCAGAGTTATTCACTGTGGTCCGTGATACCTGCCCCTTTCTCTCCGCTACTTCAACATGTACTTCACTCCGCGGTGCTGTGAGGGTTCCGACGTGTGCGACATCTGGAGTCATTTTTGTGAATGAAGAGCTCTCCAAACTTACTCAAAGATACTCAGAAAAGCGACAGTGACTTTGACTTTTTTAGCGGCGGCTACCTGACGTAAAGTGTGAAGTAAAAGTAAGCTTCTTCTAGACAAACATTACATATTTCGTCATCTGTATCGCTGCTGCTGGCGTTTCTTTCGACTGTCAGTTCCACGTCTGCCCCAAATCCAAAGCAGGATATTACACTGGCATTAGAGGTTTAATTAACTCCCAAGCGAAACAAGATGTGTTTTAACTAACAGTTTACGTGAAACCGGTTGCAGTTGAGGAAGTCAACTGACTTTCTGCGCGTTTGTATGAACTGACAGTTCAAGAGGCTGATTGTTTTGGACTAAACTGCGAAAGCCCGAAATAATTTCCTTGCGGCTTATGTAGTGCGTATTTCATTCGGATTCACCACATCGCTCCATCAGTCTATTTCAGCCGATACTTTTTGACTGTTTTGATGTGTCCTGAGAGAAAACTGAAGCCTGAGCTTGAGGGACGCCGCTTTATTATGTCGCTTTTTTTACAGCAAGGCTGAAGGGAAATTTAAAAGACCTAAAAATAAAGTCTCGGTTTCTACTCCACAAAGAATCATTTGAACTTCCTACCGCAGAAGCAGAAGGACATAAATAGTTCTGACATGTGGATGTAATTTCAGAAAAAAGGCAGACAGATGCAGAGAAATAAAAGTCGAGCGAGAGAGAGAGAGAGAGAGAGTGGGAACAGTTTAAATCGTGCCTGCAGACCTGTGACAACGAAAGACGTGAGAATACATTCATAATATATTACACTCCGCTGCAAACGATGTAATTGGAAGGCAGACGGAGGGGAAATGACTGGCTTTTTGACGGCTCTAAAGTAGACGTAAACATTAAAGAAATAAGCTGCCATCAATTTGCATGAACTTTCTTTCTGCGTCGGGATGGGAGCCACTGTGGTAGTGCACACTTTGGGCTTTCTCTTCTGCGGCACCTTGCTGAGTTTCGTCTATGGTCTGGTAAGTACACTGCTTTTTACTCTTATTTATTTATTTAACAAAAATAACTGGTTTCAGATAGAGTTAAAGAAGTATATCATAAGTGATGTACAGTGCATTTCAGATAGAGATCTCCTGCAGAACTGAATCAAAGACATAATGGTGATTGTATACAGATAAACCCTTTAATAGGGTTCGAACCTGCAACCTTTCAGGTGTCACCAGCACACTGCTTTAACCATAGTGTTTTACGGGTACTACAATTCAATTATTGTGTTAGAATGCTAGTTTTGTTTCAGCCTTCTGTCGTATTTTTCCACTAGAGCACGTGGACTGAAGATGCTGTAGTTATAATTCGTTATGCTTCACGGTTCATATTATCTGCCTCAAACTGAAGGCAGACTCTCGACACCATGTAAACACGAAATACTTCTATTTTAGCTTCTATCCAAGTGCTTTTCCATTGGTAAAATCTTACATTAGTAAATGACACTTACCCTGGAGTTTTTTGATGCTCTTAGATGCAACCTAGTTAGAAGAAGGGATGATAATGGGATGCTGTTGTAGTAATACGGCTTTGTACAGTACTTTCACATAATTCACTATTATGACAGCGGTATTATTTGACAGCGGTGACTCTTTATGCATTAGTGGAGTGCCCTTATTAAAAGACAGGAACTCCTGCCATAGAGACGGATGATCACTGATGTGGCAGGTAAAAGATGTTGCCTATACTTCACATGGTTTGATGTGCACTGTATATATAATGCCACTCTGTAGTGCAGTTTGCCACAGCATGGACAGAAGACTGTGCCTTGTTTTTCACAAGCAGGATCAGTTGCATGTCAACAAGTAACCAATGTGCAATTGTATAGATTGTGTCTTTGATTCCTCCAAACACATTTTTCAAAAATACAGCATCATGTTTTCTATTTTAAAATAAAGCAGCTGCTTGGTCCACCATTAAAAGTTATCATTTGAGGCACCTGCAGCTTAAGTATGTTACTGTGAGTGTACAATAGCACAAGGGATGATTCAGATACGTTGAGGATGATTGTAAGATTTGAAACGGTAGGACAGAATAATTATGTCTAGCGTCTGGAGACAAACAAGCATGTGGCTTTAGACTTTGTGCACCACGCAGTGCATAAGCATAATTTAAAGCATTCAGTCCAGGTACAGACCTATACTGAGAAGTTTTAATAGTAAAAACCTGTTTATTGTTTTCAGCTCTTGTGCTACGAGTAAAATATGAAATCTGAAGCATTTTTCTGCTGTTGCATTAGCTGCAGGGTCTGATATTTGCATAATTTTAATAATTCTCACAATAATTTGTTCACTATAGATTATAATTAGAATTGCTAAATTAATCCTCCCAGTTAACTAATAAAATACTTTTATCTTTATTAGCCTGTACTTTCACAATCTTTCCCTCTTGTTCTCGTTATATAAAGCTGTTAGTTGTATAGTGCTCAATAACAGCGCTAGTTATATTGTAGTTATTTCTATAGCACTAAAAAGCACTATAGAAATACATTTGACTTAAATTGAATTCAGTTCATTCTATACAGTATGCGTGGGTACAGTTGCGCAGGTGCGGTTTTTGATGTGTTTTTGATGAGCTTCTGTGGCCTATTGACACATTCAGACACAATGTAATTCTTGCATGCAGAAGGCGCCACTGTAATAATTTACTTTTGCCGCACAACGTGCTAGTAATACAACTCCTTTGACAAGAAAGACAGCGACAGCAGCAGTGAAAGTGTGTGTAATGATGTAGTGTGAAGAGGGAAAAGCCTATGCGAAACATATCATCATCATTAACATTTTATAAAACACTCGTCACATTTATGATCTGAAGAAATATGTGATATGCAGGTATTTTCTCTGACTGTGCATTAGCATATTTTCATTATTATTTATAAATAAATTACATATCTGTCTTTAATAAAACTTTGATGTATCTGTCATATGTTTCATATAAGGTTCTCCCCTAGTCATCTTCACAAAACATTTTCACAACATTTGTTTACAAATACATTGAATTGGGTAAATTACTTCCCGAATCCTTTTTATTGGTTGATTTCTTCTCTTGTGTAGTATGCCTGAGCATCCAAGAGCACCACTTTGACTGCTTACACAGTGTTTTTCTTTTCTTTTTTCCACTGGGAGCCTTTTTTAAAGGGCAAAGACCTGGTTGTGGTGGAGTTAAGCCACACCATTCAGATGCAATGTAAAAACGAATATTCTCCAAGGGCACATGTCACCCACCATGCCTTCTTATAGAAAAACTGTCTGGACCAAGTGACTCATTATATTCCTGCATTCATTATAGAGGAAGTACAACTTTTCAGGAGCCATGGCATGTAACTAATGCCTGCTGCATGACAAAGTTGTTACTTTGCCACATAACTGCACGCATGTTTGTCAACAGAATAAAACAGTGAGAGCACTATGTTCACTTGTCCTGGGTGACAGATAATGTGACCCAGCAGCTAGGCTTCACGTTCAGACAGAATTGCACTGAGAAAAGGTCATACTGCAGGGCTTACTCACTGCAGGAGGTGACTCAAAGAGATCTAACTACTCTTACAAAAGTCAATTATTGAGCAATACTGGTGATTTAGAAGGAAGACCAATATACAGAACCTGTAGATCACTCAGATGTTGATGGTTGTAGCAGTATTTCTGGCACAATACATCAACGTACATAAAAGGTTATTATAAATAAATTAGGTGGCTACATGTGACACAGAAGAAAGGCATAATCATATAAACTGATTGGCACTCTGGGTAAAGATATCAAGGGTTTAGAAAAATGTTGTCTAATAAATTTATATTAATAAATGATGCTAATACTGTCTAATTTCAGCAACTAATTTACATATTGTAATATTGGTAGTGTGTTGCTTAAGATTAATTTGTTTGGTAATGAAATTCATCTATAAAGAGAATGCTGTGACTTGTGTTAGTCTAAATCTGGATTTTATTCATAAATATGTCTGAAAAGTTTATTTTTTATTTATCTTAAACACAGCCCTGACTCAACGAAAAACTTTTGTAATTGTACTTCTGTAAAGTTGCACATAGACAAGTGTTTGTGTCATGGTTTCTATGTGTTGAGATGTCAGTATTTAAACATGCAAAAATACCTGAAAAGACATGATTTTAATGTCTTAAATTTAATGTTTAATAGTAATTAAGGGCAGCTGACTGATTAAAACAGTTTTATTTTTTAAGTTTTATTTTTTAATTTGCCTTGTATGTGTCCTGTTCTTTTTGCACATGTATTTGTGTGTATGGCTTTTTGTGAGACACTTGGTAATCAGACAGAATTTAATTGTTATATTTAGTGAAAAGCCATATTTCACTAAATAATAACAATTAAATTCTCTCTGATTACAGAGTGTCTTTTTAAGAAATCTATGTTGTAGTTTTGAGTCATTCCATAGCATAACATTAAACCCCTATTAAGACAATAAAAACTGTGACAGATGTATTCCAGTGAATTGTCTACTTGATAGCTTGTGTATCCCAAAGCAGGCCATTTAAAAGTTTTAATATTCAGGTGTGATTCCTTAAAATTCCCATGCAGACCTAATATTTGTTTTTGTTGAGTTCCGTCCTGTACAATATTTTACTTTATGCAATTACATTATTTTCAAAGTATGCTTCATTTAAAAATATTTTAATAACCATGCAGATTACACAGAGGAGTTACACATGGAGTTTTTCCTTGCTATATCTTCTAGACATACAGTATGGGCCAAAAAAGGGAATTTCTAAACATTTAGTAAAGCAACATGAATCACTACACAAGCAGACAGTGAATAAATTTATCCACTTTGGCTTCTTGCTCAGGGTCCACCAGTATCACGGCAAAACTGGTTCTTCTCCAGCTCTTCACCTGTACTGTTTTTAATCAGTTCTTTTTACTAATTACACCTTTCTGCATATTGACAGTGAATACAGCTTTGCTTTATTTGCAGTGTTTTCACAGTTACTATGACAGCTTTGACCTTCGGGAAGAATCCCTGCTGATTGGCCCTTCCATTTGTGTGACTATTACTAGGTATCGTCATGATTGCAATCAGACCTCTTTTTTTTTGGAAAATTTATGCCTAGTAACCTCACAGGCACTTGATGGCAGAAGCCAGTATGTCAGTAGTAGGTTAACAGTGTGTGTCGTGACACATGGCATCAAGCAGGACACTGCCAGGCATAAAATTGTGCCGTGGACCAATAGGCAGGATTTCTTTAGTCAGAAAGGCTGAATTCTGGCAGCTCTGTGTTGTGATAATCTCTTAATGAAGATACAGTCTGTAATGTCACAACAAAAGGGTGATAGGAGCTGCTCGAGGGATGCAGAACATATTGAAAAAAGAAGAATCTTATTTTCTTACAGACAATGTAGCATAGACACACTTATGACAGATGACTAATATTCTTAACTGCTGAGCAACTTTCATCCTCAGATTTCTGTGCTTATATAAGATGCTTTGTGCTTTGTTTTTTAGGGTGTGTATGTAACTAAGTCACATGGGCAGCCAGCTGTACTCTGCCCTTGAATTGAAGATCCTGCAGCGATATTTTTATTATAAAATATTTTTGCAACTGCAGCTTAGTTGGCGTTAACAACACAGGACAAGTTTGATTGCTATGGATGTTTTTTGTCAAACAATCATCTGGAAAGAGCTCCTTGAAATTTTGCAAGGATCCTCTCTGGAAGAATGTCTTTTAATCCAGATCATAGGCAGCCCTCACCACTAGTGTCTCAAATATGATTAAATAACTCATACCACTATGAATGATCACTAATGTGGCCTGGCACATCAAAACAAAGAATACAACTATTTGACTAATATCTGTGAGCGCAGCCAACATTCTTCCGTAAGAGCTACACACTCCCAGTTAAGGATAACAGTACATGGAAAGAAGTATAACTAAATTAAAACAAAGTGCTATCTTTGATAGAGACAATTAGAGAAGTATTTCAAACTTGTGGCTTGTCTGTGGACTGACGTACAGCGCGTATTGGCAAGAGTTCATGACTTAGAGCTCATAACTGGCACATTAATAGTGAAGGCCTTAGTTTCACTAGAGTGGTAAGGCAATACGATGGCAGTGTTTGACTCAGGAAAATGTTGTTTACTTGACTTTTCTTGACCTTTGGAAGGATTTTTTTCTTCACCTTTTTCCACTCAAAGAATGTGGGAGTGTGAGTAACTCAATGCCACTTTTACAGCAAGCTAAATAGGTGACACAGCTAACAGAGATATTTCAGCATGTAGCATTTTACCTGTCAGATTTTTGGACGCAGTCCCTATTGAGCCGAGCCATGTGTGAATGCACTCATGCATTTCATTTATGTATTATATATTGATTTCTGCTGGTTGGCTACCAACAGTTTATTAGGAGCTTTTAGTGTATGGTAAAATTTAACATTTTGTGCTAAAAATGTTTTTGAGAAAGTTACTACAATGGTAGAATGAGATTTCTCGTTATGCTTTAACAATTATTTTTGTGGGCACGTTAGTACATTTGATGTCAGAGTTTGATTCTTTTTCAGAATGTGCACCAGCGAGTGCATTTTAGTTTGTTTAATAATGGTCTAGTGTACTGTGTACGTAAAAATCTTAGCGGAAGAAAACTACAATTGAGGATGTTATATACATTTCTGTATGCCTCTTTTTTGCTAGCTTTCTTGTCTTCAGATTGCCTTTGGAAGGCAGCACACATTCTTTACATATGTTTTCCTACATTTGTTTCCGTGTCTAGTTGAAATAATGTGTGCCATACGTGGGCAGCAAAGGGACGTGTACAGAAGGGTTGTGTGAAGATAACAGTTAATTCAAACACTAGAGAAACATATCAGGATTCTTTGACAAAGCTCAGGGAATTTTCTTTGACACCTCTTTTTTCATTTGATTGAACCTACAGTACATGATTTATATTTAAACTGTAAACTGAGTTTTTGACGCTCGAATTGATGATAAAAGCTACGTTGTCTCCGATATATTGTATAGTGAGTGAAGATATACAGATATAAATCTAAACCTGGAACAAAGCACGACTGTTAGAGATATTGAAGAAGTTTTTAATAGTTGTAGATCAGTCAGTCCTACGTGAATGTTGTCTTCCTTTCTTCTGTTTTCCTATTGATCTCCTGGCTCCAGAATTCCAGGCAGTTTTGCATTCCACAACTCCCAGGATGACAGAGTAGTGTTACCATGTGAAAATTCTCAGTCGTGCACTTTTGCTTCTCAGCTCATTTATATCTATCAACTTTCCCAATGCCTGTCCTCATCCTCTACTTGCTTTAAATGTACATACTGCTCACCTTTTGAGTGACATTAAACAACTCGAGGTAGTTTTCCAGGCGTTCCAGTAAAGGAACAACTATAAGACACTGATATCTGTTGTCAGTGGTCCAGGGGGAACGCAACATCTTCAACGGGCGACACCAAACTCTTGGCAGAAGCTTAACTGCAGTAAAGGGGGTGCAAAGGGCTTGGGTGGGGGATTCTTAAAAGGACCTTTATTGGTTTCATTGCAAACCTTGGGGGCTTATGGGAGTTCACTGCTGCAGATTTTCCAGCCAGCAGCAAGAAATCCCTTAAATGCAACTTGGGAACTGGTTATTCAATATTCCGATAGTAGAAAGGCGATGTTCTCCTCAAATGTAAAAAGTAGGCACTTATAAATATACAGTATGTGATATATAGGGACTATTCTCTTGGCTCAGCATTATTGCACACATTACAGCATGGCTTTTGTGCTTGGGGAAGGGGATTTGCAAGTTGGGAATGCCTGTTTTGTTGTGCAGGCTGATAAGGCGCCTATTATTTTGTAGTGAGGGTAGGCTTATACAATGTCCCAGATGACAAATCAGTTCAGCAGCTCCCAAGTGGCTTGTGGTTGAGCTGGACTACTCTCCGTTTACAGTTCTAAAATGAAAGGTTGCCGGTTTGTGTAAGTTGAGTCATTGAGTGTGAGCGCTAGTCTCAGTGACGTCGTAGCAAAACACTGGGGCTCATTTACTGACTCTGAGTTAATATATGCAGAGACCATGTGGCGTAAATGCTGTGCTATCAGTGCCACAACTTGAATTCCTTCACACGGTTGCTTACTGATGTACACAATCTGCTTTTCCTCATGAAGTCAAAGATAAACATCATGCTTGGAAACGCTATGGCCACACTGGGACGCTTCACCAGAGAGGCCGTTCCTGAAGGCATAGTAAAGTCAACATGAAATAAAAAAGACCTATTTACTATGGGTCTTATTGTACATGACTCATCTGTGTGTGTTATTCCAAATAAACTGAATAATCTTCATTAATCTTAAGCGAAAACTATAAACTAATATTTCAGCCAAATGTAATAACTTTCTCAGCATATGAGACAACCTTCTGTTTGCTTTTATTTACCAACCACTTTATTCCATGTTTCACAATCACGGTTGGACTTCATTTCATTGGACCCTGAAGTGCAATTATCACTTTTGTCCCAATGGAACAGGGTGCAGTTTCACAAAGACTAACACAATGGTAAGCAACAAATGATCACATTTTTCTTTCTTTGATTAGCACTTTGTCTAAAATTAAATGGTGGTGTTCATTTTTGATGTATGACTGTGTGGTCAGTAAATGGTGGCTGATTTTTTAAAGTGTGTAACACCACTTGACACGTTTTTATTGTTTACTAGGGTTAATGGCTGTGATGTTTTGAAAGGGCCATTCGTTAGCAATGTCTGTTTAAAAAATACTAAAAATGAAACAATATAATATCAATTGTAATTCTGAACTGCAGTTTAGGCCAACATACTCTATATAATATACCAACATATCATTTGTACATGAAACTGTCAGTCGCAGTTAAATTTTTTGTTTCCAGTAATCATAACAAATTTTGTAGATTGTGCCCAGAGATACTCTCAGACAGATGTAACTTATAATTCTGTCGTAAGGACAAAGGCAAAAGGGATTTTTGCAAATATAAGAATTAATCTTTAAAAATTATTCTAGCAGGCAATGTCTTGGGTCTTAAAGTGAAGCTCTTTCAACTAAATGGCTCACTTTTTGCCTAAATTTAAGAGACATATTTGTGGGTCATCTTTTATCCTGTACAGTCCTGTAAATGTTCTGACTCAAACTGGAATAAAATAAAAGGTTGATAAAATTGATGTAAAACTCTTAACCCAGTCGATAGCCTAAAAACTCTAGCATTAGCACTTAACCTAACTCCAAATCTGATTTGCCTGGAATGACATCCTTAACCAACAAGGATGTTGACCCAAGAACATTGATACAGTATGTAAATATAAAGTAATTTCAAGTATAATATTATTCTTTTTTTTTCTTTTGGCTTTTTTATAAAGTTAAGAATTTGTTAAATATTTGCAAATATATGCATAAGTGGTTGACTCAAATAAAAACCATGAAACATGGTAAAGGAATAGACCCTGTCTGCAAACCACTCAGAAAGGCATTTGACCTTGCCATCAAGATTCACTTACAATGAGCCATTTAACTAGCTAATCAAAGGGTGGGATGTTTTGAAAAAATGAGAGACACCTCCTTATAATTAAACAGCTTTTGTTTAACTTCTATCAGGATGCCCACTATTCACCACTCAATGTGTTTCTCTTTCTGTCCCTCCCTCCCTCCCTAAAGAGCCGCTTACACAAAAACTCAAGCACTGACCTCTGCCGTTTCACCGCAGGTCACTTCTTATAACAGAGCATTGTTGTGCTTTTCAGAAGCTGAAAACTAAGCAAGAGTGCCACTTTATTATGCCAATAACTAATTAGCATGTTGTTCTGGCTTAATTGCACATTATCTCCATACAAAACAAAACAAAACAAAACAGTTATTGCAGTTCAAGTCAATATGACTAATATAAGTCAAAAGTGACCCTTTTTTAAGACACAGATCTGGTTTTATAGTATATTCCTAGTCTTTCTTGCTTTTTGGCTGACATTTAAGTTGCTTTTTAACCAAAGGGTGTCAGTGTTGTTTTAGCAGGGAGTAGTCTGCAAAGTCTGGTATGAAGCATTCATTTTTCACAATACAGTAATTCTGTCACATTTCTTTATTTTTTCCTCATGTTTTCATATTGACATTCTCAATAAAAGTTAGAAAAAACAATGGCATCAATTGAAATTTTGTGTTTGGACACAGAACTATCAATTTCCATTTAGACGGCACAGAAAGCCTGATAACATCTAACAAGATTTCCGGCCACACACATGCTGTGCCACGAAGTCATACCTTAGAAGTCTTATCACATCAGATTACCGAAAAGCTTTTCACAAGCAATGTCTTCGAAACCAGCTGCATTTAGTTCTGACAGCAGTCTGACAGCAGGCCTTGGACTGACGAAAGGGCAGCGGAGATCCCTTGATAACAGCATATAATGAGTTGACGTGCGCTTGACATTCTTCCTCTGTGGTGATACCAGGGAGACTTTCCAACTATTTGCTGCGTGGCAGTTACAGCCATCGTGGCACTGGCTATTTTTTGGAAGGCCGGAGGTGCAACTAAAAGGATGTGACAGCTAAGCTTTGCTATAATTTTACAGCCCTGTGTAGAAATGTTTGTATAGCTTTGGGACCTTCAAATAACATTAATGTCCTAACTCATAGAAGTGAGCTTCATTACAGAATACATTTATGTCATGGAGGTTGTTTTTATTATCACTAATTATTTTAACGCTTAGTTTCACGAACAGCTCGGTAAAACATACTTTTTTGAGCTTGAATTGCCTTGAATGCCCTCATTCATGCACTGACAAGTCATTCAAATACAGAATGTACTGTGTGCAAGAAATAGTAAAATATTACTTATATCATTATAAAGATGTTAACTCATGTTATTAAACTATAGATCTGCAAAAGCTACAATATTGACTTTGTGATGCACACTGTTGCTCTTATGTTGAATTGTTTTTGGTGTATAGTATTCCGGGGAAAATAAAATGCTTTGTATACAAGTTTTATATAGAAATGTAAATACTTTGGAAGTGTGAACTTTGTTTTATGTCGGTTTATGTATTTTTAGCACTGCTAGCTTGACTAAACTAGTAACTTTGTGAAAATTCTTGTTTTTAGACAGGTTTCTGAAACTTCTCCCCTTCTGCCAGTGTTCAATCAAACAATTAGTCCAACCTCAAAGTTATGCCATTGGTTGAGCCATTATGGCTGTGTTGATGGTCAATCAAACAGCAATGTTTTGATAGTGCCACAGAGGTGCTGTGTTTATATTTGTTATTTGGAAAATCAACTGCTGAAAGGCTTGATTGTGGATTTCTCTGGATATTAGGCTAAGATAAGGGAAAGCAGTTTAACATTAAAAGTCTTACAAACCTTTTATGCTTGTACATTTGTTTAACACATTCAGCACATAAAGAGCAAACTGTCATTCACCATTAAGTAGAGAAAAACTTTTCTAATGTTAAATATTAAAAATGTTATATAACATAATATATTATATAAAATATTTTATAAATATCGTTTTGTTTTCTTCCTTCAAAGAAACATAAACATTGTTTTTTACATTAGCAAGCATGTTTCATTTTATTACACAACAGTTTGTGACACGCCAAACAGACCTTGACCAAAGTCTTTCCGCTGCTGTGCATTTATGCTTGCATGACACTTGTTGCATTTGTATGGCCGCATTGTAAGCTAACTGTATATTTTCTCTGAATAGATTAAGGCTTTGGCCGAAGCTACAGACCTTTCGGTGTTCAGTCTCGCTTTTTCTCTCTCGCTCGACTGTGTTTTTTTCCGCACTTGTCATCCTTCATTTATGCTATTTGTTGCAGGACATCTGTCTTTGGAGCGCTTTCAGACATGTTCTCAGTCATATTTATTTCCCTAAAATCTTTTAAGTCGTCTATCTATCTATCTATCTTTTTCCGGCCTTTGAAATTAAATAAATCCATTATGACTCCCTGAAATCTCTCAGAGTAATTGCTCAGTCTTGCACACCTGCACACAACATGAAAACATCTTCATTCGCTGTGCTGAGAGGAATAGTGGTACAGTATATACTGAAAATGTGTAGTCATGGCAGGAGTTGTTTTGGTAGTGGTGTAAGTGTGAGAGCAGGTTGGCTTTTGTTGTTCTAAAGAGCATGTCATTGTGTGACAAAATGTGTACATATAATATATGTGTATTTACAGTGCAGTACCAGTCAAAAGTTTAGACACAATTAACAATGTTTATCTGAACTTGTATTTTTTGCAGACAAAAATATCATTGTGCCAAATATTCATTTCTTTAATTAGATAATTTATGTTAAAAATAAAAAATAAAATTTGATAATGGACTACTTGGCCCAAATAATAAAAAAAAGAAGACAATAAGAGTTAAGCATACATTTCTTTAGTGCTGTTTAGAAAGCTTCCCAGGTTGACACCTGAAGATGCTAGATGATAAAATGTCAAGAATATGATTTTGCAAATTCTAGACAAAGATATAAAATATAACATGATGTTCATTTATTTTAAATACCTTTAGTCATAACAAAATTCCCACAATTACAACTGTGTTTACTACTATTCTAAAATGTGGGGAAAAAAACAAAACAACGTTTTTAAACGGACTGTGTTTTTTAAACTTCTGTATACAATAATTTTTTGATTAGGTAGAGAAAGCTGAGACCAGTGATTCACGAAAGAGAAAAGATCAAATGTATCATTCAGGTGTATGATGCATTGTAACCCATTTTTTTAATTTTGAATCTATTTTATTAAACTATTGTTATAAGTGCAGATATTCATATTCTTGCAAACATTTTTGTAAGACGTTAGCTTCCTAAATCAAAACCACATCATCTGTAACATCCAAAAATAGCAAGCACTTAGAGACACTCAATAAAATTAGTCTCCTCTTATCCATAATCTAGCTGCGGCTATTCTGACATTGGATTAACTTCATAATGAGCCCACGTACATTACACATTGACATAAACTATTGTGTGGCATGTTGGCATCTGTTCTGCCCTAATACATCCAAACATCCACCACCAGACTGAACAGTTACAAAAAGAATGAAACATTAATTTATTGCAAAACTCCTAGAGTCCACTTAGCACTTCACGTAACCGGATTTAAGTCTTCGATGAAAATCATAACGATGTGTCTGCAATGTTAAAGAAAAACATTCACCATATATAAAAGATAAAAAATTCACTTTTTTCAATTAAAGGGAGCAAGCTTAGGGAGAGGCCACTTCTGGGCTATGTGTACACAGTAAAGCAACACACAATGTTTCCATACCAAATTCAGCTGCCGAGTCGTATCTGGCCAAGGCAAGGCTGTAATTAGGGAACTGAATGCTGCTCTAAGTCAGAACGTGGTTTTGCTAGCATTTCCAAGGGACAACCAGTCTTGTGGTCTGTGGTTTTTATCATCAAATGCAAATTGCACAGTCGAGGAGGAGTGGCACTGACTCACAGGCTTCATAACGTCCAGGAAGTCACTCGGCTCGAACATTCATGTGGTGCAATATGTCAGAAGCAACATATTCATGTCTTTTCCAGATTGTGGACACGCCATTAAAAACACGATGGCAAAGCTGTAATTTACAAGATCACTGCTCTCTCTCTTTCCCTGTCTCTCCTTCTCTCCTCTTTTAAAAACACGCCAACAACAAGGAAGGAAATGTTACGCCTTGGCTTAAAGAACTACCAAATGGCAAACTACCAAAGCAAGTAGAGAAAACAAATATATATTTGCATTTCCATAAAAAGCTTACTTTATGGTAAGATATGTAAATATTTACTGGCATGTTATTTATTATCAATGTGGCAAAGCGTGATAGTTGACAGGAAGTTTCACTTTTTTGTGACAGAGCAGAGATTTGACTTTCTTTAGGGCATGCATGTAACGGATGCCATATTTCACTCACAGTGACTGTTGACTCGCAGGAAGGACACAGATTGTTACAGATGGACACAGCACTTATGTCCACATACCGTTGATCCTTTCCTGCAATAACAATGATTTTCTGTTGCACAAATTCTCAAGCACTGCCAAGTTGTATAAGCGTAAGGTTCTCACATCCATAACTAATCCCTGTGTGACTTGGCATTAATGCAGTGATTGTTCAAGGGACTCAGGTTGATTAAACAGGGTTCACAAGATACAGTATGTCACAAATTTCTGGCATTTCAGTATATAGGGGTTCAAAATTAAACCTGAATCATTTTTTTTTTACAAATAATCAGTGAAAGAGGTACATAGCTTTAAAAAATGTATAATCTTAAACTGTGTGTGTTTATTCTATGAATGCCTTGCTAATCACAGTAACGTTTCATTGTTTAGTAAAAAGTACAGTAAAGTAAAGTTCAGTACAGTAAAGTCAGCCAGCATCAAATATCTGCTACAGTACAGCATGAAATATTGTGCTATGACTTACAGAAGAGCAAATTACCAAAAAGAAGCAGCTATTTACATGCATTTCCACAAAAATTAGTTGCTTTATGGTAGACTATCTGCTTGTATGTTATGTAAGTATGTTATGTTGTATGCAGCAAGGAGTGATTGTCATATTTTACTTTTAGTGGTAGTTGGAGGAGAGATTTGTTTTCCTTTAACAAACACTGACGTGCACTAAATAAATCTTTGTTTTAAATATAATGTTGATTTTCCAATTTCAGAACAATATATTTGGACTGTGTTGTGAACCGTGGCTGATGTTGCAGTTTTGTTTTCATTGTTCGGGAAAAGTTTGACCAGAAATGTCTGACAACCGCAGTAAAGACCTCAGAATCAAATAACTAGTACAGTACAGCAAAAAGCTAGAAGCCAAAGATTGTGTGTATGCATTTAATTTCACAGAAATTATGGAAAAGAAAACATTTCGGAACATAACTGTGTTTGCCCGTGATGATGATGCAAAAGCTTGACCACAGCTTGTTTTGATGTGTTTAGCTCCAATAATGCTGCCATGTTGCTAAGGCCGAACTAGCCAACAACACTATTAGCCTGCCACGCATGAACATTTAGCCTTAAATGCACTGAAATTCATTGCATATATTTTGGCTAATAGAGCATTACTGCAGTGACTGAGACAGTACTATGCTTCCCAAATCCTTTGTGATGTTAGATCTGTCATTTAAATTACCAGAACATCCATTCCTACTCAAAACTGTAGTTATTTTACACATTTTAATTGAGTATGAATTTTAATTAAGTTGAGTATAAGTATAGTTGGCTCTTGCATGACCAATTGCTTATAATAGGAGGTAGGTCAGGTAGTCAGAAATGAATGCATGTGACAACATCAGATGTGTAATGTAAACGTTAATAGGTTCTGATGCATACTGGAACACAGTAAAGGACCGCCTACTCACCTGTCAATCATCCACTGCGCTAAAACAAGGTTTTAAACATTGCCAGTTTTGTGTGGTTTTAAAAGAAAACAACCCTTGCGAATGGAAATATTTGTGAAGGCACATACATACACATGCACAGGACTTAACAGAAGTCCTCAGTTTGCGTGATATCAGTGTGTAGTGATAAAGATCATGTGATGTACATCTAAAACTGAAATGAGAAAATCATTGTGTTTGGATAATAGTATATAATATGTTACCAACACTGAACAACCGTCCAGAACACTCTAGCAGTCAATCTTGAAACCTTTCTCTTTCTCTCGTACCATGTTGTTTTTTGAGGATAATCAAATGCAAACACAGTAATGCATTGTGGGGTATTTCCTTCTTAAAATGAGATATTTAGGGAAAGCAGTGTTGGCATCTGTACATGCTTGTGTTGATCTTCCTATTTTTTTTTTAAAGTTTCCAATTTAAAAACAGACAGTTTATGGTTTAAACCAGGGGTCCCCAAACTTTTTTCTATGCGGGCCACATTATTGTTCCTTTCTTTAATGGGGGGCCGGGTCGGTCACAGAAAATTACATGGGCCAGAGTGACTATTATTGTGGAGTTTTTATTATGACTTTAAATGTATTTATTATACTTGCTCGATCACGGTGAAACGTTTATTGAATGTGCGATTCTATTGGTGGGTGAATCTAACAAATAATTAAGCTAGGCTATGTTAATATTTAGTTAATAACTAAGGGAAATTGTAATAGTTAACAACTAAGGGAAATTTTAGTTTGAAAGCCACCCTTTATAATCAATACAGATATGATTCAAATTTTAAAATTAAATTTTCAAAGTATGTCTCTGGCATTGTTCAGAGGGCCAGTCAAAATGTAGGGGCGGGCCGTATGCGGCCCGCGGGCCGTAGTTTGGGGACCCCTGCTTTAAACATTTGTTGTGCCTTTTAAACAATGTAAACATTTATACAATATAAAATATTATACAATATTTGCAGTGCGGTTTGCAATTATATATTTTTTTCCACTGAGAAAATCATATCTTGATGTATGAAACCATATACAACAGTGTGCTGAAATGCAGTAACTATATTTGCTTTATGTTTAAAGGATCAGGCTGAGTCAGCAGCTCGTGCCAGTTCATTTAAGCTCATAAAGTGACTCTGGATAAAGTGAGCTGGATAATTTCAACTCTCTTAAGCCTAAATACAGTAAGCTCAATATTAGTTGAGGTATTTCCTTGAAAAGTGGTTTCCGTTTCAGAGACAGAAACAGAAGCGCACAGCGTCCTTCAAACACAGGGCGTTCAAAAACCGTGTGTATTTATACACTGTGTATTTTTCTCATTTTCTTCCTGGACCGCTTCCATCACTGTTTAACAAAAAGAAGACTGTGTTGTGAATTAAATGCTGTAAATAAGAATATCTGAGCCTCCCTCTATGAATCTGTTGTTTACTTTGGATCCTGGGAATCAAGCCAAAGGTGAAGGAATAGTTTTTAAAAGTAATTGTGAGGCGAAGACTAATTACCTGTGATCCGCCCCTGGGGAAGGCTTAATCCCGAATTATGCTCCATATCACGATAGAGTGGCAAAGACGATCAGTTTTCTTCCAATTATTGTGTGTTGTTGCCAGTCTCGGAAGGATACTTTTACATTCACAATCGTGCATCTGTTCTGTATAATTGTGGAACACCTCGCAGCCAGTGACTAATTTCTGTATCTATGCAGGAGCCACGTTCAGTTTAAAACTCTCTATGTAATGTAAACCAGCTATGAATGGCACCAGGATAATATATATATTCAATTGAATTAGGCTGAGGAATGCCATAGACAAGAAGAGTCCATGATTGCTTGTTTCTCTCTGCAGGAAGTAGCGTTGGCATGTACAAAATCAAGTTAGACTTGTGTGACCTCACAACATACTAGTTACATTCAGCAAACATGCATCTTGACAAGCCTCCTGTTTTTATTAGCTGTGACCATGAAACAGATTATGTCAAGTGCAGTTTTGTGAGGGAAGAGAACATCAATCTGCAAATATTGTTGCCAGTCTGTTAATCCAGCCTAACCTGTTAATCCAGGGGTTTCACTAAGAAGTTGTGCCACACTGACATGTAATATAGTCCAGCATAACAAGTCATATAGACTTGCACAATATTGTTACCGATTTTACATTTCACAATACTGTCAATAATGTGGATATCATATTTAAAAATATATTCATGTTTGTCGCTGGCCCAGCTTCTGCATAACGTTGCGTCAACACAAAGCTAATTTATGTCCTCTGTCCTCACCTGTTTGGATTGGATTCTGGAATATTCTATATTGCCCATTCCAGAACAGCAAACACGTTGTATCCATCCCATGTTTGCTTGTGGCAAAAGGTTGTTCCATTTGTGGTTGTTTACTGTACGTAACCATAAATGTCTTTCCTCTGTGCTCCCTTTCAGTGCCCAAAATATGACTTCCCTTCAGCTTCATACTTGAGAGAAGAGAAAATATTGATGGATAGAATATTACGGTTCCACATGCTGCCACTCAGTGGGGTTAGATATTTGGGTGTCAGTAATAAGCTTGAGAAATCCACAGCCTGATGTGGAGGTGGAAAAATAGTAGTGGAAAAGATGCTGTGAAGGAGCTCATGATTGCCACTAAGCAGACAACTTTGGTTGACCGGTCTCGATTAAATTAGGATGACTCACAGGCATGTCTAGCCTGCTAGTACTACTGCAACAGAGAAAGAGGTTGGTGGACGTATGGGAATGGTTTGGTTAATTTGTTAATTAATCTGGTTTGGGACACCTTAATGTCTAATCTGTTTATATAACTTCAGATACATACTCAAACCTACTGCAAATATATGTGACTCTGTCTGTGAAAACCAGGCAAAGTTTTAAAATCAAATGAGATAATAAGCATCAATGTTTGTTTCACCTACAAATATCACTGTGATTTCAATCTTTGACATGTCATTACTTAGTCAATATTAAATATATAAAGGTTATATTTTCACAGAATGTTCTTTACATCTATGATTTTATGTAGAAAACAGTAAATCACAAAAAGATGACTTTAACTGGGTCTTCACAGGCAGGGTCACATATTTAACCACGTAGTAGCACAATCTTTCATTAAAATGTAACAACTTTGTTTGCCTCTGGCTGGATGACATATTTATCTTCTTGTATTGAGAAAGTGAAATGTGTTGAACGTGTCATGTTGACTTTAAAGGTTTTCTATATGCAAAGGTTCACAGCAGAATGAAGCGGGATTTTCCTGCCATCCTTCAGAACCAAAAGTGACACCTGTGATGTGTTTTTATTACTAGTGTGCCATTTAGTGTGTTCAAATAAGTGTTTGGCTTGGACAGCTCCTGTCATTTTACAGCTCTGCTGCTGTTGTAACACGACAGACATCTTTAGATCTAGTTCTTTTTACTGGCTATTCCAATTTTTCTACAGATTCGCCCCAATCATATCACTTTTTAATGACACTCTTTTATCTCAGGCCACGTTTTTACAATGTAATGTATTTCAGGTATTTAAAAGCTTTCCAGGGTTTTCCCTTTTTCATTTAGGCAGGAGTAGATTGCCTGCTATGTTTCTCTATCATGCCTTTATTGCCTCTATGCCATTATGGAAATACAAAATTGTTTTACAAAAAAATTGCTTTGAGAAGCTGGTTCTCATTATCATATCCAAACATGGCATTGCACAGTCGAGTTGAGAGTCGCTCAACCTTTCAATCGTGTGATAAAAAAGAAAGATTTTGTTTCATTAATTTTGGCTGTGCCATTTGAGAAAATATTGCGTTTTTAATTTGATGAAACCCTGCCTGGTGTGGCCTTGCTGACACAAGTATATAGTGTTGGCTGGTGTGTACGGTGAAAGCTAAATGATTTAGGAGAAAAATCTGTTGATTTAATGGCTAAATTGGTGGCACTGTAACACAAGTCAAGCTCGAAGACTTTTATATATTATTTTCATCTTTATCCGTCATCTTTAACTGTTTGGTCAGCTGTCCAAATGTCACACGTAACTCCCAATAATATTATTCATAATTGCCAGAGATCATTTGCGGGGGCTTTCACAGTATTTTATTGTAGGTTTTATTTTATTTTTTTTGTAGATAGAAATAAAAGCCAGTTTCCACAACCACTTATGTTAATTGCAATGTGATCACAGTATTGACCTGTGTGTCAAACAAAACAATGTCAGTGTCTCATGTCTGAACAGTGGCTGAACATTCTTTAAAAATGTGTGCAAAAGGAACAGAACTACTGAAGTGATGCAATTAACATTTTATTTGAATCCTTTTAACTAATAAAAACTAATTATTTTTCTTTAATGCAAGCTGAGGCCAGTTTTAATCACTGCGTGAATTCCAAAAGAGGATTACAGTGTAAAGCTTTACTTCTTTTTTTCAGAAGGGAAAGGAAATTAAATTTCTTCTTTAGCATAAATATTTAATATAATAATTAGAAGTGACCTTTTAAGGCAATTTGCTCAATATGTAGTGTTATTAAGCCTGATTATGGACAGAGATTTAACTTGAAGAATGTGTTGAGTTAATGAAACAAAATATATTTCCCATAAGATCATTTATGTATAATATGTATAAAATGTTTATTACATGTACCGTAACAACTCAATGAGTAAATGCAACACAAAAATATCCTTGCAAATTTTGCAATGATGTCATCACTGTTGATTTAAAAGTTGATTTTCAAACTATGTTAATACATTTTACTAAAGAAAAAAGGCAGAATTAAAATATATATGGAAATGATTAAAAACATTTGCATTAAAAAATTTGAATTTAATTGAAAAAATGTAAAAGCAAAATATATGGAAATTGTTCATAGCAAAGGAAAATCATTACACTTGCATTACAATTTACCTAATTCAAATGCTAAAACGCTTTCTTTCTTTGTAAGTACAAAAGTCAGATATGACAATGTCACAGCTTATTGTGACTGCAAATTTTGTCTAAACTTAGAGGAGAGGTAACAAAAGTAATTCATGACAGGTCTTTGCAACAGCAAACACCTCTTTGTGAGGTAAATGAATGCATTACGAGCTAAATGGTAACCAGATCATGGCTAGACATAATCACAGCAATCTAATTTGCATTCTTTTGGTTTGATATGATAGTTAATCTCCTTTTTGGCTTTATATTCAAAATTCCCAATGATATATGTGTCTTAAAATTTTATGAAATTTTTAAATTGTGCCACTCTTTAGCACATAGAGTATGCATCTACTTGACCTCAACAACAACATTATAGTAAGTCTTAGTTATGTCCAGTCACTAAATAAAATAATCTGTAATCTCTTGCCTATTACCTAGCAAGTTTTTTTCACCTAGTAAGTATTCTTGTGACATAGGGCTGAGTGGTCAGACAGTAGAAATGTAAATACAGATTCTTTTGTACAGTTATAATTTTTTGTGGTTGCCAAGCAATCAACAACTTGATGTATAAATATGCAATTCAGTAATGCGTGGTCAAAGGTGTCATCATATTATCTATTATACAATTGATTTTACAGCTAGAGATTAAATTTAGAATGTAGATTTTTAATCTTTTTTAAACTCAGTTGTTATATAACATGAAGCAGCTGTTCATACATTTTTAGCAGATTTCATTTGAGAAGAATAATCCTATTTTTTGGTTTGCGTCCATCAAGTTCCAAATAATAATAAAAAGAGATAAAGTACATTTCATTTTTGTAATTCACTGGATTATTAAATAAATAAATAGGCTTGCTACTATGGTTATGTAATATTTTAGGGTTTTCAAAAGTGTTTCAAAGTTGTATGATGAATGATGTATGATGAACCATTACCAGGATATAAAATTACCCACCCGTAATATAGTGTAAAATGTCTCCAGCCCTTGGAGACGGTATTTTCAGTTACCTAAAATCCTATAAATAATAAAACTTTAGGCATATTGTGATCACATTGCATAGTTCTTTTGTCTGATCTGCAAAAGTCTTTGTTTGAGTGGAACATGCGCATGTCTGTATGATCTATGGGAATGGTGTGAGGTCTATTCATCACCTGTGACACAAAATTTGCACTTTTGTTATCATTCATATAATGAACACAACTAATAATATTACATTTCTGCTGTAAGCTTGTGCCAGATTGATTTTGCTTCATAATTGTGTACGGTGTCTCTCCTTGGGTCTCTTGCGTCAAGTGGCAAATATCCACAACACGAGTCTTTTTATGAAGTCCTGGTAATAAATGTTATTCTGAAGCTAAAAAAAAAAAGAAAAATGGGCACCAGCAGATAAATAGCTGTTTGTATGCAGCTTTTGTTTTATAAAAAGTGATATGTGTACATATGTACTTTATATTGTGTTTTCTTTCTTTTTCTGTGTATGCAAATGTTGTAAACATTACGTTGGGGTTTGCTAAAATTGTAGTTCTTAACAAATAACAATGAGTATCCATACTAACAAGATGTTTTAGTGAAAAAGTGAAAAAATGCTAGTGTCCTTCATGAGAAAGCAAATAAAATTTCTCTCCACATCGCACAGTGATATTTGACTGTAAAACTGTAAAAGTAGACTAATAATCTGTCATGTCATTTGGTTTTGTTTTTGCAATTTAATGGATAATGTAATGTTTAACACTAATTCAGAACTAATTACACTAATTACATTTTATCTTCACAGGTTGATGCTGATGATGTCCTCACAAAAGAGGAGCAAATCTACCTTCTCTTCAATGCAAAGCGAAAATGTGAACGAATAATTAAATCCAAACATAAAATCACTGGTGAGTTAAAAAGATTATCATTTTTCAATCCCCTACATCATCCACACTACTAATCTCACTGTGGCTTTTTGCAACAAAAATCATCAGCCATTGATGAACCATTCAATCGCACCTGAAGCGATATTATCTGGAACCTCTGGTCATTTTAGCACCAGTGAAAAGATGTCGTTGATGTGGGGAGAAGTTGTCAATAAGCGTGTCTCCATAGGGAGGCCTTCAGGGGTCACGCTTCAGACGTGAGCGGTGTGACTGAGATGCTGCGGTCCGCCACATCCAATCAGGCTGATGCAAAGATAAATTGACATTGATTAAGTTAGAGCTCTTTACAACACTCCATCATAGAAAGCCAACAGAATCATTAGTTTCTGTAACATTGCCCTGACATGTCATATAAAAAAATAGACAGCTGTCTCTCAGCTTCTTTGTTTTGGGAAACACCAGGAAAAAATATTCAGCCGTGTCTGTCACTGTCAGTCAAACTGTTGTTTGGTTTTTGTTGTGCCTTTTGTGTATTTCAAGTGGGTGCTTTGAGAAATGTTGTCATTCTCTCTTTTCACTTCCATATAAAGACTAAAATTGATGTTTTATGTTTCTAATATACCTACAGAAAATGATAGGGCTCAGGGCTGCCACCTAATAAACGCAACAAAACGAGTGGGCTGTTTTCTGGAATTTTTAACAGTAGACACAGTCCATACAAACTAAATGGAACAGCCAACATTCTCAAATAAAAACGCTATTTTATTTTTGAAAGTTAAAGTATAAAGAAAATCAGAACTTTATGCACGCTCATCTCATAAATACGATAATTTTGACTATAGTTTCTCTGAAGAAATCCTGAAATTCGTCTGTAACAAGTAACCCAATGACCTTACAAGCAGCGTATGTAGAATTCATTGGCATTGTGGCATCAGAAAAGGTTTTTTTCTGAATCAAATAATACTAGCTGCTAAAAGTGTTCAAAAGTTTCCCTTGGAAAATAGCATAGCACGGTTCTATGTAATCCCTTTTGGGTCATTTGCCACGTTAAATAGAGATCTAGGAGTAAAAGAGTGTGTGAAACGGTTTGATTTTTTACGGTAACCTCAGTTTCCTTTCACTGTAGTTGTTTTTTTCTCTGGAGGATTGACTCAAAAGCGGTTTTAATAACCTTTTTTGGCGGCCTATTGTCATAGCCAGACTGCCGTATTATTTTCTTCTCATCACAGGCTTATTTTACTTTTGTTAAGTCACTTTTGTCTCACAGCTTGAAACAGTTAAGGAATTGTTTATGTGCGAACCGAAGTGGACATTTAGGAACCCTATAGCCCAAAAGCCCAAAAGCTTGTTCTCACACAATGAGAGTGTGCGTTGGACTTTTCAGTTTTATGTTACAAAAGGGATGAAACATGACACAGACTGCAGAACATTGGAAAACACAAGATATCCTGTGCAGTTTTTAAAGTGTGATTAAATTTTGATAATTTATGAATATAATTGTATGTAACTTTGCTATTTTTCCTTTTTATATTTTATATTTAAATATATTATATATATATTTTTCCTTTTATATATTTTATATACATATTTTAGATTTTAAACTTTTATACTTTTTATACTCCTTGTGTAGTATACAGAAAAAAATGTTTTTATAACATATGCTTTGTAACTTTGTACTTTGTAATAAATGCACCTATATTTAGGCCTCATATACAGTACTTCATAAGTAAATACTTGCTTAAATACAATTTATTAAACTTAAAGAAAAACAGTAATTAAATATTACTACTGTTTCCAGACGGAGACTGGTACATTTTAAAAATACACCTTCTGAGGTTTTTTGCCAAGGTTATTTCTGACTGTGTTAACAATTTAGTGCATAGAGCTAAAAATTCAGTTGCAAACCATCCAGTCTCAATGCAATGAATGGATTAATTCATTTAAGTTAGATTTGTCAATATTTATCATAAATATTTGACACATTATTTTTGTCTCTGACAGTGGTGACCTATATTAAGTGATGGGCAGGGAAAAATAAACATATGTTAAAAAAATTGGAAGCAGTAGTTTGCACCTGAAAATAAATGAATACTGAATACAAATTCATCCTAAATAATTCCTTGATACATAAACATTGTTTATTTTATTTTTCAGTCCAGTACCTAAGAAGCAATGAATTGTTTTATTTTGAGTTTAACTTAAACTTTACCAAACAGGATGTGGCAAACGCTTGACCACTGCTGTGTTTATGTAGCAAACTGTGGAGATGTTCTGAAATAAGCCTTCAGTTAATCCAGCAGCAGCGTGAAAGCGGTGTGTTATGATGATGAGGGCTTAGGTGTTCCTGTCTCATATCAAAGTGCACTGATCTCAATGCATCTGGACGGTGATGGTGAGCAGGGGTCTGGCATCTCTTTCAGATGGTGTTAATGTTACCTTGTCTGAGCTATGTCACACCTAATGCCTCCAGACGTCTCTTTAGTGTCACTGCCAAGATGGACAACTGAACGTTTTCGCTCGTACAAAGTCATTTCCAGTCTCTCTTTCATTGCCGGCGGCAGATTATTTTTAAATGACTGGTATGGTAAGAAACAGACAGGGATAATTCAAATGTACAGTAGGTTTCAAAATTTTAAACTATTTTGATTTTTTTTTCCAGTTAAACACCTTTGCTTTGTTGTTAATCGTGTTATCACTTTAATAACTTAAGTGAAAATATGAATTATAAAACTAATTTCTAATTAGTTACTAAAATAGATATTTAATACATGTATAAATATGTAATGTTTCCATTCTCTTCTGCGTTAATGACAGCCTTTACTCTAGCTGGCACTGATTCCAAGAAAATTGATGGTCCATGTTATTTCTAGGAAATATTAAAGAGGGATCATGTAACACTTTGAGATAACGAGACATTTATTGTCTATCAAAATTTACCAACTTGTTTCGACTCAAGAGCCTTCATCAGCACTTGTACGCCACAAGTGTTGCTGGATCTCTCATTATTACTCAGCTGATTTATTCCATGACCATGTACCTTCCCAGATTTACTTTCATCAGATCCATGTTATTCCAGCATGATTTGAGAGCGTTCCAAAATGCTTCCATTGAATTTCAATGGGCTCCTGATCCTTTGCACAAATCCAATATATATGTCACCTTGTATTTCCTAAATATTAAAAATACATTCTTAGAGATTGTTCAGGATGTTATTAAATTGCAGTCCATTGTTTAGGAAAAATAGATTTAAATCTACAAAATGTATCATGCAGTTAAGTAAAAGCATAACTTAACTGCCGTCTCAAAGTATGATAAAGTCTCAACTTCATCAGATCTATTCATAGCATCTGTTGTGATGTTATTTGCGCAGGATCTCGGGTGTGATTTTCTGCTTTTAGGTCTTTGCTTTGGGCCAGTGAGTCAGATGTGAGCAGTATGTACCTGATGACTCCTCACTGTTTCTAGTGGCTGTTTTCTGACCCCTTTCGGAAGGTTGCACACGTCTTAGTAATCATAAAACAGCAGAAGAAATTTTGAATGTGAAAGGATGTAGAGCGTCGTTGTGCTGTTTGATTTTAGGTGCACAGGCCAGAATGTCAGTCGATGTTTTTTTTTTTTTGTGGTTGGAAAGCTTTTTGTATTTGTGTCAGTGATGTGACACTCGTTTAATGCTTTAAATGACTTACCTCAGTATAGTACCTGTTTTTTAAGAAAAGATGCTAAAAAAATATTATTTTTCTTTTTTAACAAATCTAAACGCATTTTTACCTATTTTCTTAAAAATCAGGCTTAATATTTATTAAGTACTGAAATTGGGATACTGTACTGAGGTAAGTCATTTAAAGCATTAATGCACTTATTACTTATTATTTTTTGTTTTAAAAATAATTGTTGTATGTATATTGGTAATGGTGATTAAGAAATAACTGTTGTGAGACAGACAGACAGAAAATTATGTTATTGCTTTTCATTTATTGGTTACACTACTTGAGTCACTAAATGAAAACATATGTAGAAAGTTTTTATTTCTGAGAATGCGTTTTAAAGCACATTTGTTCATCATCATGGATGATTTCGTCATCATCATATATTTGCATTGACCTATTTTTATGTGTCTTCTTTGTAGATTCTGAGATTGCTGTTTGTTTTGCACCGCATTAGATTTTCTCCAGGGTTTGAAGAAGGTCACACCCGCCTCTCTCTCTCTGAATGTTTAGTATGCATTCATGCAGCCTCGGTATTGGTCTTGTCCTGCATTTGTGGTCTGAGAAGTTTGACGTCTGTTAGTTGTCTTCTGTCTTTCTCCTTCTGTCTGCCCAAGCATCGCTCATAGTCATTTCTAATTGTAAGCTATTGCCAATGACGTTTCTGCCCATATTGCAATAAATCCATGTCATAGTTAATTATTCAAATTTCCCACAGAAACAGCAGTAAAACCAAGTCTATTTTCAAG
Organism: Beaufortia kweichowensis; assembly: GCA_019155185.1. NCBI lineage: Eukaryota > Metazoa > Chordata > Actinopteri > Cypriniformes > Gastromyzontidae > Beaufortia > Beaufortia kweichowensis. Next base: position 8,842,198 of record CM032797.1, on the reverse strand, counting down.
AATTCGCAATCAAAAATAAAGTAGCTGCCCGTTGCTTCCCTGAGTGAGGAAAGACGCATTGCACCCTCACCAATCCTTTGTAAGACCACCCTTGATGTTTCGTGCTGTCGTTTTTGTGGTTTCATCCACTAACCGTTCCACCAACTATTATTAGACCGTCAGATCGGTGGTGTGTATTTGAGATTGTTTGCTCAGCAAATAGTTAGCCGAGTCGGTTTAGCTATTCTAGTCTGGGCTGTAGGTGGCGGAGCCTAACCTCAAGTCAAGGCTAGGCCTCAGTGCTCGCCAAACTGCAAAGCTCTCTTATTCGTTATTATTGCATTTTTGTGCTTCGGTTAAGACCAAGTCTCCATGGCGGGGTATGAACAAGGTTCTCATTGAGAGAGACACTGAGGTTTCAGCCTGGGTAGCACAGAGAAGGGATGTGGCTTCCACAAGCCTCTGTGCCTTGTGTGTGAAAATAGCCTGATGCTCAAACTTTGCGGTCTGGGTGTAAAATAACATATAAAAACGTTCATATATCGAAACCCCTCCACAATTCAAAGCAGGCGTCGTGAATCTCATGCGAGAGGGGGCTAGTAGATAAATATTATTTAAAAACCCCAAATGACATCATCAATACCCAAACCTCTGATACGATTATAGCTTCCTCATAACCTTGGAATTTAGGAAATTATATATGAGATGTTTCTGTGCTGAGTTATATTTAAAACCAGCGGGGTATTGAAGGTGGTCTGTGGGTTTATGGTTTGTGTGTACTGCAAAAACCCCCACATTTGGCTATTGTTTTTTTGGAAATGTGAAACACACACGCGGTACTCCCTCCAGGATGCTCGTCCTGCGAAACAGGCCTGTTTTCAGAAACTCCCCTTTAATTAGATTCACAAAAGTGACAAGCTGGTCTCCAGGCATATAAAATGTGCTCCATCATATCCTTTGATTTTCCCTCAGAAAATCTTTAATTACAGGCATAGGAAAATAATGGATCTGCAGCAAAGCCATACACTGTTGAGTTTTATCCTTAACTAGTTATTTGCGGCAAGTTGGGGGCAGCTGGTTTCAATAACAGCGAATGAAGGCAAAGCCAGAAGTGTGTTCTTTGCCAAGAAACTGTGGAAAAAGGGCATTTCTCTGCCTTTATCAGAGGTTTGGGGGTCTGCACTCATACACTCATGTGTTAATAGTCAAACGCTTTTAAAAAGAACCTTAATGTGCTTCATTGAAACATTTCACATCCTGTGTGTCAGTAAGTAATTCAGCACTTATTTGTCAAGAAAAGCTCAGTCGTAATATTAAAGTGTGAAATATTCTATGTGGTCTAAAGTGCATGTTGATTGTGCTCCATTTTATATTTTAAGAACTGATTGACAACAACCTTTGTTACTCCTTCAAGAATAAAAGCCGCATTAGCCAGCTTTGACCCCACAGAGGCGTGAAGTTACTTCGGTTCATGCAACAAAGGAGAAAAGTTGTGTGTTTTGCAGTAGCTGTTTAAGTCATTGAAAGAGATTCTCTAAAGGCTGAAGTTCTGAAAATTTTGCAGTTACAGCAGGTGCAGAGATAAAAATACAGCAACAGGTGGAGAGACATGGTTAATGTCTATAATTATACACACCGTTTACCATTAACATTACCTTGGTAACTGAGGGGTAGCGCTAATTTGTAGCCCCACGCTTAAACTTTGCTCTTCTTTCACATTTTCTGCACTAATTGTGGGGTTTTCTCTTGGGTTTGTTTGCTTTTCTATGTTATAATTGTGTTTTGACATTGTTTCACTGCCCAGTGTAAAAGATAATACTTAAAATACCATAAAATATTCTGCTACATGTACAATCAAATAAAACATCAAAATCAAAACATGTCTCTTATGACCATACATGATTTTAAACATATTTATCAAAAGTACTGTTTATTCTTTTATGTTTACAACATTTTAATGAGAATTACTGTGTGCACATTTAGGGTATGTAATGAAAGATGTGTTTATCTGGTTATTGGTGTTTTGTTCGATTTGGTTCCCTTCTGTACTTTCATGAAGCCTCATTAAAGAGCAAAAGCATATATCAGGTTCTCATCTAACTGCTTCTTATGAATAACTATGAAACACATGGGGGTTTAAATACAATATAAATTAAGTCTAATGCTGTTATTAAGTTAGCTTTTCTATTACAAAAACGTATAATGCATTGTAAGTCGCTTTGGATAAAAGCATCTGCCAAAAGCGTAAATGCAAATCTAGCTAGTTGTTATGTGTATATCAAGCACATTCTTGATCTACAAAAATAGCATTTAAAATAATCATTTCTCTGCCTCTGTAGCAGCTTACTTTTTTGGATGACTTTACAAATCTTTTCTGTACCCGTCCCTTCCATTACATGGCTTCATTTTGGCCACTCACAAATCCATTTCTAATTATCTTGAATCCTTTTTCCTTAATAAAAATTAGCCTGTTCATTGAAAATGTCACATTGCAAAACTACTGTAAAATGGGTATGTAAGTGTTGAGGATGCCGCTGTCAAACTCTTTCTGTCCTCTGGCTCTGTCGTCACATTGTGGGGGAGGTTATTCATGAACTGGTGCAGTGGGTGCGTTGTTCTGGTGGACTAGAGTTCACTTTTTCTAAATGTCATCCTGCTTTATGTCACAGAGGGTTACTGCCTCCCGGAGTGGGATGGCATCGTCTGCTGGCCCGAGGGAGCTCCTGGAAGAACCGTGTCCACTTCCTGCCCGGATTACATATATGACTTCAACCACAAAGGTGAGACCGCAGCGGCTGGTTAAATGACACATGCCTGCAGCACATGACTTTCCCTCGACAGCACTGGATAACCTTCAGAGCTGCAAGCCACTTCCAATATCATTTGTTTTGCAGGCAGAATCTCTCTGCATTTCTCATTTTATTCTCAATTTTGGGTTAATGCTACTATAGACCTACATTTACAGTACATACATGTACAGTATGTATATTATATTATATTATATTATATTATATTATATTATATTATATTATATTCGATATTATTATAATAGATTCTTCAAAGCATATATATATATATATTAATAAAAGATAAATAATATAAAAAGACTGAAAACCCTGAGAATTCTGTTTTCATCAACCAGTCCAACTACACACTCAATAATGCAAAAATAGCATGTGGTAACATCTCACCTTTCATTGAAAATAACAAGTTTTGTAACACAATTACTTTTTAAAGTAAGATCTCTCAACACTGGTAATAAAACCCTGGATAGATTTAAGCATGACTCAAGAGGTTTCCTAACATAACATTTAGAAATCAATTAATAATGACATAAAGTGACATAAAGGAACTAATTGGATGTCTTGGTCAAACTCGTCCATTTATCCCACAGTAGTGGGTGGTTTTACTTTATTCCTTTAATCAATATATTCATCTGTAATTGCATCGCTGTTGAGCAAACACAACAGCAGCAAACACTATTAATGTTATAGGCTGTTGCTCTATTCTGTCAGTTTCTGAGAAATAAGTGTGAATGACCTAAGTAAAGAAACTGTAAAGGATGTTGATGTATTTTCAGGACATGCCTACCGTCGCTGTGATATGAATGGAACTTGGGAACTGGTTTCCAGTAATAACAGAACCTGGGCTAATTACAGCGAGTGTGCAAAATTCCTTACACATTACAACCAGAACCAAGAGAGGGTAAGACCTTTGACCTTTGAGTCTGCTTATTCAGTGTTTTCTGTATTACGTTATAACCAGATAAATCCTTCTAGTTTACTGACAAAACTTGCTTTGTGCAGGATTTTCAATGTTAATGTTAAAGATTAGCTTTGACAGTTGTAGTGTGTCTTAAGATTACATATACAAACTATTTTCGGTTTCTTTTTTATTTTTAAACAGGCTGCCATAAATAAAACAAAAACTAAATTACATCAGGCAGAATTTGAACTCAGGTCACCCACATTTGGTTTGACATCTGTTGATGTTAAGATTAAAGTCTTTTGTTTGTTTAGTTTTGTTTGGGTTCGTTTCTCATCTGTCTGCTGTTCATTTCGGTGTAAACTGGCAGAAAGTCAACCGAGCTTTGGGCAAAACTATTTACCATTTAGATGAGGAATGCACATACACTGCATCCTGAAAAAACCCATCTGAGGAAAACTGATTCCTCTTTTGAAGTCAGAATAGAATATAATCAATGAAATCAGCAGCATCAATGTGGTTCACCAAAGAAAGCTACAATTTGCTTTTTACATGGTGACTGTGGCGTGGTTTCCCAGAAACTTCAAAATGCAGGAAACACTGATTTATTAATTATTTAAGCATTAAATAAAAACTAATTTCTAGAATTTCACGTTGTTACACTGCATTGTAATGTTTACATATCAGTTTGCAAGGCAATTTAGGCATTTCAGAAGTTGATTAAGACAAGAATCTTTCATTTAAGACTGACGCAACAGGGTATGATCAAAATGCCACAAAATGAGATTTTTATTACAGTATATTTATTTTTCAGTCAGAAATGAAAGGAAGTTCAGCTGAATTTGTGTGATAATGCATCAGATTTGGCAACTAAAACAGTATGAACAGTTGTTTGCATTATACTCCCAATAGCAAGTCTCTCCTCGTATTATAATTTTCTTACATTTCTTCATTTAAAGCAGTCCTGTCCACTGATTGTTTTTACGCATTTCACATCTATACTATTGTATTCTTCAGTCTTACCTCAATACATTTCGACTGTGTAATCTTACAACCTCTACATGAATGGACTGAAATGAAGAAATTTTAGCATTATGAGAATCTTGATGAAGTGGATCTTTAAGTAATTTTCTAATTTAAACCTTTCAAAGCAAGTGTCTGTAGTTTGTCACACAGATACTCAGTTCAAACTGTTGCTATTACACGTATCACACATATCATATCATTTGTTCATTGATTAACAGGCCATAGCAGATTGCACGTTTACAATCACATCTGATGAGCTCTAAAACATGTATTCGAGATTGATCCTTTCATAATTTTCCTATATCAGATGTGTAACTATGTATAATATTTTCTTTAAACATGCTTCTAAGAGCTTTGGTTCCTGAGAGCGCTTCAAATATTCCTTCCAATTTTTTGTTCCAAATTTTGCATCACATTTTTTCCCTTTGAACTGTAACTTGGTGGCTTGATTGTGGGATCCATATTTTGAGGTCTCGCTTTTTGCTTTCCATGTTTACATTTGATGAGCTCCCAAGAGGCACTTCTGCATTTAATGAAAAATTAATCCAGTTAAATGAAACGCTTTGCAGCGCAGCGACCGAGCGTCACAAACGGAGCATCGGGTTTGGCCATTGCCCCATGCACTAAATGATAGCAGCTGGCAAATCTCTTGTTTCAGATCACCACAAAACACGCACCGCCGATCCAACTGCAGCTCGGTCCCGAACTGACGCTACCCGCCTGCATGCAGCCATCCGAGTTAAAAATGTGGCAGCTCACCGCTTGCTTTTTGTCAGGCCTGTGAACTTAAAGACAAACTATTTTCGCATAAGGCTGCGAGTAGACACCTTAGTCACAGAGCGTCAGCTTGCTCTCCAAATAAACATTAACGTTTCAGAGAGAAAAAGCACCTCAGGCAAGGATTCGCTCTGTAATTCCTTTAGCTGCACTGAAAGATGCAGTTTTAACATAAACTGAATATTTGTACTGTTATTCAGTAATATTTACTGAGTATTAGTGCTGACATTTTTATTCATAAAATTTTATGTGGTGTAAACAGTCGTAAACTGTGGGATAATGATAATATCTTAAAAGTGCTCTTAAATTGCACAACATAAGCAGTGAAATGTTTCTTTGCACTAGTCAACAAGCTATTAAATTATGATCAATGCAAAAGTGCCTATACTGTAGGTGTCATCCACCTTTTTATTTGTGGTTGTTTTATAACATAATATAACTTTATCATTTTTAACCACCCAGCAATTAATAAAGTCTCTTGAAAGGGATAATTCTCTCAAAAATGAAAACTCTCATATTTACTCAACCTCATGTAATTCTAGCTGTGTATGACTTTCTCTCTTCAGATAAACACACACTAAATTTCTTAATTTTGTGCTCTCATGGGTTTTTTTGTTTCAGTTTCACTAGAAAAAGCTCAAAATATTATCACACCTGTTGTTTCGCTTCAGAAGACATTTGTGACCCGGCCTATGAAAAAACAGCCAGTCATTACAATTATTTTTGTGATTTACTGTTTTCTACATAAAATCATCCTACATAATGTAAATAACCTTAAAATCGTTAATATTAACCAAGTAATGACATTTATAGATAAAATCAGACGCTTGTTATGTTTAATGCTTGTTATCTCATCATTTGATTTTAACAGACAGGATCACATTTATTAACACAATGGAGTTATTTGGATTACTTTATTGATGCTGTTTATCATGGATATATGTGATTGTTGGAGCAAGTTGGACCAACACATGGACATAAAGTTAATTTTTTTATAAAAGCATTTTTAGCAGAAGACAGGAAGTCATATACAGAGGAATTATGGGATCATTTTCATTTATAGATGAACTATTCCTTTAATGTCAATGTCAAAACAGATCTCTGTATTTTTTAAATATAGATCTCTACATTTGTTTTATTGTTTATTGTTTATTTATTGTTTTCTGGTTTATTGTATGTTGTTTGTGTGCGCCTGCTGTTGTCAACATACAACATTTCTTTGTTCCCCTAAATGAATCCTAGTGCAGCTGATTGGTTGTAGAAGTCATGCAAATAGTTAAATGAAGATGATCCGTCTTTACTTTAATTGATTTTTGTATAATTACCCCTCCATCAGGAAGGTTTAACTTCTAATGAGTAAGCTTTGTCAGCAGAGCTCACACAATGAAGAAATATCAATACCCCAAGTCACTATGTGAAATAGTAATTGAAAAACACATGACAGGGATGGATATTGGATTTCCAAATCACTGACTATCCCTTGTGGACAGTTAAATCAATAATGAATAATTAGAAAGAGTATGACAGAGTATGTAGATCCACCAAGAGCAACTGCCCTCATAAACCGAATGACCATGCCATGAGGAGACTCAAAAAGAGCTTTATGGGAGAGTGGCAAAGTGAAAGCCACTGTTAATAAAATGTTTGCCAGAAGGCATGTGGAAGACTGTGAATCCAGCCAGAAGAGGGTTCTGTAGTCTGACAAGACTATAATTGAGCTTTTAGCCATCAGACTAAACAAGATGTTTAAGTCAAGCCAGACAATGTGCATCATCAAAACACACAGTATCAAACTGTGAAGATGCATTTCTGTTGTTGGACCTGGAAGGCTTGTGAGGTCTGATGGGGTTGTTTTTTCAGAAATCTACAGAAAATGGCTTAAAAGCAACAATGTTATTGTCCTGACGTGGAGTCCAGATCACAGTTCAATTATTGGCTGGACCTGAAAAAGATGTTTACTCACTTTCTTTATTTAACTTGATTGAGTTTGAGCAGTGTGGTAAAGAAACAGTCTAAACTATTACAATAGATGCACTTCTGGCAGCAATTATGGTTTTGAGTCTCCCTCTATAGATCTTAATCAGCTTTGCACATCTATTTAATAATGTACATTTACATTTTACATTTGACAGACATTTACATTAGTTTTTATCAAATGCGACGTACAGAGCATTCAAGTGAAATATTTTTTATTAGTATAGTATGTGTGTTTGGGAATCAAAACCCATAAACTTGCTATAACCCATAAACTTGCTATAACCCATAAACTTGCTAAAAATGCAAAATGCTCCACCAATTAAGCTACTTTTATTTTCACTATAATTTGTATTTATTGTAAAATGTAATTGTTTATTGTATATTTGACATACGATAAATATATTTGTCTTAATGCCGCTGTTTTATGTCCAAAACTATCCAAGTTATACAGAGAAATTAGCATATACTGTATACTTGTATGTAAATATACTTGTATTTAAATTTCAGAATGATTCATGTTCTTGCCCTCTCTCTTTCTCTTTCTCTCACTGCTGTCTCCACTCAGGAGGTTTTCGATCGACTTTACCTGATCTACACGGTGGGCTACTCCATCTCGCTGGGATCACTTATGGTAGCGACAGTAATTCTCGGCTACTTTCGGTGAGAAAAACCTCCCTTATCAGTTTTTATCAGAAAAGATTCACAACAGGCCTTTATAACGGCAGTCTTAAAGCCTTCTTCTCATCCTGGGGGCTATACAGAAAAAAAAGTTTTTGTGGTTTCGAGTGATGATTTGTTCTCATGTCAAAAATGTCATATCAAACCAGATGCGAGTATGTGAAACTTTGTTATATTGTTGTGGTTTAGTCTTGATATGTTTTGGCATACACACCTGAATCGAAAATAAAACCTCGTTTAGTCTGCGTCCTTAGGCTACAATTAATGTAAAACATCCATACTTATGTTTTCTGTTTAGTACTTGTCACATGTTTTCTCATCTTTTTAGTTGTGGTTTGAGTTTTGCTAGTTTATTAAATTTTCAATGATTTTTAAAACTTTAGCAATCGTCCTTGGTGTAAAAGGGTCTTAAGTATTAAGGTCCACAGTTCCTAACAGTTCCATAAGAATCAAGCTTTTGTTATTAATGTCTTTAAGGGGTTAAAGGTAATTTTTTTAGTGTGTGCAGAGAAATGGCAAACTGTTTAGTATGGTCAAACTTTGCGTTTTGGCATTTGACTAAAAAGATCAGTTTTCCTAATGAGCTGCATCAAATGAATGTTTACCCAATAGTTCACGCTGGCCGTTTTTCAACATTAAGACATACGAGCGCATTTATTACTTTCACGTTCAATCGTTCCATTTTCATTACTAATTAATGCAAAGAGGTCCCCTTCGGTATTTATCCAACAGGCTTATTCAAATAAAAGGTCGGATCGTGCACAGAACGAGCTGCTGACAGGTGCCGGGTTCGACTTGACAGAGTTCCAACGTTCAGTGTTATTAAAAACCGGCCCCTCGCCTGGGCACCAGGAAATGCAGAGCAGGAAAATGACTTTAATAAGGGCTCGTTTGGTCGGGCTGCCAGTCCGTCCGTGCTCTCCGCTCGTAGCGTCAGAGGTCTGGTCTCAGGTGCACGAGCTGTGGGACGTCAGCCATGCGGATCCAGGACTCTTAGACATTAGCAGCAGTGTCTGAAGAGCGGAAACAGCTCCCCGGAGTTTCCCGATCGATATTTCCCGCCGGGACGGTGGTTAGACAGCAGTTAGTCTAATGATGAGGAGGCAAATGATCCACACTGTCACCCTACACTCTCCAGAGCACTGAGAGGAAAAACAAAAACAAACCCAAAATGATTAGCCAAGGGTTTTGTTTTTCATCAAGCTTCTCTGCCGGGGGAAACAAACTGAACAGTTAAGCTGCATTTTGGGAGGGTTTGTAAGAAATGGCACAAGAGCTGATTTTTTTAAACCAGCCACCACAAGCCAGGAATGGATAGCGCTTGCACAAGAAAATGACATTTTTATGGCTTTCTCAAAAACATTTCGACCACAAATTTTGTTTCTCATGATTGTAAAAACTTAAAGGCTTATGCTTAAATACTTGAAATGAGTTTTGTAGACAAATTTATGAAAAGCTCCAAGCAAGTGTCCAACATACCAGCAAATTTCAGTATTGTTTGAAAAGCACCTCAGGATGTTTCTCATGAAGTTTGCTGAGTGCTGTATATTACATATTGGCATATCGGGGTCTCGGGAAAGTCACTGTTGTGACTTTAATCAATTTTTTGTAATGAATCTGAGCTTAAGTGTAATTTTGCAAGATAAGATACTGCATTAGAACAACTAAATGCTAGTGTTGCCATTGCTTTACTGCTTATTCATTGAGAATTGATTTGTTGATGAGAATTGGCAGGTTTATATCACTGTGAAGCCAGACCTAAATACGCTTTGTGGATTCTTGTCCCATAGAAACAATACCGATGTGATGTGAATAACAAGTTAACTCAGTGATATCCTTCACTGCTTTTAATTCTTGTTCTTTATTCCATTCATCATAACTTACATTATCATGTATACAACTCCAACTATTGGATTGTTGATGGTGTCATACAAATAGGAAAGACATTAGGGACTAGCAAAGTACATTTTGATGTAGGATTATGAAGACAAACTCTTTTAAGAATCCTGATGTACTGTATAACATGCCTACAAACATGCATACACAAGTTTGGCCCTTACTGTGAAAGCCAGGCTAAAGTCTCATAATCTTATTGTAAGATTTGGAGCATCAAAGTTGATTTTGATCATTCATTTGACTATAATCTTTTACATGGCCTTACTCATTGAATATCAAGATTATATTTTCTTAGAGTGGTCTTTACATTATGCAGGATGATTATATGTAGAAAACAGTTAGTCTCAAAAAATGACTTTAGATGGTTTAGATGGTAGTTTTTTCATATGTGCAACATCTATCTGAGCCCAATTTTCAGTGATCATCTGTCTAGTGGTGGTTGCGAAACAGTTGTCAAAATTGCGATACTAATTTATTTCTTCTCTTCGATGAAAATGACATTTTAGTGGCACCGTTTAGTGTGAAGTTAAAAATTAAGTATGTGTTGTTAGGCATCTTTTAGAAGACAAACCTGGCTGGTGACATTGGTGCCAAATTAAAACATAAACAAATAAACAGCAGTTTTGAACACATTCCTCAGGGGATTTTCTCTAATAGACTTACTCCGGTCAAGCCCTTTTGAGAAAGTGTAGACAAGCTGAAGGAAATTTGGGTAGCACATGTTTGCAATTTTGTTTTTATAGCTCACTTTTCCAGCACTGCATTTTCAACATTTGGGCTTTCCGAACTCTTTAAATCAGAAGAATGTGTTACAGTCAGCGACAGGCTCATCTGGATCAAATTAAGACTAGTATTGTTCTTCTAGCATTGGAAAGCAACTGAAACACACACACGTCTGCTATTACATGGTGCTGTTCAGCGATATCCCGGCATGTGATTTCATGTCTCTGTATACACCATTTACAACTATTTACATAATGACACCTGTTTTGATCCCATCTGTCTCTCCTTTTTTCTGCATTTAGCCGGCTGCATTGCACCAGGAATTACATCCACATGCACCTGTTTGCATCGTTCATGCTGAGAGCCATTAGCATCTTCGTGAAGGACGTGGTGTTGTACTCGGGTGCTGCGCTGGAAGAAATGGAACGAATTAGTGTGGAGGATCTCAAGTCCATCACTGAAGCTCCTCCTGCTAACAAAAACCAGTTTGTAAGTGTATCACACATGTGATCGAATACTTTCCGATCAATAACTGCAGTGGATCAGTAAGGTTTGGTTACTCTTTGGTTGCCATAGAAGCATACGGAAGCATCATTATCATTTGTTTAAAGGCATTTGTTGCGTCATGCCACGAACACCTTGCAGTTTTTTTTACTGCATAATTTTGTAACTAAGAAACTGAGGGCTTTCAATTAAAATATGTTAATTGAATTATAAATGATTTTTTCTATTAACATGCAAATTGGTCTGCACTCTTTAATTTCAAATGATCTAAGCATTACCACTAAGACTCTTTTAGAAGTGACAGGCATAATAACAATGTTATGTCACAGCATGAGTCATTTTATATTAATATTAAATTATATATTGATATTAAATTAGCTTAGGGTTCTGTAAATTCTGTTACCATTTGGTTTTAACCTTTTATATAATATATAAGTGGTATATATATCATATTACATAATCATGTGGTAATATCTGTGTTTGGATAGTCGAGTAAATTAAATTGATAACTGTCACGGCACATATTGAACACTTGGAAATGCATTCTCCGATCTACAGTTTTTATTGAATATAGTGATTACTGTTGGCACATTTCACTGATATCGCAGCACAGAAAAATCATAAAGAACACCTTAGCAACTATCCACTGCATAGCAGCGCAGTACAATCTCACCGTCTGCTCGGACAGTCAGCGCTCACATTTTCTTTAGAGTAAAATGCAATTTCCTACATACATCAAAAGCAAATGAAGATGAGATGCATGCTGAATTTATTTCCTCATTTCCAGATCGGCTGTAAGGTGGCTGTGACTCTCTTCTTGTACTTCCTGGCGACTAATTATTATTGGATCCTGGTGGAAGGCCTGTACCTCCACAGCCTGATTTTCATGACCTTCTTCTCAGACAGGAAGTACCTCTGGGGCTTCACTTTGATTGGTTGGGGTGAGTAAACAACATCTCGTTCACTAATATCTCTAATACACAGTGCTAGAAAGTCATTATTCAGTTTTTGGACACAAAGGCTAAATCAAATTGAAGGGATTCAATTATTGTTTTCTTTAGATTTCTCTTTGGGTTCATTTGAAATAGCGCTTAATTAATCTGAGATTGTCCAATTTACTGAATTTTGGCAACAGTTACTATTGGGTTTTGTTAATTGCCCCAGCAGTGAAACTGAAACGAAACCAAATGAAACCAGCAGGCACGTTTGTGGAGATGATCTGGACTCTACGCTCCTGCATTGTACACACTGTGCGGTGTAGTTGGACGTGCACAGCGCATACAATGTGGATGTCGTAGAGGGCTCATCCACCTCAGTAAAGCTTAAACTAAAGCTGCAGGGCTTTGTAACAATGGTTTTACAGTACATTTTTACCAATACCGAAAGCTGTATAGTTTTAAAAACAATGTTGTCTTGGCAATTCTGAGCACAGTTTGAAACTGTAAAGTCTGTAATGAAAAGTTTGAGTTCAAAAGTTTGATTTGAGCATCATTACATCAAACATTTTTCATCAAAATCCTCCAAGACCACAGTATCGAAGCTTTGCATGAATTGCAGCTTTATAGTGTATGCCAAAAATGTCTAATTTGTCTCTATTTTTGTTTCTTCAACATTTCTTCTTGATATATTGATATCTGAGCACTTTAAAGGAAATAGTTCACCCAAAAATGAAAACTCTTTCATCATTTACTCAACCTCATGTCATTTTAAACCTGTATGACTTTCTTTCTTCTGCCAAACACAAAAGAAAATCTTTGAAGAATGTTGGGAACCAAATAACATTGTTCCCATTAACTTCCAATTATATAAACACAAATCACTGAGACATTTCTCAAACTATATCTTCGTTTGTGATCCACAAAAGAAAGAGTCATAAGTAGGTTTTGAATGACATGAGGGTGAATAAATGATTGGTGAAGTTTTCCTTTATGTCTCTTGAGACAGAAGTTTCCAAGCAATAACATTTTCCTCAGGGTATCCGTGTATACGGCCTGAGAGGAACCAGACACAGCTGATGACTAACCGTGCACTTCTGAATGTAATATCTGGAAACTCACATGATGTTTTACTAAACAGGTGTTCCTGCGATGTTTGTGACCATCTGGGCCAGCGTCCGGGCCACACTCGCCGACACTGAGTAAGTCCTTCAACTGAAAACTGTGTGCCAGTATTAACAGTATTTCCATTCCTACAAAACACTGAATTTTAATGTGCATTTTAATATGGATTTTAGCATGTCAACAAATTAAATTCTGTGTATTTGGGTAAATGTTCAAATAAAATGTTATCCTTTCTTACGCATGGAATATCTTCACATACGGCTCATATAAATAAAACATGGCTATGAGTATCTGTTAAATATAAATAGGATGTAGATTGGCTTGTAAAAGTAACCGATTTGGTTTATGGTCAACAGGTGCTGGGATTTAAGCGCAGGAAATCTAAAATGGATCGTGCAAATCCCTATTCTCATTGCAATTGTTGTAAGTTTAAATTGTGTTCTGTACCACATTTCTTCATGTAATTACTGTAGATATGAGTGTAATTCATTGTCCATTAAAATCACTGTATTTATTTTCCCCCAGGTAAATTTTTTGTTGTTCTTGAATATTATAAGAGTCTTGGCAACAAAACTCAGAGAAACGAATGCAGGGAGATGTGACACCAGACAACAGTACAGGTAACAAAACTTCTACTTTCATATGTCTATAAGCAAAACAGACGAGTAACACTTGGTTTTTTTCTCACAGAAAGCTGTTAAAATCCACTCTGGTCCTGATGCCGTTGTTTGGGGTTCACTACATAGTGTTTATGGCGATGCCCTATACGGAAGTTTCTGGAGTGCCATGGCAAATCCAGATGCATTATGAGATGCTGTTTAACTCATTCCAGGTAATATTTAAAACTCTTTAATATAAACGAATACAAAACCAACATAATACACCACCATGAGAGCCCATATCCCATACCAGTCAAAAGAATGTTTTGATTTTTTCCACATTTTAAAATAGAAGTAAACTCTTTAAAAGCATGAAATAACCCAATTGTAATCGTAATAATTATATTGTAACTAAAAGCATCCAAAATAAATTAACACTATGATATATTTGCGCATCACCAAAAGAAGTCACCCTTTGTCTAAAATTTGCTAAATCATACTTTTATTATCCAGGTCTCAATCTGAAAAGCTTTTTAAACAGCACTGAAGAAATTTCTGTTTACGCTGCAAAAAATTTTTTGAATTTTTTGTTTTCTAATTAAAAAAAATATAAATATGTTGGCACAATTATATGTTTGTCTACAAAAGTCATTTTAAACATTGACATTTTCACCTTCAGATTAAGAGATTCTTGAGTATCATGAGATCAATTTTGTCAGTTGTGTTTGAACTTTTAACTGGTGCTAGTTTGTTTTATAAACATTGTCACATTTCTTTTCCAGGGATTCTTTGTTGCAATTATATATTGTTTCTGCAATGGAGAGGTAAGACATAAATATACATCTTTGTTACCGTAGTAGAATATATTACTGTGGGTCATTCACATATTTTTTCATCACTTTTCAGGTCCAGGCTGAAATCAAGAAATCATGGAGTAGGAGGACACTTGCTTTGGACTTCAAGAGAAAAGCTCGTAGCGGCAGTAACACGTATAGTTATGGACCCATGGTGTCCCACACCAGCGTCACTAACGTGACGGGACGGGGACCCCTGGCCCTTCACCTCACCACACGCCTGGGACCCGTCACCATTAACGGCCATCGGAACCTTCCAGGTTACGTGAAGAACGGCTCCGTCTCTGAGAATTCCATGCCGTCCTCGGGTCAGGAGCTCCATATACAGGAGGAAGAACCTTCAAAGAACTTCCAGGAAGAAAAAACGACCCCAGTGGTGGAGGAGGAAAGGGAAACGGTCATGTGATTTTACAGACATCAAAATTTGTTTCTCAGGATTTTCTCACAGTTTTGGTTGTGGGACCATCTCAGATGTGTTGCAATGACTGACTAATGTGACGGATTAGTTTCTATCAGCGTCTTTTAAATGAGCCACAATGTTTTTGCAAGACTGGAAACTAACATAGACACTATAAACGCTTCACCAGCAGTGTTTGGAGAATGAGGAAAAAATTGATGATTTTCGTTTTCAAGCTTCTGGTGAATACCTTTGTACGTAGCACACAAGTTTCTGCATTGTGAACAAACATCACTTTCAGGTTCTCATCTCACTTTCATTATATACAGACGTGCAGATTGTGCTCCGGGATCAAGCCATGTGAAACATATAGCATTGTGGACAGTAAATTGTAAATAATGATCTTAAATACCTTTGAAAGCAAAGAATTGATTTTGTTCAGCACCAGGATCTTTTTTGTACTGCAGACAGTGCAAACAGATTGCATCTCATACATTTGCCAGTAGATGCACTTTTTGTATTATGGTAGCAGGATTTTGTTAGTAGAATGTGATATTTATATGGTTCTAGGCCTTGAGCGATTGCGTCTCGCTTATCCGCTAGTGTGATCCGTGGATTTCGCCGAATCTCATCAAGCTGTTTGTTTTCTTCAGTCTGGCAGTGAACACAAAAGTTCATTTGCTCTGAATCTGTGTAGATTTATACATGCTTGCATCATTGCTAGAGTTCAGTTGGTGAAGAATTTTTCAAGGATTATGTGTGTTAAGTCATTCTGTTTCATTAATATTTCATTTTCTTTGTGTTTCTCTGGCTGCCTCAACCATTTAACACAATGGAATTTTTGTAACACTTTATAATAACTTTCATTGATGAATGTAATTATAAATGTGTATTTGTTAACATTAGATTTTTAGTTATCTTTTTGGTGCTTGTCCGTGTATAAACTTGACATGATGACGCTAAGATTTTCTCGTTATTTGTGGTTGCTAGATGGATTAATGCCTAGAAGAGAATTTATTGAAATCATGCTCTTTAAAATAGCACCACTAATTAGTATAAAACACTTAATATTGATGTATGTTCAGATATGAACACTAGTTTTGAACTAGAAAAACTACAAATATTAACTTACTGAGCATACTAAGATGCTAAGCATTTAAAAGTGTTTGAAAAAGACATTAATGAAAGTTATTATAATTTTTCTTCACCCAGTATATCTTTGATTTTTAGTGTTTTTCCTGTTTTTCTTTTTAATGAAAAGAAAAAATAACAGGAGAAAATCGAAGAAAAAGTTTTTGTACATGGACAGTTGTTTTGTGTCAGACCATGAAAAAATAATACAAGTCCACCAAGCATCTATGAAATTTGTCAATCAATTTATAACAGCAGCCTTGTGATGTGTGCAGTGAGATTTCAAGGAATTCTTTGAACCTTCTTTGAAAAGCTGTTTATTGCTACCATCCATCTGAATTCATTACCTTCCCCTCTCATATTGAATAGCTCTCTTTTATTTAGGCTTTGATTTTTTTTCTCAGAAAGCCATTTATTATACCTACGATCATTTCAGTGAAGTCATGCTTCCCTCTAATCCCACTTATTTTGCAGTTCATTGTTTCATCACAATGGGTTTCATGCATTTTATGAGCAGCTGAAAATCCACAAATCATCTTATTTTTACTGCCATCTAAGCAAAACCAGGAGGTTTTTTACCCTGTATATTTCACTTATTAATGAACTCATTATTTATTGGTATTGAAGTCAGCGACAGTATTATAAAGGCTTATGGTTAATTATGTATGCTATAACATTCTGCTGCTTTTGTACAATAGTAGTGTAATGTGTAAGTCTCAGTGTTTACAAAACATGAAAATGTCCATCCAGTTATGAGCTAAATGAACATGTTCCTCTGTATGTAATATTTCTATAACGACTATGATCATATTCAGGGTTGTGATTTCATACGCTGGCCAATTCAAACATAATGAATGTTTGGTGATGAAGTAGTAGAATAGTACTTGCTAAAATGTAGATCTTCACTTTCGAATGTTTAAAACAATTCAGCTCTTTTTTAAAGCATATTTTTAAAGAATTGGGTTTCCAAAAATTAGCACTTTAAATTTAGAAGAGTGTTTTTTGGTTTTACTCCTGATAAATATATAAAAATGTACACACACCCATTCAGCTTTCTTTTCTAAAACTCAAATCTGACCTTGACCTAAAGACCAGATAATGCTAATACTCATATACACTTTTCCATTGGACACATTTTTTTTGCATTTATCATTCTTGAATTAAAGCTTTTTGTTTTTGTTATCTATTTCTGCACTTTATATGCCTTGATGCTCAATTCAGTTCAGACTGTTCATCTTTCCCATGTCTTCTCAGAGAAAAGTTCATTATAATTATTGTACTCTGGAAAAAATGTATTGATACAGAAATATTTTAAGAATTTACATGTTACCATTTAAATGCCATTTCGTTGTTTATATGTTACATATTTTTTGTAAGATCATTAGTATTGTATTTAGTGCAGATCATGTGTATTGTAAATAAATGCAAATGTATGTATATAATATAATAATCTGTTCTTTCTTTGGGATAAGAAATATTTTATTTTTTAATTAATCTTTTTTTTTAATTCAGCCAAACATGCAAGAACAATTACATCCACAATTCATAGAGAATCATTTATTGTATATTTACAATTTACAATAAAACAAATGTTAACACATTTTAATGTACAATAAAACATTTTCTTACAAAAAACATCTAAAAAATGTCTTAGTAAAAAATGGCTAATGAAACTTTAGCATGTCATTAAAAGAATAGTTCACCCAGAAATTAAAATTCATTTTACACCCTTATAACTCAAATGATTTCAATGGAAACAAAATATAACAGAATTTTATATTAGGGTGAACTATCCCTTCAAGATGACTAAACGTTCACTTTTTCACAGGCTTTTTGGCACTGCCCTTGGCTCCGCCCGCTTTTCCTTCTTTTTCCTCACCCCCTCCTTTTTTACCTTTCCCACCATCTGCTGCTTCTTTCTTTGATGCTCCTTTATCTCCTTTATCTCCTTTATCTCCCTTCTCTCCCTTCTTCTTTGTGACTTCATCTTTCTCTTCTGCTTTCTCTTCTTTTGCACCCTTGCCTTCTTTTTTGCCTTCTTTGTCTTTCTTCTTAGTGGCCTTCTCTCCGTCAACCTTTCCTGCGACGGTCGGCACCTCTTCTTTCACCTCAACCTTAGCCGCTAAACCAAAGAAAAATCAATTAGAATTGACAAAACTGATGATTAATTTTTAACTAATTTGTACTTCACTGAATTATATAAAATGATGAATAAACTGTTCTACAGTCCAGCCTCATTTGCTCGACCTGGAATTTTTCAGCATGTAAGTTTCTATTAAACACACATATATTTTGTCTTGTCTCAGTTTGTAAAAAACAGTATGATGCTTTTTCTTAGAATGAATGAAACTTCCTAAATTAGACATATGCATTAACATAGTTTAATAAATAAAACCATGTCTTACATTCGAGTACATACAAACAAATGAAACTACTACCAAACAAAGCATATGGAATATGTAAGGTGACATTGAGTGTTTTACTAACTGACATTACATTTCTATTGAACGCTGAAGAAAGACAGATAGATATGTTTAAAAATGACTCAGAATAGATCAGACAGCATTATGATCAGTTCATTAGTTTTCTATTGATCAGCTGGTTAAGTCCAGCCCTGTACAACACACACATTTTCTCCACTGAGCTCTAAGTGCATACTATATATAAATAAATATAAATACACCTATCTGTAATCTGAAATAATACGGACAAAAGCCACAGTAAAAGATGGATCGTTTCAATGTTTACAGTTTAAGATTTCATTTTCAAAAAACGACCACCCAAACCTCATTCTTGCACCTTTCTTTCAACATAAGTTTGCATTGTTGGCTTGCTTCAGCTACATGTACTATATATAATAATATTGATCTACTTATCAATATGTAGAATGTGACATTTTGGGGAGTGCCTTTGAGATAAGTCAGATATTTTAACAAAGCGTTTTTTCTCATTGAATGCAAGCAACAGTGTGTTTACCGAGATAGGCTGTCCAAGAGAAGGGACAGTGTTGAGATTGTCTGAATCTTTCTGTGGCTGCCCTGAATTCCATCAAACATTTTTATGGGAAAATGTTCCAACTGTAATATTTTCCCTCGCTCACATTTGCCCTATGCACACAATCTCCTCCTGTGAGGGGCCATTCTTACCGTGATTTATACTAGCACATGTGCAAGATGCGTGAGACACATGAAGCTCTGAAAGAATAATATTTGCGTAATGTTTAATAACATGCATTTATAAAAGTAACGATAATATCCTGAATGTTTCGACAGTCAAAGGAAATGTAACTGCTAATTTGTGCCTGATCGCTGAATATGTTTACAAGCTATGTAATGAACATTTTGATGATTACATAGTAATTCCCTTAAAGCAATTCTACCCCTCAAAGAAATCTTTCCAGATGCTAGAGTTTCCACTCTGTTTAAGCAATGAGTGATATTTGTGTAACAGTTAATTAAAGTAACTTTGTCACAGCATAATCTTCACATACTGACATGAGCTTTTTACGTATAATGTTCACTGTAATAATGGTGGCGAAATGTAAAGTGGTGAGTCATCTTAAATAGAAAGTCAGTGCTATATTCTTCACTCAGTAGCTATTATCACAGCAGCTGCTCAGAACAACAGAGAACTGTGAAATATCACATCTATGTTCATATATCATCAATAGACCATGTCTGAAAAAGGAATGGAAAATTACTAATATATATAAAATATGCATAGAAAATGTTGTTTAAAAGTAAACAACACAACATTTAACCTGTTGACTGTGATTGTTCCACAAGTGGAATTTACTTTCATATTTTATTATTGAATTCTTATCTAACCATGACAAACTATATATTGATAGAAAGGTCTCAGAAAAGACTCAATATTTTACCAAATGTTCATAATAATAAAGTAAACTAAAAAATAAAACTTAAAAACTTAACTAAAACAAAGATAAAGATTAGGTCAAAATAAATAAAAAATATTAGAGGAATTTTTTTTTCATCTTTCAAAAAAAACTTTTTCCTTTTATTCTGTCTTAAAAAAAGTTTTTTTTCTATCTTCAGAAAATCTTCAAAAACTTTTTTCTTCAAAAACTTTTTTTAGAGAAAAAAATTAAAATTAAAAATTAAAAAATAAAATTGAAGAGCAAAATCTTTTATTTTGGAAGACATTTTTTTTTTCTCTTACCAATTTTTTCCCATCTTTAATTTTTTTGTACGTAAAATATTTTTTAAAAGTCATGGTGAAGAACCATGAAGATTGTTTTTGAAAATGGAAAAAAAAACATTTTTTTTAAAGATGGAAAAAAAATCAGTTTTGAACATTTTTGAAGATGAAAAATATTTTTTTCTCTTTAACAATTTTCCATCCTTAAATATTTTTTGCAATGTAAAATACGTAAAAAAGTACATGGTGAAGAAAATAAATTTTGGGCTTATATTCCTTCCTGGAGCCTAAGCCCTAAATATTTTTTAAGAAAACAATTTCATCTTAAAAAATTTGTTTATCCTTAAAATATGTTTTTAAAAAATGTTGAAGAGGAAAATCTTTTATCTTGGAAGATAATTTTTTTATATGTAAAATACTTTTTAAAAATTCATGGTTAAGAACCATTAAGATTTTATTTTGAAGATGGAAAAAAATCTTTTTTGAAAAAAAAATTTAAGATTGAAAAAAACATTTTTGAAAGGGATCTTTTTATTTTCAAGATGAAATGTTTTTTTTCTATCCTTCATTTTTAAATAATGTAAATTAAATTGAATGTAAAATACATTCAAAAAAGTTTGAAATAAATTTTGGCCTTATATTCCTTCCTGGAGCCTAAAGATTTTCTTCTCTTTTTGCTCTTAAATATTCTTTCATCTTCAAAACAATTTTTTCCTCTTCAAAAAATTTTTTCATCTTCCAAAAAAATAAGGAAAAATAATAAAAAAAAGTTTGAAGAGGGAAAAAAATATTTTTGAAGAGAAAAAGAGAAAAAGAGAAAAAAATCTGATTCAGGAAGGAGTATAATGACATTTTTTTTTCTTCACCATAATTTTTTTTTACATTGCAGTTCAGGGCTTCCGTAAGAAAGGCTTTCCATAAATTTAATATCAAACAGTGAAAATAAAAAATGAACACCAAGCATGATAAAAACAAATTGTTTGAAGAGCTGTGGTGCAAAACACATATTGACCTAGCAAACAATCTAAATCACTAAAGACTCATAAACGCCTTAGCATTGATTATTTCTAAATGCATTGGTTAATCATAAAATATCTAAATGAGTTGCACTGTAATAGTTTTCATAACCAATTCCAATCCACCTACTGTATACGTTTTATTGATTTTACAAATTAAACACACTCAGTCGTTTCCAATTCATTATGAAAGCAGATTACTGTAAAATCACTACTAACCCGAGCAAAGCAGACAGCCACTAGGTTAATGATTTGACCTGACTGTCAAAAGGTCGGGGATTGAACGTGAGGGCAACTGACGGCTGTGAGTCAGATAAATCTGAGATTTACTGAGGCATCTCTCTGTTTCTCCTTAAAGCTTTCTAGGCTTGCTCACTTTGAGTAACACATTAAAGGCATAGATGGAAACAGAGCCTGCAGTAAGCAAGAGCTACAAAAGCAATTGACAGATGGGGGTTTTGTGATATTTTGAGATTAATGTTATTTGTAGTTATTTAGAAAAAAGCCCCTTATAGAAAAGCCACATGAATTTCACATTTGTCACGTAACATAAATCTTTCATGTGCAAAGCACATCCTTTGTTGCCGTTCATAGAATATTTCTCAAATTGCTAAACATATTTTTGAATTTATAATAAATAAGATAAGTTAAATAAGTTTAACCAAATTAAATTTAACAGCGTTTCACAGATTTTACAATTCAACTGCTTTATTTGTGTCCTGTGTGACACCTAAAGAAACAAAAAGAAAAAATAAATCATCTTGAACTATCAACAATGTTTCACTTACATTCTATACTTGTTAAAAATGTACTTTAATATTTTTTTAGATAAACCATAAAATATATTTTTTTCTAAATTTACAAATAAATTGGCAACCATGGTACAGTATAAGTAAAGTAAGACTTTATACATTATATGGACTCCTAAAGCACTCCATTACAGCAGTTATTTGTGGCAGGAGTCCTGCTCGAATTTTAGTTTGATCACAAGATGTGCGTTTTTTTGGATTGAAACCACACAATCAGACCAGACCGATATTTCTGGATCACATTTTTCACCAGTGACCTAATTAATGCAGATGCAGCCGCAGTGGAAACCCACTGCCATTATTTACATAGCTGCCTATGAAAAATGCACGTGTCCACAAAATGAAGCCACAAGTGTTTAATGCCTTCCATCTAAAAACACAAGGAACCAGGATTCCAGCAGTGCCCGACGAGGGCTACTTACTGTGCTAAATGGTCTCCCTGGTATCTGGGAGAGTCTCATTAGAATGTCTTTAGCACTAATGATGAATATAATTAACTCAGGGCTTGTTTGGAGAAGAATGAGCCTCAGTGGATTTGTTTGTTTCAAACCGACTGTATTATTATTAATATTGGCGTTTGTGCGCACACTTTTCTACGTCTCGTTCATGTGTGTAAATGAAATGGTGATGCTGAATAGGTTGTTACATCTCAAGCGTATCAGAGGTTTCTTAGAGTGGTTATGCAGCAGATTTCCCCCTACTTTTACATTCTGCCAGACAATGCTTTATCAACCAGGAGTCTGTTAGAATAATGAGGCAATAAATATTCCTTTTATCTACAGCTGACCTATAATGTGATGGTTCAGCGATAGACATGGCAGATGGCATAGACAGATATGTTGATTGCATTGCACAGTGAAGATTTTGACCTAATGAACCTCAATCTCTATTTCACCCATAATGTCACTTACACATCTCTGGTTCTCACCCCTCAATACAGTATGTAAATCTCACGTCTATAAGCTTTAAGACCATGCTAGTGTGGTCTTTAAAAAAAATTTTTCAAAGCTTTTGTAAACATAAATCAATGTTTCCTAATATGAATCTAATCTAATACTAATCACATTTAAAAATATGATGATGTTTTTTTTTATTTTTGTCTAATTAAAATTGTCTCTACATCAAAAATATCCTATTATAGGCAATATATTACAGGTATGTATATAAAAGTATATAATAGAATAATACAATATGTTGATAGCAAAAGTTTTATTTAGTCAGTTCACAACACTACTTTAAGCCAAATACTGATTTACTGACACTAATGTTTTCACAATCATCAGATATCAATATATAGTAAAAAAACTATAATTATATAGTTACGGGTTAATGGTTTATTAAGGTCTGAAACACACATATTGGCAGGAACACAGTTTTAAAGTAGAAAGCTAAAAAACGTTCAAATCAACATGAAAAAGTTTTCTTTCCTATTTTATTTCTATAATGTAACATACTGTATTTCCAAATGAAAAAGCATAATCAGTGAGGAGAAATGTTCCTGTCCCTCATGTGGCAGGTCATTGTGTTAGCAGCGCCAACCCCAGGAACACACACAATGATAAAATGTATATGACTGCACTGTAAGTCGCTTTGGATAAAACTGTCTGCCAAATGTGTAAAAGTAAATGCTGGATGGGTCTTTTTCACTGAGAATTTATTGGCGCATGAAAATTAAATGACAGATGGTTGCAATAAATGGGATGATAAACAAGAATGGCTGATGTCAGAGAAGTTTTTTCAGAGGCGAAGCAAGTTATTATGTCTAGATGATGAAAGATTATAAAGACAAATTTTCATGCACTGAGAAAGCATGCAGAATAATGTTATATAAAGACCATAAATATATACCTATACCAAACAGGGTTAGTTTTGATTTCATGTTGACTTTAAAAATCTAAAACGAAATACTCGTTTAGTATTTTATATTTTCCGAGATATCCAGACTCACTCAGATAAACATAAGTGTCTACTGACAGCAGATTTTCATTACAGGCAAAGCATCTTAAAAATAAGCAGCACATTTCTCCAGCTTTATCATAAATATAGTCTTTATCTAATCTATAAAATCCACAAATGCAAGTTGAAGACAGACAGAAAGAAACAGGAAGTGCAGACGTGAGTTAAAGTTCCTCAGTCTAAGCGACCGGATTGGCCGGTTCATCCTCTTCCCTGACCACAGGCAGTTGTGCGTTCTGACGGGTCTGTACCTGCTCAGAGACTGTCTGCAGCACTGGAGCTTCTGCCAGAGCTGAGCAAACACACAAAGATGTGAAGAGAAGGGAAAGAAGACAGATAAGCAGAAGGAAAGGATCAATAGCATTAGGAAAAAAGATTAAATCTAACAGCAGTAGATACAGAAGATTTGCAGAACAGATGGAAGAAAGTGTAAAAGAAAAAAATCCACCTTTGGTACACGTACACTAAGATAATTAAGTATTAGCATGTGTTAAAATGAAGCTTTTCTGTGAACGGATTAAGTAAACAGTGTTTATTACCTCCAGGCACCTCTGTGAGCTCATTGAGGGGTGGCACTGTCTCCAGTGTGTTGGCGTATGTCTTCGCTGCTAGTCTTTGTGCATGTCGAGCCTCGATCTCTTTTTTCGTCCGGGGAATTCGGCATTTGAAAATGCAGCATAGCGTTATTACTGGAAAATGAAGCAGAGGGATATAAAATCTTGACAGATATCCTTCACAAAAGTCAGTTTTATTTAGTGTATTGTTGCAACGCAGCTGTACAGAAAACGTTGCGGTACAGGGCAATTACGCACAAATAATTTTCAATAACAAATGTGCAAAATATTATGCAAAAATACAACCCAGTGAGCAAATTTGACAAGGAATAAAATATATTGTAAATATTAGACATTACAAAAGTAATATAGGTTGCAATTGTTATGTTATGTTAAAAATACAAATACACATACATGCTTGCATGTACAATACTTACTGATTGCTAAGACAAACATGGAGAAAATACCCACGACTTGCCATAATCTCAGACCCCAAAACACAACAGTTTCTGATGTGACGGGATCCGGCTTTTTCGGAGGGTCTGTCGGCAGGAGCTGTAGAGATAAAAATAACAGGTTTTCTTCAAGCCATTTGTATGATCATATACTTGCCAAACAACAGCAGAAGTTTCCAAACTAGCACTTTCTTATTGTGGTGACAGGAGAGAAGTGAGTCAGAAAGTTTTTTGGGTGAGGATTTGTTGGACATAATTTAAAAACATGACAGCTGTGTGTATGTTGACATTCGAACTCATGAAGAACTTCCTCTCGTGAAGTTCTCTCTTACAGAACATCTACACCCAGACTTGAAACTCTCCATCTTTTTCTATTAAAAAAGTCCCTCGGGCCTTTGGCTATCAAAAGCTCTTCCTAAGGAAAAAGTCCACAGTCATTGTGAGAACAGTATTGAACATTGCTATAGTTGGTAACACAAAGACTGGCAGATGTTCTTTGAGTTACAGGGTGAGGACACTGTCATAGTCTGTCACCTGAGACATCTTGTCTGTCTACCTCACTGACCAATTCCTCACAGACCTGCATGTGATGGAAAGCTGTTAGATGATTGTCATGTTTGTTGGGATGTCATGTACCAGGCTGTGGTCCGATTTGCCCAGGGGCAGCAACAAAGTAAGGTCAGCATATAACAATTCTGAATATTGCATTTCAGGTAGTGCATAAACAAACTGAATATAGTGATGGTTGAATAATCTGTGGTGTGTTTACTGACAACTGCCTCCGGTATTTGTATGTACATAATGAGTATGGAATGAATAAATGTATGCAGTGAAAGAAATGTTTTTCCCTTTAACTGGTCAATGGGCGAGTAATAGACAATTACTATTTAGCACAGGACACAAAAGCAGTTTAATTAAACCTTTGCATTAAACATATGGCAAATACAAATACTATACATTTACATTTTCTGTAGAAACTAAATACAAAACTTATTGCTATGATGCTGGTGGTTCTGGGTGGTTGTCAGGGTGTTGCTATGTGGCTGCATATTGGTTAATACTACACAGGTGATTTGGGTGGTTACTAGAGATTTGTTTAAATCTCAGTCCCTATTTATGACCAATAAAATAGATGTTTACCCTATAATACTAATAATTAGTATTGACAGACATAAGTATCATTACATTAGACTAGATAAACAGTGACATTTCTAATTGGTAGAGCTGGAAACAGCAGACGTCCGTTCAGTCAAGAGTAGATTACTATTGACGTTTGAGTCTTAATCAATAAAGCCTCTGCAATTTCCACATAGTTTCCTGTGACATCACTGTCAACAGACACTGTGCTAAAAGCTCAAAACCCCCCCATATTCGTCAAGTCTAAACAGATCTAGTGCAAATGTAAAAATGTACAATCTCAAGTTGGATCCAAAATATATACAACAAGGTACATATCAGACTCCGAGCAGAGCTTAGTCTTAGTTTAGTTCAAGCATGTGGTACACGACTGATTTCATGATCGATATCTGAGCCAGACAATGAGGAGAAATCTCTTTAACTTCAATCACTGTGTAATATCAGCAGATGGAGTCCTGCGGGGATTTGTACTGAGCCTGTCGCTGATGTGAATAGATATCATTCAGAACTCAAAAAACGTACAGTACCTCCATTGTAGTTTTTCTGTTCTTACAAGTAACGCATCATACTCATCATTTCATCATCCAGCTTCAACCTGGGAAGCTTTTTAAACAGCACCGAAGAAATTTTTATCTATGCTGGACTCTTATTGGCTGCTTTTCATTCATTATTGGTCCAAATAATCGATTTAAAAAATATTTTTTTTAAAATGGTAGTTTTCTAGTTAAAGAAATTAACATGTTGGTACAATTATATTTACATGCAGCTCAGTAAACTCAAGGAAGACAGGAGTATTTATTTGATTTGTAAATGTTTTAGATTCATTTACTAATTCTACCACCATGTTAGAAAAACTTCATGCAGAATTAAATTATGTGCAACACCTGCAGTCCTGAATTACAGTCTCAGAATAAGCAACAGTAATACTGACATTTACCTCAAGAAAATGCTAATGTTGTTTTCATTCGCCACAGTCAGAGAAGTATTGCATTTCAAAAGCAGAGAAATCTTTGTTAAATATCAAAGTCTAGGCTTTGGTTTTAAAGATTGATTATTTCAGTGAATGTTCCCGACAGCCAATCAATCACGAGATGCAATCGCTATTGTGCGTGTGACACAGACTGTTCGGAGTTCAGCTGAATGCAAGCCATATATTAATAATAGTTTTTCAAACGTACTTCATAATGTTCCTTTCATCTTTTAGAGAAATAAAATGGCTGAAGTACTATCCATAACACCTCAAGAAATATAACAGTTCTTTTCTGACAGAACTTCAAATGTCACAGACTGCACTCATTCACACATAGAATTAGATTTCATTAGCTATTCAAGGGTTGCTTGTGATGCATTAAATAGCATGAAAGCAATTAAAACAGATGATCATTAGCTTTTGAAATTTAACACATTTTGTTGGCATAACAGCCATCACAAGATCTAACACGCTGACATTTGGCACAAACAACAAAAACGTTTCCTTAAATACACAGATTTCCAGCAGCAGAACAAATGCTCTTTCCATCTGGAGTGTTTAAAGTTTATCTATATGAGATCCTGTTTTCTATTTCAACTCAACTCATTGCTAAGTACACTAGACAATAATAATGTCACTGAACCCTTTCATGGTGTTTCATGTTGGACTTAAACATTCACCTGACTGGAAAACATTTTAAGCACCTGGGTAAAAGATCCTGTGTATAATTAGAAATGGGTGTAAACTGCTGCTTTTGACACTAGCTATCAAGGTCAATGTGAAGACACCTGTAATATTACCAGTCAAAAACCATCTCTGAAAACCCAAACCATTTTAATGGCCGTTTAAAGATGTCTGAAAATAATCTATAGATATAACAGTGCTTGCTAAGCAATATTGTCAGGTATTGATATTCAACAGAAACTCTATTTTTTTTTTCCACAATTGTGACCCTGTCTGTGAAAACCAGGCTTAAGTCTAAAAATCTATTTCTGAGACAATGAAGTTGATTTGACAATGATTTTACCTATAAATATCACTATGATTTAAATCTTTGACATAATCTACCTTGTCAATATTAAAGATATCAAGGTTATATTTTCTTTGCAATTGCTTTGCAAACATTAGAATTTTAGGTTTAAAGCCTAAAATGCTTGAATAACCTTTTAATAAGTTGTTTTTGCTTTTATTAGTTATGTAACTGTGAGCTGTTTAATATTATTGTCCTTATCACATTACAATCTAAATGTCAATTATGACATCAGCTTTTAAATAATGTTGCGAGTATGCAGTTTGCCAAACCTCTGAAATTATTTCCTTGTTTTTAAACATAAAACATGACAAACAACGCTTAACTTTCCTACAGAAATGTTTTTATAAATCACGTCATTTTAAAGATGAGCATTACAGGGCACTTATGTGATGCTTGATGTAATATAATGGACAAGATGGAAAATGTTAAATGTCCTTAAGGAGTTGATGATGAAATCCGAACAGTCCTTCATTGTATAAATTGTTCCTTTCTAATTTAACAATGTCAGCAGATGCGAGTCCTTATCCTCTGACATTATCTAATTATCATGGAACAATGTAAACATGTTCTCATTGCAATGGCAATGTTGTAGCTTGTGTTTGGGATGTATTGTCTTATTGTCCAGACATAGATATTTTACACAGACACATAATAGGGGCTTGTTCATAAAAATGACCACCAAACAAATGCGGTACTGTCAACTTAACCAAAAATGTGAGGGTAAAAAAAGCTTTATTTTATAGAAAAAATTAATTTTCTAAATAATAAGTGATAAATGTTGCTAGGTGGTTACTTGCTGACCAAAGTTTTTTATTTTATCATCTATCTGATCTCTTAGAAGTAGCAGCACAATACTGCAGGAAAAGTTACATGATCACCAAGTAATTAAAATTACTTTTTTATGTTCAAATTGTACATGTATTAGTGAACATCATTTCGAATATTATGATTATTTTTTAATCAAGTCTAACTTGGCTGACAACACAATTTCCTCATACTTTGACCTCTTTTATCTAATTACCTGGCTCAGATAAAAATCAAATCCCATCCCTAAATTTATCTAGATCATTATTCTGTTTCAGATGATTTCCAATAGATGTTTTATGTAAGGCATTTAATGCAATTATTTGTTCAAGGGAAATTATAAATATATGAATTCATATACAGTACAGTACCATGAATTTGTGGCAATGACCCTTCACAACACAGCATACTAATGTCAATGTGTTTACACTCCTACTCTGAAGTAACGGTCTGCTCTATAAAAACAGGGTCTGATTGTAATAAATGTGTCCTTGATTGCTTTAATTTCCATTTTTCCACTTCTTCAGGTAATCTTGAGTCATGCATCTTTTTGGCAGACAGTCAGTGAAATAATGCACCTTATAGCTTCCATTGTAACTGCATAACAGTGTTTGACTATTTGGAGAAATTTTTAAAGAGATGATTAACCTAACGTCTCTCCTGCATTCAAATAGCCACCCAGACCACTGCAGCTGTCTCGCTTCAATGCAGCACTGCTATAAAAACACAAAGCGCTTCCCATCAACCTGTTCAATACAAAGAGAGCCGCCACAATAATAGTGTAGGGCCATAAAACACAACCAGCTCTTACCTCGGGATCAGGGATCTGTGCGGCCGCGTTGAAGATATGGTGCGAGATCAGGACTGCCACCACGCTCACAAGCAACGGGACAAGAGTTGGTGGCGGGTGCGTAGGCCCCTCGGTCGCCATCTTCCCTCTTCTTCTTCCCCGTCTCATCCCTCCGCCTTCCTCTCTCTCCTTCCTGCTGGAAAACTGCGCAGGACCACAATAGTCCAGGTGATTGATAGTCGCTCGGGGCGAAGCGGCCACCGCCTCCCTACATTAAAGCCATTCTGTTCTTCTCCCGTCCAAATGCTGCCAGTCTGTATGGACACACTGCACTCTCCGCTTCAGAGCCCAAAGCAGAAAACCAGCCTCTCCGATAAAGGCCATTAATTAATTAATAGCCCTGGTGTCATTTACAGCCCGGCCCGCCTCGAGCTCGCAGAAGTTACGAGAGTGTTTGTGGGGGAAGGGACAGTATTGAACAGGGGAATTGTGTAGCATTTGGTATTTTGATGGTTAACATTTGATACGTTATGCTCTTGTTATGCAAACCACTTTTAATTCGCCTGCAGCCAGTAACCTGAAGTTAAACATATGTGGAGTTAGGACAATGTTAAAAAAAGATATGAAAAGTGCTATGACATTTAAGCTAATTTCATGCTGTTTGTTTTACCAAAAAGCCCCTTTAAAGGTAAACTCCCTACAGTAAATGTTCATCTGTCTAATGCGTGTCACCACATGGTTTACAATGTGTAACAGAAGAAAAGCTCCACATGAAACCTGATAACAGTAATGAGTGTTGTACAAGCCTTCTGGAAAAAAACTAAGGGTCACACAAAGTTTGAAACAATTCTCCAAAGCACCAGGTGATTACCTGAAGTACTCCTGATCTAACCCTTATAATGACTGGAGGAGCTTTTTCTGTGTCACAGAAACATCTAATAAGCCAGAGTTCTTCCTATGCCATTCAAAGATAAGATTTCATATCTAGCAGAAAAGTGGAAAAGTTTGTGGTTGATTACAACAGTAGAAAGTAGAAAAAAGTCCAATCGCCAGGGTGCTCTTAGTGCTTGCCAAGGCATGGTTAGGTAGTTGCCATGGATACACCTAAAGACTGATGCTTGCTTGGTTTCATTTAGAATCTATGGGATTGGTTGCTAGGGTGCTTAAGTGGTTGGTTGTTTAGTACATATTTGGTGTTTTCCAGCCCGAATCAAATAAGCCCACTTTTAAGTTCACATGATAATCAAAAATCTTGTTCCACCATTGTCACCAAGAGCTGAAGACATATTCAAATTTGTTAGTCTGATGCTAGCATGAGATCTGTCTCATTTGTGTCTCATTCGAACTGTCATTTCCTGCAAGCAAACGTGACTGATCTGCTCGTCCAGACCTCCTCACACTCTGTGACAAGCACCATTCACAAAACTGACGGTGACATTCCTGCTAACCTGTTCATGAGAAACAGATCAATTAGAGGCTTTGCTTCTGTCTAATTCTTCTTTAACAGATTCTCCATTTCAATAGATTTACTTTTTTCTTCCCACACTGTCAAAAAAAACCCATCTATTATATCACGAAGGATGTTTGCTGGAGCTACTTTGTGTATTTTAAATTGTGCCATGTACTTTATTGTGTGATTCAAATCAAATTAATATTAAGATATATATAAAGACATATATGCAAACAAATCCGGCATTGTCTGTGTTCATATTTTCAATAGTGTCAAGGATGTGACCAGTCTTGGCTGATTAAGCTGTAATTAATATATATTACACTAGCCTACCACTAGCCTACATTAAACTACTAGTAAACAAATACAAGTAAAATGAATGCAAATGAATACAAGCAAAAATGCAAATGATTAATTACAACACAGAAACGCTAAACTGAATACGCTGAGATGTATAAAAGTGCAATTACTCTATTCATGTTAACAAAACAACTGGGCATTTAAAGGTGTGTAGTTTCTGTGCCACTAGCATTATTAAATAGCAAAAATAATGAACACCTAAATAGGTATTCTGAACACTCCCACCCCCTAAACCGCCACTGATCATACAAACAGAAACAGTCCTGATAGGTTATTATCATCTGTCTGGAGCTGCTATTCTAATCTGTTCTTCACTTTAGGATTTTCCATCCTTTATTTAAGGGATGTGTCATTTGAGGACTGTGATTCTCTTTTCTTTATTCGTTCATGACTCCACTGAGAATACATCAGCACCCTGTACACCTCCACTGATTGACTGACAAGGTTTTCTTCACTTTGAGAGCCGTGAGAGAAGATAATGAATAAAATCAGAGCAAATGTCATGATAATGTTAAGTTTAAGAAATTACTGCCAACCTAGATCATATGAATAGAGTGCAGGAGGGATTGTATGAGATATAAATGTCATGCTTTTTCCTAATTACTGACTCTATCTCAATCAGATTTTATATCAAAGTTGTTTAGGTGGGAAAAATAATGCCACATAGAACAAAAACATTAAAATAATTTAGTCAGAGTTTGTCTGAATAGCTCATTAATCATAAGGTGGCTGTAACTTCTCACAGAAACATCTTCCACATATACAACTACATGAAAATAAAGGCATTATATATGTTTTCTGGGAATATTTCTACATTTATGGCACCAATCAGATCAAGTACTTAAGTGCTTAATAGGTGGTTTTAATGATTTTGAAATCTGGAATGGCTTACACTGCTATATTTGCCATTTGTGGCAATTCGGTTTTAGCTTTTATTTTCCAGTTATTGTTTCATAGCCACAATCAGATTCACAGTCTCTAGAACCACAAAGAGCAATCATGCAAGAATTGTTTCATGGAAAAATGCAATGAGAATGATGGGAAACAAGCATTGAGGGACACACCAAAATGAAAATTGTAACGCTCATCCAAAAATAGAAACACCCACAGTTATTTGAATGACTTAATAATAGGGACTGACCCTTTCCTTTCATTGGTTTCATTTAAGGTAATTAAGCTTATAAAGACAGATACACCCGTGGGATTGTGGAAAAACGGCGTATCTGCGATGGAGTGGTGTGCAGGGGCCGCCACCCAGAAGGCCTCTCATAAAACCCACAGCCAAACCGTAATACTGAGAGACGTGATGTGGTGCTGCTTAGAGCACCAATCACAGCCCAGGGTGCCGGTCTAAACGCTCAGCTACGGCTGCACTTTATTGTGCTATTTTCGCCTGTTTTTGGGTCAGGAAAATAAAATATCTGCCATTATGGGACATTACAGCATGCTATTAAATTCTTTGGCAGTAATATTGTGACTTTCATGTTTTCCTTTATAATCTCATGCATTCACTTAGTGAAAGTTAATGAAGAGTTACAGGCAGACTAATGTATGTGTGCAGGATTGTAATTTATGCAAGCTTTAACCGTGTACTCTGTTAATGCCGGGATTATTTAATTCGAGAGACTGGAAGAAAAATTAAGATTTTTGGTAAACTGGTTTAATCTGATGTACGCTGCCATCTAGTGGTAAAACGCTATAGTGGACAAAAATCAAAATTTTGTTACTTTCATTTGAGTATTCATAAAACCATGTAACTCTATTTAATGAAAATAGCAATTAAACAGTACTTTTCAAGTAATGGTCTATAAATTGTGCGCATATTAATCTCCCATCTAATTACACTGAAGCACATACAATGTAATAAAATACTAAATTAAATACTACACATTTACTTAAATTTACCATCCCATTTAAGTTTTTATAATCATCATTTTGTATGGCGCAAAATGAATACATGTATTCAAACGGCAGTGATTCGGTCTTGCACTTTTTCACAACTGGCAAAGCTGGCACAGTACACTTTAACCTCTGCCTGCACAGCGGGGACTTATTTACCCAGGTTCCTGGATGTAGTCAATGGTGTGGAGGAAGCACTGGTCCGAAACGAGGGAATACCTCAGAGGAGCAGCACGGAGAAAGAGCCCATTCAAAGATGGAATGACAAATAGGTGAGTCTGTTTACGTACACGCTGTTGACACAGGTATGCGTTTAGCTCGGGGGGTTATTGCTGGGTATTCGGGAATAAATCCACACCTTTCGGGAGCTATGGGGTCTTACAGTATTAATCTGTTTGGTCTATATAGCCGCTTATTTCAAAGAGGTGCATTTCCATAATAACTCTTTCTTAACTCAAGACGAAAAGCTGCAGTAAAAGACCCAGCTAAAATGGTTTATTTTAATTATTACAGTAAAAAAGATGTTTTTAAAATATAAATAATAATATAAATAATATTATACAATATAAATAAAATTATAATGCGTTCTGTAGTAGTAATATGTGATATTATATTTTCTTTAAAAACACACAGATTTTGTCTTTTCATTACACGTTTAAAACACAGTGCTATAGCAGTATATATATATATATATATATATATATATATATATATATATATATATATATATATATATATATATATATATATATATAGAATTGACTTGCTGATTTATTTCTGTACATATTTGAGTTGTGTTAGTTGACTTTTGTGAGATTTATCACAACATCTGTTTGAAAAGGCTAAATCTTTTTTCTGGAAAATGTTATTTTCTAACTAGAGACTGACTTGATCCATGTAAAAACACAGTCACTCTGCTAGAATTTGCTGTTCACTCACTTGTTCTCTTTGATTTATCACTTAAGGCCCTAATCACAAAAGTACAAGCAAAATAGAAATGAGTGGTTGATGCTTAGATATGTAAAGCAACAGCAAATCAACAGTCTTACAGTATTTGCACAGTCCTGCAAATGCAATTTTCAGCTGAAACAGCACCCCTGTTATCTACAAGAGTCCACAATAGCTAAAAACAACATGATAGATCTGTTCCAAAATCTTGAGGTCTACTCCCTGTATACTAGCTAAAATGGAACCTTAAATATGTTACTGATTTGAAACCTTCTATGCACCATCACATACAAATATTAGGTAAAATATTCATTGTTTTAATAGATTTGGGGTTTTTCAGATCCGTTTTGAAAACATTTTAAAAGGATAAGGCATAGATTGTCCAAAAATGAATATTCTGTCATTATATACCAACCATAATGTCATTTAAAAAGAGTTTCTTTTGAAAGAAGAAATCTTGAATATTGTTAATCCAGCTTTTTTCTATACACTAACGCTGTCTGACATTTCTGACATGTCTGACTGTTTTTGGAGCACGATAGTAGTTCATTTTTGGATGAACTACTACAGTATTTTAATGTTATCATTGGCCTAGGTGATGTCAAAAGGAAGGTCTTTTCAGGGGTGGAGCAAGTTTTTTCTTCAAAATAATGTGCACAAATGAATCATGTGCACAATAACATGCATTACAAAAATGACTGTAAACAGGGTCAGTAATGATTTCGTGTTAACTTTAACAACCTACAGTATATCGCTTTCCCGATCAAACATCCCTTACCTGAAATCTCATTTCAAACACAAGCTGCTGTTTGTTGCTATGTGTAAACAAGGCATTTTTCCATCATTTTCAATCCTGCGTGATATTTTTGTCTTGTGGTACTTTTGCACTCATTACAGCCTCGGGCTTGCCAGCGTCCCTCAGGATTCTGGGAAGATGAAATAGTACGCCATTTCAAGAGGAGTACACTGCTTCAGCCACAGGTTTAAATTAAGCGTGGTGGAGCGGTGTGAGGAGGGAGGACTCAAACCTCAAACGAGGAAACAAAATAACTTATGTATACAAGAATGTATGATGGCGATGGCGAACGTGAGGTCATGTCACAGCAAACGTATCGCTGATGGAGGTGGACAATGAGTAGGGGGCTCTTTATATGTGGGAGAACTTGTTTTGGTTTTGTTTTTCATTCTGGTTTCACACCACTGCACACAAATCAAATATTAATGAGCGATGTGCGTCAGAACAGGAAGCAGGAAAGTTTGTTTCCAGTTTAGGGAGCCAAAAAGAGAAATAAAAAACTTGGTTTACCTGAATATTTCTTTAAATGTCTCCATTAAACAAGCAGCATCTCTTCAAAATCTAATCTGCTTTAAAATATCATTGCATTAACTTTGTGTGGTAAACATCACAACTTGATGACTTTCTTTCTTCAAGTCAAAGGTCAAAACCTATAACTCACTTGCAGTCAAGTCTTGCAAATTCTGCAAACTCACCTTGCTGAAACATGAAACTAGTTACTTTATCTCCAGTGATCTCTCAATGTTGGTTGGATCGATTGCACTTTTAAAGATTAGGTGCCATGAAACAAGTACCTGATTTTGTTTGCAGTCAACATGCAAACTGTGTGTCCAGTTTTGTCCTCTGTTCTCAGCAAAGAGCCTTTATGAGGTTGATCATCAAAAGGAAGGTTTACGGCAAACTAAGTCCCCTGCTCTTGCTTTCTTTGGACTTGCTGGAAGCTCTTTCTGGCTGGTTCAATCATGTCCTTGTAGAATTGCAGGCTCTCTTTCTTTTCCTTCAAGGTGTTCCTCAGAGTGGTTCTCAAGGTCTCGTTCTCCTCCAGTTGCAGTGCCAGCCTGCAGGAGCAAGAAAACATGCCTGCATGTAGTTACTGGTCTGGATCGAGCAACGTATTTACCCTAACGTCTGTAGAGATTTAGAAACAACTTAAATTGAAAAGTTATGTTGTCAGTTACTTAGCATGCTTGTGAACATTTCTTAAGGATCTCTTTGATGAAATGAGGTCGAATGAAAATGATTTGGCAAGACAAAATGAAGCATACCGAGCTTTGAGTTCATTAAGTTGAGCGTCGCGGGTGACATCTGAGGGGCTTCTGGGAAACAGGCCTTCCTGTTTGTCAAGGAGACTCAGGGAGCTGCCACAGCTTCCTATGTAAATACAAGACAAGCCAATAGTGACAATTTAGTTTGTTTGACTTTACTAAAAAATATCTGCTTTAGAATATAAGACACAATACAGAAACAATACAAAAACAAATAAGAAAACAACAGGACAGGACAATCACAGGACAAGAGTCTGAAATCAGAACCTGTTCTACTGCGATTAGTTGCGGGTCGACTCGATTCTTTCCTCAAGTCCAGTTTGGTTTTCTCCAGCTGCTGTTCCAGCACGACAGAACGCTGCCATTCTTGTCTGAGTTTCTGCTCGACTTCACCAAATTGGCGGTTCATTTCTTCCTCCCTGCAGAACGGATTCAAACACTAAATCACCAAAATGACAGGGAACTAGTGGTTGCTAGAAAAAACAAAGCTTTAATTATTAATTCTTATTATTATTCTTATTATTATATTTCTTCTTCTTATTATTATTATTATTATTATGATCATCATTACTGTTTTTTTGTTATTATTATTTGTTATTATTATTAATTTGAATTAAAAAAAATTATCATGACATTCAGACATATTTTAATGAAATTGTTAAATGTCCCTGTACATATAAAACAAGACTATAGACAGCTAGTCAGGTTGGTTATAGTTTTGGTTTTTAGAGGCTAAACTTTATGCTGTTTTATAATGAAAAAACTATTTATTTTTTTTACTGTGTAAAGACACAAAAGTTTATATATTTTCAGTATATATCAGTGTAATTGCATCAATTTCTTTCAACAATGTTGTCCTGCAAAAAGTACTGTAAAAGACATGACAAACATAAACTGCTGGTCTGCCACTAGGGGCACTCTTGTACAAATTAATTCACACCTTAATCACAGATTTAAGCAAATATTTTTAATCCCTTATCAGAAGCACTTCAAATGAACAAACATACAGTACCATATCCTATAAGTGATATGCAATAATGCAGTCTCTTAAAAAAACATAAAAATACAACCTATTACCTGCAGATAAACAAGTCTTTTGGAGAGAAAAAAAACATGACCATAAATTCCTTCTCCTCAAATTAGAACTAATGTACAAAAGGAAACATTCAAAACACATACATCACAACTTATTGTGTATCATTGTTTGACCTGTTTTGCTGTATCTTGGTCAGCTCCAGCAGTCTGTCTCTCTCCACACTAGCAGCTTGATAGAGAGCCTTATACTCAGAACACTGGGCCTGAAGTGAAGGAACTTTAACAGCACAGTCTGGACAGCTGTTAATGATAACAAGACATACTTTACTAGAGGAAGTGCAGTTAGCAGGATCTGATACCTATAACCAGTGGTTTTTTTGTTCACTATTTTTTAACCAAATCCTTAAATCCAAATAATCACTATAAGCTTTAAAAAGAAGGCAAGCATGCTGAAGACAAGGTCCCCCTTGTCCGTGACCCTTAAAGAAGAATTTGGACAATTAAGTCACGAAGAAAACTATACAAACCCAATCTCAACTCACATTATAACACGTATGGTGCTAGAGCTGAGATGGATGTAAATACCTGTTATTGTTCGACTCCCTGCTGTTCTCCTGTTGTGATGTCAAAGGTCTGCCGTTATGACAACTCATATCTCCCGAGCCACCAGCTTCATGCTTCTGCACCAGACACATAACACCTTCTTAAGCATGTGAAGGAGAACACAGCTATTCATCTGGGGTCAGATGCGTCATACCTTGACGGCCAGTTGTTGGATCTCTTGCTCCAGCTCTTTGACCTTCTTTTCTTTCTCTGACACCATGTGTTTGAGCTGCTGGATGAGGGAATTGTGCTGCTGAGTCTCATTGTGTAGTTGTCTCTCCAGGACCTGCTGAACCTCCTCGCGCCGAGACCCTTTCTGACTCAGATGACCCAGCATGGCCTGCCATTGTGTCTGCTGCTTCTGTTAGAAGATGGAGGTCAGAGGTCAGCTCTGACAAACTGCATTAAATCTGTTTTCAGCTCCTGCTGGCTGATATATAATTACAGTTACATTTTAACATTTATGTTTTTGGCAGATGCTTTCATCCAAAGCATGTGTGTTTATCAGTATGTTTGTTCATACATACGTGTAATATGTGCCAGATATTGAGGAAAAATGCAAAATATGATGATTTAGATGCTTTAGGTTTAAATTATAATAAAATAAATTAATAAATGGAAGTAACGTAATCAACTAAAGATCCAAAAAGTTGTTATCAGTAAAGCAAGTTTGGATTACCAGTAAGGCATCGACCAGCTCGTCATCATGTCTGCCTTTTTCCAGTAGGGTAGAGATCTGGGACTTCAGAGCTTTAACCTCTGTGCTCAAAACTTTGTTTCTGGCTTTGGAGGCCTCCAGTTTCTTCTTTATATCTGAGTGTTCTTCAAGAAGAACTTCATAGTC
Source organism: Beaufortia kweichowensis (assembly GCA_019155185.1). Lineage (NCBI taxonomy): Eukaryota > Metazoa > Chordata > Actinopteri > Cypriniformes > Gastromyzontidae > Beaufortia > Beaufortia kweichowensis. The sequence goes on along the minus strand of CM032797.1, from coordinate 8,803,010 downwards.
CATATTGAGCTTCTGTAAAGGTAAATTGTTAGTTAGTTATTATTATTATATACATCATATAATATTATAAGTTATTAAAGGTTTACTTATTATAGTCCTTGAGGTATGATAGCATCTTAAAATTTCCCACAGTTTGTCACTAAGTTATGAAATACCCATAAAGATGTTTAATTAATATTTACAACCTCCAATGTCTCCTTCCGCTCTTTCTCTATATTACGGATGTGGCTAACGTTTCTGTCTTGTGTCTTCTGCAGACCTCCCAGTCTCATGATCTCCTCCTCCAGGCTGAGGTCACCAGTCTGCTTCCTTTGAGACAATTGGCTCAGTTGTTGTTCTAGATCTCGCACCTTGAGTGTGTAAGATGTTAAATAGTAACACAGAGACTCATTCCATTCTCACACTGAAAGCCTAATAAATAAAATAAATTGAAAGTGTTATTGTAAATTAAGGGTATACAGACTCACTCTGTTCTGAAGGGCCAGGATCTGTTGAGAACGACCTCTCCATCCTCCTGGATTATACAGTATCTGCGCAATATTGACATCCTCACCCACCTCACAGCTCAACACCTGGAACAACAGCAGTCTGAATAAAATCATGCTGAAAGGGAAACCAATTGACATGAATTGCATAATTCTTTGTGCACAAACCTTATGAGCGACTTTTAACTCTTGCTTAAGGGCTTGGATTTGGTTACGGTACTCAGAGGTTTTGAGTTGGGCTGCGGAGAGCTTCTCTTGTAGTGATTTTTCCACCGCGCTGTTCTGCATAAAGATAAATTGAAACAATGTATTATCTATCAGTCAAAAGGTTTTGGCCACATGCAGTAGCCTTGCGGACACTCAGGCCACACTAAACTGCATGACATCTGATGTTGCATTAGATTAAACAAAATATCAAACCAAGTGGCATCTGTAAATCATTTAGTTCTACTTGGTTTGGCATTTTGCTATCTAATACGATGACATTTATGCATTTTTGAGTATCCACATACTTTTGAGGCCAATAAAGCTGATATTAAAAGAGTTTAATGTACCAACTAATGATAAGCATGAAATAAACCAATATTACTTCATTTACAGTCTGTGAAGTCTTCTTCTGGTTTGGCTTCTGTCCAGGATGAAGTAACAATGTGGCCTGAAGCTAATAAAATGATACAAATATTAAGGAATTGTATTAATAATGTATTAAATTATGAAATTTCTTCAGTGTTTCATGTTGAACTTCTAATCACAAAAGAAGGAAAGACCTTCCACAAGAAGGAAACTATTGTTTTTTTTGTTGTCTTTACCTCTTTCTCTATTTCTTTGACTCTGTTGTTTGCCAGTCTAGTTTTGGTCTTCTCACGTTCCATTTCTGCAGATAATTCACGATTCCTTTTAGACAATTCAACAATTTTGGTTGCTGCAGCTTCTCCAGCCAGACCAGCGGTACCTTGGTTTGTCACAGGATTGAAAATGAGTCACCACACTTATCAAACAAATTTACTGTATGTATACCGCATCAACTTCTCAACCATAACAATAATGTAATACCTGCTAAAGCCAGTCTTTCCTCTTCTCTCTTCTTCTTCAGGTGTTTTATCTCAAAGTCTTTTTCACTCAGCAGTTTATGAAGTCTGCCGTTCTCATCTCTCACCTCCCTCAGCTGATCATGCAATTGCTCATTTTCCTTCTGGATCACTCTGAAACAATGGCTATTCCATTAATATGTGAAATCCCATACTGACAAATAAAGGTACTTATTTCAACTAAGTGATAGAAAAATGATTCAGAGATTTGTTTCTGGATGAGCATGCCATGACTGTGCTTGCACAACATAAGTATACAAATAAACATTATACTTTATATAATATGATCTTATGTGAACAAATTCCACATTTAAAAATACAGTTTTAATACATAATTCTGTTTACATACAAAGGACAGTAAAATACGCTGTGACCTTGATCAGGAATTTAACCACAAGGTTTGTAAGTTGATTTGGATAGCAAAGTTGATCAGTAAGTAAATCCGGTGTGGTTTATGACATTATATTTTGGTTCTGGTAATACTGTAGGTCTTGTCTTACTCACAGCCATGATAATTACATGTATGACAGCAGCATTTTTTGTGTCACCTTGCACTGAACATATCCATCATGTCATCATCATCTTCTGTGAGGTTCATATTATCCAGATGGTCAGAGTCTGTATTGTCTCTGTCCACCTCCTTTCTCATCTCCAGTCTTCTCTGGATACGCTGAACTTGTTGCTCTTGGAGAGCTTGAAACTGAAGCCTCATGTGCTCCTTGATTTGATCACTGTCACCATCCATCACTGACAAATCAAAGACAGTAAAACACATCCGACCATGTGAGCGTGTTTATGCAAACTAATGTAGTTGTTACATTAGATGAGATTATGTACATTTCATCTATTGTAGATGAGATAAAGCAGATCACGTAGATTAAATGCAGCAGGCTTAAAGCAGCTAGATACACCAAATATTGGCCACAGGGTCTTTTCAGGTGAACTAAACCATGTAAGGTAAAATGTCTAATGCAAAAAAGCTTAAGCTTCCACATACACAGTATTAACTATCTTCTCTTCTGTTTGAGATGCGGTTGAGACAAACGGAACAAACTTACCTGAGAAGTTTTTAACGATTCCTGTAAACAAGATTAAGAACTATCAGTGTTTATTAAACTAAATAAACAAAAGGAAACATATAGGATTGTTATCTCTGATTTAATTGGGATTTGAGTTGTTAGCTCGCTGTGTTTATACAAGCGTTTCCCGTCCATTTGTAGACGCCGCCGTCTTCATGGCAACGCGTTTCCAGGAAGTAAATGCCGAGATGAGCGTGATAACCTCCTGAGACAGAACATCCATACGTGTAACTGTAATAAATGTTTTGAAGAGGACAGTCTGTATTTTTCTTTGTAACCAAATGTTTAATGCTGTGCCCAATATGAAAAAGCGCTTTAACCTTATTTAAATTTATTTCCCCTTCACACTCCAGAAGATGGCGGTATTTCACCCAGAATTGGTTTGTCAACCGCAATTAAATGTCTTGAAGTTGTATTAAGTGTGTTTAAGTAACTGTTGTGAGATTATTAGGTTCAATACAGGTTCAATAAAAAGCATGTGTTTTGCCAACACACAACAATATGTATGAAGTAGTAGCGCAGTTACAGTGACATTACAGCCGCCTCAGTCTGTTTACTGTGATTTTAAAGCGTTTTATATAAAGTAAGTAAATCACAAAACGTTTGCTTTGTTGCCCCAAATTGTCCTCGTCTCTGAGCAGAGAAGAAAATCACTGAAACAAGTATTTAAAATGGCTTGTCCTAACTTGTTTGTAAGCAGTGTTGTTGTGTGCCGTAGGTGTCATGGCTGGAAACTATGGACTATATACATTAATGGCACATAATGAATACATGGCTGAATTAGTGTGCATCTTTGAAATGAGGTCGAGTGGGTGAACTGTATGAATTGAACTATAAATATACAGTAGCCCAAGTCTTCATAACTCAAATCTAATACAAATGTAAATGTTTGTTTGGTGTTTAAAGTTAAAAGGCTCTTGTGAAAATAAGTTCCTGAAAACATAAATCCCATCTCAGCATGACGTTGTTGAAAAATAACTTGCACAACCTGTTACTATTCAATTAGTATGTGCATGGGGCTATAATGTAGTTGTTCTATTGTCTCAGATCCAGAAAATGCTTGTCAAGTTAAAACAGAGCACTGCATCCCTTTTAAAGAGCCTTCTAATAATGTAAAGATGGTATCTTAAGATATCCACAGAGTAAAAGATCTGTATTTATCAGTGGTGCACAATTATTCAGGATTTGAATAATCTCTTACCCTAAAGTATTTGACGTAATACACTTCACACCATTTAGCCATTAACATGAATGAAACGCTTAAATTACACAGGACTCAGATACACAGATATTCAGAAACATACGAGAATAAAACAAACAAATTTAGCTTTATTTGAATTGCTATTTTTTGACAAAGTTTAACACAGTGGTGGCTGAGATACCTGAAATATAATCACTTTTAAAATAATATTTTGTGAATTTTATTTGAAATATGAAAGCACAATGTGCAATTTTAGCTACCCAACATCAAAATCAAACTACACATACTCCATGCTCACTCATTCTCACACAAACAAAATAAAACAAACATGTGAAATAGTTGACATGAATACCCTGTTTATGACAGCAACAATAAATCTGCAAAGTAGTAGTACCACAAATAATTAAGTGAGGTCCCATGTCACATTTTATGTGCCATTTCCTTACTGTACTTAAAAATAAAAGAAAAAACATTAAAGTGAAACAAGTAACTTGAGTTTCTGAAACAAGGGCATAGGACTCTAAAACAAGGTAACAACCACCAGCATCGAGTATTAAATATACCTTCTTATATATGCATCCAAATAATTTTTGTTTTGGTTAAAAGCCAAAACAACCAATTTATCCCATCAGTTTTTCTTTGGCCATTGGGGTAAATCCGCAGTAGTGTGGGAGCAGTATGTGAAATAGCTGACATTTTCCATCACATACAATGTTTAGATAAAAATAATATATATACTGTTGTCAATAAACACATGAGGCAACATGGTTAACCTTAGAGGTTATTTAAAGTTTAAATAAAAAAAAAGTTTAAAGAGTATTTATAAAACAAGTCCTAAATTATTCTAGCGATAAATACAAAGAGACACCTTAACATGAGGTGGTTATTGAGGTTATATTAGGATGTTCACTTGTTTTCCAATGCCTTTTGCTCCAGTGCTTTCTGGGCCTCAGCAGGCTTCAGAACGAAGTCTCTGTACATTGTGTAGACAACTCCTGCAAACACAACAGACAAAATATTGCACTTCAAAAGCCATTTCTATGTCTTAATGTGTATGTGGGATCCTGAGAACCGTAGCCTTCACCTAAAGTCATGGCTCCCACCACAAAGCCTTGAGCTGCGACACGCATGTGAATTAGATGGACCGACATCTTTGTATCACCTCTGCTCTTCAGCTTGAACAGCCTGTATGCCACAATAGCAAAGAATCCAGCCATACCTTGAAAGATAGCAACAAAAGATAACTCAAATGATAAGATACCTGTTCTATTTATATACATAAAATATGTTATATATTCTAAATGTAATTTTTTTACATTATGCATGTCATCTATTGTACAGAATAAATAAGTCTAAAAAATAAAATCATGGGATTAAATGTATAAATATTGCACATCTCTAAACCACCCAGCAAACAATGGATTATGATGATTAAAAAAGGATTAATAGTTACCTGCAGGGACGAAAGGATTTTCTTTAACTTTCCTAATGAACTTGGATTCATTGTCTTCATATTCGACTGTGGTCATCTTGGCTAGCTGATACAAAATAAAACATTTACATTTATTCATTTAACAGATGCATTTATTCAAACCAACTTACAAATGAGGAAGCAATTATCATGTTGCCATCAGGCTAACAATAATTACAATATACAAAAGTATCTTTACATATAGTGTTAAGCTAGTAAAGGATTAGCAGTTTTTAGCACATGACAAAGCTTAGACAGTGAAAAGTAAAATAAATACCAGAAATCAAACAAAACTGCAATTATCCACAAGGATACTTGCTATTAACAAGTACCATATTCTGTCTAACTTCTATCAGTAGATAATGTAGGCTACAGTACATTCAGAATTTAATGACATTTCACGTTGTGTAAGAGATGGACAGACACTGTTTTTTTGATGCAGCATTAATATCTATAGAGCAATATGGCAAAAGATGGATATAATATAACATAATATATGAACCATTTATGGATTATGGCTAAACTATGGATAAACCATAGATATACATATAAATAAATTATTTTAGATTCTCAAAATCAAAAGGAGCTTTATGATGTGTATAATAAAAGTGATGAAGGAATTATAAGGTTCAACAGTTTTGTTCCTTGAATCACACTAAAGGAAGTAATGTCATGAAGGTCAAACTATTTCACATTAAGCATTTAATAAGTGAACTTATACGGTTCTGATCAATACTTCGTGATGTTTGTTTACGATATGTTCAAACGTAACCCTTTTCATACAGAAATCTAATCATTATCAGCTTGTAATAAGAACGTTAGCCGTTACATTAGCTTGCTCCTTAAAGCACAGAAAATGTCTTTATTTTAGCACATTTCTTTGTTTTACTGTTATATCAGTAAATACACGATTAAGTAATACATCAATATACTGTTATTTATTGTTAAATAATAAAAAATTACCTTATTTGGGTAGTTTCCCGCTAACTAGGCAGCTGCTGTCTTTCTATCGGTTCTTGCAAGAATGCGTGAGTGACAGTGTGCACGGGAACAGAGGGACGTAACAAGATTCTACGTCACACTGACGTACATATACAGCAATTCGATATTACAAAATAAGTGTCTCCATTTTAAGATCAATGCACGACAAAGCTGTTAAAAACCAATAATAAAATACATTTTGCCTGTGTCTATTTTGTGTATTTCCTCTTAAAACAAACAAATAATATTATTTACACATGTATTATTCGGAAAGGTATCATGTCTTATAAGTAAGGCAAAAGTAAATTATTTAAGTTTTATTTGATTTTCCAATAGGCATTTTATTTTGAAGAAGAGTCCGAGTCTGCGCTTCCTTCTTAGTGACGTAATTTCTGATCACGTGAGTGTGGACGTGATTGCGTGTCTTGTCTGAGTGTGGGGAATGTACTGTAGCTACACTCATGAACAGTGAAAGCCAGTCATTTCCATGTAGTCTCTATCAAACACACACAAACAGAGAAAGGGGCGTTTACAAATGTTACCAGTCCCGCTGCACGTAGGCACTTTATATATATATATATATATATATACACGTGAATATATTTGGGGTACAATGAAATAAATGACTAGGTTTAAGAAAATATGTCTTCTTTGGTGCAAAAGTGTATGACCAATGAACAATTTAATTTTATTAATTGTGATGGAGCAAATTTGTATTGGAAGCCTCAGTTTCATTTGGAGCTCGTGACATTGTGTAAATATTTTTAATATAGCGAGACAATCGTTGAGAATAGAATATTTCTACTTCTTCGTGTACTATGAATGTACTAAGCATGTGCTATATTCTGCCCATTTTATTTACTCTAACTAGGACGGCTAATTAGATTTACCAAATCTTAGTTATTTGATGCTTTAAGTATTCTCGGATCTGAGGAGTTGAAATAGAATAAAAATGAACTGTAATACAGTGCACAGCTATATCATTGAAATTTCACTATCGGAGAAAGAATACGAAAATATCGGTGAAACATATGTGATAAATAATTACACTGTATCAATGCATTAGCAACAATACTGCTAAATATATAGAGTATGTTTACATTTAAAGTATGGCATTCGGCCAAACACGCAAAGATGCAAACTCATGATGACTACTGAGAAAGCTGAGCCTGTCACGTGTGAGAGGGCGTGTCACATTAATTCAAATGCACATATATCATCACGTTTCACAGTGTAGTGTGTACAGTGTTTTGTCCACTACACGTAAAACCGATCAGCCGTTAAAGTTGAAAGTGAATTAAAGTGTGTGCAAATTAAAATGCCGAGTTTACGCACATTAAACGCATTAATAAGAGTAATAATAAGAGTAATGTAGAGTATTAGAGGCCACATTTACATTGTTGAGAATAGTGTACCCATTAAGCCGACCAAAATCTAAGTTTGTGTTTTTCATAGATATTGACATGGTTTAAAAAAAATAATTTGTTAAAATGCAAGATTTACGCAATGTTTTGGGGTGTCTTTGTGTAAGGTAACCCAAGACAGCATGCAGATGGATGGGGATAACTCAACATTGTCAAATGTGATTGGTATGCAATAGAAATGTAAAGGAAGTTACAAATCACTAGGTTGATTTAAAATAATAAGTACCATAAAATACGAGTTTCTCTTTTTCTAATTGTTTGTAAAAGTCAAAATGGTACATAGGGTTAATGGGTATCCCATGTCATCACAAAGCCCATGTCATCTAGTAATGCTCATTGTCTGTGCAGCATCACATGAAGCTGGAGCTCCTGCAGTCTCTTCTAACCTAAAATGAGAAGCAAAACAGAACAAATAATTTATAGCATAGCAGCTGCCCACAATGCCTACAAACTGAGGAAAGAATTAAGTGTTCGGCTAAAGAGTCACAAACACAGGTGCAGAAATCCAGCCAGTGAGACTTTCCTTGAAGTAGAAAGACATGATGCAAACTGAAGTGTCTCTTGTGGTTTAGCCAATACTGGCAGGCGGTCTTTAGCACTTTAACACAGCAGAGGAGCAGAACATCAAGCTGGACAGACTGCTGTTGATAAAGAGAGAGGAAATGAACAGAATTAACATCTAATTAAATTTGTTTTTGTGGTCCATAAAGCATTTTCAGTTATGGCAAACTCTAGTAATACAGCAAAATCAAAATCATCCAGTTAAATTTACAACTGTACTTTGTTTCCAGTGGGATTCATTCTGAAGGAACAGAAATTATACTTAGACAAGTTATCTGAGCTGCAGTGACGGTGACAGTGTTTAGTTTAAACGGTTTTATTTGCTAGCACCTGTTAACAGCATATGTGCACTTCACATTCAAGTTTCACTTAAAAACAAACCAGAAAAGTTTAAACATAGAATGACATTGAGAAAAAATTTTTTCATCTAAAGTCAGCTAAAACACAGATGTGTTTGGAGAAAACTCTAAACACTGGAACCACTGACACTGAATGCATGACCTGAAAAGAAACAAAGCACCTTAATAAAGATCTTCAGATGATAAGTGTCAGAAACAGAAAATTCCCATGCTTCAGAACTTTAAGACTATAGACAATCAGGAGAGATTAAATCAGTCATGTCAGTCACTCACCAGTGTGTAAAACAGTAAAACTCACCGGGCTTTTGGAAATCAGGCTGTGTGGAAACTCACCATGCCTGTGGACATCAGGCTGAAGCAAAACTCACCATGCCTGTGGAAATCAGGCTGAAGCAAAACTCACCATGCCTGTGGACATCAGGCTGAAGCAAAACTCACCATGCCTGTGGACATCAGGCTGAAGCAAAACTCACCATGCCTGTGGACATCAGGCTGAAGCAAAACTCACCATGCCTGTGGACATCAGGCTGTGTGGAAACTCACCATGCCTGTGGACATCAGGCTGTGGAAACTTACTGTGACAGACATCCCTTTCACCTGAAGAAAATAGCTCCTACAACACATAAAACACTCTTAATATATGAAATTAAAAAACCGAAAGATTGCATGACATATCAGATACACCACCTAAAAGCTTGCTTTCCTTTCATTCACGGTAGATGAGTCAAGTTTTAATCACGCAACAGTCAGATGAAGCTTCAGCATTAATTATCCTCTCAATAAACAAACAACTGAGCAAATGGACAAGCAGCTAAAGCAGTGCCTCTCCAACATGCAGAAAACCGCGAAAGACAAATAAAATGTTCCGCTTTTAAAACCAATCATTATCAGACGCGACCTTTCAACCAATGAGATCTCAGTATCACTTTAGTGCATCATCAAACCTGTCTGTGGTAACAGGTGGAGAGAAACCTTTGAGTAAAAATATCAATGAAATGCACATTATGTATATAAATAGATGCAAACACGAGTGAAAAATATAGACAGATGTGTGTTCATGATGGAAGATATCATATCTGGTGAATAGATGAAGTACATCTTACTCATAGTCTGTCCATTACAGCACGTGATTTCATCAAAGCCATGCTTATGTGAACTACTGTTGGGGTCGTCTATCAACTAGCACAGGGGTTCTCAACCTTTTGCAAGCTGCCCCCCCCCCAAAGCTGGTTCTTTGCAGTTGGGAATCGTGAATATACGACTCAATGACTCGCTTAATAAAACCGCTTATCACCTGCATTTGCGCTCACTATCGACAAAATCAAATTTGTTCAAAACTTTTTTTTAATCAGTCCAAACACATTTTAATGTGTTAGTTATGTATAACTATGTATAACTATAGTTATGTTAGTTATGTATATAACTAACACATATAACTAACTATATTATATATATAATTTTTCCTCCCATCCTGTAGTGTACTCGCGCCCCCCCCCCGGTTGAGAACCACTGAACTAGCACATAATCATTTTCAAGACTGTGGAAGCTCTTGCCATGTTTCGTTAAGTAAGTATTTATTTACACCAAAACTCCATTGACGCCTCTGGGTTAAAGCTGTTGGAAGATGTGATCGCGAATGATTCAAAGAAAAGCTTGCATTTGGGTCTGTTTAAAATGCCGCATCAAAAATCATAATGAATGATTCCCTTCCTTACTGCTGATCGCTCTAAAGGATTTTAGAGGATTTTAATGTCCCATTTCCGACTTTAATGTTCCAGTCAATCACACGAAACGTTCGCGGTTTCGCCACGAGATGTCGCAATAAGACACCAAAATGAACAACGTACTCGCCAACTTAAGTACTTTGATTATAATACATTGGTGTTCATTAGTATATTTATTGTTATATGAGCACATGTTTATCCTAGGCAGATTGTTACAAACTGCCCCGTAGTAGATATATTTCTAGCTGCTGTTTTTTATATAATTAATCTAATGGGGACTGAAACTGTCAATGTAAAATGTAAAAAAAACCCACTATAAAGGTATCAAAAATGTATTAAAGATACATTCCACACAACTAACGTTCTTTTGAAGACTAGCTTTGCATGAGCACTAGACTAATATGTAAATTACCCCTATCTTCTCTAGAGAATATTAGGATTCTCCTAATATTTGTAAGTCGCTTTGGATAAAAGCGTCAGCTAAATGCCTAAATGTAAATGTAAATGTAAATGTAGAAGAAAGTCAATGGTGTCAGGTAAACTGAATGCATAATATTTATCAAAGAAAAACCTTAATAAAGGTCAGTGCATGGAGTGTTTTGCAGAAGGTTTGCAGTTTGATTCCCAGTCCAGGCAGGAAACAACTGAGGAAGGCAAGGGACCTTACCCCCAGTTGCTGCAATAACTCCCTCCCTTATGAGTTGCTTTAAATAAATGCATCTGCTAAATGAATAAATGTAAATGTAAACACCACTAAACTCAGCCTGACTGATGCATCTCTTCAGGAGCTCTGGGTTATTTTTTATTGATTTTGGATTGACTGCATTATTGGACCGCTGCAGTGTGTGTGTGTGTCTTGATGCTAGATTTCATGTCTCTTTCTAACAATAGAAAACCGGAGTCTATAATACTTAGCTTTGAGACTCCTAAACTTCACTTTTAGGAAAAAACAAACAAACACAGAGACAATAAAAAAACTCAGGAAAACAATAACTTACTTGAAGGACATAGCACTTTCAATTACATATAATAAAGTTTTTAAAAAAAACAACTAGTATCCACAATAACAAGGACAATAATAATTTATTACTTAAAGCACTTTATCTTAAAGCAACAGTACATTCTAATTTGTCTGTTGGAAAAAACAGTTGGAACCAAAGCAATTTCTCAATGGAATTTATGCGGTCAGTCTGGCATTCTTCACAGGGTCCTCTCTGTCCCAGCTTCACCATACTCGACAAGACTCCACCCCCGTTCATGACTTGGTGGGGCAGTTAAAAGCTTTACAGAACTCCTCGTAGTTGTTCATTGCCCCAACAAACCTTCACCATAGTAAAAATCATCTGATCTCGTGCTGTTTACAAATTACAAACAAATGTCTGGCTCCGCCCCTGCAGTATAACAACAAACACGTTATAAATTGTAGCTACACTTTTTAGTAAAGTATCTAGTGTGGATCTGAATTTTAACATAATGTATATATCTACAGTACAGTATACTGTATTCAGAGAACCATTACCAGACACTAAAAATACTCTAATACACTAAAAAATGTAAAACATTGATAAACAATCACGGTAAGGAAATTGAAGGTATGTATAAAACCCTAATTTTGAAGAAAAATGTGCATTTGGAGAATTTGACTTTTTAAACCTTTTTTTAAACCGTTTTTTCTTTGCAACTGCGTATTATGCAAACATAAAAGTTAATAGTAAGTTTAATATTAGTTATACATATCATTAGTGAATATTTAAAACTGTTAGAATGGACAATAGCATGGACAAAAGGTTTGACCGCTTTTAAATCGCGCGTCATCACTGACACACCCCTTACGGCACTTTTTTTTTTACCGCTTTCTGTTCACAGACTGTTACGGAAAATTTAGGTCCCCGTTACGGATACGTTTGGCAATAAATCCCAGGACTAGTTTGTGTTCACACAGAAGGCAGTCTGGCAGTTTTATGGGATCAAGACTGTCTGAATGGGGTTATACAGACACACGTCTCAACAAAGAACCAGGAATATTCTTGAACTAAACCTTAAGTTGTCTAGCTGTTGCACGTGTTCTTTATGTGTGAGCACATCAGCTGTCCAGTATGTCAGGGTCTACTGAAGGATCCAGTGACCATTCCCTGTGGACACAGTTACTGTATAAACTGTATTACAGACTGCTGGAATCAGGATGATCAGACGGGAGTCTACAGCTGCCCTCAGTGCAGACAAACCTTCAGTCCAAGACCTGCTTTAGATAAGAATGTCTTGGTGGTGGAGGACCTGAAGAAGACAAATCTCCAAACTGCTCTCTGTTATGCTGGTCCTGGAGATGTGGGGTGTGATGTCTGTACTGGGAGAAAATACAAAGCTGTCAAGTCCTGCCTGGAGTGTCTGAACTCTTACTGTCAAACTCACCTTGAACAACATAAAAAATTATTTCAAGTTAAGAAGCACATTCTGTACTCTGGAGTTTGGTATCAACTGACTGCATAACAAATAACATTTTATTTCAAATTTGTATAGTTTTTATTTACTGCTATAACTTTTGCTATAGTTTTAATTTAACTGTTGTCCCCAGTGGCACATAATGAACACATGACTGGGTAAGGGTGCATCTTTCAAATGATGCAGAGGATGATTTAATGCTAGAGTTTAACATCATTGTGCTTTTTATCCAGAAAAAAAGTGTTTCTGAGGAATTCTTGCCCAGTCCAATATGATGATGTGGCTGATTTATGAGTTAGGGGTCAATATGATGTTAATCTATGTCTATACAGCTACCTATTTCTAATATGAAATGAGGCATTTCAAAACATAAATTAATATGCAAAATATTATGAGCTTTTGCATGCTGAGGACATGTAATGTGATGGAAAAACACTGATCTAAACGTTTGCAGAACATCTAGATCTTTTTTTGATTCACAGGTGTTTTCTTGCTTGCTTTTTCTATAAACGTTGTCCTAATACTAAGTATCAATTGCCAAAATTGCAAAATTAGAACATCTGCAGTTGTTTGAACCATTGTGAAAGAAATCTGTATTTTAGTAATTTTGGACAAAAGTGTCTACTGAATTCCTAAATGTAATTGTATAGTCAAAAAAGTGTCTTAAATTCCTTTTTTTATAGTCCAAACAGTTCAAATGTAGTTTGTACAGCAGCATTACAGATACAATGTATTTTTTCATTCAATAAAGTTTTTTATTGCCCAGTACAGCTTTATTATGTAATTGCACATATTACTGCAGAAAGTGGAGAAATATGGTAATTGTACTGCTATATATATATTTCCTATATTTTGTACAAATTAAAACTAAAGCAACTCATGAATCAAGCTTTAATAAATCAACACCCTAAGCAAATATGCTACATTTCCTGAAATATGTTCACGGAAATATGAAGAGGATGTGAATTTATTTCCTAAATTGGATGTTTTCCTGCTCCTCCCAATGATCAGTGAAGCAAGTTTCCTCTGTTTTGCTGATGCTGATTTGCTCCCTTTGCTGCACTTCTTTCCCGAGTCATTGTTTATGAGTCAAAAGTGAAAGATGTGTTTAGCGTAATATTTTCCACACTCAGAGATTGTTGATTTGTTCTGTGTTATAGCGTTTCCAAGTGACCCTCAAAGGGAGTTTCCTGAACAAAAAAAGAAAAGTAGATTGCAAAGGAAATGGTTTAGTTTTATTAACAAGAAATTCTCAAAGACTCCGGACTCATTTTAAACCATGGATGTTTTAATCCCTCCAGAAGACAGCAATTATGAGGACTATTACAACGCAGAAGGACTTGAAGAATATGAACCTTGCAAGAAAACACATATTAAGGAATTCAGCAGTGCCTTTCTGCCTATATTCTACTCTATCACCTGCATTCTGAGCATTATTGCTAATTTAACTCTTTTGATCATTTTTATAAAGCACAGGACTCTAAGGAAAATGTTTCCTGTGAACATGGTCATCTCAGATATTCTTTTTACACTGACACTTCCATTCTGGGCAGTGTATGCTAGTACTGAATGGATCTTCGGTTTTCATACCTGTAAAGCAATGTCATTGGTTTACATGCTCAGTTTGTATAGCAGCAATCTTTTTGTTGCCAGCCTGGGCTTGCAGAAAGTTTTGGACATTGTTTGTACTTTGTCAAGCATCAGCATGTTTAGAAGTCCAAAGAGGAACACTATTATGTGCATTTTGGTGTGGCTTATTTCAGTTTTGGCTGCAAGTGTTCATACTACTTTTGTGGAGACTCACGAGTTTGAGGAGCATATTATCTGCACTTACCACTTCAGAGATCAAGCTGGCTGGAAAATCTACGTAAGATTTCAGATGAATGTTCTTGGTTTTATCATGCCATTCCTAGTGCTTCTGTTTTGTTCCATCAGACTTCCATGTTTTGCAAGTGGGAGGACCACATTACAGAGACGTATACCTGCAAGATGTGAAATTGGATTTACGGTCATGTTTTTTTTACTCTGGTGTCCCTACAGCATTGTCGTTTTTTTGCATACTTTGCAAGACCTTCATGTGTTTTATGCATGTACAATTAACATACACTTTGATGTTGCTATTCAGGTGACAGAATGCATTGCTTTCATGCATGTGTTTGTAAATCCTCTCTTGTATGCATTTTTAAACAAAAAAATCAAGAGACAGCTAAGAATTACATGTAAAACCAAAAGGGAGTATTTGCTAGAAGAATCCAATAGTTTATCAACCGTGTCAAGTCACAATGGAAATTTTGAGCTAAAGTCAGTTCAAAGATATCAGTACCATGACAGGAACAGCTTTTGTGCTGAACAACCTGGCAACTTTATTCCTGAAGCAACATAAAAGCCTAAAACACTTGTTATGCATGCTATACATGTTATGGTTTGTAATACCCAAGTTAAAATGTACACACAAAATGTATTTTATTGGGCACATATCAACTAGAAAGTTTGTTGTTATTTGTATGATAACATTACGCTTTTCATTGAAACCTTTGGTTAACAGAAAATTAATATTTTAATAAGAAATAATAAAAACAGTTACTAACCTGATTTACCAAAAATAAAAAGCAAAGACAGTGTATGTGTCTGGTAATGATTTGGTTCTACAAAATAGTAGTAAATATTTGTGGGTCTGCTCATACATGTTTTATAACTGCTCTGAGAGACAACAAGGGTTAAGGATACAAATGCAGACTTATAAAAGTGTAATCCAGAGACAAAAAACAAAACACAGGCAAGCAATTCAATTTGTACCTAGAATATAAATTGAATATAAATTAACCTTAGCACGTTGAAAGTAAAAGTGCACATATCACAATAGTTCCAGTTGTCATACTAGTTTACCTGGTATGATCTTTTCATTTTAGTTTAAGTAAAAAATTTCTCTTAGTAAACAAAAGTAAACAGGAGATGGCAGTATAATTCAAATTTCTGATGCTGTAATTTTTTTCTCCCATTTTTGCACCATTTGAACTTTCTCTAAGGTACCTCTTAGTGTCAGGAGTCATGACTGTATTGCATCACGTTATAGTGAGAGTAAATCAAACTAACCTGCAGTTTAAACAATTTAAACAATGCAAAGCAACTTGTCATTTCTTAAGAACTGATTTTAAGATCTGATGTAATCAGTTCAGAGAAGCATAGTGTTCTTTTCATAAAGATAACTGTAGCCTTGACCCTTTACCTTAAGGATTAAAAATTACCGTGTGAGAAATGCAAACAAACAATGACTCAATGTCATCTACACAATTTTTTAACAAAATTTTTGTCATCCTGTTTTTTAAGCGTAATTGACATAGATTAAACTACAGTTTAGCAAAGGTTCACAAACATTTTCTTGTGACTTTTCGTGAATATTAAATGTAGGCCTACATCGATGGGTCACAACTAATTTTTTAGTCCTATTAAATTATTTTATATTTCTCTCTAACTAGCTTTAATATAGACAGATGCAGCTACTGTATTGTACTGTTGGTACAAAAAAAGGCAAAAAAGACTTTTCTTTCCTCTACAGGTACCTATCTAGCACTGCAAAACATTGTAAACTTAGTAAAGCACCTCTTAGTACTATTCGTTGTCTCCCAATATTTGTAAGTCGCTTTGGATAAAAGCATCAGCTAAATGCCTAAATGTAAATGTAATGTAAATGTTGGTTATACTGTAACTACGTTTTCAAAAGTAGCTTTACTTGTTTATTCATTTTAAAGAAGCTTCTCATTTAGTTTCAAAGTAGCTTCCTTGCAACTGATAATATGTAACTTTTTATTTTATTTTATTTTATTTTAGTAAGCCAAAGCACAATAATGTGTAGATATTGTACTATTTAGTTAGGCTAACTTTATCAGACACACACTCACCACAGTGACTCAATAACAGTCATGACAAATTCAGTTCCCTTCTAAAAAAAAGGGGGTTCGAGTGCCCAGTGTTGTTTATGCTGCACTTTTAAAGTTACATTTGACAACATCCTGTGTATATCCTGTTTATACCATACAGTACACTTTATTTGCCTCCTCACCATCAACCTGGAGGATTGTTATTTCCACTGTATAAAGTACTTACGGGTGACTAGAATGACCTTCATGATAAAACAAAAAGATATATGAGTGTTTTAATAAAGCTAATAAAGAAACGTCTCTTGTCAGCAATTCAAACATTTTAAGGTAAGAAGAAGACATGAGTTGCATTGTAAGTCGCTTTGGATAAAAGCGTCAGCTAAATGCCTAAATGTAAATGTACATGTAAGTGTACACCTAGATCAAATGTTGGAAAATGTTTTGTTTTCCAGAAAATATAGTAAGTTTAAGGTTACAGGTCCTTTTTATATTCCTAAAAACTGTGCGCTTTTAAGAAGTCAAACACTAGAAACACTAAATTATCAAACACTAGAAAACTAACCAATAATGCAAAGGTCAAGGTCTATGAATGGTCTTGAATGATCAAACTCTATCATAAGACGAGAGTAATTGAGGTCACAAGCTTACATAAAAAGACAACAGTATATCTGTGAAGCTACGATATATTCCTTATCAGCTTTATCTTATAAAACTTTATTAGCAGCTAAAATGCTATTTTCTAGTATAGATAAACACTATTTAAGCTATATATTTAATGCTGCACCTTTTTTTTGAAGCTCCCTGCATGCATCCACAATTGGACAATGATATCTGTTGTAGCCTCTTTTTCATTTTCATCATCATTTTACCTGACATTTATTAATTATACATTTATCATGAGCAAGGATTACAATAACTCCTCACTTTCCTATGAACTCTGTCCTCCTTACACGTCAAAATCTACATTACACTATACGGATGGGCTAACTGTACTAGACCCACTGTGTCAGACCCCATAACAGCTCTCTGTTAATGCAAAATGTTACAACATCCTGTTTATATCTTGTTTATATACTGTGTACACTGTCTCTGCAATCCCATCATTAACCTGCATGAATGTTATTTCAACTGTATACTGGTACTTTAGTATCAGTATACAATGTTAACTTCAGTCTGGTGACAGGTCAGAAAGAGAATTGTAGCCATTCACAGCAGGGTTTAAATAACATTTTAAAATGAGTAAAACCTCTAATTTATAGATTTAAGTAATGCTACACTGAAATGATTTCACAGCTGAGACAAAACGTGGTTGTTTTATGGCCAGTAAATATTTCAACAAAAATATCACTGCAACACCAAATAAAATATGCATGTGCAATGTAGAATAAGAATTCCCTCTGTTGCTTAAGAAGATTACATATATGATCACAATTGCGGACAATAAATAAAATACCATACTTAAAGTGAATAATTAAAGAGAATCAAAGCACTTAATCACTATTCAGTAAAGTGATTCAAATACTATATTTAAAGAGTAAAGTAGATGAACCACAGAAAAATGCACACATTAGAAAAATCATGCATAACAATATACAGGTGTTAAAGGTCTTTTTGTATGCTTAAATTTAGATTACTTTTGAAAATTTCAAAATTTCAATTATTCAATATTGCATTGCCACAACAAAATGCTGCAACAAAAGCAGTTATTTAGTTCAACTGTTACAGAGACAGGAAGTTAGTCACTCAAATCACTTTACTCAAGTTACTTCAAACCACATGCAAATTACAGCTATTGAAAAATCCCCTTTAGAGGACAGTAATTTGTCAAAAGGAAATGAATCAAGGTAACCTTTATTGCACCATCAAAAACAGGTCTGCAATGACATTTCTCTTATCTCAGAGATAAGAATAGCCTTGATCCTTTCCCTTCTTGACTAAAACCATTGCATTACCTGCAGACTACAATGTAAAGGTTAAACTACATTCATTAACTACATTCATCTTATAAATATTTCACATAGGCTATTGTGTGTTTACTCATCACCTGCGATAGTATGTAAATTGTAATTGGTAAATTGTGGTTTTATTTGTTTACTTTAAACTTACCATTAACTTTTGTTATCTAAAATATATGTAAATATTTTACCCTTTTTTGTATTTTTGTGTAAAATAAATTTTTTAAATGTGGAAAATAGCAATAATAAAGAATGTATTGGTGTCTCCACCTGTTTATTGAACTATTTCCTTGCTCCGCATGATAAAACGTCATGTGGTTTTGAATAGCAGCAGGGGTGGAGTTTGAACTTAACTGACAAGAATTAGGAAGATAAAACAGAAGAGCGCAGCTACGGGAACACCAGAAGAGAAACATGGGTTACCTGCTTCAAATCCTGCTCGCTCTCTTCATCTCTGTATTAGGTGGCCTCTATCTCCTGGGGGTTTTTCGCCGCCGACGGCCAGGTGAACCACCTCTGGATAAAGGCCCTTTTCCCTGGCTTGGCCATGTGCTGGAATTCAGGAAAGACACAGCAAAATTCCTGCAGAGAATGAAAGTAAAACATGGTGATATTTTCACAGTGCAGCTGGGAGGCTTTTACTTTACTTTCATTACGGATCCACTTTCATTTGGCTCGGTGGTGAAAGAGGCAAGAACAAAGCTGGACTTTACTAAGTTTGCAGAGCAACTAGTTAAGAGAGTATTTGGCTATCATCATTTTCATGATGAACACAAGGTTCTCCAGACAACAAGCACCAAACATCTCATGGGAGATGGTTTGGTTGTCATGACTCAAGCCATGATGAAAAATCTTCAGAATCTGATGCTTCACAGTGTTGGATCTGGTGATGACAACACATGGAAAGAAACCGGACTCTTTTCTTACAGCTACAACATTGTCTTTCGTGCCGGCTACCTGGCACTCTTTGGAAACGAGTCACCCAAAGATGCAGGCACTTTAGAAAAAGCTACAGAAATTGATCGGCAACACTCAGATGAACTTTTCTCGGAGTTCAGAAAATATGACCAACTGTTTCCCAATTTGGCTTATGGTGTCCTTGGACCTAGCGAGAAGATGGAGGCTGAGCGTTTGAAGAGGCTGTTTTGGAACATGCTTTCGGTGCAGAAAATGAGCTCCAGGGACAACATCAGCGGATGGGTGCAAGACCAGCAGCAGTATAGAGCTGAAAAAGGCATGGAAGAGTTTATGCAGGATCGATTCATGTTTCTGCTTCTGTGGGCATCTCAGGGAAACACGGGTCCTGCGGCCTTCTGGCTGCTCTTGTATCTGATGAAGCATCCTGACGCTATGAAAGCTGTCAAGAATGAAGTCGAAAAGGTTCTCAAAGAAACTGGACAGGAGGTAAGGCCTGGTGGGCCACTTATTGACCTGACCAGAGACATGCTCCTTAAAACTTCCATCCTAGACAGCGCAGTGGAAGAGACCCTCCGTCTAACAGCCGCACCTGTCCTTACACGAGCTGTTCTGCAGGATATGACCATCAGCATGGCCAACGGACAGCAATACAACATCCGTGAGGGTGACCGAGTGGCTGTTTTCCCCTACACGGCTGTTCAAATTGATCCAGAAGTTCATCCAGATCCCTACACCTTCAAATATGACCGCTTTCTCAATCCAGATGGAAGCAAAAAAACGGATTTCTACAGAGCTGGAAAGAAACTCAAGTACTACACCATGCCTTGGGGAGCAGGATCCACCATGTGTCCCGGAAGATTCTTCGCCACTAATGAGCTTAAGCAGTTTGTCTTTCTCATGCTGACGTACTTTGAGTTTGAGCTGAAAAACCCTCATGAAGACATTCCAAGTATTGACAACAGAAGATGGGGTTTTGGCTCTATGCAACCAACTAAAGATGTCCAGTTTAGATACAGACTTAGATATTAAACTTTGTAAAAAGTAATCATATAAACTCATTTCCATACATTAACAACAATAACAATGGTATTTTTTAATTCACTCAAAATGCTTATATATCCTGTGCATTGAAACTTTAAGATTGCTGGTAGAGGTTATTTTAGTCCCATGTCCTCTGATTCTCTGCTTTCACAACACTTGCGTGTGTTGCATAAAAACTGTAACTATGTGACAAAAGATGTCTGGAAATCATGTTCTTCTTTAATATGCCTTATTGTGCTATTCCCCATGTTCTATTTAAGAAACATACAATAATCACATGCATAAAATAAAGATAATAATTATACTTGATGTCTTTGTCATTCCTCCCAATTTAATGATGAAACATCATTATGCAAATATCCAATGCAAATATCAACCTTACTGAATACCATAACACATTTTTCTGACTCTTTCAAACAGGGCTTTCGTGAAATATAATCAGACGATTCAATATATTGGTAAAACAGTAAATACGTTCTAATAAATACATTCTATGTCAATAATCCTTTTTAATAACACGTATATGTTAGCAACAAAAAAACTTACTTTGGAAACGTGCTAGTAAACAACAAGTGTAAGACTAAAAAGGAAAAGTATATTAAATATAGACAATACGCAAAGAAGTCTAGCCAGAAAAATGACGTGTGTATTACAAACAGAAGACCCGCAGACAGTGAATGACGTGGAGAAGCGTCACATTTCTAAACACTGTTAAGGCTTGTGAGCAGCATTTTCGCAGCTCACTAGACGAATTAGAAACACAGACGAATTAGAGCTTAGGTATAACTTTTTAACAACTTTAAACAGCGGTCCAAATTCAGAAATTCGAGAATAGGCATTGTTTACACGCGCACACCTCTCTGCTCATGCGCAGAAACTCGGGCAGACGGGCACCACCGCAAGCGTTAACGCGGAAATGCATAAGGTTCTCGAACAGGAAATGTTTAGGGTTCAGACAAGTTTAACATAAAAGGTTTACATATAACATTTCATTACATTTAGGCATTTAGCTGACGATTTTATCCAAAGCGACTTACAAACATTAGGAGAAAAATGCACTATACGAACTACATTTTCTATTTAAGATATTTTACATTTTTTATCTTATGTATTTATTAATTATTTCGTTTATTAATGTTTATTGTTCTGAAAATTTTAGACTTTCTAAGAGATTAGAAGTAAACTTTATAAGATGATTTGTCACTTTCAGGACTTGAACCTATTTTGTGCTACCGGAAATGTTATTTTAACACCTATATTTTGGAATGTGCCAAACCATACTAAAACACCCCCAATCAGATTTTCGAAGGAACACTGATCAGTCTTGAGTTGACCCTTGCACCAAAGTAGTCTGATGTGTCACAAAATTCAAAATACATAATACTTGGCTTATTTTAGTAATTGTATTCCAATTTTAAAATACCTTATCGTATCAACAAAATTAAACTTGAACATGCATCAAACATCTATGAAAAAAATGTACATTTCATTACATGGCATTACAAAGGCCCTCTATAATGTAAAGAAATGCAGCTATTAAAAGTATACTGAAGGACTTTTGGAAGAATGTTTTGGAATCTGCCTAACCAACCAATATATATTTAATCTAAAGATTTCTGGCATTATATCACAGTATCTAATTTAACAATCATAAAAGGCCTTTAAAATCATGCAACAATTTCGGTTCTCTTTGCACTTTTTTGGCTTTTTATTATAAGATGTAACAAAGAAAGTAGTACAGTGACTAATTCTGGCCGGAAAAACCCACAATAAAAGCAACACAAAAATAGGTCTTCATGCTGAGATGTGGCCGCCCTGGCTGGAGAACAATGCATCCATTGGCCAGTGTGTTGCTCCTGAGTGTCACTGCATGTACTTGGTGGAGAGGGGTTTTGAGGAAAAATGAACCATTGTCCATCCTTTCGCCTTGCTGGGGTGATCGAGTCAAAGGTTGCGGGTTCAGGATCCATCCCTTGTTCTACAAATACATATTGTGTAGATATTGATCTTCACTATGGAGAGGTAGGTTTACTTTTTACTTTTGTTTGTGTACGTGTTGGGATGGCTTGAGCAGCATACTATGTACAGGTGTATTTGATGGTATATAACTTTATATATAACAATTAATATATATATATATATATATATATATATATATATATAGGCCTAATATAAAACAATTTACAAGTTGCATATAAATCAGTGTCAAATAATCCTGGTGATGTATTTTTAGTGATGCACAAATGTTGTTTTTTATTGACCTCACTTTAATGTAAGATTTATTCTCAGCTAGCTACTGGAAATATTTTTTGTTTTAAAATTCACAAGGATGTTTGGTTTCATTCATTTTCTGTCACTCAATGGCACTCGCTCTCCACCTCTCTCTCTCTTTCCACACATACAATTTACATTAGATTCACACATTTTGTACACTCTTTTATCTAAGTAACTTACATTCAGGGTTGGAATCAAACTTAATTATCTTAATAAGGAACTTAATTATCTAAATGTCTTAATTATCTAAGTGAGAACCTCTGTAAGGTATAAAACAATGCATTTTACAAACATTGTTGTTCATCAGGTAAGAAATACAAGTTCATAGGTTCAAATACCAGTAAATACACACACTGAAATATTTTACAATGTTAGTGACATGTGAACATCCTCGTTATCTTGAGTTTTTTTTTATCTTGAGATGCTAAAATAATTTTCCAGTTTCTACATGTTCTAACCGTCTGATTTAGGCTTTAGATTACAGTGTTTAAATTAAAAAACAAATTCA
The DNA here is from genome assembly GCA_019155185.1 of Beaufortia kweichowensis. NCBI lineage: Eukaryota > Metazoa > Chordata > Actinopteri > Cypriniformes > Gastromyzontidae > Beaufortia > Beaufortia kweichowensis. The sequence continues at coordinate 8,779,624 of CM032797.1, read as the reverse complement.
GCACAGTAAAAAAAACACTGCTCCAAAAAGAGACTTTTTCCTTAGGTCAGGATTTTCAATACTAGCAAATTGTTTTTTAGAAGTTTTTTAGCTAGCAGTAAGATTTTTGCCTGTTACTTGAAGTAATCTTTGCACCTGCAATCATGTTCCTACCTTTTTGCTGCTGTGATTTTAACACTTCAATGTAAATGTAGTATTGTAAAATGAGAAAAAAGTAGTTATTGGTTAGCAGCTTTTTGAATATATTATAGTTTTATGATTTTGAGCTGTCCTTCTCAAGGCACTCGTAAGGTGTACACCCCATTTTTGCACTTTTTAGTGTTTTATTCCTCATATATGTCAGACATCTGCTCAGGTAAACATCCAACACATTGTATAGGTTGCAGCTATACAATTGCATGCATTGTAGTTAATGACTAGTGACTTAATAGTTGTTTGAATAGTTGTTTAGATATGCTTTGTGTGCATTATGTGCTAGTAAATAATCCCCAAAAAGCTAATGTTTAACCAACATGCACTATTGAGGATGTTTGAATGTCTTTTTTACTTTACATGCATTGAACCCTATCATTTGCACTATGAAATGACTGTAAAGTCAAATATTGCTAATATTAAATGTTGTAAATATACATTGTTCAATCATTTACAGTATGTATGATTTTTACTGATGCTGTATAGTGATTTATTGTGCATACTTTGGTTGATTAAATAATCAAAACATTTCAATGCTGTTAAGGATTAAAGGTCCGTCTTTAATGCTAAATTCATTAAACTGATTTACATGGAAAAACAGCATGTAGTTTCTAATGTAGTAAAAAGGCTCCCATATGATCCCTGTAATCAAAGTTATACAGGTCTGCCATCTAGTGGTTGTGAATTTTGTCATCCTTGTCATGTTGGGTAAAATTTGGGTATGTGCCTAGTACAGCATGTGACCCGCTTTTGCTTTATTTGAAAAATGTATAGCTTAAATGCACTGTAAGTAACTGTGAATAAAAGCGTCTGCCAAAAGCGTAAATGTAATGATAAATACTTTATCATATCCTTTTCTCATTGTCCATCACTGTCATATAACCTTCAAGAGAAGATCAAGTGACAAACATTTTAAAAATCACAAAGAAACATGAAACACATCACTGCATTAATGTTCTACATTTAAATCTACCACAAACAAAGATAATGCACTTAATAATACATCATAACAGAAGAAGTTGTTTAGCTTATTACCCACATAAAAGACCTCATCTACATGTATGATCTCATGAGCGTAATGATCTTGGTCAATGATGACAGTTATTACTGTCAGAGCTGAAGTGGGGAGGCCGGGGGCATGAGCTGGCCCAGAACACTGTGGCTCTGCTGGTGCAGACTGGGGGTCTTTGAGGAAGAGATGTGGTCCTGTGTTGCTATGGCAACCCTGATGACCCCAAGAGTTCAGAGATTCTTTGAGGCTTTGCTTTGCACCACATGACATGGCCAGTTTTGACAAGATCATGTAAAAGATTAAGAACCTCAGGCGTCCGAAAGTTGAGTGTTAAAATCAACTTGATGAGTTTGTGTGTATAAGTTGTGTGTCTGTGTGTGTTAGTCAGTTGCATGGAGCATGTGCAAATCTAGGTGGTCGGATGCTCTTTTTCTGCATTAGTTGTATACATTATAATAAGAGCAGTTACTAATATTTAGGAATTGATTATGAAAAGCAAAAACAAACATTATGCATAGGGCAAGCACTCCTCTATTATTCTTAAGAACATGTAAACATGTAGCGTTTCGATGTTGTTATTTACTGTTGTCTCTAAAACACCACATGTGTCACATTACTGTTATTATTAAATCCAGCTTGAGTGAATTGGATAGTCTGCGTCTGTTAAACTGTTGTTTATAAAACAGTGTTCTTACTTAACTGGGCCAAAGGAAATGGAAAATAGACTTTTATCTGGAAAACCTCTCAGGTATTTTTTCTCCCATCTGACATATGCAGATGTTAAGTTACGACAAAATGTTCCTAACTACCAGAATATATAGAGATATATATCTATTGTAAATGTGTTTTACAGTTAACGTGTTTTTCAAGAGGTCACTAAAACAGGAACAAATCAATCTCATGATAAAACCAGTGTTAAATAACATTTTTCTCATTCATAAATCGTTGACCATTTCTTTAAGGAAACAACTGCCTTCTTCAGCTTTGTGAGTACTTGAGCTGTCATGCTTTGAATGGGGAAACGTACTGGAACAACTGGGATCATTGTCCCTGGCCCACAAACACCTTTAAACATCTTTATCCTTTTCATTCGAACCCTATCAATTCTGCCGGTTTTGACTACATACACAGTATAGCACAACCTTTTGTCCCTGATTGCTTAATAAGACTATATCACTAGAAAATATATATTTAAAAAAATTAGGTAGCTACTTTTTTGTGGCATGTAGTGTACATTATCTTACTGTGCATGACGTACATTATTCCAAAAAAGTTTTGCCTCTATAGTCAAAGATTGCCCTCTGAAATGCCTTTCCATCTTTAGCCCCTCGTCTTAAACATACACTGTGACATGGATCCAATCAATTTCAGATGGATAAAAGTAATCCCCATGAAGATCCTGAAAATAAATAAAAGTATGCATGTAAATAGGTTACAGAGTTCCACGTCGACCTTTGGTCATGATCCTAAAATTTTACAGTTCTTGTGTTAGAATAGATGCAACGCTGATTACATCTATTAAAGTCTTCAGTGGATTTATACTTCTTAAAGCACTTTTGCAACCAGTTCAGTTTTAAGGTCACACATGTTAGATATGTCTCCTAATATTTGTAAGTCGCTTTGGATAAAAGCGTCAGCTAAATGCCTAAATGTAAATGTAAATATGTAGATGCATTTCAGATCAGTGACCAACACTGCACAGCCACTTTATAGCATATTGTGTATTAGCTGAGCATTTCTATGATGTTCCAGCGATGTCTTTCTGTACTTGATTACAACACAAGAGACTTGCTGAGAGAAGTTTCTCTGGCAATGTTGGCATGAACCTCTGGGCTCTTGTTCTAAGTCATCAAACTCTGCACAAGGGGCATTGACCCAAAGGCAGGCTCAGCCCGGCTCAATGAGAAGATCTAAACAAATGAGACTGTTGCTACACAAGCTGCCTATAGGTTCGCCCACATGTTAGCTGGCGGGTCCACGCACAGTGTCTGAGTGTGTGTGTGCATTTGTCTGTGACTGAGAGTATAGAAGTGGTTCTTCTGAAGGTCTTTGGAGATTCTTTCATGTTGTTTAGATTGGTGTCTTCAGTCTGCAGGCACTTCTCAGTCACATGGCTGAACTTGATTACTATTACATAAACCCGGACATCTGTGACCACAGACCAATCCCATTAACTTAAGATTTTTAGAGAAACGTGAGAGTTGACATAAGAAGGAGAGAAAAATACTCACTTTACTAGCCAACACTTCAAAAGGAGAGACAACTAAAAATATAGCTAATTTTTTAAGTTTTCTACAACAGAAGGGCATGTAAATGAAGACAGATTTTGTTTTATTTTTTCACAAACTATCATTATGAATTAATTTATTTGAACATGGGGCTAACAAATGATAAATCACATATGCACATACCAGACATACTGTCATCTTGCAGAATGTTACATCATTGTGACTCTGGAGAGAAGTTTTGCTCATGTTATTTGAAGGTCACAGACTTCGGCACAATGTGACATGTGCTCTCATATGAATGAGCTGGATCCCTATAGAGAACACATGAAAGCCCAATCTTGAGCATGAACCACCTTGAGAATGATACAGCAGGTTCTGTCATATAAGCGGTTACTAACTTGGCTGTGGAAGATGTACACCAACGGCTCAGCAAAGTGGGTGGACTACACGTAAGAACATGCACATCTGTGAAAGTCCACTAGCGGTTTTCTGCTCAGTGAACATATGATGCCCTCTTATAGCACCATGTTTATAGCAAAGGAAATGGCGGGCACTCCTTCTAGTAACTGCCGATCTTCAGCAGAGCAGACCTAAGTAAAACAAATTACATAAGACATTGTGCTTTAAAATAACACCAAAACATAAATAGCCTTTTTAGTGTCTCTCTGCAGGGTCTTACATATTAATTAAACATTTAACTGCATACAGTGTCTTTACAAAAAAATAACTATTAAAGAAATTCTGCCTTATTTGTGCTGCGTTGCAAAGTGTTTTAGTGTTTTATCCACTGCTAAGGTAGTAATTAGTTCTAAAATATTACTTGAATGTTTTGGAAATATTTACTCCATTTTAATTTAACATTATAATATTCAATATCATACAAGCATATAAAGTACATACAGAAAAACAGAAATGGAAAATGTGAGAAAACAAGAAAGGCAATTGTCAAAAAGACCAAGAAACCAGCTACATCACTGACAGAGCTGCAGAGTTATTTAGCTTACATGGAAGAAACTGTCCAGACATCAATAACCTCTTCAGCACTTTACAGGACTTTGGGAAAGTGGCTGGAAGGACGTAACTTTTGAGAAAAGCCTAATTTAAATCATGCCTGGAGTTCAGAAGCCATGTGACACAACCTAAAACTTTTCGGAAGAAAATGTATTAGCCTAACTAAAGTTGACCTGAAATACACTATACCTCAGGCTCTGATGTTATGTTTTAGCAGTGTGGAAAAAAACATTTTGGTATTATGCAAAAACTTTCATTTTGACACAGCGTTTTTAATGACAGCTTTAGGAGTCAGCCAGACTCTTCACTTAGTTGTTATTAATAATTATATCTTTAGGTTTGTGTTCATCAACATTAAAAGTTAATCCAAAACAAAATGATAACAAAATGATATGATGTACACTTTACTTGTAAAGTACAGTAAGCGATTCACCTGATTATACAAAAATAGCCACTACAGTTGTTAAATATATACAGCAAACCGTTTGCAGCAAAATAACTATTGTGATTATATTCTGTTACTGTCATTTTAAATGACCATAAAATCCATAAAATAAAAAACACCATGAAAATATTGGCACCCCCCCAGTACGACCTATAAATTGCAATCCCCACACTGCTGTTAAGTGTATCTGTGATATCTCAAATTGACGAAGAAAATGACCTCTCATAAACTTTATTATGACACGGAACTAAACACATTTTATGGTAATTACTTGTGGAAAAATGTAAGACCTGCTTAAAATTTTATATAAACAGAATCTCCCTAAACGAGCCCAAGCACCAGCCAAAGGCAGTGTGAGAACCTGGGCCGACATGCAACAGTATGTTACAGTGTTCCCTGGAGAGAGAATCCCCAGCGTAAACGTCTAAGCACAATGTTGGAGAAGACACGCCGCAGTGCTGTGCATGTCCCGTGTCTCCATCCTATCTCTGGCTCATCGCCTGGGCAGAACATCTAAATATTATGACACAAGAAATGACAGAGCATACCTGGGATACATTCTACACTGTGGCAATGCGCTCCGTCTCTGTATTGTGCCACATCTGTTCTGCATGGCTCCACGGTAACTTCTGTAGTTCTCTACACAAAAAAAGAGAACAGAAAAAGATTTGAGAACAGCATCAAGCAGGCAGAGAATAGTTTAACAATTAACCTTTACATTGAATACAATATTGCAAAGAAAAAATTTAAACATTAAATATGAAAATATTGGTATAGCGACATTTGTATCATTTGCTCAAATAACGTTTTTTAAAAGGTTCTTTGTTGGGCTGGCCAGTTTTATAAAGCTAAAAACCGTTCACATCCACAGAACAGGTTCTTTGTAGTGAAAAGGGGTTTTAGAGACTATAAAAATGGTTATCCATTCATTAGGAGCTTTTGAATTAAATTTTTAATTCAAAAATTGCCTCTCATGGCCTTTATTTTTAAAGGTGTAAGTGAATTTAAACAACCATATGTTCACTTGATTGTGATGAAAGAGAAGTAAATAATGATTTACATCTTAGAAAATGGTCAATTAAGATTTTATTCTTTACAAATAATAATTAATGGAAATGAACTGCAATGTTCTACAAGAGATGATTTAATAACCATCTAAGTGCTTGCATACAGCAGCGGTCAATGTCGCAGTTTGAACCCTTGTCACAGGGTCATCCGCCAGAGGAACTCATTTTTTTCTTTTTTCCTCTGCTGGCTGAAGGGAGGTGTAAAACAAGCCAGACTCTATGCGTGAGACAGACGCGCTGTGGAGTATGTGGGATGTGGAGGTCTCCGTCTCCAGCTCACACAGCCGGTGTTACAGCCGTTAGATAATCATGACTCGTCGGTTCATTTGACTGTGGCGCGGCGGCTCACCTGAATGGGGATGTTGAGAGGCCGCCGCAGATTACCGGGAAAGTTATGGCCAGATGGAGCGCGCGTCTTCTGGAGGTGTTTCCCTGCTGCAACTTCCCAAGGTCTGTGTGCGCGCTTTCCTCTCTGTTTGCCATGAGAGAACGCAATGTTAGTAACGAGTCTAAACAGTTTTTTTGGACTAGAAATATTTATTTAAATATCAATTTAGTAGTATAATATGTGATATTTTTACTTTGTAAATTTATGCCAAATCTATTATTCCAGCATCATTTAACTAACGCTTTTCATTGGGACTGTATCATCACCAACATTTCAGCTCTGAATCCCACTGTATATTATTTTTAAATTAATTATTGTACAATTGTTCATACATACTTAAAGAGACACACGACTTAGACTTAATATTTTTATATGTTAATGAATATTAAAGAAAGTTATCATAAAGTATTTTTATACCATTTTTGAAACTTTTCATACATTTGTTAAAACATTTTATGATAGTCATGGGTTTGTTTGTCTGTTTGTTTTATCACAAAAGCCCTACATTTGCACACATTTTTAAAAATTCAGGATTCATTTTAAACCCATGGTTGGGTCAAAAAGGGACGTACCCAACTGTTGGGTTATATTAATCTAGAAAATGTCCATAGTAGACCCAACCATGGTTTGAAACAAACCAACATTTCGGGCTAAAACAACCCAGCATGGGTTAAATTGTGTTGAAAAATATTTTTTGGGGATGAATCTGCTGCTTGCTTGCAGACTAGCAGTTCACTGATACAGATAACAAACTAATAAAGCTGCTTAAGATTAACTTTGCTGTCTACATTTGCAAAGAAATATGTAAATATTTACCACAAAATCACCAAACCAAATTTTCCACATCCCATTTGTAACATTAACTTCTCAGATGAAGAATGCACAGTATTTATAACACAATATAAATTGTTTATATTAGTGTCTTCTCTTTGAAATGTTGTGCATCATTCAAGTTTATTATTAGTCTTAATTCCACTTTTCATTTTGTTAATGAGATTAAACACATTTAACAATGTTAAATTTAGTGCAGAAATTTAAACCGCTAGTGTTCTCGTTGATGAAGCAACCTAGTTTAAGAAAAAGAACTGGCAACAACTACTGTACATTACAGTGAACTGGATCAATTTTTTACAGTCATTTAACACGTTATTATACATCTTAACATACTAGTACAACCTGGTATTGTAAAACATTTTACCCTCATTTGTGATGTGAGATGAGATCCTGTGACAGCGTTTTCCCTTTCAGACTCCTGCATCATGACAGTACTCACTCAGCTTTTAGCCTATTTACACACTTTTTTACTTGTAAAGGATCCACTCAGGCAAACACCTATTGTTCCTAAGGTGTATCAGGCTATAAGGTTCCTTAAATAGGGAGTGCCATCTGTTTCTAGTTATCTTTGCTTTCCTCTACGATACACACAGTGAGCCTGTGGCAGCCGCTCTTGCCTGTTCACATGGCACATCAGAGAATATGGTGCTGGAAACATGTATAAGGGCCAGTTCATGTACTCCAGGGAAAAGCAGTTGTTCTGCAAACCTTTTCAGGTTATTAAAAACATAAAACCATATTTAACTTGACCTTGGTGACTGGTCAAGCATTATAAAATGTCATATAGGAAAGAAACAGAAATTTCTGTGAACAGCACAAATTTCAGTACATGAAATTGTTAAAAATAGATAGACTAAAAGGAAGTGTAATTTTGGAAAGCATTTTTATTTGCAGTTTTCATTAAAATTATATTTTACTTAGAAATTGCATAAAAAATAAAATATATATGGAACATAAAATATAATTTAAAATATATAAATATGTATATTGCAAATGTTTATCAGTTTCTTTACTCTGCAGTATTTTTACTATCATCCCTATTTTGTAAATAATTTTACTTGTTTGTATGCCAGTTTTTTTAAACTTTGAAAGAAAAAGAATAATACATATTTATTGTGGAGTGAAACAATTTCACTGTATACTGACTCGAGTCACTGTTTTAAGTGCCAAATAAGCAGGACTTATATTTACTTACTTACAAGAGCTAAATTAGTCTGAAACATCATCTGATATACCAGCGTTACAAAGATAAGATTGTTCAGATCAAATCAATCTGCTGTTTCATGTTAAAAATGTGAATACAGAATGTAACAAACAGGTATAAATTACATTATGCAAAACTATATGTGACAAAACGTTGTCTTTCATTGAGCTGAAGACTTCCATATTATATACAAATTCCATATTCCATACAGATATAAATTTCTATCAACTCGTGTTGAGCTTTGACCGCCATGAGACTTTGTGGCCTAGTTCTGTCCTCAGGGTCATGTCTGGAAGCATGAATTCAACCGTGACCTGAAATAAACCGCAAGTCAGGAATGACATGAATTGTAGGCAATGTGTGAGGGAGAGGTACACCCAGGTGTGCATGCTGCTTCATTGCCTGAGAGAATAAAGAACTGCACATCCTGTTATCCTGCCATGACCATTTAAAGACCTTTTATCCTTACCAAGAGGTCAACAAAAGATTTTGATAATGGTAAATGTAATAATGGGCCATTTTGCAATAAATAGATATGTAAATAAAACTTTTACCACTTTGTTGTATGTGTGAACACTTTTTCTCTAAGCTTTCTCTCCTTTTCTCTTATTACAGATCATAGATGAAAAGTCTCTATCACCAACATGAGTTGGAGCTTTCTCACTCGACTTCTGGAGGAAATTCACAACCACTCCACATTCGTGGGGAAAGTATGGCTGACTGTGTTAATCATTTTCCGAATCGTTCTGACAGCGGTGGGGGGTGAGTCCATCTACTCGGATGAACAGACAAAGTTCACCTGCAATACTAAACAGCCTGGCTGTGACAACGTATGCTATGATTCCTTTGCCCCACTCTCGCACGTGCGGTTCTGGGTGTTCCAGATCATCATGATATCCACCCCCTCTGTTATGTACCTGGGGTACGCCATTCATAAGATCGCCCGTAGCTCAGAGGAGGAACGACGCAAACACCAGAGACATCAGAAGAGGAGTCGTCACAGCCGGTGGAGAGATGGACGCCATCTAGAAGAGGTCTTAGAAGAGGAGGAGGATGATGATGCAGAGCCAATGATTTATGAAGAAGACACTTCAGATACACAGGAGGTCAAACCTGACAAAAGCCAAGAACCTGTGAAGCATGATGGTCGTCGTCGGATCATGCAGGAAGGCCTGATGAGGATGTATGTGCTTCAGCTGTTATCTCGTGCCATCTTTGAGGTTGGATTCCTCACGGGTCAGTATCTTCTCTATGGCTTCCGTGTGAACCCTTCATACGTCTGCAACAAGATCCCATGTCCACATCGAGTGGATTGCTTTGTTTCACGACCCACAGAAAAGACCATCTTTTTGCTCATCATGTACGTTGTGAGTTGTCTCTGTCTGCTGCTCAATGTTTGTGAGATGTTCCACTTGGGAATCGGTGCCTTCCGCGACACACTTCGCAAGCGTCGAAACCAGGGCCGACGAACTTCTTTTGGCTACTCCTACTCCAGGAACATTCCCGCATCTCCACCAGGTTACAACCTAGTAATCAAATCTGACAAACCAGGTCGGATTCCCAACAGCATCCTGACACACGACCAGAACAGTGTGGTTCCAGAGCAACATTGCACAAGCCCTGATGAGAATATTCCATCTGACCTGGCTAGCTTACATCACCATTTACGAGTAGCCCAGGAACAGCTAGACATGGCTTTTCAGACATACAATAACAAAAATGCTCATACTTCCAGAACCAGCAGCCCTGTGTCGGGTGGCACAATGACAGAGCAGAACCGGGTCAATACGGCCCAGGAGAAACAAGGTGCACGACCTAAAGCCAGCACTGAAAGGGTTGAGACAATAGCAAAAAATGGAAAGACATCTGTGTGGATTTAAATCCAAAGTGATAAACTTTTACTTGACTACTTATTTGTGGACCATCATATTTAGATGTTCATAAAGCATACCGCATTATCTCTGCTAAACTATATGGTTAGGCTTGATGTCTCCACCGTTCTTATCCTAAAACAGCCATAAATATACCAGTCTAGTTGTAGAGAGGTATTGTTCATTTCTGAAACTGTCTTGCAGCACTTTCTTTGTATTGCTTTACCTGTGTTGAATTACAATGCATGCAGGTATATTAATCATATCAGAAAAAACAACACTTTAACTTTATTCATCTTCTCCACAAGTGAGAAGCGACTCTTATTTTAGAGAAAATAAAATCCATTGACAAATTACATTATCCCTACCTTTCTTCTAACCATCATTCAAATCCTAATAACCACTGTTTGACATTCAGCCCTTGTTAGCGATTATATTTAGTGCCGAGGAGCAATTCATGACAGTACGTTTATCGTGTTTGTTGCAGTGGTCTTTATCAACCTTGTTCAATGTTTATGAATATGTCTTTATGATATATTCAGTTCTGTTTCTAGGCGACTAGCTTAACTTTGTAAACAGCTTAACTACAAGCAAACTTTCATTTTGTGCTAATGGAAATGAAAGAAGCATTCCAGATATCAGACTTAAACCAAATCCCAATGTGTTACACTGACATGTTGTTACTCTTAACAACTGGCTTGTTGACTGTTCCTGCATTGTTTCAAAAGTGACAGCAGGTTTTTTTAATGGCTCTTAGTGTAGCTCGCGTTCACTGTAGCTATCCAGGGTTATTTAAAAATAAACCTGTCTTGGACAGTGTTAAAAGATGATTTCCAAAGTTGTTCATAGTTACATAATAATGTTCTGTTTCAAACTCTAGCGAGGTAAATGCTCTTGCATTCTGTAAGTAGCAAAAGAAATGCTGCCTTTGCATAAAACATACACAATAAATATACAGGGTAAACATATTCCCTTGTTGATTATATACAGACTGTATGTAAATATGTGACCCTGTCTGTGAAATCCAGGCTAAAGTCTTGTCATCTTATGAAATAACAAGCATCAAAGTTTGATTTCAGTCTTTGACATGGCCTTACTCGGTCTATGTTAAAATATATTTAATAAGTATTTTTAAAACATCAGTATAAATATTTTACATAAAATTGCATAATGTTCTTTACATTATGCAGGTTGATTTTATGTAAAAAACACAAAAAATATTTTAGCTGTTTTTTTTCACAGGCAGGGTCACATATTATTCAACATAAAATTATATTAATAAAAGTAAAACATGCACATGATGTAATTTTTGTATGTGCTATGTATGTGTTTGGCTTTTATAATCACATTAGCATGTGTTAACACCAAATTCAAATGAAATTAAGTGATGATTGCTGCTGTTGCTGCCCATAACTCAAAAGTTAATGCTATGTTTAGTCTCCGAAAAAGCAAAAGCATTGGCCAAAGCAGAGTCAGCCATCCCTTTTGACAAATCACACCCTGGTCCTGAAATCATGCCATTAGTTGAGCCAGTGTTGCTATGTTGAGATGGGCATGAGGAATCCTAAATAAACAGAACAGTGTTTTGAGTGTTTAGACTTTACAGTGGAATCGATCTTACTTATACTTGTCTCTGCATCAATCTTCATGGGGAGAAACTATTTTACTTATAAATAATTACACACATCACTTGGGATGCAGGTTAAACTTTGCTTTTCTTCGCTGATTTCTGAAACCATTATGAAAACTATTTTCTAAAGCTCTGAGCTGTTCTGTGTAACTTGTATACTTGTTATATAAGGAACCATGATATCACACAGTTGCAACTGCTTGAACTTCCATGTAAATCGCCGTGTCAAAATAGTAAACAAAACAATGTTTGATTTTGACCACAGTTGAACTTGATTTTGACCACAGTTGCTAAGATTAAGCTTTTAAAGCTCTGCAATATTTATTGGTATTAAAGAAATGATGACTATGCATTATTTGTTTTCAAAATAAATTTTAAAATTACTCTTCTAAAATGTGCCTTTTCTAATTGAGATTGTATTGATGTCAGACTAATAATAAATGTAGGATTAACTTATTAAGATGGCATGACCTGTGAGAGTGTTTTAAATCATTAATCAAATGAATGCTTCAAAAATATCTAATACAGAAACTGAATATCATAGTTTGCAATATATTGCAATACAGATATTTATCATTTTGATTTTCCCATGCACTTTATGGTTATTTTAGAGGAATTCAAAGATATTATTTATCAGTATAAACAGTAATGTTCAGGGTAGATTTCTGAGTGCTTGTTTGTAAAAATAAATATGTAACAGAATCAGACGTTGAATGCCAGCCAGCCAGTCACTACTGAATAAATACATGGGAGATGTGGTTTTCATTTGTATTATTATCTACGTCTTGCCCGGTCCAATATATAGCAGCAATGTTGACATACGTTTCAGCATCAGTGGATCAATATATGTTAATGATGTAGGCCTACATGATAATCTTAATATAGTACGGCAGTTTAAATGAAAGCTAGTTTTGCTATGAAAAAGGGTGACTTTTACATTAACTTTATTTTAACATTATTTCTGAATCCTAAATCTGACAGTAGCTGCAACAGTTTTGGAAGGGGAAAGGGTGCATTGTGGTTGCTGATATGGAGGGCTAAACAAATATAAAGCATATTTTTATGTGGACGGTCTGTCTTTATTCAGACAGCCGTCAAGGGCACTATGTCCTTAAACGACGCTATCATTTCAGACAAGGCCAAGTAGGCCCTAAGCTAGAGTTTACACTGATTCACTATGTAGGGCTCAATGACGGACTTATATTTAGTGAATGCTGGAACTTCAGCTTTTAATATTGTATGTTAGTGTAACACAAGAAAGGTCACCTTGTAACCTTACCACACACCCTTTTGCTGTTTATATGTAATCAAGTAATAGAGTGCATCAGTAGTGCTCTGGGAGTAATTTTTTATTTATTTTCTCCATAGATAAATAGACACTGATGATACGAACAGACTGGCAGGTGTATTTTGTCACTCATGTCTCTCTAATGAATGTGATCAATCTGAATGCTATTAATAGAAAAGCCAACAAAATACTGTATTAGTAAAATAATTTTTAGACAGTGGTTAAAATGGGATCCTTACAGAAAGCATCATCATGAGACAAACATCTGACAGACAACAACAACAGTGTCAAAATACACCAACAAGAGTATAGAATAAAGATGCCAGCAAAATAAAAATTATACTGGATAAGTATTATGTATAACAATTTCCAGCCCTGGTAACATTCATTCCACATTTGCAATCCACAACTTTTGCCTCTATATCACTTCAAATGAAGCCATATACTCAAATTTATACATTTTGCTTACTGCTGCAAATCGTGATTATGGTTAAGGATATTTTAAAGGCGCAAATAAGAAAAACGTGCAAATTAGAAAAAGATTTTAAAACTTTAAAACATGTTTATGAATAGAAAAGAATAAAGAATAACTACACACTTACTCACGGCAAGCTACGCAACAAGCTTTGATCAAGTAGAAATCTGACTTTTATTGTCAACAACTGATTTTTGTCTATTTTTAACAAAACCTCTTCTACGGCCAACGCTCCTTGTTTTACGTAAAAGGACGCACGGACGTCCCTCAACAGACTACGCCAACGATCTCATTAATATTCATAAGCTAAACCTTCGCCGTAGTAAGATTCGTATTTGACGTGCAGCCTGACACAAACAGTAAACGCAATGCAACATGGGAAGGAAAATGGAAGGAAAAGGACAAGTTAACGTTAACTCACCTCGTTTAGAGGAACTTTAAGGCTTTAGTTATGTGCTCTGACAAGTAACACAATGCATAAGTTGGTTTTGTTTGGCAGCGCTGTCCGTGCGGTCGTGGCAGGATCAAGTGGACAGAGTTTACTTTTCTCCTGCATGAGACACGAGATTCAGCGGAGAAAACACTCTCAAGATCAAGCCAAGAACACTGCAGGACACTTTAGCTGTCACAGCCTACAGCACAGGACTCTCATTAATATATCTGGACATGACACGAATTCATTTCTTCAAGGAATAATCACCAATGATATGGCTCTGCTGGAGGAGGATAGGGTCAACGCCATGTACGCGCACATGTTAAATGTCCAAGGGAGGACGTTGTATGACATGATCATTTACAGGTAACACTTGTCATTATTTTTTTGTTAAAATAGTTTGAATTGTAAACTGAATGCGAGGTGAATATCATTTTACAGATACTGGAAATGTGCAGTAGGATGGGCGTAGCCTTAACATTTATCTCACAGTACCACCTTAAGCTGTTTGCACTGCAAATTGTAGGACCACAAATATATTACAGGAACAAAAATATTACTTACAGTATATTTTTTATAAATTATCATTTTTGTATAATAGTGTAAAAAAATCATACAAAATATTAGTTTCAAAACATTAAATAAAAGTAAACAGTCAACACGTGTCTTCGTTATTTAGTTCTTCATTGCCTGAATGTATGCTATTGTTGTATAATTGAGTTCACTTGTTAAACCAGCAACTATTCCAAAATATATTACTATTGAAATTTGAGTTTTTAAGCCATCTGTTTAAAAAATGAGTGCTGATTTATTATATTAAGTAATATTAAGTACTTGAAAAATGTTGTGAAAAACACATTTATCATTGTATTGTGCATTTTATTATTGATAGATGTTTTGTGTCTTAGTTTGAAGGAAAATCCAAGTGGACTTCATGGTGTTCTTCTGGAGTGTGACAGCTCTATACAGGAGTCCATTATAAAACATATGAAAATGTACAAGATACGTCGGCCAAGTAAACATCAGCACATGTCCCAGTCTCTCGCTATGGGCTCTGTTACCTCAAAACAAAAATGATGCGCTGAAGAAGTCCAAACCAGATGTTACTACACCAGAAAAAGTGTTAGTTTTGGAGATAGACCCAAGAACTGAGCTCATGGGTTGGAGATTGATTACCAGTCATGAGGTCAATCCAACAGAGATCATTTCTGCATGTCAGCAGGGTACCACTGAGGAATACCACCGGCGTCGCTATGAAATTGGTATTAAACACTTTGTATTGTTACAATTCAAGTTCTAAATAATTGGATTATTTTGTCCTGTGACATGCTATATTTAATCCAATACAGTTTGTAAGGAAGAAAACCATTTTCATACATACAGTTGACATGACATCATGTAATAATATATTTTTTACAATTTATTTGTCACACTTATGTCAGGTCTGCCTGAAGGTGTCAAAGACCTTCCACCAGGTGACGCCCTTCCACTGGAGTCTAATCTGGTCTACATGCAGGGAATTAGCTTCAGCAAGGGCTGCTACATCGGACAGGAACTAACTGCCAGAACTCATCACACGGGAGTAGTACGGAAACGCCTAATGCCTGTTACCATGCCTGCTACGGTGAAGAGCCTGGACCAAGGAGCTGCTCTGGAGACTGAAGGAGGCAAACCAGCAGGGAAGCACAGGGCAGGAATTGACCAACTGGGTTTGAGCCTCGTACGCCTGGCTCACGCTAAAGAGCCACTGAAACTTAAATTGCCTGATGATACAACTGTGACTTTAAAAGCTACAGTGCCTGACTGGTGGCCAAAAAACACAAAAGATAAATGAATATTGGCACCAAAAGGGCCAGTTTTGTTAAGTTTAGCATTTGTATTACACATTTTTAAATGCCGCCCAAATTGCTGGTATTGCACTGAAAAGCGTATTTATTTATATATGGAGTTCAATTAAAACTAGTTTAAATGTAATCACCATAGCATTTATTTATACATATGTTGGCAACATGTTGGTTGACACTTGAAAATAAAATGATTTAATGATATTAATGTTGCCCTTTAATCCTGAAAAAATGACAACATGGAAAAAAAACATTTCGAAAGATATACCATTGTTAAAAGGTTTTATTAAGTGAAGTTATATAATGATGGTATACTCAATACCATGTCTTATACAATAGTGCGAACAGCATCTCTGATCTCCTGAAGTAATTCCTCTGGTTTGAAGCTCAGGGCCGTAGGCTCCAGTTTCTTAAAGTCTTCATTGTTCAGCATGGTTTCAAATATATACAAAACTCTCTGCAGATCAAAAGCTGCATGGTGAGGGCCCAATGCAAACAGGCTTTCAGCAAGGTGCCCTTGGCAATTATCTGAATTCCTGAGGCACGAATTTAAGAAGGATATTCGGTTATTTGCAATGGTCTTAAGGAAAGAGGCAAACTCCCCATAATCAATTCCTGTACATGATTTCATGATCACCTAAAAAGCAAAAGAATCACTATGGATTATTCAAAACAATAAGACTATACAGTATGTACAGTCACTTTTAAGATACGCTTAAAAATGTATGATTTTCATTTAGGTAAAATAAAAGCTGCTTTTGTTTAAAATCACAAGTTAATCAGAACATTTGAAGGTTTTTTTAGCCTAACATAAGTTTGTTATGTTGGATCTGATAAAACAGTACATAAGTTGTATTGAAAAAGTTGTCCAAAGTTCCTAATACAAGCTTTTTAAAAGTCATGGCAAAAACAGCTTAGAAAGGATTTTTGTCATGAATGCAATGACACTGATACATTTGTTAATGTGGCTTAACAATACTTAGCACTGCAAAAACATTAGCTCAAAACTATACAATATTGCCAAACATTGTTACCTGACAATGCTGATGCCAAGTGTCCATAGTATCACGCCATTCCTCAATCTCTCTCTGGACAGAGGAAAGTTCCTCCTGCAGAAACTGCCACATGATGTCTAAATTACAGCCATTCAGCCAGTTATGATTGATGGAGATGGTATCCTCCTATTAAGAGATTTTATTGTATCAACTGACAATCAATATTAAAATCATGCTACAAACACTTCAGGACGAAGGGCAAAGATTTTGGTAATTGATGACATAAGAAACACCTCATGTGTTTCAAGAATGTTCAGACATTCTTCAAATAAAATATTTTTGTTCAGCAGAAGAATTAAAGCTGTATAGTATCATCGAGTTATTTATGTTAAAAAATATATTTAAATTCATTATTACTTACCAAATTGTAAACTTGATGATGCCAACCACTTGGAACAAAGATGATCTCCCCGGCTTCTTGGATGATCTCTAAAGGCTGACAGGCCTCTTCAAAGTGTGCATACAAACCTTTGTCTTGAAGTACAGGTGCCGTTACATCATAGGCTAAATTGCCATGACAATCCCGGAGGAACTCCTCTTGGCCTGGAGGATACAGGAGCCATTTCTTACGTCCACAGATGTTGGCAGACCAGCTGTAAGAGCGAAACACGTCTGCATGGAAAGGTGTCCTAAAGATAAACAAAAAAATTGTTTACATGGTCTTTTAGTAAAGAAATGCAGTTGACAGTCACACTCAACATGTGCAAGGTTTCAAACTGATCCAATATTGTTAGTATTAATGTCATCTGAGAGAGCCAACTTAAATTTTAATTCATATTATAGTCAGATGATTATTCCAAAGCTCAGATTCTCAAATTTTTGCATAGAACTATATCTTAAGGCAACGATTCATACCATGACCCTTTAGGTCCCATGTAGACAAATCGATAATCATCCACCTCAAGCGTGTCCCAATATTCATTCAGCCAATCAGAAGAGAAGTAAATTGGGGTCTTGTAATTATTGTGGTCAGCAAAATTCCTAGAATTGACACGAGACATGTCTTTTAACTTTTAACATTATGATATGAAGAGTATTAAATCTTTACATGTACATTTTTTTTTAACAATTCTGATGTGCAACATTAGGAAAAGTAGATAAAGCAGTTATATGATTTTACAAAAATACTAAAAAGAGCTGTACTTGTGCATATGCCAGTCCTTCAGGTATAAACATCCTTTAGGTGAAGAATGTCCATTCTGTATGTACTCTCTCCAGTACTGGATAAACTCCCTGAAAGGCATAATTTGCTTTGGATTCGAATTGTATTCTTTTGCATTGCAGTTTGCAACTGGAACAGGAGTCTCATCTGCACACATAAAATTATTATGGCAGTTTAAAATGCAGTGCTTATCTCTTCCATACAGTATGTCTCAGATCAAGAAAAGATCAGTTTAAATGGTCAACTTATAAGGCATGGCATACATGCAAAGATGCAATACTATTAACATGCTTTGCTCACCAAATTCATGCAGAAGTCTCTGAAAATTGGGCTTCCCATCATCTGTAACCCAGTTTTTCCTGCAGTTCCAATCTTTAGTGAATTTTTTGGAGAACATGCAGGGATGATTTGGGATCAAGTAGTTCTTGAAGAATTTGGTGTAGGGTATTTCCTTCTCGATGTACTCAATAAAATGAGAGGAGCAGTGTTGCTGCTGGATCTGTCTGGGCATTTTGACCAAACTACAGCAGTTGTGAAAAGTTTCCCTATCCATGACATGCCAAGCCTCAGCAATATTTATTAACGCCGTTTAATAACAATAAATAATACATAATAAAATGTTTATAATTAAAACTCTGTGCCTATGCAACCACCAGCACACAGTGCAGAAGCCTCATGTCTCTTATTTGACAGGTTTGCATACATAAAAGCAACTAATAGTACGACGATTAAACAGCACGATAAGATTACATTAAAATATCAAAACGAAGCAACTATCCTTTTACATATTCAAATAATACCGAAATAATCGTGGTTTTCTGCACCAGCCTTGTGTCATCGCTAGCAAGTTGCTCACCGGAAGAAATACGCGTGTGCACCAGCTCAGTAATTTGTTATTGCATCTATTCACATACAGCTAAAGTTGCATCAGTATGGAAGCGAATAAAAAATTAGATTTTAATACATCTTAAATAATCAATTAATTATATGTGCCGTTGTCCTTATCTAGTTAAATGTGACGCTTTATCGACATTAAAGCGGAACCTTTAATGTTTTCCTTCGCACTTCGGGCTGTAAATATGAGGGAACCAAGCAAACACCGCAGCGGTGAGCTGTTTTTACATCGCTATCACACGGCACCGAATTAAGGCACATTTCTTTATTAAATCTATGAAGTAATATATAACGAGAAACACTGCGATCAAACAGTAAATGTCTCGCACGCGACTGAGATGTTTCTCGCAGATAACACATGAAGACATTTTACGATGTGAATAGTGTTGTTTACGTTAGTGCGTCACACATGTCACACCCTGCTGTAGCTGTCATCTAAAGGTGAAATTCATCAGAAAGGTATTGTATGAATGATATTTAGTTCATGTTTATGGCTTCTATCAAAACACACCACATTATATGATGTTATCTGTGTGATTCTCATAATAATAATAACCATGACCGTTTTTATTGTTTGAATGCTGTTTTCTGATAATGCTATATTTCAGTAAAACACCTTAACATAGAATAAATAAAACTTTCAGCATAACACAATTTATAAACCAGTCTTATAAACAAGGTTGCCATCCAGAGGACAATTTTATTGCTTAGAGGTTACTCATTTTGTAGCTCAGTACATTTTATTGGTTCTTTGTTGTGTTTCATTTAAGCATCAATTTAACCTTGTATGTTTTTCCAAAAATTGCTTAAAAATATATTATATTTTACTATGTTATTTGCAGGTGACAGGTGATCCACAACCCCTCATCAAGATGAGCAAAGATGTGCCCATTCATAGTTGGTCTGGGTCTTACTACATCACCAGTGAGAAACACTGGGTCAACGGGACCCTTTCTCTAACCCGCACCACCCTACGCTTCACATCTGAGCAGAACCAGGAGAGTCTGGCTAGCTTGCGGCTCTCACGCATCATGGAGATTAAGATGGAGTCCTCGAGCTTCATCTTCAGTGCTCTCACTGTGCTGGAGCAGGGAAACATTAAGCACTGGTTCGGCTCCCTTAGGCCCTGCCGTGCAGCTGTTTTCCATGTGCTGGAGCACTTCTGGAGGGAACGGCTGCTGTCACCCACAGAACCCAATGGAGCCCAAGCTCCTCTCAGTAAGGGCCAGGAACTGATCAACCTTGTATCCGGAGCTCAGAAGAGGCTTGAGGACACTGGAAAAGTTCTGCACCACCAAGGAGAGCAGTTTGACAACATGGTTCAAGGCCTGGACAAGATTGAATCAGATCTGACCGTGGCTGATAAGTGAGTTTTTAAGCTTTGGATATTATTGTAATAATTAAAACACTTAGAAACCCAGTGTTAAAATAAAATAATAAAGTTAAATAAATAGTCCTGAGTCAGCTGTTAATACATTTAACAAAAACCCTGGTTTCCTTTTGCATACAGACTACTCTCAGAACTAGAGTGCCCAACTTGGTGGCCTTTTGGCAAACTACCATGGAAGTGCCATCAGGAGGCCAAATCTGAGGCGGCTGCCAAATCAGCCTACACCAAAGGAGCTGGGAAGGGCCAGAAAGTCATAACCAGCATTCCAGCTATTGTCTCCCAGGGAGGGAACTCTGAGGATATGAAACCGGGCAGCTTGACAGTGTTGGTCTCTTCCCTGGAGGTTCGAGATGCAAATGGACAGATCCTTCATCGCTTTGAGAGGGAAGAGGTAGACGATATCCGTGTGCACAACCCCTACGAAATCAGCATCCGGCAGCGCTTCATCGGCAGGCCCGACATCTGTTTTCGAGTTCTGTCTGCCAAAATGGTGGAAGCTTTGACCGTAGTAGAGATGCAGTACAAGAAAAAAATTGAGTTTACTCGTGACTACGCTGCGTTTCAGGTGACCCCGGCAACAACACCAGGCAGCCCGGAAGGTGCTGGGAACATCTGGAGTACAGGTACAACTTGAGTTGGGATATGCAAGGATACATATTTTCAAGTCTTAATGTCTTTTTAGTCTTAATGCAGGGATATGCATTGCCTATTATACGTACTGATGCTAAGTGCATTGCAATGACATATTCAACATGTATGTGATCCTGTTCCCAAAGCTCAATTGGTAAAGCATTGCACTAGCAACACAAAGGTTGTGGGTTCGATTCCAGGAGACACACAAACTACAAAAAACTGATAAAAGATAGTAAGTGCTATATTAGTGTGCTTAAGTAAGTGAGATAAAGTGGCTGCCAAATGCCTAAATGTAAAATTTTATAACCTTTCACAAAATGATCATAGTCCACACACAAAATAGGGGTCTTTGGGGGTCTCGGCAGGAATTGCTATCTTAAGGTTATCTGAATTTGATTCTGAAAGGCAGAGCTTTTGAAATGGTAAGACATGGTCTGTTATATTAGCAACTGATGTTCTATGTATTCTGTAACATGTATATCAGCAAACATGCTAAAAGCTTATGAGAAATGTTCAAGAAAAGGCTAAATTCCATTTACATTACATTTACATTTATTCATTTAGCAGACGCTTTAATCCAAAGTGACTTACAAGTTACCAGTGGCACACTGGGAGCAATTAGGAGTAAGGTGTCTTTGCTCAAGGGCACCTCAGTTGTTTCCTGCTGGTACTGGGAATCGAACCAGCAACCGGTTGCTAGTCCAACGCTCTAAGCACTAGGCTACAACTGCCCTAAATTCATCTTGATTAAAGCACCAATGTACAATTAGAATCATCATCTTGGCCACCTCATTAGGGTTTATTTTGTTATAACAAAAGTCTTAACGGCACCCAACATTCATAAGATTGAATGTTCAGTGTAAATGCATGTAAACAACTGGAGTTGTTCTACCTGCCTAGAAACAGGACATCTTTATCGGTGGGCAGACTTTAGCGAACGCCTCTGTTTACAGATGTTTCCCAATGAAGAAGATATAATACTGTAGGAAAGTTTGGTAATTTATTTCTGCCACACGGTGGCAGTCATGCTCTAACATCAGATAGGATAAGAACATACTGCAGGACAATCATTTTGTATTGATCCACTCTGGCCTTTCTCATTTTAACTTTTTTAGTATTTTCAGCTAATTTGTTTACTAATGTTTATGTTGATGTTTAAAGGACTTTTATAGTCTTATAATTGTTTTTTTGGCTGTGATAATTTGATACTAATCTTACCAACAAATCCATTGGTAAATACTTCTTTTTCTTATTGGCAGAGCCATGATAATATGTGCTTGTTATCTGTCTGCAGGTCATGGGCAGGACACAGATGTGCCGGTGGAGGTGCCTGCTGGTGAACTGACTCAACTGCAGCTGCAAGTCCTGCAGCCCACTGTGACTCAAGCTGAAGCACAGGAGCTCAA
Source organism: Beaufortia kweichowensis (assembly GCA_019155185.1). Classification (NCBI taxonomy): domain Eukaryota; kingdom Metazoa; phylum Chordata; class Actinopteri; order Cypriniformes; family Gastromyzontidae; genus Beaufortia; species Beaufortia kweichowensis. Next base: position 8,757,162 of record CM032797.1, on the reverse strand, counting down.
ACAGGTCAATTGTAAACTTCACTTCTGAAGATGTGAATATTGTGTAGCAAAGCAGACTTTAGAATGGGGGTGTGGTATTTATTTTAATTGAAATAGTAGGATAATAAGACATATTTTTAACATATCTTTTTAAATATCCTTGTTTAGAGAACATAAGTAAAAATGGCACATCTTACCCCACTCTCTCTACTTGAATAACATGAACACATTACACGTGCTCTGGCCGTAGTTTAATTGCCAGGCGTAAGCCGTCAGCTCTAGGCATTCCCTCACCGCACATAGATACAGTACAAGTTCTCAGTGTCATCGTCTCCAGACGACTGCAGTGCCAGCTGTAGTAAAATCCTCTGAGCGCTCAGCTGAGGTGGTGCATGGTACGCAGCAACCAGACATAAACACTGACGCTTAAAAACCATCAGCCATTTTTCATTGAGTGCATTATTATGGGGTTGTGTGGAACGACTGTACGTGCAGAACCATTTCAAAACACAATATTATTGCTTTGACCAGAGATAATTAATGGTTGGTCAACCATCACAGATATCACTTTTCAAGATGGTTTTGGGGTTGAAAAACACTAAAAACAAACATGTTAAATGCCATGAGGAGATGGGAAAGAAGCTTTTTAAAGGTACGAGGTCTTGTCTTTGGCAGGGTAATGTGTCTTACAGAGGCCTGTAATGCTGTTTCTAACAATATGAGAAATTATGTAACCTTTTACTCTCAATAGGATTTAAGGGAAAATATGGAAATTTACTTTATTTTTGTAAAATTTTAATTACTTTCTATTTCACGTAAAGTAAAAAGTGCATGTTGCGCCAAGCTTTATATCAAAAGATAAGAGGTTTTGTATGTTTTATAGAGGCTAATATGTAGATTTATTCAGGAAGTTACAATTCTTAATAAAAATTGAAGTCATTAAATTATATCAAATGTGTGTGCAAATGTATTATCACAGTATCAGTAGACATTATTGAAACTCTTTTGTTCACACTCCACACCCAACATCCTTAAAACTACTGGACCGAATTAAAAGAAAAATGAAATGGCCCTTTGTAATGACCAAAATATTTTGTAATGTGCCACTCTACATCTGTAGATTTTATATCAAACACTTTTTAGATAAAGAGCAGGTACTGCACAAATCAATGTTTGCTCCTGATATCAATCATTTCCTACAGTTTGTTTAATCCAAGTGAAATTGTGTAAATGCAAAATACATTAGCTTTTGTAGGTCCCGGTAATACAATAAAAATACTTTGATTGTGACGTTAGCAACAACATGCACTGGCCAAGTTTTTCACAGTTCAGCATGCAAGTAGTTATAGATATAAAAATGTCATTATAGGCTCTTAAAAAAATAATATTTCTATTATAACTGAAAAAAGATTTCCATGTGTTTATTGTGTGCTGTGTTTGTGCAGATGCTACAGCAGCTGAAGACTCTGGCCCTGGAGGCTGAGACAGAACTAGAGCGACAGGACGAAGCTCTTGATGTACTGAGCTCTTCTACTGACCACGCCACCATGAACATCAACAGACACACTCGCCGCATGAGGAAACTGCTGTGATCTCCTGAACGTTCGGTCACCGGATGAACCACAAGATGTATGTACAGGTATACACATTAAAAGTCAAGTTTCACAATAGAGCAGTGGTTCCACATGAGAAATTTAATCAAATTTGTTTCATCTTTATGAGTAAGGTGTGGCTATTTAGAATGCTTCAGATCGTAAGTGCACTTGGTTACTGATGTCTGATAGCAATAATAAACACTATGCCAAAGGCAGGGATTCAATAAAGAGGCTAGATAACCACATTTATCCCACAAGGGATGTGTACTCTACGGGTAGTGATCACGAAAATCATAAACCTTAACTGAACCTTACCTAACAAAAATTTGATTTTTGCCCATTTTGATGGTTTCAAAAAGCCATTTTTCTTTTCAGATGAAATCTAACAATGTGTTTTGAAACAACTGTTGTACTGTATGTAACAAAATTGTCTTGTCTTTTCTCAGGTCCACATTGACTCCTGGAAACCTAAATCCAACCACACAGCATCAGCATCATATGTTGCATGGCTTAGCATCCACCCAATGCTTACACTACACAGTTCAGCAAACATTCAGAGCGATATGTTGTCTCAATGTTTCATACAATTCTGTGCATTGTCAACCCATTACCAGCAATGCACTTTATCTCAGGCATAACCTCATTTCATTGTCATGACAATTACATGTGTGCTGAATTTCAACTACATTGTTGATTCATGTAAACCCATAATGCTGTATTTATTTACTGTACATTTGTGATCAAGGGAACTGTAAAATAAACTTAAACATACATGTTTGTTGTTGTCACTCTTCTATGTGATCGGGGGGATTGATTTGTTGATAACAAATTTAACAAAACCACAAAGGAGGGCAAACCCAAGCCCCACCCAGTCTCGCCCCCACATCTTGATTTGGCACGTCAAAACATTTCCCGGCTGGAGTCGGATGTTCTTTACAATAACAGCGCTCGATAGTGCAAAGTGAAGGCTTTGTAAACAGTTTGACACACTTGCAGGGGAACCCTGTCATTACAGCATCCTGTTGGCACAAGAAGTCAAGCATCTGCTCACCACCCTGGCGTGCAGTTTTCACGAGAACGAGCGAGACCACCGTGTGTTAAAGGCACAGATCGGTTTCATTTGGCAATTGCAGTGGGCCCCTTGGAGTCTTGACTGCTGGAGGAAGACCCGGTAGAATATCTAAGCGTAAAGTCTTTCCTTCTCATGTAGTTGTTGACTATTTTACACAGTTCATCCAAGCAATGTTTGTCTGACCAGGGAGTTTCTCCTGCGGTCTGTACCCTAGTAACCATGTAATCCCTGGTCAGGATTCGGTTCCTCAAGACACAACCGCAACTTTCTCCAAGTATCACTATGCAGACAGCAAAATCTGTTTTACTCAAATGTTCACTTGCTTGTTTCTCCACTGACTCATCTACAGCATTGCGCTTCTGTTTACTCAAGGATGCTCGGGATACGGGAGATTTGCCGGTTCACTGCGTTCTTCTCTGTTGCGTGATAAACAGAAAGCTCAGTTGGGATTTTCTGCGTAAACTCTCAACACGTACCTTTTAGCTACTTGGTTTGGGAACCCTGAAGACGTGGAGAGAATGAACACATAGTGATGTGGTCAGAAGCAGCCATGCAATGTGAGGAAGTGGCGGCGGTCTGGCCCAACCACACTCGCTGTACATGAGATCCGGCTCTGCCTTGCAGCGGATGGTGCGGAGACACTAGTGATTTTTACTGGCCTTGACTTACTGGTCTGTTTACATGATGGACTTGTGGTGGACCATTCTGGAGGAGGGGTGTCTGTATTGATGGTAAATCAATCAGCTGTAGCTTCTGTCATGGGAAAGGTTGGTGAGGGCATGAGCTTTGACACTGTAAATTTGCTTTTATGTGATTGGATGACTACACCATTAATACTATTATACTTGTGAGTTTTTTCTACTTTTCTAGATGCTTTTTAGCACTAATATGAAAGTATGGGGTGTTACACTATACAGGTATTGACAATAAAAGTGATATTAAAAACCACAATTATCAATATCAGTTTGTAATACATACGATAATATCATAAATGACTCGGAACCGGTTTAAAAGTTTGACAAATTTTGCCTTTGTGCCATCCTACACTTAAACAAACGTATTTGTTTTTAAAACCATTTTTTGTATTGACAGATACTGTGATAATATTGTTTTTGTGAACTCTTTTGGCCACAAAATTAACCTAGTAAAATCTGTAACAGCCCAGCAAGTATAAAAAATCAGTCATGTTTTTATTTGCTGACACTCCATGACATTCCTGTTAGTGTTGTTCATACGGGTTTTTTTCTTCTGTTATGTATGCCATATTTACAGTCCAGGTTTTAAGCCTTTAAAGTAAATCCCACTGAGCTCATGCCGCATGTTTGTTGCATGTGCACTACAACTGTTCTGAGTTATTTCACAGTCCAGACAACTGTAATTGCATGCACAGACGACAGGCACACGTTCACATAGTTACAAAAATGTGGCTTCACACGCAAGTCCGCAAAACAAGCTTACCCCGGGCTTTAGGGATTTGCTATAAATCATGTGGCTTATTGAGGAGTGGTCTGCTAAGTGATCAGACTTGTAAGTTGTGTCTGGTGAACTATAAAATGGGTGAAAAAATACCTTAGACTTGGAGGAATGTCAGAGCTATGTCTAGAGGCCAGACTATCATGACTTTTGGATTGGATTTGTTGGTTTGGGCTAATAAGAAACCACCTATATATCAACACATTAAAAAACCTAAGCAACCCCTGGCAACCTCCCACAACATCTCAGCATCGCACGCATCAAATCTAGTCGTAAGATCTGCTGAAACTGATCTACACAGTCTAAGACTTTTATTTTTGTCTGTGGTGCTAATTTGGGCGAAAAGAAATACACAGCTCGCACATGAGAACAGCCCAATTAGAACATGTCTGAATGTGGAGCCTGACTCATGTGTTGGCCGCTCCAGGCTTGCTGCAGGTGTTGCTTCCTCTCACTTTGGTTTGCTATGGGAGGTTTGAGTTACAGGAAATAAGCCTTGTTGCTTAATGTTGGACCTCAGTGAAAAGAGCAAAATACTTGTGCAAATTGCTATTTGTGTAGCAGTGCATTCTGGGAAAGAGATAAGGCTTCTCAGGGAAATAGGTTTGTTTAAAAACATCTCATTGCATGTTCTTACATTGAGGCTTTAGCTGTCATTTCAGTCATATAAACAATTATTCTGATACTGGAGAATATGCTTTAAATGAAAGAAGTAATAAAAAGAGTATGATGTAACTGTATCTACCAATTACTAATATTAAGTTTTACATGATTCAACCTCAAGCTTGCAAAGGCACTATAGATGATTTGGTACTTCCTTGTATTTCAACACTCCATTTAGCCCTAACAGCCTCACGGTGGTAAACTTATCCCCACATACTCTATATGCAGGTGGACTGTCCCTGTATTTGCATTGGATAGGAAACTACCTGCTAAATGCCAAGTGGATACTAATTTGGTACCTCAGTTCTAACAGCTGTTCTGTTAAACATCTACTATAAGGACTTTGTAAATTACTGTATACGAGGCCCTGTTGATTTCTTTACATTTATTCAGATGCTTTTATTCAAAGCGACGTACAGTCCACTCAATCTACACATTTTATCAGTATGTGTGTTCCCTGGGATTGATATGTTGATAGTACTGGGGGAGCATTTTGGATTACCATCTGTGTTTAGATTTCCTTCTCATTAGTTGTTACATATAGCATAAATCATAGACTGTGAAAACGATGGACGATGTGTCTCCAATGCCTTGCATTGTAAAAAAAAAGTCCCAGAAATAGCCGCTGACATTGCACAGATGATGTCATTTGGACATACCCCTGCTGAACTCATTATGTCTGTGTGAAATAAACAGTTGTAGAAATGTAGAAATGAAGTCAACTCCAATCTCCTGCTGAAGATCCTGAAAAAAAATCTGTGACTTCAGAGCAGCTTTCAATCACAGATGTCCATCATGACATCACACCCCTGTTTATACTGTATAGCATAAAATAACTAACTAAAACCAAAACTTAACTTTTAAAAAGTGAACACTTGAACCTACATCAGTATAATAAAAATGGCCTAAAATGACAGAAACCATCTTTGGAAAAATATTATTTAAAGTGTAATTGGATTGTTTAGTTTGGCTCACGTCCCATTTCTTTACATGGAGAGGACAGGGTTTATCACCTATCCACCAAGGGGGCGATCGAAATGCTTTGACTTCACTTTTTAGGACGAGTGCAGCACACCTGGGATAAATTGTGAGTCAATCGCAGTTCACTTCAGTCAAAATAACATCACAACACTTCTATCCCTGAAGTATTGCTTAAACCCATCAGTGACAGATTTTTCTCCAAACTTAATAATTTATTATATGCCAATACAAAATCACAGCCTGCAAGCATGTGTCAGAACCTTTCAGATATAAGCAAAAGCTGATCAGTTGAACCCGAGACCTGCGATCAGGCTAAAGGTAAGAAGCATGGTGCGTATTGTAATAATAGCTTGCAAAGATCTCTGTCCCAGCACGAATGTCCTCAATGTGACTGTAATGTACATTCCTAAACACTGAAGGTCCATGCAGAGATGAATACGATATCATCAGCCGTCTGCAAATATTATTGTTATCGTGTCTTTGGTTGTGAATGGGTCTTTTTTCAGATATACTTGTTTCTCTTTTGCTAAGCTGATCGACATGCAAAGCCAAAACAAACAGTGTTCACCTCTGAGCAAACAGCTCGAAGCGGTAGCTCATCACTAATATTACAAATACAGTACAGTACAGTACAGTAAATTATTTCAAATAAAATACATTAGATAACCATTTTATTTACACACTTATTCTTATTATTAATTATTCTGTCTTCCATATGCATATGTCATGAAATTATAGACAAATAAACTTCATGAATTTCATTATCACACCAGCCTTAGTAATAAACAAAGCTTATTTAGTTCCTAAGTAGTCTTATATTCTTCTGAAGGTGGAGGCACAGTCCTTATTCTTGCTTTAATTCATTAAATGACTTAAAATACAGTACTTTACACATGCAAGAGTTGTGATTCTGCACAAGCTTTTAACACTGTATCTTCATACTTCTGCATAGCTCTATCATACTGTACATACAGTATGTTATCTTAACAAAAAATCCACACTTGTTATACAACACGTTTTGCCATGACATATGATCATTACTGTGTGCTATGTATTTTTAAAGTGGAAGTAATCAATCTAGGAAAGTCCCAGTTGCCTTAAAATACTTTTCCTTCAATATCCTTGTTGCAAGTACACAAAGTCTACATTTATTTTACTTTTTTAAAAGCAACTTTTAAATGGTTTACTTAAAGCTTAAAGCTATATTTCTTTATAGCTGTAACATCTCCTCTCAAGGTATGAATTTGCAATGATCGATACAGTAGCAAAGCAAGGATTACTTTCTGATGTACTTTCCCAAATTCTTGCCAAATTATTTGTGTTATTAGGCCTTTATTTTGCTAAACGATGTATTACATTTTGCAGCTTGTTGAGGAGAGATGTGCCATTTTTTTAATAAGTAGACTTCTGGTTTTTGTTTGGTAAATGAAACCAAAGCCACACTCAGAACACCTTAGCAACCATCCAAAACACCCTAGTCTATAAGTTGCATCGATAGTCATCATTGTAAAATCAAATCTTTTTATTAACAACGCTCTGATGAGTATGCAAGGGGCCTTATTTTCTTCTTTGTCTGTATATATGATCACTGGATTATGTATTCATTAAAATCCAATCTATATGGCTCTCCAAACAGGTTGTCAGGCAAGCAGCCAGTCCCCACCGCATCAGTATTTTTACGAGAAGGCCCCCCAGAAACCCTGGTCCCGCTTGTTTTTAGTGGCCCTGGCTGCAAATGGAAACACTTAGCTCCCACAATAAATTACCCAGCCTCAGTGATGCCATACTGCACACGGGGCCCTCCACCTCTACCGGGCCACAGGGTGACTCATAAAGGAGCGATCAGGCTGGGAGGGGACTGCACAGTTATCAGCAGCGGGGTGGAGATAAGGTTTCAGGCCAGATCTTCCTCTCCAAGGGTGGAGAACGTATTCTTACTGGGCCCTTAAGTGTAGCGGTGACCCTGTGGAAAGTGCTTGACGTGTGGAGAAGGTGTTGAGTACTATTGATTTAAAAGTGCTTCAAAATCTCCATCATCAAAGATAAAGTCTGAGGGAAAGTTTACACGTAGAGAGGACAACATTGCCTGTTCACACGGACCCAACACGTCACTTTGAAAAAACATTATACGTATGCACATGATGTCACTGTTTTCACAAATTTGTGTTTTTGTAGTTTACAAAGAAAAACATAAGTTCAATAAAGATAATAAGACAATAAAAAAATCTAGTTTTCATAACTTGCACTTTTAAACCTGTTTAAAAAGCAAATTGTCAGCCAAAATGTATAAAAAGTTTTCAGTTTTAAGTTGTAAATAGTGTACAACAGAGAGAGAACCGGTGAATAAAATAGACATCCAAGTCATTTTAAGCCTTTAGTATCTCCAGGAAGATTTTTAAAATCCCATGAAATCAGGTTTGGACTTACATTTAATAAGTAAGTAATTTTTATCAATGTCAAGTTGACAATATAAACAGAACATATTAAAAATATATTAAACCGTCTTTAACTTCCAGTAAAACAGACACAAACACTGATGACTCATCTTGTTCGTATGGGTGTATACAAACTTTTGTCAAATTTTGTCTTCATCTCATGTGAGTAAACAATTTCAGTCATATTTCTCAAAATTATGCTACAAAAAAACAACTGAGTGCATCATTACCTTTAAATGGCTAAACTGTACGTATGGATATGCCTAATCAGTTTATATTTACTCAGCACATTCCTGGCAGCGCTACATGTCTCAACACTGTTGTTTTTAGCGTCGTGTGCTGTAGAGATCTGTAGAGTGCTCTCTTCAACATTCACACACTGCGAACTCCATCAGAGTTTACATTTCAGCATGATGAGAGCGCATGCAGCGATCGGGTGGGACTTGGGAAAGTCCTCTCCGGCCGGCAGAGCCGTCTGGCACGGAGCCAGTATGGTAAGCAGAGCTTCCAGTGGGCAAAGATGTGAAGTCATTGTCCAGATGCACGATGAGATGCTCCAAGGAGACTGGATCCAGAACAGCACACCCACCTGGGACCGTAATGAAGCTTAATGTGGAGCAGACGAGCGGGTGAACTCCAGGCCTGGCAGAGAGGGCTACAGGGTTCACACACCATCAGCACTGGACAGAACACAGCTAGACGAGCCAGCGAGGCGAAAGACTGCGGCTTGGAAGGACGAGAGGTCGTCTGTGGTGCTTCCACAGTGCGGTGATGAATGAAGTTCACGGTGCCAAAATCTCGTCAGTTAAGTCCGATGATTTAATGAGAATTCAATAAGGAAGTTTTAAATTAAAGACTCAGAGGCCTTGTTCTAGATTTTTCTAGACAATTTGTACTACACAGTACACATGGATGTGTATATGCACTGAAGTAAGCTTTGGGGATTAATGAAAATAATAGAAAAATAATAGAATGGAAATGAAAATTCTGTCATCAGTTACCCACCCTGAATGACATCCTTTCTCTCATTTAATGCATAAGGAAATATTATAAGTACTATAAAAGCACAATAAAAATATCTGCTATATTCCAAGTTTTCTGAAGCCAAACAATAGCTTTGTGTAGACAGACTGAAAGCTAAGACAATGTTGCTTTCAAATATTATTTGCACATATCAATATAGTGTATCAAGACATATTTTGCCAGGTTTTACACTAACAATGCCAAATGCTTTTGCTTCTCATGTCTTCTAATTGTAATGATGTACAAGCACAAACATATTTTAATACTAGGCTGCAGGGGAGAAAATTTTTTTAACACTTACATTTGTTTCTCATAGAAAGCTTTAAAAGACTTAGAAATATCACACGTCACAAAAGTTACATGGACCAGTTTTAACATACATGAACATTGACTGACCCTGTTCACTATATGCCTTTGTTGTGTGGAAAAGATCATATAGGTTTAAAACAACATAAGAGTAAATGCTAACAGAATTTTTTTAATAATTTGCAGCAACCAACATCAATAAATTTGTAATGTACAAATGTTTACAATTTTGGGGTGACTCAAAGTAACACAAAATGAGTTCAGAGACCAAAAACAAAAATCTTTTTGTGTGAAATAACATTCAGACCGAGCCATTTGTAAAAATACGAATAATAATGGAAAATTCCCATGTCATGCCATAATAATGAGTTCCATTTCAAACGGACATTTTCCGAGAAGCAATCGTAGCATCACATGGTACACACACAATGAAAGGATGAGAGTCACAGACATCCCCATTTGTGGGTTTATTTCTCTAACTGCATGGAATTCATGGACAACACCTATTTTGGTGGAAAATCTTGCTGCCGTCCAGATCATTTGTCCACGTAAGAAGCAGCCTGTAGTTTTGAAACTGGAGATGACGGCGCTCCGCTGAGAACACAGACCAAGGTCTACTGAGCCATCAAGGAGCGCAGTCAAAGATTCCCAGATGTGGCGCGCAGCACGCTCCAGCATGTGTTAAGCAGATACAGATCTCTGTTTTGAACGTGAAAGGTGCCAGAGACGAAGAGAGCATGGACCCTTGACTCATGCCAGGTGAAAAACGAGGGATTGCTGGTCGACTGTTGACTGTGTGGCTAATGAAAAACAATGACGTCCGTGCGGGTCTGTTTTCCTGGCGAGAGAAACGTAAGCGTTCCTCAGGATATCGCCCAGGAATCCCCTGCACAGAAGGGAAAGCACAGCGCAGTCAAAACAGCGTGCCGTAATCCCGCAGACTGGTTTCAATTATAGCATAGAATATCAAAGTTAATTACTCCTTTTTTAATGCGCCTTTTTCCGCTTTTCCTCTTCCGCGCCCTGTTTAGTTGGACTGAAGATTTGTGGGTGGAGCCCTCACTAATTGGCATGGAAAACTCGCACCTGTGGTAAACCGATGTTTTGAAAGACTTAGACGTTAAATATTTGTGTGTGCGTCCAGCTCGAGTAAGTTTGGACGCAGCCCATAAGAGCTTTATAAAACCCTTCAGCCATGATGTAGTCAAAGAAGTCACGCGTGAGGTGTTTTCCTTTTGTTCTGCTATGCATTTATGTGAGACCTCCACTCACAGTAAATTTGATCTGAATGGAGCTTATATTAACTTTTAGATTACTTTAAGTATATAAAAGACAGTTCAATTTGACTAAGGTTCACTTAGTTCAAAAGCCTAACAACGGAAACAAACCATAAACGCCAATCTTTGTTAGCCAAAGCTGCTGGTTTGTTTGTTTTTAACATTTCCTTTCTCATTAACATGCTGCAAAATAATTGATTGTTACATTTTTCTGCTGTTATGTCGGTGGGTGACTGTGGCTAATTCAAATAAATAGGTTTGGTGTAAACTGTACAAAAAGCAATAACAAAGACCTGTCTCTAAACCTAACCATCACTGGCGTGAAGGAAGATCATACTGAAATATACCCATGAAAGTGTATGAATTTATATGAATTAGCCACCTAGTAAAACAGTTACAAACTGCCAGGAAATTGTGTTGGATTGGCAATTGTTTATGTTTCCTGTTGGCTTTTCTGTAGCTCAGTGGTTAGCAACACCAGTCATGGGTTGGATCCCAGGGACTGCACATACTCAAAAGATAAAATATATAGTATTATCTTTGGATAAAAGCATCTGCCAAATGTCTAGATGTAAATGTTGAGATCAGCGTATGAGCCTGTATTTTACCCAAAACAAATAAAATGATATTAACCCTAAAAATGTAAAAATGAAAGTCAAAACTCTAGGGTTGCGCTGCTTCTAAATTTTGATTACATTTTTAATATATTTTTTAATAATTCATTATTCTCAGTACACAATACCCATAAATATCATATCATATACATAAAACAGCTACAAATTACATCAAATTATATTAATAATCAAAGTTTAAAATGTTTATTTTAATAATCTGAAAACATTGTGGTGGTCTTTTCTAAAGTTATATTTACATTTAGCAGACGTTTTTATCCAAAGCAACTTACAATAATGAAGAAAACAATAAAGCGATTCTCAGAATGCAATAATAAGAGAAGTGCCATTACAAATCACCAGGTTTCCACCATAAGACCTTTTAAGAAAAATCCAGCATCCTGTTGGGTGTGGTCAATTTATTTTTAATTCTATACTATGACAGAAAAAAATTCAGTTTTGTTCAACTCTTCCTACCTCACCCAGCCCTTCCGTTTCCATATAAAAACCATCTCTGCTAAAATGGCCAAACAGTTGTTTTTGTTTTCTTCTGTTTATATTTGGTTTCCTTAACTGTTTATATTTAATTTTTTATTGGGGGACATTTTGAAAGTTAAAAATTGATTCTTTCCGACCAAAGGTAACAAGAACGAATATCTCCATCTAAATAAAAAGACGACGTGCGTCAAAGGCAAACCCTGCTCTGAGTTTAAGGGTTCGTGGTGGCGTATAATCTCCAAATTAAAGATGAAAATCAAAATGGAAATAGAGAGACACATCTGAGAGAGAGAGAGAGAGAGAGAGAGAGAGAGAGAGAGAGAGAGGCAAGAGAGAGAGAGAGAGAGGCAGAGAGAGAGGCAGAGAGAGAGAGAGAGAGAGAGAGAGAGAGAGAGAGAGAGAGAGAGAGAGAGAGAGAGAGAGAGAGAGAGAGAGAGAGAGAGAGAGAGAGAGAGAGAGAGAGAGAGAGAGAGAGAGAGAGAGAGAGAGAGAGAGAGAGAGAGAGAGAGAGGAGACTTATGGGAGTCACTCACTCAGCTCACTCAGCAGACGTAAAACACTATTGTTTATTTGCCCTCTTGACCTTTTCCTGTCAAACATGGAGCTTGTACTTACAGGGAACCTGTGGTAGACTAAGCCATGAGACTGGCACAGTCCAGCTCTATTTCTTAGTTTTATGACAGCAGTTTGCTCTTCTGAATGTTCCTGGTGATTATGGCACTTAGGTTTAACTGACTGATCGTGCGGCAGCAAAAGCTCATAAATAACACACATCGCTGTCAAGTTTTAAACGTGTTGCCTCTGGTATCCAAACTTATGTCACATGTCTAAAAGTAATAAAAACACACAAAGTCAATGTGAAATGCTGTTTATAACCCATTTTTGTCACAGGTTGTAGCATTTATTTAATCCAAATGCATGAAGCATTACCGTAAATAACTTTACGGAGGAACAAACCAACATACTTTACACAATTACCAAGACGTAACTATATGAGACACAGTTGACAATAACAAATGAGACTAACAAGGGGGGGGAACAACTGCAAAAGCAAAAAAAGAAAACTGTAATTGGACGTATTTCCAAATGAATGCAGGGCCAGAGAAAAAGGCAGGGCCAGACCTAATTTTATTTGTTGTGATTTTGCTGAATTATAAAAAATCTTTTAAAAAATGTGCACCAACAACCAGGAACATGTAGCTTGTTCTTACACATTTGCATATAATTATTCATCAATCATACAGACACTAATAGTATGCCTTAGTTCAAGGGAGACTATTGCAACACTCCTGCTTACTGTAATATATACTGTATGTGAGTGATGTAAAATAAATGTTTCAGTTTTCCCTCATACTGTATGCTGGGAGGTCACTTCACATTATTCTTTAGCAATTAATCAGATATTTAGTGTTAAAACAACATCGCATACACAAAGCCAGGCTCTGCAAAAACATAACACTTTTATAATTCCCAGAAAGTCCTGTTTCAACAATAATTTGCTGTCTGTGAAATCCTTTAATTGGCCAAAGCAAATCAGAACTACATCTGGAATATGATTGCTAGAAGTAGATGCAGAATAGCCAGAGATGACAAGTGAGTATACACTAAAGACTGTGATTGAGCAATTACAAAACAGTTCCTGTAGCTTTAGAACACTGTTAGAAACTCATAGGTCATGGGTTTAATCCCAGAGAACACACACACTGGAAATGTATAAACTGAATGTCTTGTTAGTTGCTTTGGACACACGTGTCTGCCATATGCCAAAAAATGCCAAAAAAGGTTACATTAATTGAAATATGTGAGCAATGCAAAAATAATTATGATTAGTTATGGTTAACAATAAAAATACTAAATACAAACATGCTCTGGTAATAAATCAGCATGTTCTCCAAGAAACCATATTATCAAAAAAGATGAATTTTTGTTTTGAAAATTATCCAAAAAGGTGTTGCATTAGTAAAATACACCAAAACTTCTTAGTATGTTCACCAAAAAGTAGTCCTCAATTGTACAGCAATTTTACGGTGGGCTGAGCACAGCTATGAAAACAAGTTTTGTGTTAAAAGTCTAGTGCACTAAAACTCACAAAGCAAGTGACTCCTATATCGAATATCTAAGGGAAACAGGCTCTCTTAACATAGAGGATATGGCACACTATGACAATAAGCAGTCAAGAACTGTTTTGTGTGAGGCTCTTTAAAAATGCATATATTATGAATTTGACATGGACCACTCAACGTTAATGATGCACTTCCTGCTAACCTTATGCCTCAGCACATCGTGCTCAATAATATACAAACACATACATACTGTACTGCATAGTGCTTCTGATGTTTATGAGGTTTGAACAAAATTTAGCATTGGGAATTATCTCCCATTTAATTCATTGGTTAGAATATTAAATATTCTATGAAGATTAATGAATTCTAATAGCAAACACACGGCATACCTTATGTCTCACAAGAATCACTCAGAAGAAGCACTCACATTGTCTTTTGTCTATTATAGGTGTGGTAAAAGTGCAGTTAAATGCCCTATTAAGAAAACAAGTCGATCTGTTTTCAAATATTTTCTGAGCAATTGAAAGAGTAAACCCGTCAGTTTACACGTCTTACATGACAAAATTCTGTTTATACGGTTGCTTGTACTATTTTTAATACGCAGCAAAGCGTGCAGAAACATCTGTGTAGTTCAAGCTAAACTGGTACAGGTCTCATTTGTCTTTCGTCTGGTCCAGCTGGTATCACCTCAGCAGACTGAGAAGGTTCCTGGAACCATCGCTCATGGGAAAGCAGATCTGCTAACTTTGAGAATGGAAACAGAAAATGTTGGCAGTCCAGTCCGCTACAATACGCTTCGGTACCACAGTGGAAATAAGGTGTAAGACTTAATACTACTAATATTGCGTGTAATGCCAGAGAACTACAATGTCTTCCTGGAATTACAGTGCACACCCACTGACACACATGTCCCAAAAGTTGATTTGTAGAGGTTTCAGGTTTCATAATGCAATAAGTTGGATTCAATAAGTTAAGTCTGAACAATGACTTTTCCAGAACAAATCATTTCCTTGGAGTCCACAATCATATAGATTACACGAAAGAGTTACTGCAGTGTGTCATAAAACCACCAAATTTTCTCACTGATTACCCTCTGGGTACAATGAAACGGATAGGAGAAGAAATGTTATCAATATGGGAATACTCATCTTTGTCAAGAGACTATTAAGTATTAAGAATTATGAGAGAACACCACGGTTGACACTTCACTTCCAAAACACAATTTGTAATCAACAGCACACTGAGGACTAGAAAACTGTTGCAGATTTCGATTATAATAAAAACTCGGAAGGCAAAAAATTGTAACATCTGGAGTTGCGAACTGGCCGATGCATGTTTGCACAGCAGAATTTTATTATAGATTAGTCAAACTGCACTATATGGCCTCACACCTGCACAAAACAATTTCTCCATATCTAAATTTAAATCTGGTTAATAAAGGGATACTTTTCACCAATATGACTCGATATGAATATGGTTCAAATCTAAACATTCAAAGATTTCAATGAATGAGCGTGTCTGTACACATTTACACTCTCAGAAAAATGGTACAAAAGCTGTTACTAGGACGGTACCCTTTCAAAAAGTACAACTTGGTAACTTAAAAGTGAATATAAGTACCTCAGAAATACACATCTGTACTTAAATGATACATATTAAGACCTTTTAAAAGGGTAACGTCCCAGTGACAGCTTTTGGACATTTTTTCTGACAGTGTACACAAAATTTTATTTAACGTTTTGTGAACCTGCCACACTAAAATGCGAAGAGGCTAATGAACATGTTGATAAGTTTCTTATTTGGCAAGTGAAGACAGCATTTCGTCACAATAGCAAATGAAATAAACACGTCTGTTTAGTTTAATTCTGAGCATCTGAGTAAGACTGAAAAATAGTAATGTAAAACTAAATTATGACTGTTTTGGATGCTACTGTATAAACCTTGACTAAAACTATGAGTGTACCTCAGGCCAAAAGAAAAAAGAATTTAAAAAATTGTATAATATTACCTCCTTTAGGTATTGTAAAATGTTTAAATCTGTAATTGAATACTGGGCCATAAATTTTAATTGCTCTAATTCGCCAAATCTGCCATTTTGATCTACATTATTCCTATCTTCCTCCATTTAAAAAAAAACATATAATTTCCCAATTTATCCTTTCTGGCGAAATGGTGTGATTTCCACCATTTTATTCACAGCTGAAAAATCTTTGAACTCCTCAAGAATAATTTCAAAACAATATCCAGCCCACATTTAATTGACCATATACCCTCTCAGTCCAATAAAACACCATTAAATTTGTTATTGTCAAGATCTCTCCCACTGGAGTGAATTATTACGTGCTTCAGCTAGAATACAGATGGGAAAAATCGTAACGCTGGTCTATTCCCTCGCAAATTTTCCCAGCTGTCTGAGATCCCCGAGCACATTGGTGAAGTACTTTACCAAATCTCTTCTCATTTGAGCTTCTGCTGTAGGTTCCAGGACTCCACTGTCTAATGCTTAACTTTACAGATGTTTATGAACCACAATAACCATTATCTGCAGATCTTTCCAAAGCTGTCAGAGGTAGATTTACAGCGAAATGATATCCTGTCACATTACAATATCAGATGCTCATTATTTGAGAATGAAATATTCTGGGGGCGAACTTTACACAGCATGCGCTTAATTATGATGGAATATGTCAAAAGAAATCATAACAATTTTAAAAAAGCAAGTGTTGACGGGAAGTTTCATTCGGCTTCTTAGAAGACAATATCCAACTGAGAAAAGGTCAGAATACTGATGAGAACAGTGAGTAGACAATTTTTTAATGACAGACTCGACGTCCATTACATTGGCTGTCCGTCTGAAAGATCTCCCAGCAGAAGACTGTTATTTATGACCCGCCACTGTTGGTGGAAAGGCCCAGTTCTCATTGGACTGGGACCACACTGCAGCTGAGAACCAGAACACAGAAAAGCTTTACCTGATCATCCATCAGAATGGAGAACACATTTCCTCCTCAGGATTCTCTATAAAGACACATCCCGTCTGGTGGCTGCTTAAAAGATCTTTGCTGTGCCTCGTTGCATTTGCCATGTTTCCAAGGTTTTATTGTTACCTGTACACAAAAACAGGAAAGGTAATGTGAGGTGTGACTATGATATGGTTAATTGGGATATCTTAGAGTTGACATGTTGACATGCTCTCAAAAATTGTGTCAAATGCGTTATTTGAAACATTTTTGAGATACTTTGTAGAATTTGTGCGAATTAAAATGCACTAATATTGCAAAATGCATTTTGCAATATTCATTAATACCTTGAACACATGGTTCACATTTTACAATGACTTTTGCAAACATTGATTGGAAAAAATACTGGGAAATAAAATGGGACCACTTTACGTCACAAAGCCACAAAACTGGCATGTACCTAACCCACAGGATGTGTTGAAACAATTCACTAAATGCACTCGTGGCAATGACCTTACAATTGGAGGCAGGCAATCGTCTCACACTCATTACATAACTAAATTATACTTTTGAAGTGAACTAGCAAGTCATTTAGCCTGGAATTAAGGTGATGATCAAACATACAGACATGGTGTTTCCTGTTGGAGCATTGGGGAAAATGTAGTTCCTCATTTACTCCAACAATACAAGAGCAAACCAGGATTGAGGTTCAGAAAATGGCATTTTGGCTCGGGAAGTGCTCGGGGCCGCCAGCGGTGCATACTTCACATGCTTTAGTGCCCAGAAAAAGTCAACACCATTGAAATTCCCAGTGCATCGAACGTTAAATTATACCACTTTTGGCATGAAATAAACACTTCCAGGCTTAATTTTCTCTTCAATTTACAATCATTCATACTCTTGATAAAACTGAAGTGTGGTTTTGTTACAGTGCGTGTCAAGGTTGGTGGCCTCACATCACATCACAAACACATTGAGTGACCCAAGAGAGCAGGTTAAGTAATGAATTACAGAAACCGTGTTTAGACTCTGGTGTAAGCAGAATGAAGCTGTCTCATCATGGGCACTCAGACACAGATCAGTTATTACAGATAAGATCTTCCTAAAATTAGCACATTCACAAACATCAGAGTAATTACAGAAAGGTGCCTTGCATTGTGGGAGAGACATTTTAGACCCAAAACATATTCTGATGTTAATTTCTCATGTTTGAAATTCATGATTCATAATGCAACACAAGGTTTGCATTCTCAGCATGACCACCAGAGGCGCTATAGTTGTCAAGATGACACGGCTCGAAAACAGTCGTCTCCAAGCAAGGATGGCAAATGATAAATATATTTACATCATATAGTTTCATCTGAATAATAACACATGGTATAATAGTGCAGTACGGACATGTCAAAGGTAACTTTGTTTACTGATGTATGTTATCGTAACAGAACAAATGCACAATGGGTACAATGCAGCTTCCATAGCATAACAATCTAATCCACAGGCATTCAGACTGATGCATTGATAGAGAAATATTCTTATATGTGCACATTTAGTCTGAGGACAGCTGGGGAAATATGACACACTAAATAACACCATGTTCCTCCAAGCAACTCCAATGAGAAAATCATACTTGTACGTGATCCTGAGAGTTGCGAGAGGCCCAGACAGACCAAGGTCAAAGAAAGCACACAACATCTGGACCGGGCTGGCAGCAAAGCATCCTATGTTGAAGAGAAGGCAGAAAGGGGAAAAGGAACATCATTCCAGTGAGCGTCAATGGAAGAGAAGGTGGAGGAGTCTTCACCACGGCCCAGTGCTCAGGATGGGATCCAGACAGCTGGAGTGACATGGCTGGGGAAGCCCTCGTACCCTTGTATGACCTCATAATTTTATGTTGAAGGATCATGTCTTGTATGCACACAGGTATACAAGGACGTGGTTAGTAAATAATAGACAAGCTTGCTTTCCCTACCAGGGATCCATGTTCAGGAACTATACAATTCGGCAGACAGAAATTACAAATTAAAATGTAAGGTGGCTGTGGTGCACCTTAACAGTAAGAGTAACTTGAATTGATTAAAATGTTAACAGCCATGTAGTCATATTGTCTGTGTGAGTTCCATGTCTTGTTTGGGTTTAATTTATAATGATTTATAAATCATCTCTGTAATGATGTAAATATGATGTTAACTGTGCACTTTTCCCCTCAAATACATCTGTTCTGTCTCAGTCATTTGGCTGAAGAGGCACAAGTTGGTCCAAACAGCACTAAGGTTTTTAATGTCACTGAAATGTTGTTTTAGAGTGCATATTTTCTTGATGAGCACTACCAGTTCCTACAATATGGCAAAAATAGAGGAAAGGCTGTATTTCAAATGAACCTGAGAATTGGACAGGCTTTTGTTGACATTTATAAATCACTCGCTTCTATAGAAACCAACCTATACACACATAAATAGCAACAAGTGTTTTTTCAGTGTTCTTTCAGCAAACAGAACTATTGATTGTAAGTCACTAAGTATAAAATATGATGCGCATTTGATGTTACAAAATAAAAGTTAGTTTAGAGTTGATCTGTAATTGGGATTACAGATTGGGATTACAGATTTCACCAGGAATTATGGATTTAAGCAAAAATGACAGAAGCACTGAGGCACTACCCAATGCACTATCCAAACTACAGTTTTAAAATTTTAGACTTGTTTAATATTATTAATTAATTTTTTTATCTGTTTTTTTAGTTTTAGCATTTTTAAACAATATTTTTAAACCTTTCCCTTAATATATAGTTTGTCATGATTAGATTAGATTTCAATTATGAAATATTAAAACATCATACTGTACGTCATAGTAGGTTTTTTACTAAAAATCTTTACTAAAAATCTTCCAGAAGCCAACTGTTGCACTTTATTGACCATTTATCGCAAACCATTTAATTTAGTTTGTTTGTCAGCTTGTATCTTGTATCACATTTACACTCTTGGTACACACTTAATTCTGAAGCAACTTACAATATAATATATTGTATATATAAATGAGACTTTTCCTTATTTCTTTTATAACACCTGTGTCCCATCAGCTGATCTTGGGTCTCCTTTTAACCAGCCAGCACAGCCGTCACGCCACATTCAATATAAACAATCTCCATCACACTGGGATGTCAGGTGGCTGGAACTATCATTCGTCCACAAGATTCCTGATCTGTTCGTGGAGGCGTAATTCCCTGCGAGTGGTAAAATTACTGTGCGTGACTGTGAAAGAAACGTCTGCGACACTCAATCTCTGTCAAACCTCCAGAACCACCATTTCCCTCCTGCTTTTGTTTACGCTAATCGGGAACAAATGTGCATGGACGTCTGTGACGGCTGAATTTGTGGATGAGCTGGAATGGAAGCAATTGCTTGTATTTTAGATGAGGACAACAGGCGTGCTGGTTGAAGATGGATGACTAAAATGCAGTCCAGTAGCAAAACTTTATCTTGATACCAAACACAGAACACATGCTAAAACGATTTATTTGATACATATGTATATCGAATGTCGCAATGATGCATTTACATGATGGTATCTGTGAAGGTTTGTTGGTTTCAACTTTACAAAATGGGAACTAGTTAAAAAAAAAAAAAAAAAAATCACTGTAAACTTAGCCTAGATATTCAAAATACTTACATTACAATTTAAAAGTTTATTATTCTAAAAATCTTTTAATCTAAATCTTTAAAATAGATATGTGGAAGAAAATATAATTGTGCATTATCTTTAAAAAAATGTATTTGGAATAGATGACGTGGACCAAATAGTAAAGAAATATTAGCCAGTAAGAGCACAGAATAAAGATGGGAACTAGGACCAGAATGTTCTTTACATTATGTAGAATTACATTACGTGTTCTATTCTATTCTATTCTATTCTATTCTATTCTATTCTATTCTATTCTATTCTATTCTATTCTATTCTATTCTATTCTATTATTTACACACATTACAGTAGCTGTCATTTAAATTACTGTCACCACTGGGACTGTTACCTGGACACACAGTGCTGACCAAGTGTTGAAGGTGCCCTCAAATGATTTTAGGTGTCAGAAAACACTACAGAGAGAAAAAAAAGAAACACTTGCTGTCTTGGTGGAGGGCAGTAATGACCAGACATTATTTCTTTGAGTTTATTTTTTTCTCTCTCTTCCTCTCAGTGAGGACCTCCGCTACATGCTAGCGAAATAAACGGCCCTCTGAAAAAGCATCTTCATTCATGGACTTTGTGGTCTTACGCCATGTTTAATTTCAACAAATTACTCTAGTACAGTCAAATAGACAAGAAAATACTACTACTGCGTTTTATTTTGGGGCTTTTGGGTTCTTCATGGGAATGGGATCAAGCACCTTGCTCAACATATCAAAGGAATAAATTGCATTATAATGATTGCATAGTGCATAAATTGCAAATTTCATGAATGTATGACTCATGAATGTATGAAATGAGACCGACATATATACAAGATAGACTGAACCTTTCTACATGAGCAAATCATCAGCAATGGTCTTTTTCCTCCCTCTTGCCATCATACAAACAATTCAAGTCCCACCCACTATTCATCAGTACGGGCTCCTCTGTTATCTAACATGTGGGTGCTGAGATACAAAATTGTAGCCATTAATAACTTCCTGTAAACACTGCTGTCTTCTGGTCAGAGATGTATATATAAGCACTCCAGTGGCTCAAAGAGACTGTTACTTCTGACGAGTTCTGAAAGCGTGCAATGGTTGACGTCCTCCCCCTGTGATCTTCACCAGATGGAGCGGCGCTCTTCAGAACCGTCTGAAACAGCAGCGTGAATGGGCCGTCTGAAGAAAAGTGCTGATGTGACGAGGCAGAAGAACATCATTAATAAAGATAATGAAGCAGATGGCGTCTCTAATCTCTCTGTTGAGACACGTCTGGCTGAGAATGTGGCAGCAAGCGGGCGGAAATGTTCTGGGGGTGGGCTTCAGGAAAAACTTACGATTTCTTGCTTTCGGTGAAGAGAACTGATTTTGCAACAGAATGAATTTAGGGGTTAGAAATTAAGTGTCTTGAAATCTGGAAGAGCATGATAACATCCACATGCTGCTTTGGAAATCCTGATTCTGATTGGTCAATTGAGGTATTTTGTTTTGCATAATAAGTTCAAATATAATGATTAGTTATCTTTATAGTTGACATTCATTGTGGTAATGAGCCTGATCTATATTTATAAAAAAATATTCAAATTGTGAATCACTTCAGATATACAGTAAGTGTCCACCAAAAACAAAAATGAAAACACACACCTAACCTTTTACACAAGCACTTCTTTGGAAAGCATGAGAAATCTCCTAAAAACTACACAGGTCTATACTGGGGGTTGTAAGTTACTTCTGATGGGAAACACTGTGTTGATACGCCCAAGGGTTGTGGAAAAAAAAAAATTCGCCCGTGTGAACTGTCAGCAGCCGATAGCCACAAGACCATCTAATCTAGCCCTCCACACCCCAAACACACACATACACACACCCCCTGTTCAGCTGTCATGCCACTTGTGTTCCACTTTCCCAAGTCCATTTATTAAAACGTAGGATGCGGTTAAACAGGTGTGAAGTGTCGCCCAGATAAAACCTCTCTGCTGGGCAAGCAGGTAGGAAAACACACTTTGAGATGGAGTTCGGCTTGATCATACCAAAATTCATGCTAAAGAAGTCAATAATCACATCACCAGAGTTGTACATTTTTAAATATTACTGTAAAAATGTATTTCAACTTATTCTTTTGTTATTATGTTTAATATTGTGTTTGTTTCATTTTGCAAGAGTATTCCAAACTCTTTAATAAAAGTAACATCTGCCCATATGCAAGTTGCTTATTTGCACACATATGAATATTTATTCATTATTATTTGTCAACTGCTGGCTGCATTCAGAGTTTTTACTTAATTTTTAGCTGCAATATGTGATCATAAATGGCCGACCAACATCTCAAGACATGGAAACAGTGATGAAGACTTGCTTAAGAAGATCTGATCAAAGCAGAACACATGGCCCCACCAATAAGGATAAATACACACTTCCACTCTTCACTCGCCACACCCTTAAAACAGCAGCTTCAGCCGCTCTACTCACAGGAAATGAATGACCACATCAAGAGGAAGTTGCTGCTCTCACAGAAATGGGTACAGCGGGTGTGCACTGATATCCTCCTTCAGTTCCTGGATGATGTATGCGGAGGTTACCCGGCAACCACAGGCTTTGATTAAAAATCTGTGGAGTGAACAAACATTAGAACAGGTTAATTACAAATACATATTCAGGAAAATTTAAAAAGCTTTTTCCTCATTTTACATGTCCTCTATGTTCAGTTACATCACTGTAATGATTGCTAGTACTCCACGTTAGTCCCAACAACTTTAACCCCATGTGCTAAAATGAAAAGGTTTGTGTTATGGACATAACTGATACCTAAAATCATGTGGTTTTTTGAAGAGTGTGCTATTACTTTTCTATAGGGGTGGACATAAGATTTATGTAAATAAAGAGAATCACTCTGGCAGGGAGACGACACACCTAGCAACCAGCCAGAGCACCTTAGCAATCACACAGCTACACCCTGGAGAGCATCATGGTGACGTATTTCATTTGTAAGCACACCACAAATGTTTTCTTAAAAAAAAAAAAATCAAATCTATCAAATCTATCAAAAAGGTTTTTCACAATTAAGTCAGTAATTTCTCTACAAACATCACATGTGACCTTTGGATCTGAATCCAAACGTGAATGTCTACCCCACATTGTCAGAAACTTTCCAGAATGTCATTAAGTCTTAAAATTGATTATTGAAATTAGAATGGCGTTCAGCTATTTATTGATGACACTGTTTCACCATATGTATCATAATTTGAGGGTTAATAATCACTTGTCGACTTGGTTTATTATCCTACTGAAGGAATGAGCAGTCCAACTTAGTAATGTTTAACTCGTTGCCAAGCAGGAAGTAACTTTTTTAATTCTTAAATTATATTATAGTACAATTTTTATGACCCCAGGAACATTTGTACATGCATGTCCTGATAAAAGACGCAAAGGTTAGCCAATCACAACAACTGTAACTTATGTATTAAATTTTAATAGCACAAGAGCAACAGCCTGTTTTAATTAGTTCAGGAAGCGGTAAAAAATGAATATGTACATCTAAATCTATTTTAATCTATTTCATGTGAGAATTATAAAATAAAAAATAAATCACAAAAAATTAAAGCTACAAAAGCACACAAAACGTCTATTCAAGAGGTAAGAACACCTGCTTATTGCTCATTTTACATTTCTTTCTATGTGATTCTTGCTCACCTGACATCTATTGCATTTGTCACACTTGACATGTAGTGCATTTTATAACTGCATGTTACTTTAATCCGAGTTGTCAGAAAATGTACACATAGTAATGGGTTAACACACAGCTAAACATAAAGAACCTGTACCATACTGTTGTAATATCCTGAGATAGTTCTGAGAACAGATGTGATATATCCAAATACAATCTCAAAAATCCAAACACTTCCCATTAGCTGTTCACATGACTGGAACTGTACAAAAATCTTATTTTCAGATGTTAAAAAGTGGTCTAAATAATCTACATAACGTCTCATTTGGTTTTAAAACAGTAGAAGCACACAGAGTTTATACGACGTGAGGGTGAGCAAATAATGAGCAAATTTTCATTTTTAAGTGATGTGTCCTTTTAAGTGTGCATTAACATCATCTAATGGCTTTGGGTTGGCATCTTCTAACAGCCTTTGCCTTTAGTGGAGATTAGCACCTTAAAACAGACCCAGTCTGTGACAAATTGATGTTGTGCCTGAACTTTTCCCCTGGAACACACACACACAATGCTTTGACATTAAAAACATAGGGATTAAACAAACTCTAAATTGCCTTAAGTCATAAATGGCTTGTTTTTCTGTTATTGCCGCTTACTCACTCTCTGTCTCCAAAAGCACAAGGCCACCCAAACAAAATTGTGCAACATTACAACACTCCATAGCATTCCTACAAACACGGGAAAAGCATGCCAACCTTCTAATAAGACCTCAGCTCGTGTCCAAGTTTCTGTTGTGTTTTATTCCCCGTCTCAGGAAATTTCAACAGGCTTGTAAATTTCTCCACCTGTTTGGAAATGTCTTTCATGCATTTTGGTCCTTGTGAAGAATCATAAAGGAGGGACATATTAAATAAATAGCATTTGCTTATGCTGAACGCCCCTTCTGGGCAGAGTGAGTCATTCCAACAGATGCATTTCTGCTAACCATTTATGTTATTTCACATCATGTTTACAGTCCATGTCAAATTCACAGAGAACACACCTACTTATAACAGGCTACTATTTATCCCAATACAAGTGATTAATTATTGTTTATACTTTGTCAAATGACATACAAATTGGCTGATAGATATTAAAAATCATCAAACGAATCAGGCATGAACACTGAACAACACAAGTAGCTGGACATGACTTCCCTTCTTCTGCTGAACATCTTATTTTAAAATGTTGTCGCTTTTCTTCTAATACGAAATTACAAATGGCAATATTGGACAGAAAAGGGAAGTGCTCAGGTAACATTTAAAAAAAAATGCTTCAAGCTCAGGATGCTACAAAATATTGCATATACAGTATAATACAGCAGGCGTCTGTAGTCGGTACATACAAGCATTATAATGTTTTTGTGTGAACTGTGATGGGAATTTGTCCAGACCTTGTTTTTCTGCACAGAACATACCATCAGGGGTCCCTCCTTATGTAACACAACTCTTGAACCCCTTACCTGTCATTTCTATCCCGACCGACCTGATGTCTGCCCTAAATGAAACAGGAGACGTGAAGGAAACACCAGACCTCAAGCAGTCAACCACAAACATATGTACAGCCAAAGCCCCTAGAGTAAATGCCAATTCAATTCGAGGAATTCAGGAAAACAATTCTAAAGCGCTGTTTAGGATAAGCAGAGTAAAGGATGTTTAAATTCTTTTCCTCCAATTTACTTTTCTGACGGAACGTTACAGGAAAGTTATCCATATGTTTCGTGGCTTTCCCAAAACATAAATGAAACTAGACTCGAGAGCAGTCAGTACAAAACCCGCCGCCACAGTACTTGAGTGTTTTTTAGTGCATTGCTATGTGGTTGCTAAGGTGTTACGGGTGAATGAAAAATCTTTAAATTCTTAGCCCACAAATGTACAGTACTTCCCTAAACAATGCTAATATGAAGTTTAAACCACTTGTAAAATGTCTTGTAAATATCTGTGGAGACTCAAACCCGACCTTCGCCAAATATCATATTTATTTTTTTAATTCTTGAAATGTTTACACCCCATCCCCTTCATATCATACACCTTTACTTACAAACCATGCAGAATTACCACAATGGTGGAGACCAAAGCCTGTCCAGAAGCCACTGTAGGTCTGATTTGTTTTGGCTGGGTTCTGTTGTAACATGCCTGGGAAGGGCAAGGAAAGGAAATGGGTGGACCAGCAACTCTCAGCTCCCCCAGAGAAGGTCTGAGAGAAGCCAACAAGTGAGAGTGTTTTTTCTCACTACTCCACGCTTGTAAGACAGAGCCTGGGCCCATCTGGATCTAATAACCCGACCAGAGCTGCTGCCCGACAAACTGGGATTCGACTGCCAGGCCGGCTCGGGGAATGCTGGATCGAGTGTGGTCATGCTCGGCCAGGGCTGTGGGGACGAAAGGGGAACGTGCCGTGCGTGTCGGCTCCACGATCCCTGATCAATTCGTTTTCTCAACATTGATGAGCTCCAAAAGCAGGTACTCAAGAGCACTATTGGGTCTTGTGGTGGGTAAAGGCCTGTAATGATTTGTGTTTGCCAATGGTGGGCAGTGTAGCGCTATCTCTATTTCAATGCGTTTATGTTTGACAGGTTAAACTACAACCAAACAGATACAAATGAGATTTTCCAACAAACTGTTTAGACAAAACCTGACATCTCTTAGTGGACTTTCATTCACCCAACAACATCCAAACGTTTAGTTTAGTGCAACAAACACACAACTGGCAAACATGCAACAGGCCAGCACAGAATAACACACTTCTGCCAGCAGGACTGCCAGATTAGCTCACTATGCCACTTTGTTGGTAATGTCTGTTTTTCCCTTCCTGGATGTTATTTATGACTTGCCAACAGTTTGAAGCTGAATGTTTATCCATCCCTCTCAGTATATAGAGCAGGACACCTGTGCCCACTATTGCAGTTTGTCCACACTGCACACTTTTTTACATTTATATTTATAGGCTTTTACCTTTTAGCTCTGAAGTGCCAAATCCTGCTCGGCAGATCTACAGTACCTTTCTGAAGAGATTGGCTCCAACACACATGCCTTATAACTTTTATTTGCACTTTAGGTAATCAGCAAGTTCAGGTGTGTTTTATTGGATCTGTACTTTGCAGGAAGGTAGATCTCCAGAAAATGGCATCAGGACATTATGCAGGTCAAACTTAAACCTGAATCACCCAAATAAGCACATTGGCTTTAGATTAATGACATTCAACAGGTCAACATTGGAAGAAAAGACTTAAAACAACATCAAAACCTGATATTAGTTTACAATGTTAAAACGTCATTTCCTGTGTACATCTTTAAACCAAAGCAATAGTACTACAATATACACATTATATTTATTACACCTACTACATTCTATAGCAATAGTACTTAGTTATGTCTGAAATGCATCTTGCTTTAAATGTATAACCTTCCTTTTCATTCGTTCATAGTGATTAAGAGCCACTTAAACTATGTTACACATGATGAAGTCAAATGACACCATAATGATTTAGCTCTCAAGAGGATACTGATCATGAACAACACAATGATGTTGATCTGAGTGACCTACTATAACGTACCATAATTAAGACTCCGCTGCTGCTGCTGTCCACTTCATCCTCCCCAGAAAATCCTGGCAAACTAAAGAATGAGAAGACTGTGAGATGAGAGAACACCGCCCTCCGCTCAGCTTCATTCTGCTTTTTGGCTGGCTTAGTATGCTGCTGTCAAAAGTTCAATTTAATGCCCCTATAAATGAAAATATAAAACATAATCACTCTATTAACCTTAAATATGATGAACAACTTATTTTATATGCTACTAATATCTAGAATAAATTGAAAAGCAGCACAATTTATCTGCATTTATTCTGCTTTTTATTGGACATACACTTTAGTATATCAAAACTGTTTTAATGTAAATTGGTGCAGATGTTTTGCGAGACATAAATTACACAGAGAGCTTAATTCCATTACCGTCCAATCATAATGCAAAAACGAACATAATCTGCCAATGAAAAATAAAACTAATAAAGATTTAAGAATTTACACTATACTACAAAAAAGTAAAACATTCATTCTTTGCAGCATGCAGCTTGTCTACTAATGACCCACAGAGTCATCAGTATGTTACTTGGCTTACTTTGGATGTGCATACTCAATGTACAGTTTGGAAGTAAATTTAGTCTAGCAATGCTCCAGCATTTTCTCAGACCATTTCTGATCTCAGAAGGTAAAAATACTTATACAGCATGTTGATTAGTCATATATTAATATCATATAATTCTGATAAAGTATTAAGGACAGCTTAAGCATCTCTTGTTTAGGGGAAACAAAGCCAGTACTTGGGGGATTGGTTTTCTGCAGTTCCACGCAAAACCAAAGCAGTCATCATAAAATTAAACCAAACGTTCTGATTCTTTTTCAAAAGCACTGATGGGATCCGGCAAATGTTTTCATTCAATCACTTAAGCACTTAAACAACACATGAAACAATCATTATCAAATGCATTACATTACAGTGTTTGAAACCAATTATCCTTCTGACATAATCTCACCATCTGACAGACAGTCTCTGAAAACTCTGGCGAATGTCTACAGGAGAAATATCCTTTGCGTGTTTACGATTACTTGCCAATTGCTTAGGAATTTCTATTGTTAGAAAAGACCTGCACATATCTGCTCGAAAGGGCAAAAGAAAAGCAAAACACCTGTTCCAGATATCCATAAATTTCAGTCATGGAGTCACATGTGATCGAGCAGTTTTCAACTTCAAAGTAAATTAAGACTGATTCACAAATATGCGTGCATTATAAAACCCACATGTCCGAAGACATTAAAACACACTACACAGACATTCAATCACATCAGTCTGAGAGGCGTATCATTTTTTAGCAAAGACATCTTTTGGAGTTTGACGGATGTAAACATAAGGAGCAAATCAGTTTCAAAGCTTTTTCTTGTTCACAAACATCTGCATAGCGTTACTGATACCGAATAATCTTATTTATGACCTGCTTGAAGATATGCCTTGTGTGTGGTATTGTTTGTCAGTACTAAAGCATATAAACTGTTGCTAATGATGTCAGAACAATAGACATTTATAATTGCGATCAGAGAGTTATTTGTCCATGTCACTACAAAAAGTTTCTGGTAAACTGTGTTTTGAGTTGAAGATACAACTTGTGACAGTGCAACATGAAGACAACACACTGAAATCAGTATTACAACATTTTGTGCGCAATTTGATGAATCTGAAGTGAAAGTAGCCTTTTCCCAGTTACAGTACCAAGGTAAACAGAACAAACAGTAGAAAACATTGATTTTATATAACTCTATAATCTGCCTTTCATCAAAATTTCAACTTAAAACCCACAATTTAACACCTCCCTTCTCCAGTTACAAAAAATAATTATCATCATAGCTAAGGCTTTATTGTGGTCATTATCACATTTTAAGGTGGGTGGGATCATTTGCTGGCCATTAGAGGAGACACTGGCTGTACGGTAGGACGATAAAACCTCAAACAGATCTTGCACATCCTGTCATGGCTCATGATTCATCATGTCTCCACAGACCCTCGAGACAACGTGTTTAGAGGTCGAGCCACCAGCGATAAGATGTCGCCCAGATAGTCCCAAACAGCCAAGGAGGTATTTGTTGTGAATCTCAGCTCAAAGAAAAACAGTTGGAATGTTAATCCTTACAAAATTGTTACCGCTGTGTAAATATTTATCATGGCAAATTTGCCGTTGTTTTGAAAAAGACACCGTTGTACAGTTTCCCAGGCTTCTGGGGCATCTCACAAACTTACAGTAAATATATAAGATCTGATCTGAATGTGAACGTACAATGTTATCCATTTGGACAATCCACAATCCAAAGGGGTTGTGACAATATGCTACAGATTTATAGACATTAAGAATTACTCTGAGATAGATGATAAATATAAATTTTTTAAATACTAGTGTGCAAAAATGATTTTCTAATAAAGAAGGCTACATTGGAAACAATGAAGATGATGATGAAGATAATTCATATTCACCACTGAATTCCCTTCATGTTGCTTTGTCAGAAGTTATTTCTTTTGCTTTCTCTCAACCCTCAACTAAAACAAACAAATAAATAAATAAATAAAAGCAAATGCATTTTGCTCTTCACTGTAAGAAAAACTAAACAGGTAGTAAACAAAAGTGTATAAGGGCACAGCATCGGTTTTAAAAAATGTCTTGCCATTTGTTTTCTGTATAAACGTTTGAGGGCAACCACTTATTTTTTATAATACTTTACAAATTTTCTTACATTTTTTTTTACTTTTAGGCTGCAGTTCATCTTTATATTTGTAATTTACCATTCTTTAAGGACTCATGTCAAAAATCTTTATGCCCAACTTGCATACAGTAAAGCATAAATTTTGAAATTCTGAAGAAATAGTAAATGCTGTCCTCTAAATAAAGTTTCTACTGTGAAAACAAGCAAACCTTTTCAAGGGATGTCAAGAACTCATCCCTTATTGGATCATTCCCAAACCTGTCGACCTGGCACTGCCAAGCCAAACTAACAAATCAATAATTAGCAAAGTAAATACACAAACAACTAAAATGACAACTCTTACTCTTGTTTGTCTTGCCCGAACGTTGCAGTTTGAGTCAGTCATATTTCTCCCCGTCCATCACTCCACCCAATGTCTCATGACCACAACCCTGAACGTACATGTCAATTGCCTCAATAAATAAACAAAAACAAACAGGCCAAGAGGTGTGGAAAGGTGAAAAGACCTACTGCAAGTTCTCCTGATGAAAGTCAGGCCTGAGAACATTGGCTTTGACAGCAGACACAGGAGGGAGTCTTCCTGTTTGGACGCTCTGTAAATGCTGGGGGAAAGACTGAGGTGCAGTAGGGTCGCACCCAATAACGCAGGTGACTCATGGGCTGCTGCGGTTCACGGTCAGGTCATTTGGCTGTTCTGATGGCTGTTGGGTTTGGAGCTGAGGTAAGAGAAACCTGTGTGTGGCTTGTTCGTGCACGGGGGAGGCTGTGTAAATAAAGCGGTGCTTGCTGTGGGACAGTTCCAATATCTAATGTGTGATATCTAATGCATGTTGACTGAACGAGACACGCGGCAGCTTTATTGAATGTATGAGATTGAAGTTTCTAAATGGTTCCGTGATTGTAGATGCTCAGTCAACGTTAATTATGGCTCATGGAGGTGTGTGACAGCTCTTGCTATGGACAGCTGCTAAACGTGTAGCCAAGTTAGTGTAAATCAAATGCCCTGACTGATGTTGGGTTAAGTGTTATTTGATGGTAATGGTCTAGACTGTCAACAAAAAAATCTGCAGTTTTCTTTACATTTTATAAAGAAAACGATAAAGGGGTATTGTGTTTGGTTTCCATGGCTTTGCTATGAGGTTGCTTACTGGCCCAAGACAAAATAACCCAATATTCTTAGTACAGTGCCATCACTCATTAATACTCCAGTTTTGTTTAAAAAATATGCATGTAATATTTCACATTTGCCATATATACATGTAGTTAATTTTCAGATATCATATATGCCCTTAAAGTCAACATGGCATTTCAAAGGTGAAGCAGATTAAACCATTTTGCAAACATGTTTCATTCTGAAAAATGTACATTGTTAAGTCTTGCACAATAAGACCAGGGATATGAATTAAAAAATAAACTAATCATCAAAATTCATTTTGATTTCACATTGTCTTTAAATTGCATATACAAACCAAAGATCTGTCTTCACTCACCACCAGATTAGAAGAAAGCATTTTAAGATCCTTTCAACAAAACATGCAAGAACTAGAACCGAATCGTGGATCTAATTAGGTGGGAATTTTCATGTAGATTATCAGACATTGCAGACCTAGACTCAGCAGACACAAGAGAATGTGAGATCAGACAAAAATCATACGGGGGAATTTCCCAACCAGCTGTTTTTGTTTTAAAAGAAATTTATAAAACCCCTTGTTTTAGAATTCAGGGGTTGACCTATGGTCTACGTCTCCTCCATTCCTCACCCCTCCAATCTCGTTTAAAGCTTTAATCAAACGCACATCTGGATTGTATTGCGAGGCTGCAGAGAGCGACTTGATTGCTGTTTAGCAGACCACGCTATGATGTCACATCACATTAATAACAATGTCGCCTAAAGCAGCCACATTTATCTTCTCCTCCGAACATACCAGACCACAGATCACAATACTGGTGAAACAATCAGCCTAGCTTGACAACGAGTCATGCAATCAGCCAATGGCCAATGTGAGTCATCATAAGTTTCGGTTTTTCTTTGAGTAATGCTCATCATGAGTGAGCTAATTCCCGTTCATGCAGTGGGAGTCTAGATTTTGCTTTATTGCAACCACATGTAAATAAGGGGTGCATACAACATCTACATGAAAATCATCAGACATGTAAACCAAAAAGTGTTTTACATGCACTTCTTAATCCGTAACGTACAGTAGCATTTCCATAATGGAAAACACACACCAGGCATCTAATTGAGGAGAACATGCTCATTGAGAACACATTAACAACCAGAAAGCAACGTCCTGACATTACCCACAACAGCCTAACTTTATATAACCAACCTTATATATGAACTCCAACGTGAACCCTATGCCTGCTAAAAAAGCTACACATACAAGGACTTGCAGACTTTTCACTAAGCAGTTCTTCATATGGAGAAACTTAATGTCAGTTTACCACCATCCTCCAGAAGATGTCCCTTGTTGCATGTCTACCTTGAAATGTTCTTCCGCAGAGTACAAATTTATGTCTAACCTTTATGAAGAGGAAAATATTATCTACTGTATTTGGTGAACTCCTTGTACAAGATCGGATTCTCGTCCCAAACACAAGGCACAGCCGCTAGTTGTCATTTATCATGTTCTTTAAGTCTCATCCCATAGTAAGTCTGCTGGATATCCAGAGTATATTGAAATTCCAGAGCATGGACCTCAGGGAAGGGGAAAGTAATGATTCTTAACAGCCACCTACCATTAGAGGAATTCTGGAAGCAGCAAGTTCTCTGCTTCTCAACGCATGTTTATTCAACCCTACAAAATAAACATAAAATGTAATGGTACAAATTTTTAGTTTCAGGATTTCAGGACCAAATCATGGCAGCTGGTACAAAGCCAAATGAATTGATTAATGTCCGGAAATGGAGCTGAGCTAATAAACACAATATACATATATTCGGCCCATTTAAAAAGACCAAAATATTTCAATTCATTCCAAAAAAATTTCCACGCTGCACTGTCTTATACACTCACCTTTATGATTTTAAGCCTTTAAAAACATCACAAAATGTTGCAAAATAAACCTGAGAAAAGAAAGACAAAGTGTTAAAAGAAGTGCCTAGCATGTGTGATAACTTAATAGCAAATCAAGATGAAAATGTGCCCTAACCAACAAATTAATCAGAAATAAATTAGAAATTAAAGCAATGCTGGTATGATGCAAGTCAATTATCCTTATTTACAAATAAACATTGACCTAATGGCCTGGTCTTTTACCTTGCAACTTAGACTCTTTCTATGATTAAATTATGTTGCCTCATTATTAGGTCATTTGTAGTCATTTATTTTTCCAATACACATTTCATGTCAAATGTGCTTTGCATAAATTTATTAGCTTCTCTTCTAACACTTTAGAGGATCAGAAAACTTCCCCTTCAAGATTAAGTGTTCTGTATCCATATGCATATGCATATGCCATTATGTCATATCCTGTGTTTCTAAAAACACTGTAAGGAATAATATTTAATTCATTGTTTCCATTTTTAATGCAGAAAAACACTTTCACAGAATATTCCGACAGCATCTGGCAGAAAAAGTATTGCATAATATCTGAGAGTGGTAATTCCCTAATTTAAGACTGTTTATTTTCTTGTCTTCGTCATATATCTTGGAATACTGAAAAAAATTTAAACCCACACCTTTTAAAGATATAAATTAGTTTGTCAGGTCTGTAATCATAAGTAAACTTGTGAGGGTGAAACTTTTGGTTTACTGGAACGGATGTTCCCCTTTTTTAATGTTCTCATTCCCATCTTGCTATATTTAAAAATGAAAAACAAAGGAAATACAGGAAGTATTTTCCTGGCATCATTAATTAATTGGTAATCAATTATCAACAAAAGGTTTTATATCCTAACACATCTATTCTGCTTTTGTAATTCCCCAGTAATTTTCCAGTCCTGTAATGACACCATCATCCAAGAAGTGACCATTTTTGGTAGGGTAAAACAGCATGCACCAGTATTAGCAATGGATTTTATGAATTGTGTGATGAGGTATGAGTTGCTAAATGAAACATTCCACTCAGTTTTATAAGCTTACAGAAATCAGTTTTTTTCCAAAAGATGGTTAAAAATAAGTGTTAAGGTAAATCTCACTGAGAAATGTATTACTTCAGTTCATTATTTTCATCCTGTTAGACTGTTAATGTTCCTGCTACTGTGTAAATAATCAAGTCATAATTCCTGATCTTAACCAGACAGGGCTGGGCTGAGATGCAATCAATGCTTAAAAATAATTGTCAGAATAAATTCAAAGTTTCAAGAATAAAGCCATAGAATATTATGACCGTAATCTTATAATGTTGAGAAATAAAGTCAACATCCCAAAAAAGCATAACTACTGCAGTGTCTGCATACAAATGTTAATCATTGTGTGGATATGCCATGATACCAAATCTTTTTGTTAAAAAGCGAACAATATTAGTGCTGAAATACCTCCTTCAGTAATCTAATTCAGTAGTGGACAGTAGTCTTGTCTCCACCTCATAGATATCTCAAGGTGCCTCTTCGACAGATCAACATGAATTCATCATTTCACACTCAGCCCTCACTGTCCTCCTCTTCTCTCCTCCACTCAAACTTTCTCCATCTGGATCAAAGGTCACACATCTGTGATGACCGACTGCCCTTCACTAATCACACTGCATGAACTTCTCTGTCCTACTTGCTCCACAAAACAAACAAAAATCATGCTTTTCCTTCACACATACTCCTCCAGCTCCTTTTTCAGGCATTAGTAATCTTGTCAAGATTATTGTAACTCATTCTTTACTGAACTGCTTACATCTGCTTGTAGTCTATAACATGCACTAGTGAAGCTTTGAAAACAATGTTCATGAGCTGCACGCATTATAAAGCCAGTTCAACACAAGTTAGTCCTCCAAAACGCTTTTCATGAACTACAAAGAAGAATATAAAGAATATTATAATGAAAAGGAACTCTTACCTGATTAAAATGATTAAAAACCTAAGCGCTAATTATAACACAAGCACATTGGGAACTAACCTAGAACAATCTTTCCACAGGAATTTATGGAATTTTATTACTAATAGAATGAGACTTACATGGCATAACCATCTGGATTATTATTGCCTTTGTCAGGACTTGAGTCAGGATCACTGTATAAAAAGCAGGACTGCTTACAGTTTATTATTTACAGTATTTAAAACATTTATAGAATAAGGAATGCATAATTAAGAAAGCTCCTGAAGGGTCGATGCCTATGTTGGTTAGAAATTAAAAAAAAGTCTATAATAGTTTTATCGAATGAACATTTGAGGTCGTCCTAAATCATACATGCTACCTATTAAACTGTAATGTAACCTTTATCAAAAAGGTAATGCCATAATGTGTTGCAACAATGTTGGTAAGGATGCTTTCCAAGACAAAGTATTGAGCATAATGTTTATGTCTAAACAAGCTGTAGCCTTTAGCACTGAAGTCACACGGTCAATGTTCCTTTTCCAAGTAACAATGACTTCCTAAGTGGGATGTTGGCGCTTTATCATATAAGCCTGTGTGTGTGTGACAATCCTGTAGACCATTTCTTAAACAGCAGCTCTCAATCAAGTAAAAGACTTGTCATTTTTAATAAGCAAATGAGAGTATTTCAGTAAAGTGTTTTGCTGATCATGCTCCTTATCCTAATACAGTGCGGGGGTCTTTCAAAAGAGGAAACTGTTTATCTGCCCCCGGACAGCAGAACTGCTCTGGAGAGACTCAAAACTAGTCTCTTATCACCTCTGTGTTTTAGAGTCCATTTGATGTTGGCTGGATAGTGCGCTGTCTATTGTCAGCCACTGAACTTGTTGGCTTTAAATGTCCACTCACCCCAACACTCTTATCAGAACCTTGACACTCTTAATAACAGATCAACATCATAACTTGTTTCGCAATGTAATTTCAGCACAAATCATTACAACTTCTAAAAATATGGTACTACTTGTGTAAGAAAAAAAACTGAAACATTTCATCATGACATTTAAATTATGCAATTTTAGAATATTAACAGCAACTAAGACAAATCATCATGCTGTCACTGTAAACTGAAAGTACAGTTAAAGGGAGTTTGAAATATTTGCACGAGTTTAGGGCAGAACTTCTGAACGGCCAATGGCAGGACAGTATGTGTCTACAAAACATCTTAAGACACCTAATTCAGCTGTTTAAAATGGGCCCACTATGATTCAACGATTCAATAACTATAATCACACAATACAAAATGCCGTTGCATGCCATTAACATTTTATGCAAATAAGTCACAATCTATAGCCTAACTTTTTTAGGAACAAGGTATGCTTGCACTGAAAGCAATGACAATGACTGCATTGTAGTCAACTAGGCTTAAACATCTAGTTAACCTGGTTAGCAGGTGGTTCGTGAATAAAACAGAGATTATGGGCTGAAATAAGGTACACAAAAGCAGTACAGTGAATTCGTCCTACAGCGTGTGCCAAATATTTAATCACAAATGACACTGGGATGTTATGCAGATAATGGTATTGTTTCAAGAGTCTTTCTCATTCAACAAATGGTGCCAGTTCACAAATACATCCTGTCAATGCCATTTTACAAAAGAAGCATGAAAGACTACAGGCCTAACATGTGTTCGCCTTAAACAGATCAAGTGCGGTTTCTGTTTCACCCTTACCCACCTGAAACAAATCCAAAGCAAGTAAGAACAGATGTGGAGTGAGTTCAAGCCTAAACCGGTGACAGGACGCGTCTCTTGGACATCTCTTCTCTTTGAACAGGTCCACGATTATCAGTAACACTCTTCTTACCAGGTTTCTTTAGAGAAGAAAACAAGAAAAAAATGAAATTATGTGATATAGCTGAAGGCAAAGCACCAGAAATGGAGTACTATGCAAATCTTAAATTGTTTTATTTCAATGTTGTACTTCGTATATCTGGAGCTGAGACCCATTTTCCATTTCAATTAATGAGATTTTGCATTGAACTAGCCATATCCCAAAGGATGTTGAATTGCTAAATTGCAAGTTACACAACCAAACACAAAAACAAACTGGGCATGAACAAATAACTACTTTGTCCAGCTCTTCAAAGGCTTGTATCTTTGTTAAAATAATCTTGTCTCTTGAAATAATCGAATCTTTCTTAAAAATGCTTCATGTATTATGTGTATGATAACGCTGCATGGCGCACAACCCTACTGTACCATGTAGGCTACCATGCCTGAATTTGGCAGCCATCTCGGTAAAGAAATTGAATCATGTACATTGAAAGGGTGTGTCTGGAAAATTGGAGAGAGAAAACAATGGCTGACCTCAACAGTGATCCAAGACATATGATTATGAAAGCAATGGATAGCCCAAGGTTAACCCAAATACATATAAACATTGTAAATGTAACCCGCGATCAGGTCAGGCATTTGTCATTTAATCCCCTGTCTGGCAGGCAGTGTTTTACGAAGAACAGTGCACAGTCCCTAATCTGACATACTGTACACCCTTAGGACAAACAGCAAGCAGATCATTACGATTTTGGAAATATAAGAACGTGCATGACATCACAGACTCCTATCAGATAACTGCTAGCGAGAAAAGGTGCAGGCATACACAAAATTAACACAAGACCGCATTCATGAAGAAATTAAGACTAAGGAAAGGGTGAAAGAAACCCTATTTGTCAGAAACAGTCATCAATTATGTTATTTGCAACTGGGGAAAGCTACTAAAAATGTAAACAATTGTTCAAGACATAGTTTGTAAATGATCTCACCAATTAGCTTAAGAGAAATGAGTTTAAACAGATGATCGTCCCGAGTTGAAATGTGAGGTGCGTGTTTTCTTCAAGGACTGAAAGCCTATTATGGCTCCACCCACTGTGACATTAAATAGGGGTCCTGACATTCTGAGGTCAGACACTTGGTTTGATGTTCTTTAAGCAGATAATAAATGAATTTTGAACAATACATTATCTCACTGTCTTTTGTAGTGTGCACAGCTGTGACTGCGCCTCAGAAGTCAAAACAGCCATCATATGAAGGAAAACTTTCAACTAAATAGTTCCACTGGGTTATTAATCACCTGGTTTTTGACAGATGAGAGACAGATGAATAGTCTGGAGAAATCTCAGTGTCAAATAACATTAGAATTGGTGAAAGCCACCTTCAGACAGTTTATTAAAAAACTTTCTCAAAACTAAAATTACAAACCAAAATTCATTTTTTAAAACGACTTTAAATGCCCAGGAAATATATATGTATATTCTTACTCATCCAGACTGAAAATCACAACAATGAAAATAACCCTAATCACTAACAATGATGCATGGGAAAAAGGAAGTGAACAGTACCAACTCAAACAACAGAAAACAGACAAAACACAGAGCCCTATGTAGTAACGGGGGAATACCCATCATGAAGCCTGTTTTTTAAAGGCAACTCTCATACCTAACAATCAAAACATTGCTAATAAACATGATTAAATATAGGCATTGGCTGGAGTAGTACAGTTTAAAACCAAGAACCAAGAAAATTGTGTTGGTTATTCTTGCTAGCAGCACATAAGTATACATGTGATCAATGAAAATTGATTTTTCTCTTGTAATGCCCACAAAGACTATGACTTAGACC
The DNA here is from genome assembly GCA_019155185.1 of Beaufortia kweichowensis. NCBI lineage: Eukaryota > Metazoa > Chordata > Actinopteri > Cypriniformes > Gastromyzontidae > Beaufortia > Beaufortia kweichowensis. Next base: position 8,717,974 of record CM032797.1, on the reverse strand, counting down.
CAACTATGGTGCTTGGTGATTCTTTAATACTGCTTTGGCAGGACTCATAATTTGGTGTAACAAATTTTGGTTTCTGCAATAGCTCAGAATTACTTTTATTAAAATAAGAAAAGAAAATGGAAAGCATACAGCAAGGTCACAAAACTCATTATAACCTAAACTATAGCAAAAAAAACATAAAAATCTGTTAATGCTGCACTTACAGTTAGTCTTTTGAAATCTATTGTATATTTGTTGTATTTTCTCATATGTATTTTTGGGTTCTCTATTATTTCAATCATCAGTGACCATCATAAAGTTTTACTGTACATACATGTTAGAAAATGTGGTCATGAGAAAAGGCAGAAGGATGTGACTTTAATCATAGAAAAGCCAAAAAAAGTACGTCATCAAGGTGGTTCAGAGGCCCTTAAGTCATAAACAAAGACCATGAATCATTACTCATCCATTAGACAATATAAACCATTACATTGTTTTAATAAAGAAATGATGGTGAACAAGAAGGGCTGGGCGTTTATAGACCATTTATGAAATGTCTGGTAAAAAACTGACAGGTTTACTTCTATAACATTATCTCTTTTGACTTGACAATCTTGTTCAAACCATTGATTAATTACACATTAAAACAACATTATGCTGCATACGCATATTACTAGCTTTAACAAACCTTACAGGTAGTTGTACAGAGCTCAAAATGCCTGCGGGTTGCCCACTAGGTCAAAGCTATCACATTTCTCCACAAACACAACATATATGCATGCACTTCGCTGGTTAACTGCACTGTCTTCAGATACAGAACTCCCAACGGAAACACTTTTTGCCTGAAACATACCAGACTACTGTTCCATGTCAAAAGGTTTGCCAGTTTGCATTTAAGTCCATTTCCTCCAATCGCTTGGATTGTCGATGAGTTGTTAAAGAGTTTTGTTTTAGGATAGCAAAGTGTAACACATCTGCTGGACTGCATTTGTCATCAGCCATTATTCACAATTCCAAGGAAGCGGTCTATGATGAGCCTTTGGAAGATTACATAATGAGGTGCTATAAACCCACCCAGTGTGAACTTTTCAACCCCTTTGCACTCTCTGACTCTGTATTCAAGCACTTAAAATGCTTTGGATAAGAAGTTATAACTAGGATAAAAGGACTAGTGCTTTTGTTGCGTGTGTGTGGTTTGAATTTGTCCAAGGACGAACGGAAAGTCTTTCAGTGAAGACTAACCCAGAGATTCGTTGCATGTGAAGAGTATACGGTATCTGCGTGCCTCGTTGTTTATTGCCCACACTTATTTCGTGACTGTATCTTACATTTCCGCCAAGTATAAGCCACATTCCTAAATCTCCCGGGTTTGTTGGTTGCAAGATTGGCTGATTTCTTCTGTACTGTACTGTATGTGTACCAGAACACAAATCAAATGCAAAATGTGTCACATAAATATCAGTTAAAGATGTAAAATGTAGAAGTAGAAGAAAAAATTTGTGTGGTGTAGAGCTGTAGATAATTCAAAAACAGTTTTTAACCTGTTAACTGTCACGTTCCTCAGGGGAATCTTATGTTACTTCACTACTCACTTTAACATGTTACAATTGAATTTTAGTCTAATCATGACTAACTATAAATTGATGGAAAGGTATAAGACTCAAGAATAAATATTTGACAAATGTTTCTAACAATAAACATAAAAAAAATTATGTTACTGTAATTTATAAAATACCTAAAATGAAAAAAATAATGTTTTTAAAAATATCTAAAAATTAAAAAGTTGTAGCTCATATTTTCACATTTAAATATGAAAGAAATTTCTTTACAAAATAAGTAGATTTATAGTAGTAGTACAAATAGATTTATTAACAAATGCATGCTTAATATGTATATAAATATGTATATTATATATATTTTATTTTTGTTATCTGTCTTACTGTGTCTGTTCTCTATCCTCTTGAAGAATCTGTAACAAAGAAAAAATACTAAGCTCATTTATTCATTCATTTATTTAAATGAAAGAATTACAGAAATTTTGAGGCTAACTAGGATCCTACACCCTGATAATACAGTCTCACCAAAACGCAAAGTAAAGGGTGGAGTTTGAGGTCATTGCACATTTTAGGGCACATGTTTAAATAATTATCATCTTCAGGACGTTTTAAAAAATAAAAACAGCCATGATGAGATTTCAGCAGGGTGCTTATATTGGTGAGTAACACTGGCCCCAGACCCCCCCCCCCCCACACACACACACTATGAGTTGTTTTTGGCAAAGCAGTGAAACATGACAATGTCTCTGGCAGATGGAAAAGTGTGGCCCTCTCACTTCAATCTCTAGTGTACAAGGCCAAATCCACCCGTTTTCACTCTGTCAAAGGTGCATCTGCCAAAGATCTGTTTAACTCATTTAATGACTGTGCCAATAAAGCATTGTGCCGTGTCGGGGGGTCACATGCTGTGATGGGGTTCTCTATAATAGATCTAAACTTTTCTTTTCACTTCTACCTGATCTGACCATTAGTTAGCGTAACTTAATGTAGTCAGGTTTATTATGTCAAGTTATGTCAAGTAATTTTACCACACAAAGAAAATGTTTAAGATACCTGTCATCAAGATTTAAGTTTTATAGTCATGCCATCATTGTTCTATTTACAAGAAAACTAAAGTATCACAAAACTACTTAAAAACTGTCTAAGTTGGCATTTAAAATCTTGCCACTGAGTCACCAAATCTTGGTATAAAAGGACTGGGGAGGGCAAGAGCTCGGGGAACAACAATTACGATCCCATCAGCAGATGGATCAGCTCTTCTGTGCCACTTTCCCACAGCCTGTCCTCGTCATTCTGGGACGCCCTGGCAGATACTATCAGCCTGCAAATGTTTACTAATAATATCAGAAAACCTTAATGACGTTTCCCGGATTCGTTCATTAGGTAGGCTTACATTGTTTTGAATGAACAATAATGTAAAGTATGGAACATTATCCACAGGCACAGGTCAAAGCTCAATGTTGATTTTGTGGAATCTATGAAGTAAGTATAAATCTAATAGATGTGGGAGCTCTTGAGCTTCATCTCCCCAGGCTGATATAAGAGGAGCTAATCCAAACAATAAACGCCCTGTAATTGAGAATAATTGTTCATTGTGTACCACCCACCACCCACCCAACTACAAGACCAATGTCTGGCAATATGATTTTTACATTAAATTTATTATCTGATCAATCAAGCATTTCAAAACTAGAGCACCATACATTTTTATTAAGTTTGGTATCAAATTTGAATCAATAGTACAAACCACAATGGCATGACAAATTAACCACTTCAGATCCTATTTGTAACCCCTTTCCTGTACACTTGTGTCTAAGTGTCAAACATTGATGAATAAGCAATTAGGAAAAAAAAATTACGATTTCATAAATATAGTTGAACAAAACATACACAGTTAAACTTTGGGCATTTTAAAGCCAGTTAAAGCAAGGACAGGAGATTGTTATTCAGTCAAATATGGGTGTTTTGGGGTGCACCAGACAATACAGTTCTCAGTTTCCTGTATAAAATTCACATTTGCATGGAAAAATTCTTTCTGCGTGTTTGGGTTTTTATTGTGCAGACAACTCGACTCGCTGGGACTGAATGTGGGAACTGGGCTAGAGTCCTTTGCCTAAGTGCATGTTTGGGTGCTTGTTTGACAGGATGGTCATTGCCTGATGTCAGGAAATCCACATAAATTCAATGGCCCATCCTTACCCCTGTTTTTCATAGAACGTTATTTCTCTTCAGCCACTAAAGGAAACCATTGAATAGCTGCCTGTGTAGATATCCCAGTTATCCACACATGGAACAGTGGGCTCACCTCCAACATACACAGCGGACAATCACCACTTGAAACATGGAGCATTTAAAACAAATTAGACATCAGACCATAATGGATGCTATAAGATTGAAAAAATGAGGTTTCCTGGCACTTTTGGATTTACGAAGTGGTTGTTTTGATGTAAAAAATCCTTCCTTCTGTCTCCTGAAAAATCCTGTGCTGGCAATGAGAAACTGAGGGATCGTCTGCTGTGGCATTTCCCACAGGCACTGTGATTACCATGAAGGAAGTGATACTGGCGTGTGAGGAATAAACTTTCATAGCATCTCAATTTCAATAAAATCAGTCATGCCCTGACAAATGATCTGTGCTGTTTGCGATATTAAGATATTCTCATGGCTTTCTATTTCCTTCTAGAACTAATGTCACTCTTCACAACATGGATTTTTATGATCTGAAAATGGTAATTATATGTTACTTTAATTCATTCTGTCTGGCTGGCTTGTGATGTTGCTTTAGTGATTTTTTTATAAACCAGGGGTGACTGAGGATTAAAGAGAATAAAACAGAATGAGAAAACATCTGACAGGACAAAAATGAAATGAATAGCGGGTAAATTAAAGTTGCAAGATGCCTCAGTCATCAGTACACCTGCAATGTTAACAAAGGACTTAATAATCGGAAAAGTGACATCATAATAATTGGTTTAATACAAGTTAGCTATATGAACACAAACCTTCAAAAATATTGCTTCTCATTAGTAGATTTTCTTTTTTTAATTCTCAGTTCATTCAGTTTGTTCAGCTCACATCAAGACATGTGGAAAAAAGATAAATGGAAAGAGTATATTGTATAGGATGGTATTCTTTTGACCAACGTTTAGTGGCGAAGCCTCCCTCAATGTAATGGAGAGACAGTGCAGGGTCTCTGTGCCAAACACAATAAAACCTATGACATGGGAACATCTCATCTGTCTGGTTCTCCAATACCGGACACAATGAGTCAAGTCTGGAGCTTGAAGATGAAGTGTGTGTATGTGTGTGACAGGGGGACATGTGCAATAGGGTTCTTCTGGGTTCTTTACTGAATATACATTGGCCTTTTTACCCTATATCCTGCATTTCTTTCCCTCTTCTATTACAAAAAAAGTCACACCTACTGGGTAATCACACGTTCATGGCTGGAAAACAACGATCCCGTGTCGCTTTCATAAAAAATGGCATTTTCTCCAGCTGCCACCCATCGCAAGATAGGAAAAAGCATTTCCAGGACTTAGACAGGCCTGGAAGACATGTACAGAATACGCCTATGATTATAAAATTATCTTTTGAGACAACGAGCAGCAGTATTTCAACTAAGTAAAACCAAACCATGGATAAGCTTGAATTTGTTGAGTTTCTTTTAAAGAATCATATGTGGGTATCTACAGTATGTTCCTAAAACTTTATCCAAATTTAAATCAATTCCAGAGAACCTCAAGACATCCTCAACATTTGTTATGAAGATACATTTCAAAGTGAATTTCTGGCCACACGGAAGGAAATCTCATACGATACTCAATCTAATTCCTGTTTAGCTTTCGTGTGCCTATAGTCATGGATTTACATACACACAAGCTCTTGGCATTATATTGTATAAACTACATGACCAAATGAACATGGACAACCGTAACACAACAGCAATAAATTCCTGTGGAAAGATTTTCCAAGAAGGGAAGATGTTACAGCACCAAAGGGAGACTCAACCCCAAATTAACGTCCATGGTGTTAAGATGAAATATTCAATCTTTTTTATGTAGTGCATAAAACTTTATGCACACCGCAAATACTGGTAATACTATTCTTTCATACACAGTACTCCTAAAGTTGCATTAAGGCTTCATTAGCAAGGCAATGATGTAATGATTTATCAATAGGTCTTTTGATGCCAGTTTGATATCAGTCATATTAGGGTCAAAGAGACTTCATTTGCCTCGTTAATCTAATGAATTAGTTTAACCTTTTCGACAATGAGATCACACTGGCTCCAACACTAGTTGTGATAGATCAAAAAATTTTGTTACCTGGACATCTCCATATGATACAATTTCTTTTAGTTACACACTTTCACATGTATTCAGTTTGCTCTCAGTCTCAGGCATATACAGTAAACCAGGCTTTTTACTGTTGATAATGTATTTCTTTCAATTTTAGTGCTTATATAGTGCTCATATATCTTTCCATTTTGCCTGGGAACAATCACCCAGTACATTGCGGAGTGCATAATAATAAATGAACAACAATTCATTTTTGTGCTGGGTTATTTTTCTTAATATACTAAATGGTCATAATATAAATTGTAGCTGTTTTGTTGGTCTAGTAATATAAGGCATGAAAACCAGGGTTAAAATCCCAATTTATCACGTCACGGTGATCTGACGGCCACCCTATTCTAAACAATCTAGAATCTGGACTGTATAAGCACATTGTCATCTATCAAAAACTTCAACTCAATCACTGAACTAAAATAAATACCCAAAACTTTGAACAATTGCATGTTTGACCTATACATTAAAATCACCCTCAAATGCATAGCTGTAAATAATGCACACGATAGCATACAATAATAAACACTGTGAAGGCACTTAAACCTAGAATAAATTTTGTGTTCCAAAAAGTCACAAAGCAGCCTACTGGGTCAGTGCAATTCAGACTCAACACTTGTGACCCTTCTAATACAGAGCCACTTACTATATACACACACAGCAAGAAAACAAAAACGGCTAGATCAGCGGGAGCTAATGCCCTAGTCCGAGCTGGCAAGCTGTTTCGCAAGCGTCACGGCCGTGGGCTGAGGGAAGCAGAGCTAAAGCACGGCCCCACGCTGAGCTCTTATGGGCTTATAGCGCTAGTGCTGCACCTGTCTGCTCTTCAGCGTCAGGCGGGAAAGAGCCTTACTCACCCAAATTACATCCAAAGCAGGCAGGATTTAGCAGTGGTCTTCCACCAGGCGCCAACATGCCCACTATGCCCTGCTTGTGGCCACTTTGACCCTCCATATGCGGTCGTATCAGCACAATGGCCCTGTCTTTTCTCTTAATTTCTTTGAAGATTCAGGCTTGAGTCAAACATAATACAAATGAAGCCGCGAAGCCAGTTTACATTACAAGTGATTAGGATGAATTAGCAGCACATACCCAACAGTGACAACATGGAGCCTTGGCGGCACTCCCGTGTGGTCATTTTAATAACAACGTCGTCATTTTGTGTTTGAATAAAGCGAGAGGTCACAGACACCATAAGGATTTATATCATATGAAAAATGAATTAGTGCTATACCAACATTACACCACTCATCAAATGCACATCATATCAACAATGTTTGTATTCTACAACTCGCATAAAAGTAAAACACTGAATGTTCAAAAATTTTAAACGCACTTGAAACGCATTAAACGCACTTGAATCAAACAAGTTTAACTGCTGCCCTAAATTTTTTTATTAAAATTAAAAAAGTTACAATCAGTAAGTTCTTTGCACTTTTTTGACTAAGTTACTTAATTAAAAAACAAACTAAAACTTAAAACCCATGTAACTGAGACAACTTTTTGTATTGTAAAAAGCTGAATGGAAGCTTCTTCTCATCCTTAGCAGTCCTTCTAAGGATTTTTAATTAATTTATTATTGTCACAAATCTGTAATTGAACTTTGATTAAAACTACTGTTACCATGATAAATTTCATTGATAAAAATAAAAATAATATCAAGAGTCAAGAATCAAACCTGTTTTGATACACTCCTCTCATGGGAGATTCTTTCTAACATGCAACAGTCTGGCTTTCCTTTGGCGGCGTGCAGCTCAGAGTTGACTTATTTTACAAAGCTTTGTGTATCGGAAACACTCCAGTTTAGCAAAGCCTTCTCAGATGTTAAATGCTGAGCCCACTGGACGCCTTTCATGTATCCTGCACTTGTTCAAATATCAGGACAAGCTATGAAAACAAACCTGTCACAACCCTGGACAGATGCCATAATATACAGCTGAGATAAGTTCCTCTTTCCCCCTGATGTCATAAGCATTCATCTGGCCTACATACATAGGTTAACTTCTCCACGACCTTGCCAGTGTTTCTCCGGCCACACCTATCAATTACAATGGCGCGACTGACACGGGATAAAATCTGTTAATAGAGAGTGTTTCTTCAGAGTTAATCAACCATTGGAGTTGCTTATCACCATGACTGCTTTGCTGTACCACCACCAAATACTTGGCGTTGCCATGACACAGGCAGGAAATGACCTCATGATTGATGTGACCACAAGAACAGCTCATTAACTGCTATTTAGCTGTGAATTAGCAAGAAACTGAAGAGGTAAATAAAAGGGGTGGCCCATATTTAATAGTTAAAATAAACATTTCAAAAGTGAACTCATTTCCTGGTTAAAAACACATCTTGTGCTATCTGAAACCCTAAATGCACAGAAAAAAAGACAAAGACAAAAAAAGGTGCTGAACATTTAATCTGAATTCTGCTTAATGCCAAATAATGTAATCTCACAACACTGGTTTAGAACTGTGCTAAAACCACACAAAAAAACTTAAATACTTCAGAACTCCTGAATCCTGCAAAACTGGAATACTTGTAAATAAATATCCAAAAACATACTAGATGTCATTGTTTAAGATGCTTGTCATTAAAATATCTTTATTTTAAGCTTTAAAAATGACCAAAGCATCTCAATGATTCTGATAAGCATTACACAATTAACAACCAATCATCCACATCCTTGTGCATCCTTCATAATCTTCAACAACATTTTGTATACGCATCCTTGTATTGAGACAAGAACAAAGCTAACATAAAAGTTGCCTTTTCTAAAAGTCAGTATGCATCTGACCTGTGTGCACATTTCTTGAGGTTGCAATTCATCAAATGTACTTTTCACTTGCAGGCACATCCAGGGAGGTCGACTGCAGTTCAGTGCGACTCAAACTACCTGTTATTATTATTTATGGTGGAAAGAGGAACATCAAGATCTCAAGAGATGAAGTTCTGGCCTTGAGACTGCTGAGCTACATCCTTGTGACCTCAATAGACATTACGCTGAATTATTTGTTTATTTCTCTGATCATCGAGGTACATAAAAATGAATTGTTTGCTCCGATTTCTCAGGACTAGAAAAAAGGGTACGAAAAGTGCTTACTAACAATGCTGTAAACATGTACAGTGACCTCACAGTATTTGCACCCTTAAAATGTTTTTCTTCTCAAAATGCATTTAAAAAACGTTCTGGTTTTTATTACACATCCACAGTTAATGTCATGAGCTACACCTAAAATTACGCTTGGTGCAAACCTTAGGAGAATCAACTTTATTTGTTTGCAGGTCCGCTTGCTATTTTGTCATCTAATGCAGTGTTAATACACTAAGTGTGGCTCAAGTGTCCAAATGGTTTTTTGGGCCTTTGCAGAACACTAGTCACACATACACAACCCTCTTCTGGCTAGATAGGCAATCAGCCCTAACGCTGTTCTTCAACCATATCCATGTTAGTTATCTGTAATATAAACTGAAGTACTTCTGTGATTTATCAGCCGTAGCTGCGTTTATTCCGTCCCATATCACACAGGTATGAATCATCGTTCCACACCGCCCTGGCTCAGAGATGCTCGTCAGATTGGCAGCATCATAAAGGAGCTTTTGTTTTGTTTCTAATTGAACGATTGGCAGGGGTGCTATTGCCTCTTATTGCACACAGGTAGAATGCTTCACACAGTATACCGCAGGGAGTCCAGGGAAAACAGAGCGCTGGTGCTTGACCTTTCCAGGGACTCTTGTAGCGACAGGCTCTGCTTACAACTCATATCAGCTTCCCTTCAAATCCAAACTAAAGCTCAGTCATTGTAACCAAATAACACGAAGCAAGAACAAGACCCCACCACCAGGGGCAGAGCAGCAAAATGTAGAGAAACGTGTTTATGAAGCAACATTTGAAAATCCATACTGATCAACCAATAATCTGAATAGTACTATTATCCACAGTGATTGTGGCACTGCAATAACATCACTGAAGATGCTTATCATAGGTTAAAGTTTTTCTGAAAACTAAGCATTACAAAGATATTCTAATGACGAGCAAAAGTTATATAAAATGTTATTTATTATTAAAATGTTAAAGTTATATTAAATGTTAAATGTTAGTGGTGTTTGCTATATTGTATACAAGGGATTTAAACAAACATAAATGAAATGCGAGCTATCATGATAAATAAAGTTTAACATGATGAAATAGTTGAATATTAAAGTTTGTCATGTAACTTGTTCCATACTGCTAAGGCTACAAATCTGGTACAATCAAATGAAGCAGCTTGTTAAGGAGCTGTAAAGGTGTCCTTCTACTTTTCTCAACAATCAGACTGATTAAATAATAAAATGGATGAGAAATGAGCAAACTGAAATAAATACACAAGCCATACCTATGAGTTTTGCAAGCAACACTCACATTTTATTCTAAAAAAAAAAACTATGCTAATTGTAAAAAAATCATCAACTGTTCTTCTCCACCACAACAACCAAAATACCACCAAGGAAAGGAAGACCTAAAATTACAATAATCAACACTTTGTTAAGATTGGGTTTTGCCATTTCTCACACGGATATTAAATCATGAGCTGGCACATTGCCATCTTGTGTCACCCTTGCGTTTACATTGACACCAAGAGCGATGGTACTACCAGGGGATAACCCATTCCATCTGATTTGTAAATATTTAGGCTTAGTACTATTAAGCCGATTTGGGTACTTACACCGCAGCTCTGTCATTAGCGTCTAAAGTGCCTGTAATTTGTACTGTGCCACCCTGCGTGACCACAAAATTTCAGTTCTGTTACATCACCAGGATCTCTCTGTAAATGAATGTCTTATTTGTATTGTGTGAGACGTCCCTGGTTAGCGGAACGTAGCCACTTGCCCCACCATCTAAATCAAGTTTTCCTTGTGACAGGTCTGAGGCTTGTTTTGGTAAAGAGATGTGTCTTTTCATAAGCCTGAGAACCAAAGAATTCTGGCAGGGGTCTGATATGGCACTGGGATTTTGTGCGGCGAGACAGCGGAGATGGTGCGGTGAGGGTATAGGCAGGGCTGTTCGGGGTGACTGGCGGTACTTTCTAGAACAGATCTGAGAAATCAGCACGACGAGCCTAACGCTAATGTGCATGGGTTCATACAGAACCAGATATGTTTGTCTTTCCAGACAATTCTATTGGAAATTTTGGCGGAGCCTGATCAGAGAGGGAAGAGGGGCAAGATCCGTGGTTCATCTTAGATCTTTCATTATAAGCCACACAGCGACCGCAACATGAAAAATGAGGAGTATGCCTGGACCAGGCTGTGAACTTACATGAGAGGGTAGCCACTGTGTTCCAAACACCGTGAAGGAGTTTAAGAAGAGCATAACAGAAATGAACCAAATTCACTCTAGGACACTTATTTGGGTTTAGGGCACACCGACGTCTGAACGTCTGACTGCATATTAATATTTGAAAACAAAATAATTCTAGCCTATAGTTTATTGCATTCACACAAGGCTAGCGTTACAATCGTGCTGCCGTTTTAGCATGTACCGATGAGCTCCTTTAATTCTCTGATCTCAGGCCATGGCTAAACTTATCCTTTGTCAACTCTGTTACTTCAGCATCACAACGAATCAATATCTATGACCTGCTGACAATGTTCGGGTCTGCTTTTCCCCACCACCCCTCCATCTGCCCGATCTTCTATCTGCAGAAATTCTTAACACAGTCACCGGCGAGCCAATGACAAGCTGGTCACACAAGTATTATGTTTTATGTTTCTCCATTACTGTCTACTGTTTCACATGGAGATTGGGAGCATCGAGGCAAACTACAGCTCACCAAATAATGGGCCCATTGATTCCCCAGAGGAACAATTTTAGCTAAGAGAGAGTTTAGCACTGGGCCAGACTCAAAAGGGGCTATTACCTTCTTCTCCAGGGCTGTGATCCATGACTGGGGAGCCTTAGCACAAGGTGAGTGAGGGGAACCGACCTGGCACCAATTCACCCAAACCCAGCCACCTCAAGGCCACTCTTTCTACATGACTGATATGAGGTGTCTAGACATAAACATATATGTATGTTACCTCACCTTGTTATTGTTCAATTGTAAAGTTTTGAAACTTTACACTGATGCATTAAAGATTTGGTACTAGTGTACGAAAGCACACAAACTTTGAAATGACTATGAACTGCACTGGGCTAAAATGGGACAGCTAAATGGAATAACAAATAATCCCGTAAAATAGCAGAAATGACATTTGCCAACCTAACATTTCACACTGCAAAAATTGTGCCATTAATTTTTAATTACAATGGCTTTGCAGGTCATTTCAACTGTATTCACATCATTTCAACTCATCATTACTTTATTTTGTGGGTTATAGTAACTCACCACTGGCCAAATTTAAAACATTACGTTGATATGACTTGTAAAACCAAAATGTTTTACTTAAACATTTAAGACAGCGGAGATTTTTTTCAGTGCAGATAAAACTAGGTTAAAAATTGTTTTAGGTGGAAAGAAATTTATGGCATAATATTTTCATAAGACACACAGCCTACAACAAAAACAACAAAAGACAGGTAAAGCATTTTCTCCTAAATTTTTAAATTGATGTAACATATGTATATCCCAACGATTCATAATTATTTGGTTAGTTTATTATTTGATTTAAATTTTATTTGATTAGATTTAAAAGAAAAATCACAGATTTTAAGTTAAAAGCTAACAACAACAGAATGTCTGTCGTGTAATCTGTCACAAGCCCCAGACTAGTCAAGTCAATCAAACCAGCAAAACAGTCAATCAAAAACATAAGCTCCAAACCCCTCCACAACTCTCACCCAGCGTGTCTTTCCTCTTTCCCCTCCCTCATCTATGTCAACACCATGTCAGGCTTAGATATCAGCTAACACATTATCCTCTTAGCCCTGTGATGGATAGGTATGAAGGGCTTGCGGCCAGGAAGGGGCAGGGGAGGGTATGCACTCGCATTTCACATTTGATAATGAAAAGTTACCGATTACATAATTGATGTATCAATATGGGCAAAATAACCAAAAAAAAACTTTAAGTGGTGTAAATCAGGGATGCTCAACAGGGGGTCCACTCTGATACTGCATGGCGTTAACAAATCTTTACAAACACGTAAAATTTCAGTATAGATGACAGTATTCATCAAATTAACACAACGTCAATTCCCTGTTAATGTTAATATTCGGCTAAATATTTCATTGCTCCTTAATTGAAACATCTTACCTATATTTAAACACATTAAGTAAAAGTAATGTTGTTATATGATTCAAAACATCAAAATAATGATTACTTTATGGGCTTTGCAATAAAATCGAGTAATATGTCTATATGGTAATATACGTATGAAATGGACTGGGCTTAAAAACTACTTACAATTTTTTATTATTATTTTTGGTAAGTACTAGCCATTAACTGTTAAACACATCAGTTTGAGTAATTTAAGGCGTATGTAACATCCTCTGTACACATACCGACATCCAACTCGGAAAAAACGGATGCGTGCAGGGTGCACCTGCACCACAATCAAAAGTGTCCAATTATAAAACAGTCAAAACTTTGTCAGAACTCAACACACCATTATTAATAACATGTATGCTCTTGAACAATTACATATAAACGATCCACTAACCTGTAAAATGTAATATGTCCAAATCCTTAATATTTGATAAACAGTCCAACAGAAATACCCGGATGGATTACTGCTTCCGCCGAGATTCTAAAGTACGCAGGCGAATGCCACATAGAGCCATTAAAGGCACTGCGGGAATGGGACGCTGCCTTGAATGTGCTTAATGTCCCAAACTCAAAGTAAACTATACCAAGTGAACAACTGAATCATGTTACGATGGGACCATCCAAAAGTCCGTTAGCGAAGTGTACAAACGATGGTCACTTCGAGGAAGTAACCTTGCCATTAATGATCACGTGATCCGGGTGGCGCATCCGTGATTTTTTAAAAATTGAGGTAATTTTTGCTGTTGTTTTCAACATTCCTTTTATATTTGAATTTATGCTTTTTTTTACTAAGCATCTCACAAAGCTGAAATAAATCTGAATTGTGATGGCAGCTTTGGGTTTTTAAATGAATCAACGAATCTTCTTAGTGAACTGAACTGAGTTAAAAGAAACGAATCACTCGAATCTAAATTCCCACCACCACTAAGCGTTCGCTCACACAGCGCCCCCTACATGTCTGAAAAAAACATTCATAGAGCGTAGTGGGAAAAACCTTTAAAAAAATAAAACAGCTTTTGTTTAAATATATATATATATATATATATATAAACAATTATTCTCATTTGTTATGAACAGTTAATATTTCAAGTTATTTCACCTTTTGTGATGAATCTTAGTGGGTTGTCACACAAAATGTTGTTCCCCACTCAAAGCTGTAAAGGATTTAGGAGATGTGGAATATAGTATAGCACCATAAAGTGTATAAATTCATTTGACTCTCTTCAAAACATCTCTTTTAGTGTTCCACAGAAAGAAGAAAGTCATACGACTTTGGAACGACATGAGGGTGAGCAAGTGATGACAGAATTTTTATTTTTGGATGAAGTATTTCTTCAATATTCACATTATTAATTCAATTCCTTGGTAGAACTGATTTTGCAGACTACTTCCACATGTTCTTGAGTCAACATCCTTGTTGGTCCTGGAACACCATTCCTGGCAGCCAATCATATTTAAGGGTTACATTAGGTTTAGTGCTAATGTTAGGCTTATGGGTTAGGGCCGTATACATGATTCTTATCAAGCTATTATTTTATTCTAGTTTAAGAGGTAGTGTAAGGCTATGACTCGGGGTAGGTACAGGTATAGCTAAATCAGAATTCCTTCAAAGTATGTGTTGGTAAATACTTCCCTAAATAACTAAATTATAGGCCTACATTTGCCAAATCTATTACTTTACACCATTTTTTAACTGCTATTATTCAGAACCGGTACAAATAATTTTTTTTTAAAAATAAACACTGTTCATTACTTGTGTCCTGCACCAGGAACAACATATGTAAATATTGTCCAGCTTACTGTATGGAGAGTTAAGGCCGCCCAATCAGAGCGCTCGTGTTCTCTCTGCTGCGGCATGACGTCTGCCCTCTCATCTTGCAGCTCAAGAGCTTTCAATTGTGTTCTTTGGCTTGAATGTTTCGACATGTCAATGCAGGATGCCAAACCCACCGGCTTTATATGATTAAATGGACAAATCTGAAGTGGGTCTTATTCCACAGCCAGATCCAAGTCAATTTATGCAACACAGGTTTGAAAAAAATGATAAAGGGCAGATTACTGTCAACGGTTAATGTTTAGGGTCTTTACTCACAATGTAGCAAATAAAAACCGATAAAAGAAAAAGAGACTGAGAGGGAAACGTTTTTAAATGAATGTTAAACAACTTTAATAATTTGGGCCTATACAGAGGTTTTATTAAGAATATTAATTATTCTTATTAATATTTAAATGGTAAAATAAATTCAATGATTACTAATGTCAAAGAAAGGCAGAATAGTTTAAAAAGCAAAGTTTTCTTCTGATCTTTATTTTATTTTCTTGCTGTGTAGGAGAAGCAATTAAGAAGTGAAGATATGTCATTTGTGTTGTTTCTTTCCTATAGGCAGCAACACCACGTCTACACTGGACGCACACCAAATCAGGTTTGTGGAACACTTTTGTTATCACGTTGCATAACTTTGCTTTCCTGTAATGTATTGGATTATATGGTTTACATTTTATTAGGGTTGCATTTACCTTAGAGTATGTAAGGAATGCATGTGTAAATCTCAGGGCTTTGGGAAAACATGGTCAAAGCTCTGCACCAAGATGCACCTGCACTTATAGTTTAGTGCAAAGGCACGCAGCACCGCTCTGCCTTTTCTCTACATCTCTCTTTCTCACACACTCTCTCTTCCACCTCTTTCACACCCTTGTTCACTCTCTCTCTCTCTCTCTCTCTCTCTCTCTCTCTCTCTCTCTCTCTCTCTCTCTCTCTCTCTCTCTCTCTCTCTCTCTCTCTCTCTCTCTCTCTCTCTCTCTCTCTCTCTCTCTCTTCCCTTGTCTAGACTTGCTGCACCTGTGGTACATTAATCTACAACAGTCCTGCCCGGATACAGCTCTTTAACATGACAGCATGGACCAGCGGGCAGCCACACCTTCCTATCCCCCTGCAGAGAAACACATCAGCCTGACCATGTTTTGCCTTTATTGGCAAGGTTTTGCGAATTCTCAACTGCTTCACATGAATGTCTATACGAGAACTGGAAATGCACAAGTCACTGGAGGTTGTGCTGCGCTCTAGATTACAGCCGTTTTAACAGGTGTGTCCACAGGGTTCTTTGGCTGCGCTCAAACACCTTTGTGTTTTTGTTCACAAGTGCTTTTCTGGAGCGCCGCCACATTCACGGCCTGGTTCTCAGACTCTTCTGTCCTCCAGCTTCTACCAGCAGAACTGGGCTTGTTCGACTGCCTGCTCACGTCACTGTTTCCTACATTTAAACCTAGCGGTGCCTTTACAGCATTTCTTGGGGCTGCAACATTCCTCTATTTACTCCCAGGGCAGGGACACTTTTACAAGTGCCATATTTACTATGTACAGTTATTGGGCTTTAAAAATGTTGGTTACGGGACATGCTCAATTTGATTTTGTTATTGGTAACGGTTGTTCAAAGGCTTGTGTTGGGTGAATGATAAAAAGATTTCCAAAATGTAGCCATTCTCTGGAAAAACAGTAAAAATTCAATGCATACTTTTTAGGTTTTTGTTTTGTTTTGTAATTTTGATCAATTTTTTCATAAGCCAATATATTTGTCAGACAATTTTGTGATTTGCTTATTTAATGCAAAGTGCTAATGTAAAACTGTTTTAAAAACATGTTTTTTTTAAAGTGGAAGATGTTATGTTTCATTCATGTAACAGCCTTGTCTCAGCAGTTTCTTCTAAAATGTTGTAAATCATAAAGACAGTTCCATTTTTAATGTGAACTACAGTATTTCCTTAAACAAAAGTTTCCATTTGCTTTTCATTTATACTTAAGAAGAAACAACTTTGTAATTTTTCATTCCTAAGGAAAATACATGGTGACATGCTCTCTGTTTGCTCTTGACATGCATTAGAGGTCATCATATGTTAACATCTCCACTTATAATCTGTCATCATTCAGCTGTCTGTAGAAATGCTGCACGCTGGTGAACATGAGCAAGCACCTGCGAAGAAAAACAGATCTTCTGTGACAAAGACAAATGTGCTTCCTGCAACTTAACCGACCCCTCTGTCATCAGTGATGGGTTGACAAATCTTTTTTGACAATAAAAGCTTTATTTGGGCTTTATATTGCTGTGTTATACATCTTCTGAGCAAACTTATTTGGGGATGAGGCCCAGGAACAAACATAGTTTGAAAAGTATGAATCCGTAATGGTCAATCTGTCACAGATGTTGAAAACTAGAATTTGGCCTATACTTTGACACTTTTTCACTGCCATTCTGTCTTTTGCACTTTGAAACAGCAGATTTTTATTTGGCATAAATAACCAAGCTTTAACAGTTATTGTGCTTTACTAATGCATTTAATGTCATTCTGAGAAAAAATATCACTTATGTCAACTGCCTAAAACCACACACTGCACACTGTACTGTACATACTGTATTTATCTAACATAGAAACAGACTTAAATGTTGATATAAGCATCATTGCATGCTCTTGGTCGAAATTCTAGGCAATATAATTCCTTGAATTCATGATTTTTTTCACAGAACAGGCATGCCATAATGTTCCCACAACCATACCCCAGTAACTGCCTCTTTCACACATTGGGAATTGAGCCTGGGTGGTTTGGGACTCATGCCAGTACCTTCACTCCAGCTTATTCAAAGGATTAACAAGTTTCTCCTGATCTTCGGGGGCAGAGTTTAGCCAGCAAATGACCAAACTTTAGGAAAACAGACCCTCCCCCGGTCTGAGCCATTATGGTTTCTCATGTTGAAGGAGACTTGCTAGATGAGGGCTTGGAACTCGCCCACCAAGTGTTTTTTGTTTCTCAAGACCCCCTGATACTCAGAGGATTAAGTGTAGTTAGCACCACAGACAAAACTGAAATGGGTGGGAATCTGGCTGGAGAAGAACATCTCACATTTGTGGATGGGATTATGATCAAACTGCTCATCCCAAAGAATTGCCGTTTTGATTTCACACGTTGACCAACTTATACTCTCACTTTAGTAACAACCGAAAGGCTTGATGGTTCATGAAATCGTGATACCGAGGTACAACCCATATCCCTTTAGATTTGTTCTGGAAAAAATTGTTAAATATATGAATATATTAATTGAAAAATAATTAGTTTAATTTCAATAATATGCTGTACTTTTGTAGAACATCAGCCAGTCCAAAATTACACAGAAAAAAATATTTTTTTATTTAACAGTTTATAAAATCACCATAAAATTCTTATTTTTGAGGAATATTTACTTTTTATTATAAATGATTTATCTGTGCACTTCATATTTTTTATTTATGTGCCCGCATAATCATTAAACAGACATTTTAACCTCTCCTCCAACTCCACACAACATCCCTTTGATGATGTATGTCATGGCGTAAGGGCGGGACTAATTGGACTGTCCAATCACCTTGCAACGCTATATCGAAACAAAACAAATTCCTGCCCTACATTTTCTTTTTATTCCAGAAGCTGTTTCACTTGAAAATATGTGAAAATAAAGAAAAAAATTTTCTTCATTCACAACTTCAGGTTCAAGCAGACTATAATTAAAAAACTGAATTATTATTTATCTGTGAAACTTGATGGTTGAGCTCTAAAAAGCACATGAAAGCATCACAATAGTATCATCTATGTGTAGATTTTTCTTCCATCAGACAATGTGAAACCTAATTTTTTATTTGAATAACACACCACACACTTACAGCCTCCACCAGACTTATCATTCACAGTGTGAGTAGCTTTCACCAAGATTTTCAGTGACTCATTCTTGACTGTGACCATTGGGTTACATTGTTGTTGGTGGCACAGACCCATTTGTGTTCACGTGTGTGAATATGTGAGTGTTGTCTAGCTCACAGCTGTGCTCTGCTTCTACACACGGAGCCAGTGTGTCACTCTGTTTGTCATCCCAAATGTCACCCGGGTTCCAATTGCCTCTTTTGAGCCAACATCTGAGTAAAGAGATACAAAGAACCCAGAGTGCTTCCTGTAGGCATCTCCGTGGGCCATGACCTTTCCTATGTGTTACCTAACAGACCCGTACACAGTATGACCATTTCTTATGTGAAATGCCATGTCATATCATCACGTAGAAATCAGTTTGCTCTGTTTCAAAACTTAGTCTGCCTAGTATTAGCTGTATTTTAAGGCACCTTAACCATCACAAGACCTCATAAGTGACCAATTTGGGACACTGTACATTTAAATTATGCTAAACTATTTTCTTCTGGTATTAAATTAAATAAAAATATTTTTATATTTACTTTTCTCTTGCTTCATCTGCTATCTTGGAAACCAAAAAATGTTGGGTTATGGACAGAACATGCAGTTGGGTTAGCATTTTCAGAGTGATGTCAACAGATTTTCACCTCAGCTTGTTTTATCAAGCTCTCAAACAATGCTTCATTCTACAAGCTTTTAAAATCCCACTTGAGCTCTAATCACAGGGTTTTGTTCAGCTTCCCAACAGACAGGATCCATCTCTGGCAGAACGAAACAGAGGCTCTAGAATGCCTGACCGGGCGACTGGGACGGTACCAGCCCGTCCTGGCATGGCACATTCTCTGAGCCAGAGGCGCCTGCCACAGCCACGGTGCCATGAAGCTTAAGCTTTTAATCACTCGGCTTAATCCACTAGACAGCTGGAGAATCTTTACGAGCCAAACCGTGCATGATGTGGCCTGTTATTGTGTCCTTTATCTATCTGATTCACAGTTATATTAAGATAGTGGGAGGTAAGCCTGTGAGGCTGCTGGCATGTGGAACCGCAAATGCCCAGTTGGGTATATGATACCACTATCATGTTAAAGTATGTTACTGTGCTTTAGAACGTCTGAGGACAGCCAACACATCATGCACATGCTTGCTGACTGTCTAGGTATGTTTTACAGTTAGTTTAGGACATTGAGCACAGATGCTGAGGATTCCCTAGAATTTAAACCTACTAATAACACAAAGATTATCAAGAGTTGTGCATTAACACCACACTTCACAAGTACAAGCACAACATATGGAAATGCAGCATCATCTGTCATAAAATGATAAGCGTTATCTTTCACCTATAATAGCAAATGCTATGTTTAAAAAAGGGAATGTGTGTATATTCCCTGACTGAAAAGTAGACACACGCAGAGTTATTGTGTTGAGTGTTGGTTACAGCTCTAAGCGACATGTAAACAACCATGAAGCTTTGTTTGGGATGATTTAAGGTGCTTTGCTACAAGGAATGCAAACTGCTAATAATTAAAAGAACTTTCACATAATGATCAACTTGATAAACTTATTGCGAGATCCTCAGTATGTAAAAGGTAACCTAAAAAACAGTACAAGATAAAACATGAAGACACTGAATGTTCAGGAAAAACATGGGGGACCGTGGGGACTGACCTCTATCTTTTAAATATCTTCTTGCATCTTAGCCAAGTGAGATACGCCAAGCTCCCTTATTTTTCCTCTGTGTTTCGACATGGGTTCATGAGAGATTTATGGCTGTCATTCTGTGGACCATATTTCCTTTAACACTCACACTATTTACTGTCTCTTGCTTTGTCCAGCTTTACATGTGACAGCCACCTGTAGACATGGGGAAAAAAAACATTGCCCTTTCTGTCATGCAAAGGTATTTCAGAGCGTTACAACACAAATAACAGACACCTGCTAGGTTCATAGAGGACAGTTCCATCTTTAAAACGACCCAGTGAAAGGTATTGCCAACAAACGGACCAAAAGCCTTTAGTAACAGACTAAGCTACATTTACAGACTACAGTTATTAATTTACACAAATTCTTGTTAAACTGAACAAAAATACCACAAACCTAAAACCTATAGAGATGTGTGTTGTAAACAGCCCCTGATCTACCAAAACTTAGAACTAAATCAGAAAATGTGTCCATACCATGTATGTGACTCTACAAAGCACACATATCTAGTATATACAAGTATATATCTGTTTAGACTTTTACCGTCTCTGATACTTTAGAGATTAAGATGAAAAATGGAGTAATAGGTGGAATGTCCATTTAAAATAAAATGTTGCTAAACCTGCAAACAGAACGATCCCCCCACAGCAAACGCGCACATGTAAGACCTGCCAGAAGCACAAATCCATTTCATGTTTATCTCATCCAACTATGGTTCTCATGGGCTTTTCCCTAACTGTGCAAGTATGTGCATCGATGCAAAAACCACATGCTTTGTCTATTATTTATAGATTCATTTGTTTATTTATTATGGTAATCTTTTTCCTAAAGGAAAACATGTTATCTGACTATGACAGAATTTATGATGTGTGGTAAGTCATGTTTTTGGATAATTGGAGGTGATCTCTTAAAGTCTTGTGAAACAGTAGAGAGAAGTTTGCATCAGTCAGTTTAGGTTTGTATTGTGATTTATTGGAATCAAAGTGTTGTATTTATGACCGGTTCATCTTATAAGTGACACACTGTAGGCCCTGGAAACCCAGAATGGTCTGCAATCATTTATTAGATCACAGCTTTTGATTCAGGTAACTATATGTTCAACAACACTCTACGAGATATGTTTGGGTGAAATATAGACATTTTCTAGTTTTTTATTTTTAACCCAACAGTTGGGTTTGTCCATTTTTGACCCAACAGTTGGGTTTGTCCCTTTTTGACCCAACTATTTTCAACATTTTTACATTAAAATACTAAAATCTATTATTTTCAATAAATAGGACTAATCTAACTTTGTTAAATCCATGCATATAGTACATAGATGAATGCATCCTTTATACATTTAATGCACATTGCTGATTTTCACAGACTGCATACATTTCAGTTTTATTTTGTTTTGCTCATTGTCCAGCTTACTTACTGTAATTAAATGTTCATTTAACACAATTTTTAACAACTTAATGTGAAAGCATACAATTAATTAATTTATTTTGAGTTTAAATAAATAGCATTGGTAAATGGGCAGAGGATTTCCAAAGTGATTTTAGATATTCTATGAAGTTCAATCTTACCAAAACCCCTCATGCAAACCCACTCGCTTGTCCTTCATATACTCCTTTTTATTTGCTTATCTATGGACCAGACAGGTCGGTTTCATTTTTATGCATACAGTATATCCAAAGCAATTTACAGAGCATTCAAGGTATGTTTTCCCTGGGATTTAAACCAACAACCTTTATGCTGCTAACACAATGTTGTACCAGCTGAGCTACAGGAACACTGCAGTGCACCTTTCCTAACAGACAAATGGATCTAATGCAAACAAACCTGTCAAATCAATGTTTCCATCACTAGGCTCATCTAAAACAGCATTAAAGCCGCACAATAAGCTCAGTGTTTCATTGACGTCTTTGCCACTGAGTAAGATTTGTGTCTGTCACAGACAGTTTATTGTGCACAGCTCTAAAGATTTTCTTCCACCTGGTGCACTTTATTTCTTGTTCTGAAGGATCCTGAGCTCACATGTTTTTCCAGTGTGAAAGATGAGTGGGAAGCCTGACAGGTACCTAACAACAATTAAAAACAGTTGTAAACAGGACCGGTTCTGGGCCTGGAGCAAGTGAATGAGTCCAGGCTGCAACCCTATCACACTTTCCAGAAAGGAGCTCATTGACACTCATCATCAGCCCTGCCACTCCCTACTGAAGAAGCCAACGAGGAAAGAAGGTTTTATTGAAAGACTGCTGAGTGCTGAATGTGATGATTCTCATTTACAAGAGAAGGTATTTTGTTTCTTTAAATCTTTATAACTTTCTTATTTAAGAATATATGGAAAGAAATCAAATTGACTCTTTCTCTTTTCTTTGAGAAAAACGTCTTACAGCTCTGATTTAACCAAAGTGTTAACTGATACCATTCTTCAGGGAAAAAAAGAGTTAATGTTACTGTAATTTATAAAAATACCTGAACTGAAAAAAAATGAAAGATTTAAAAATGTTTGAAAAAATATCTAATATCTAAAAATAAAAACTTGTAGTTCAGATTTTCATGTCTATACTCAATTTCTGCTGTGACAGTCAGGTTAAGCATTAAATGTAATCTAATTTCTAATGCATTACAATTTTAAATTTTATGTAAAATTGCCTAAAATAAAATGGAATAATAATGGAATATTGTTTCATACATATTTTCAAGTAAGTACTGTCACTGCACATGAACTACAATTGAACTAAAATGAACTACAATTTTTTACATTTTAGATATTATTTTTTTTAAACATATTTAATTTTTTTATTTAAGGTATTTTTATAATAAAATTAACATTAACATGTTTTATTATATATTTTATCATATTCTTTTCGTTTAGGCTCGTTTATTGTTAAGAAAAAGAAAATATTTATTCTTGAGTTTTAGACCTTTTCATCAGTATATAATTTGTCATGATTAGATTAGAATTCAACTATGAAATATTCAAGTGAATAGTAAAATAACCTAAGTGCTCCACCTGTGGAACAGTGACGGTTAACAAGATAAGTGGTTTGAAATTACTCAAGTACTTAACTACTTAAGTAATCCATCACTACTTGACTAAATCACACTGTGCTTATGCACAGTTTCCTCAAAAGTAGTTACTTGTCGATCTTTAATATACTTGGAGGCAATCTGTGATTGTGGTCACAGTGGCTCATTTGATCTGATGTCCTCTCCTCAAACCTTCAGCTCTTGGTTGCTTAGCAGCGCTACCTGTGTAAACACTGTTAACCTGCACTGCAGACCTTTCTATTTCTGTGGCTTCCTCACCTCACAGCCCTCGACTTCACATCTAACCTCAAGCAGAATTAAGCACACCTCAGCACAAATCACCACGAGAGGCTAGCAAAGGGGCTGCTGTGTACTTTTGTGCTGTCATCAGCACACAAGAGGGTTTCGGCCGACAAATTATCTCACTTTCCCACCCTCCTCGACCACGTTAACCCTGTCGCGGGGCTTACCAGACGACAGGATGAGAATAGGGGAAACAAATTGCTTTTGTATGTGTATGGTGGGGGGCTAGCTGACGTTTTTTCATTTCTACGGTCTTCGCTCTAGTTGCACCCACTTCCTCAATGGTAACAGCTGTCAAAACGTTGCAGGATTACAGCACACCGCACAGTTACGGCTGGCGTTAGAGCCTGGCACAGAGCAGGAAGCTAGGAGGGGTGAGGCGTGCTGGGAATACTACAGCCGTACGGTTCCTTGGGGTGGGTTGGGTTTGTTCCTGGGAAGGAAAAGCTAATATGAAGAGCCATGGTAATGCTGGTAATTCTCTAACACGTGTCAGAGATATCACAGGGTTTATTCTGTGATGATCTAGCTAGCAAAAAGTGAAAACTGAACGTTCACTGACGTACAACGCTTAGATCTTAGCTTTCTACTCGAAGCCACAAATGAAGGCATGAGATGGAGCCAAAGTCTCCACGTCTGCCAATAATACAACGTGGATATGGCAAAGATCCGGTAAGAAATCTTTATAGGTATACTTCACCCAGAAAGGAAAATCTTTTAGAAGGCAAATTACTGACCCACAAGTTGCTTTAAACCTGTGAACTTCCTTTTGTTGAACAAAAAATTGACATTTGTTATATTAACCCTATCCTGGTGCGATAAGTCGTGACACAGACAAATCAAGGGGTTTTAATCGATGACCTGTTGCATTTCTAACAGGAATTTGTAACAATTTAAGAGGTGGCCAATTTGTAAAGACTGTTTCAACGTCAACAACAAAAACAAATGACACTACCTGGCCCAACTTCCATTAGCCAGTCTTCCACTTCATTATTTATTTTTTCATATTTTCATGTTTTCATACTATTTACGTACAAAAATCCTATGAAAAATATGAAATTGTTATGAATTCCTGTTAGATGAGATTGGATATTCTGCATCCATTGAACACTTGGCTAATATTTATATATTTAGGTAAACTACTAAATGGCTGCAGTTGTTAATAGTAAATCACTCAAACTTAGCTGTTGTGAAACTTAAATGGTTTTCCCAACAGTTCCCTTTACGCAGCTGGTGAAGAACTTGAGGTTGTTGACCGAACAAAAGATTCTCAGTGGGGAGTTAGTATCACAATCTGGCCGAGTTGCTCAAAAATTGTGCTCGACCCAATCAGAGATTCTTGATTCGATATGTCAGTATGATGTGGAACGGGTTCGCAAAAACGCGTAATTAAAGAGGTGCGTATAAATGTCATTCTGCTGTTTATTTTACAAGTCATTGTAGGTTTCTTTACCAAGACATGTCAAAACGATGAAATTGTATACTCTACTGTATTGTTTAGCCCATGTCTTTAGTTCCTGTACATCTGTCCAGCTATCCCCTGCTCAACTCATCAATTCACATTAATTACATCTCTGGTGGCTCCAAACTCAGTCCCATCTCTTATTAGTGCCGGATGTGCTATTTGAGAGGATGTTTGGAAAGGAACTTAACTGAGATTTTGGATTTCAGCACACAGATTTTAAATATCGCAAATCAGGTGCCCGTCATTACAGAAAATCTGTAATTTGGGAGAAAGCACCTGGTGGCATCTCTGGACAGCTGTTTCCTATACGTAAAAAATCTTTGTGCCCCAAAACAGGATATAGAAAAAAACAGGAAATTGTGCAGACACATGTTTACCAGTTACTCACGTTCCTAGTTCCTAAATAACACAACGTTGCACTTGATTGCGTAGAATAATTGGAGATGAAAAAGGTTCAGTGTTGTCCTACACATTTGTTGTCAATAACAGGGTTTGTACTAACACAAAATGGGTTTAAGCATTA
This sequence comes from Beaufortia kweichowensis, assembly GCA_019155185.1. Lineage (NCBI taxonomy): Eukaryota > Metazoa > Chordata > Actinopteri > Cypriniformes > Gastromyzontidae > Beaufortia > Beaufortia kweichowensis. Next base: position 8,692,132 of record CM032797.1, on the reverse strand, counting down.
TATTACTTTCTACCCTGCCAAAGTTAAAAGAAATGAAAATGAATTCAGTTGGATAAAACATTATTCTGTCTTTAAACATGACAGCTGTAATTTGAATAGTGAGGAAGCCAATCAGTTACATTTTCAAAGTAGTGAAATGAAATAAAACTGACATTAGTTTAGCGTGTTACCATTTTTCCAGTGAGGCAGTGTTACATTTACTGTACAATGACTTTCATGTCGATCAAGTTGTTTTGAACAAAAATGTCTGAAAATACAAAGATGTATAATATGCAACACATCCAGTGCATTTAATATAAACATATTCTACATTAATAGTATAATATTAATGTTTTTCCTTATTTACTGTACGAGACAATTCTGATCAATTCGAACCTATTTACACATCTGAAAATGCTTTTACAAAACCAGAAACAAGATCTCATCATTCTTTAAAAATTATTTTATTTTCAGATTTTCTTGCCTTTGTTATACAAAGATGTTAAATAACTTAAATACATTCTTACCAGTCATTCATGATCAGTTTATACCTACAAGCTATACACATGAGGTAGAGGAAAATAATTTAGCGGAAAATAGCTTCCCATAAGACAAGAAAAAGTGGACGAAGACAACCGACTGACACAACTCTACCCTTAAAGAAAAAAGAATGCATTTGAACAGTTACAGCATTGCACAAACCCTGACAAGAATCAGAATAGTGACTGAGCCATTGGAATTCACGACAAACTTTTATTGTCCATTTGGTCAATGCTAAGAGTCTCTGATCCGCTCTCAATGAATGTAGGTGGAAAAACGATCAACTGACTTAAAATTATGTTTATTTCATTCCACAATCAATAGAGTAGTATAAAAATGTTCAATATTAGGCTTTATGCTACAAAGCTACAGCTAACTGGGACGTGTTTATAGTCTCACTGTGGGTGTGGCTGATTGTATGTTATATACCACATATTGGCACTCTTTGGTCTACATTCCTTATTATGAAATAAGGACACAGTTTCATAGCACGGCTAAATATGAGAGGGTCTGCATTGTGCTTTACATTGGGTGGGAAATGATTTCTTTTAGGCATCACAAGAAATTACATTGAATTAAACCTTAAACTACCTCAACCCCCAAAAGCAAATACCCAATACAGGCCAAACGCAAGCCAGAGTTTAAAAAAATAAAATAAAAAGAATATAAAATCAACTTGAACTTTACAAATGTACAGTTAACACATGCTGATAAAACATTTCAAAATAATTTATATTTCGTCTGTTTCCTTTTTCCTACCAAACAGAACTTTTTACAGGTTGCATTAGAAAGTACGAAACGGATAATAAACAGAACTGGAATAAAAACAAAACGGATATCATGATCTCATGCTGCCTTTTGTCAATAAGAAAATATGACCAATTATTGAGAACATGCAGCATGCCAAAAAATATTAAAGCTATATACGGTATCTACATTGTTTGTCATTAAACATATTTATTGAGTCAGAACAGATGTGAACAGGCAGTTGAGGAGAATTGTGTCTCACATGTATGTCCGTGTTTTTCTGCTGTGGGCAGAGGCCTCGACTGATGAGAGACTCGGCATAGCCATTATGGTTTCCACGTAGCGTGCAAAGGTCTATGTATACGTTTCCAAGCATTCTTTAATTGGCATGTCTCCCCATCAAAAACTGTTTGGAATTCAGCTCATAAGGTTAAATGAAAGACAAAATGTGTCCCTTCTCAGACAGAAATATTTGCCACGCATGCACCCCTTGTTTTTGTGTTTTATTCTTTCAAATCAAAATCGTGACAAAAATAACTTAATTGGTACTTTTGTCTTGTTTTTCAAGATACTACTATTATGCATTTCTTTTGCAATTGACAAAAAGTTTTTGCATTATTTGTAATTCAGATTGCATGTAAAGTTATGATGTTTATCAGCTGCCCGGACACGTATTAGGGATTGTTTTGTATCTTTTCACAAGGCACTAGTTGGCGCTTTAAATTCATGTAAAATCTGTTTAATTTTGACTCTAAACATCAACAGCGTACCTTTACTTAGTTACTTTCATTTAAACATTCTGGAAACTTCTGTCCAAATACCTGTGAGCGGTTTGCATGTGCCCCACTTCTGTCTGAATGCCACAGGAACATAACCATAGCTATTTACAAATAAAAAATTTTTGAATGATATTTATATATATTCATAAATACATGTACTTAAATACTTAATGGGAGAGTTTCCAAGCTTCAGTGCGTGAATGGTGCCATTTTGCTTTTTGTAGGTCCCTCACTCAGTAGTTCATTCACACTCGACTAAAACAATAAAAAGCATATATAATTCAATCATATACTTTAGTCATATGTTCATATATATTTATATTTGTATTTACACTATGTAACTATCAAGAGAGTCAGGTGAACCGAATAGAAAAGTCATACATTGTCAAAATTTGTGCCACCACTAAGTCGGCATGAGTCTGATATAAGTGACTAAAAGTCTGATCTGAAACTTAGATCCTGTCATTTGGTCAAACAGCAGCTTTTTCATGCTAGCTGTTATTTTAAATAATTTTCAGAATTGTCAAATTTCATTGTTGCTATTTTACAAAATGGATATATGGTCATAAATAAATATGCCAATATTGACAGGAGGATATAACTGTATCCTAACCAAAGTTTATCGTGAATAGGTTCTTCCTGAAAAACTTTCTTGAAAAAGCTGCTGCTGATTAACCACAGCCAAGCACAAAACGTTGACCATCCCCTCTTGAAATCTAACAGGTGCCAGAATCGTCCACCATCATTTCCCACCATCAAATCCTCCAGCATTAATATCTGCTGGAAAATATTATAAACAGAGTTTAGAACCGAGATTAACTTTCTTTTCCCAAAAAATCTAATATAAAGGGGAAAAGTTTAACTTTGTCCAATGCAGACTCATGTGTGTCTGTCGTAACTATGCTTACCACTTAATCTCTCAGAACGTACAGCAGCCATGAAACATGGCGTTCTGAACGAGCGTCGCATGAATAACACTGCTGCAACAATTACAGCAATGAATCAGCAGCTTTTAATGAGGATGGACAGATCTGTTGTCAGGTGGAAGCCTAAATCAAGGAGACAATTACTCCTGCTTGTGATAACTCATAGATTTCTTTACCAGCCAATTGCGCTTAGTGGTTTCGCTTGTTCCCTGAACAGCCATCTGTAGAGTTCATTTAAGGCCTAGATAAATCTTAAAAAGCACTGGCAAAGCTTCTCACTGTCAAGCAAAAAACAAAAAACTAAAGAAAACTAAAGCAAAAGCAAATAATTTTTGTTCCTTTGCAAAGGAATAGTCCTTAAAATGTTCCATAAATTACATCCACAGAAAGACACAAATCAAAAGTATTGCTTTCCGAAGGGCCTTGTCGAAGAGAATTACAACGCAAAGTCAATGCGAACACACAAACAATAAAACATTTGTGTGGTTAGTGGTTATTTAACATACTCAGATAAGTGGTGTATATAATAGAATTATAATGTAATTTTATCTATGTACATATGCACACACACACTCTTGAATACACGTGCATGTAGAATAAATCTGACACCATCATTTCGTCAATGCAAATCGAGTCTCCGGATGAATTCTGTTGGAATGAACTCAAACAAACGCATACTCGTACACATACAGCTTAAAACGTTTTCAAGCTATTCTTTAGAGACTGTCAAACCGTTGGACAAACACTCGTCTGCCCAGAACTGCATTTTACCGGTGATTGATATCTTGGCAGGCTTAGAGTTACTCAGTAAAGTGTTTTGTCTAGTTCCAAGGTGTCTCTCAAACCGTGGACTTCCCTTAGGCTCTGTATATTACACAGCCTTCACATTACTCCACTTGGAAAATGCAAAAACCGCACTGCGACACCTCTCAAAAAAAGTGCTTTTATCCTTTTTATAACTAGCTCGATGCATCTGAGATCTCCATACACACCAGGACAACTGAATCCACCGCTTCCAACGTGCCACTGACTCTCATTCGTCTCTCTTGACTGTTCTCAGACAGGTCAGAGTTATTCTGCATGGTTGTCAAGGTTTTTACCCTTTACAGGTGTAAACCTCTTCTCTTTGTGTGCACTGTTTGCATTCGACGTAGCAGCACCAGCGTACTTGGCACTGGCACGGCCTCGTCACCACTCTGCTCTGAGTGTTGTGGCCCCTGCCGCAGCAGATGGCCTCGCAGTTCTTATCCTTGTAGCACTTGCGCGCAGACGTGCCCGCCGAATACTTGCTGGGCCTGCAAAAGCTCGGCGAGTCCTCGATGTGAAGGAGATCGGTGGTGCGGGGAATGGGGTCCGGCCGTGGGCCTGGAGCAGGCTGCTGCCCTTGGGATCGGCTTTGGGAGATCTCCCCCTCCCCGGTCGCTTCGTTAGTGGAGCTGGCCACTTTAATAGAAGTCTCGTAGCGTTGCTTAAGCTGCTTGCCGATCTCGTGGAAGGGCGCCAGCTGCCTCCAGCAGGTCTGCACCGTGCACGAGCCCGAGACTCCGTGACATTTGCAGGTGGTCTCCACTCCTGCCTTGATCACCTGGGCGGAGCACAAGTGAACAGCGGTGAGACAAAACGCATCAAAGGCATTACAGTGAAGAATTTTACCAAACATCAACAATCACATCTCCAATTATCTCAGCAGACATAGCACAGAGCTCAGCTGGGGCACATCAAAGACGCAGCGAGTGCCGTGTTTACCGAACCCTCATGTCGCCTCTCATATTGAGAGATATGTGGAGGTCAGTTAAATAGATGGGCTAAAAGTTATTTACAAAACAAGTACTTCAAAAGCACATTGAGACTATAACTTTGATGCGCCCTCATATTTTGATTGCGTTACCCTCCGTAAGAGTGAATGACTGCATAATAGAGGCCATTGAGGGGTAAGGGTATTATCCTCATTCTTAACTAATAGCCATAATTATGGTTTCATCAAACGCTCTTGTCCAAAAAAAGCCCTGCTTTGAAATATGTCAATTATCTGTGTACAATTTTGCAAGGACTGGAGAAAGATATTATGATGGTTAATTTTAGTTTTTAGACACAAAGTGGAGGTTACTGTCTCTTGATGGCATTTAAGAAATTAAAGACTCATACATGAGAAGATGTATTTTTCTGTTGTGTGATGAAGATTCATAACAAAACACAACATGATAAAGTGGTAAATCACATGTTGTATGTCTAATAATTTGCCGTAATATTTTGTGTCTAGTTCATTGGCTATCAACCCTGTGAAACAATGAATCCCAAATTTTGATTAAACAAATTATAGCTGTTAACGAGTATTACCACCCACAATGTTGGACCTTCTCAGGATTTCTGTAAGAGAGTGAACTTTAGTATAAGCATATAGAAGGCGCTGTCTGGACAGTTTCTGTTGAATAAGTGGTGGATTTGTACAACAGAAACTGCAAATCCACCACAATGGAAGCAGAGGAAAATGTGAAACGTCAGCTTTAAAGTACAGGGGATGCCGAGGTTAGCACATTCCAAGTTTGTTCTCCATATGGGATTTGACCCCAAAGTCTGTACACCTCCTTACATGTGCAGATGGACAAAAATGTATAACACAACGCTGTAAATCTCTTATCGCAGGCAAAATGGCCCGAGGACGACAAATTCAGATGGACGGAGCGCAGGGGACAAGTCAGTGCTGGGCTGTGCTGTAATTTATATGCATACTAAAACTAAAACGAACAATATGAGACAGATCTGTTGGTGCCAGACCTGTAGTTTACTTTGGCTCTCCGTTATGGGTCTTTTTCTCTTGGTTCTTTTTTGTTTTTACTCTTACAAGGGCCTCAGCTTTAACTTGCCCCTTTCTCTTAGCGAAACAATGAAAGACTTGCGTTTAGGACAAACCTACTGCTCTTTAGGCTGAAAGGGAAACCCAACCTTGATTAATGGGCACTTATTATAAATTACTGAATAAAATAGCCAATTTAAGTGATTTAAACTGGGTCTTTTACAGACTGTTTAAGTGACCTAAAAGAATTTATGGAGCGGGTTGTTTAACCACCACAGCAAAACAGAGAAAAGAGAGATCACATCAGCTGCTTTAAACTATAAGCAGATTACTTTTTATTGCACTTTACTGAACTTCACTGTAGAAGAAAGTTTTCTTTTGAAACTCATGCTGTATGTTAGCTGCCTACCTTCATTCCTACATTGCTGTTGTGCATGTCTATCCGGGCACGGAGATCCTTGTTGGACCTCTTACCCAGGAAGTCTTTGACAAATTTGTTGCTGTATTTAAGGTTGTCCCCGCAGCCACCCCACTGCCAGGCTTTGCGGTTCTCCAGATCTGGAGCTTCATCACAGGTGCAACGCTCCATGCGGCCAGCACTGCAGGCTTTTGCCATGGCATGGGTAAGGCCAGCTGAAGAAATGGCGTAGAGGAACGCTGTCTCCTTGAAGCCTGTGAGAAAAATGGGGATTATTATGAAGCCAACATTCCTGCCTTGAAATCCGGTGATGTTTTATGTGATTTTAAGGGTTGAATTTCGCCTACAGGAACGCCAGTAACAGCACCAAACCTTTCACCTCTAGGGTGCAAAATGAGAAGTTCTGTAAACTTTCTCACATAAAGGCAACTAAAGATTGTGGATATCAAAAAGTACATATACTTTCTAATTAAGTATGCTTTTAAACATTTTCAATTCTCAGTAATCATAACAATTATGATTAATAAAAATAAATATGGTCAGAAATTAAAGTTTTACTTTGAAATGTTACGTTTTATTTTTAATTACCAATATTACTACCTTCGAAACATCTATAAAATATCTTAACAATTTGTGCAATTTACTGTTTTCTACATAATGTAAAGAACATTCTGTTAAAATGTTAACTAATTAATTTAATATTGACTAAAGTATTTTGTGCAAAATAATAAAACAATAAATCATTAATTTCAGCATATAAAATAACTAATGTAAATATTAATAATGAAACACTGTGATTTGAGTACAACATTTTGAAATCTGTTATGTAATCCATCATTTACAGCAATAAATGTTTTTATGGTTATGACTTGTTTGATGCTCCTAATCTCATAATGAGATTTAAGACTGTTAGAAATGTAGTTTTTTCTATTAAAGATAATGCATCGTCACATTGTCACCAGACAAAACTGCAACACTCCTACTATCTTCCAGACAATGTTATTGGTTGGTGCCGATGATGCTGATTTGACAGGCTATAATGCTCAAACAAATAGATCAATGATTTGAAACCACCACATACCTTTAAAGTGACTAAGCTTGGACTGTTTCTTTTTTACATTTTAAAAGGCATTATGAACCCTACTTGCCTCTCTTTAATATGTGTCCTCTGTAACGGCCTTCTAAAGTACAGTTCCATCTCTCAAAGCGAAACTGGTACTGGCACTCCATCGCGCTCATGCTGATGGCCTCAATCAAAGTCTCGGCCACCCCGGGGTCCCGTCTGCACATTCGCCGCTGTTTCTTTTCCAGCTTGAGTCTGTCACAGAGCTTGTAGTGTGCTTTCCCCGCCCTCTCGTCTGGCTGTGAGTTCAGGGGCAGAATGGACAGGGGTTCATCACCTGTCAGCCTACAAGAGAGAACAAGCAAACAAATACAATCAGTGCCTCCGGGGACAAAAAAGACAGCTACCCATACGTCTTTTGTGTGAGTCTTACAGGTGTTGAACAACATGAGGGTACTTCTTTAAGTAAATCTGTCTATTTCTTGATGTAAAAAGCAGTTTAATGAGACTATAAGCAACACAGGTTGACCAGTAGCTTGGTCAGTTTATAGTGGCACCTTTCCAAACAGCTGATTGTGTGGGATATCATATCTACGCCTAACTATTCTGAAATTATTTGCTTTCAATACTGATAACAGTACTGGTGATTGATAAGCCCTTTTGTGCACTTGCGAGGTCCTGTATATTCATGTAGGTGTGTGTAAATATCATGTGATACCATCACAGTCCAGGCAAACATTGGCTGCATTAGATTTTCTGCTTTGAAACCACATCATTGAATAAATGAAAGCACAAGCCCGCTCTCACCTCACATGACATTACACGGGGCGAATGAAAAATGAACTGCGGTGCTTCAGGCACAAACCCTTTCTTTAAATCATTCCGTTAAACTGAATGAATGCTTATGTGGTTAATGTTCTCAAACGCCTGTTGCCTCCTGGAAAACAATTTAAAAGTTAATGTTCGTATGAACCCATATGCATCTACTGTCCAACTCTTCACATACTTTGCTTTCACAATCCAGCATGTGACGGACCAGCACCTCTTTTGTCAGTTTATTTTCGAGCATGCAAACACAAAACACACTGCCTGGGTCTGCCACATAGCTGGCGAACATCTAACCAGCATTCTGTGGTTTGTGACGAGGAGAGACAAGTGTAACTTTCATAGCACATACAGAGGACAGGACTGTCAGCTAATGACCATATTGGTCACACCAACTGACAGGATTGGCAGGGTAGTGGCTCATTATGTGTAATTTCTGGGTAACTTTTACACATCCAACGAGAGGCAAAGGAATAAATGGATTTACAAAACTCACGAACACACAGTTTCTACAGCGTGAATGTTAGTACGCTGAAGTTTAAATCTGCCACTTTTGTCTTTGAATATAGGTGCTGGCTATTATTAACTACAACCTTGGGGTTTCCCAGACAACATATATCAACATAACAGCAGATGTTGACATTAATGACAGCTCTAGAGGTTTCCAGAAGCATTCTGCCCTGATCACTAATGTAATTTTGCTGAGAAAAGCCATGTCGAGAGAGCAAGTCTTTGGCATTGGATGTTGACTCTCTTGTCATGCTGCTAAATTTCCAAGCGTTCATGCAATACATACAGACGTTGAAAAAGAGCCGCCTCGCAAGGAAATCATGACACATGAAAAGCTGATGTTTATTCAGTTGCTCGAATGTGACTTCATGCAAAAATATAAGGAGGTTCGCTTGTGCTTTGACTCAGTTCTCGCTGTGGGATCTGCTTGACAAAACAAGGGATTTCTGGAAAAAGAGTACGTTAAGGGTTTTATTTTCTGCTAATGAATTTTTTAAGCGAATCAGTGGTGCATTCAGATTCACCACAAGATTCCTGAACACTGTGAACAAGTCAGGAGGAACGGTCATTGTTGCTTACTAACACAAGACACTAATGTGGTCACATACCACACGACAAGTCACCCAATATCGCCTGAACATTTTAATTAAGAGAGGTAATTGCTATGCCAAAATCCTGTCTTACGTTATTTGTCATCTTTTGAAAAACCGAAGGGTTCTGGTTGTTCAAATAATTTGCTGTCAAGAAACCATAAGTGCATAATCCAATTAGGACATTAGACACGCTTGTGGCCACACTGTGTGATCCTGTAATATCTTGGCACGCAGAGAGACCTCCCTCAAAACGTACCACACTCTGAGGTTCTCTAGAAATAGCAAAAAGGAATGTACAACTCCTGTGTATCTTTCCATTCTACCTACATCCTTGTGTGGTGGATTTTTATACTTCCAATTTAGTAAAAGTTGTAGATACAACCAGGGACGATTTTATGATTACAGTCCACAAGGATAATATGAATCAATGTAACTCATCAAGAATTGTTTTTACTTAAATAAATAAGCATCATAATTTGTTTATCAGTAGAGATATATATCTATAGTTGCAGTGGTGATATCAGTGGAACAAAGAGCTTTCGTATAAGTGATAATATCAAGGTTTCTTCAAAGCAAGTCTATTCACTTTGCGGCCATATATACTTAAATTCTATAAAATAAAATCTTAAAAATGATGCTTTCATAACTCAAGTCATGTATTTTCCCAACAGGTCCAGCTAATGCAAATGCACATTCTACAGTAAACAAACATGTGATGACATTCATCCTTATGTCTCCATATTGAGCACTGCAAGGTAGAAAGGGAGTCTGAGCATAAATCTAAACTGTGAAATTTAGATTTCTTTTTTATTTGCAGGGTCTATGTATACAACGCAGAACACAAATGAAACCTGAGTAAAGCTAACAAGTGTTCAGACATTTTCTTATAGCAGTTGACAAAATAAAATGTATGATGCAAATGTTGGTGGGAGACAAAAATACATAGGTCTGCAGGTTTCATTCCATGTTCTAAAGGGGAATTCTGAAGACATAACACAGATTTAAACAGGTGGCTGCGAGACATTTCCCTGGAGAGCCCTGACAAGGCATGAGTTCATGCGACTAGTCAGCATGTTTAAATGAAAACAAGCGAAATCTTTGTGAGCTGAAGCAAAGTGTAAAGAATCTGTTTGCTGTGGTAATTTGACATCTATTGACAAACTGTGAAACAGAAACTAGGCAAGCAAAGACTTGCAAGAACGTCTTTACAACGCCCATGTCTAGAGCTTATTTTATTATGAGAGTTTAATCTTCTGCAATGCAGACAAGTTTAACGACACCAATTTAATCAATAAGGAATTTGCTTACATTTAAACAACAGCAGATGTAAACGTCATTCAAGTGACACTCTGAAATGTATTTCAACAACAATTTATTTCTGTTCTAAAGCAAAATTTATTCTTTGCCCAGTCAAAGATTACGTATTTCTCACAGGCTTAATCATGTTACCCCAAAACCCTTAGTAAAAATTTACAGCATTTACCCCTCAATCCCTAAAACCCTTAAGAATCATTATCAGCCAATAACATCCCAGACCCATGTTAGGCCGTAAAAACTCGAGGAACTGAAGGCAAACAGATAGGCCTCACAGAAACAAAAGAGAAATTTCATGTCATGCCTCTGAGAAGGTTTTGAGACGTGCTTCTATCTGCCACACAAAAGCTACTATGGAACTGGAGAGCTGCCAGAGACATTGAGCTCCACTAATCCCTGGGCTACTGGTGATGGCTTACAGCCCAGTATTTTTAGCCTTTTACCCAGAGTGCTGGAGGGCAAGCCCGAATGTGTGAGAATAGAGAGCAGTCAAATATTCTGGCTTTTGAAAGATGAAGTCACCACAGCTATGTGTGAGCTTTTATGCGAGCTCTTTTTCCAAAACTGTATAGATTTGACAGACGGTCCTAACGCTTAAGGGTGTCTGCATCAATAGACACTAGCGATAAGTCGTACAGTCTAGTTTTCTTTTTGAAAATACCTTTTTGCACAATAAACATAAAAGGCTTAAATCAATGCCATCTTGTCTGTACTATAAACATTGCTACATTGACCCACCCCAGTCCTTAAGTTTCACTGTTAAAGTCAACATGAAATGGCATTTGCAAATCCATTTGACTTCTGTCATATGACAAATTTCCAGAATATGAAATGAGAAAATGTATTTTCTGTCTATCAAACATTTCATTCCAGAATAGTCTTTGGAGTACAGTATCGTGCACTGATAAACTTGGCATAGTAAAGGCCCTTTTACATCAAAAACGATAACTTATAAAAGATAAACTAACGATAACTGTATTAGCGTCCACATCGACAGAAGATAACGTTATGTTTGCTCTATGCTCGTGCGCAAGCCCTTTAAGTTCAAAGGGATTTTGATAGCTGTCAATGTTTTAGCGTTCATCAGCTGGAATATCAGGTAAACATCTACTTTGTATCGTTATCATTATGGTTGTGGTTTTAAACAATAAACCGTTGTCGGTGTGAATGGCCCAATCATAAGCACAATCATAACTACTTAGAATTTCCTTAATCTTACAAGTTACTGCTCCCCATAGTTGTATTAAATATGTTAAAGTTGGGAACATGCACTGAAAACATCTACAGTCCTGATAGAGGAAACCTTGTTTTTAAAACCGCTATTTAATGTATCTTCAAGGTTACATCATGCAGCATTTATTTAAATATAAGTTTAAATAAGCATACACACATAAATGTGAAGAAGATAATACCTGTATATCAAAGATGGACATTTAAGGTCACGATCGTGGAGTCTGTTTGAGATGGATTTTACTTTATACATGCAGTATGGAAAGGAAATTAATATATGCAACTATTCATTAACATTTGTGTGTTTCCCATAACAGGCACTGTAGTACAATGCCAAATGCCAAACATCAACGTCAGGCTATTGTGAATAATTGCAGACATGTCAACATGGCAGTGAGTGATGCCGTTTGTCAAATCCTTAAAGTCCATCACTGCTGTCGAAGCTGATTCCACTCAACAATACTCATGCCCAGGGGGTGCATTAGGGTCGTCTTGTCATCAAAATAGGTGAAGTATTATCTTAGTGCTGCTGAGGCACTGAAAGCTGAGCTGGCGGTACATTTTTAGCATGACAACAATAGGAAAGGTCTCACGTTTTTTTAAACCGCAAGTGCTATATACCGCTCTTGGTGATATACCCTTCTCTCGCTGCTCAGTTCCAACCCTGCACACAACACACCTGCCTGTCATTTCCAAGTGAACTCGAAGACCTTGACTAGCTGGTTCAGGTGTGTTTGATTAGTGTTAAACTGCAGGAAAATAGGGTTGTATCTAGAGAGTAAACCTTGTTTTGCAAAACTTTGGAAAGAGTCGAGCGTACCAGGGTTAGGATTACAGAGGGGGTTAAGGGTCTCTGTGAAATAAACAAACACAGACTATGAATGTTGCACGTCAATCTCACAAGATTTCTTAAATAATCTTAAAGAGTTTCCATCTAAACACCACTGAAAATAAGTTATCAATAAGCAGAAATTAACAACTTTTAACAACAGTTATAAAAAAAATCATAAACCATACAAGACTAGGTAAGCACGAAAACCAATAAATGACTAGTTTGCCAAATTTGTCAGAAAGACGGTTAATTTCAAAGTATCCATTAGGACATCATTGCACAAATTCAGACATATACTGCATGACCTCATGATGACCTTTAGACTTACTTGCCAAGTAACCTCCTATCTAAACTATTTTAGTTCCGCCAACTTTCACTTCCTCAACACCTATAACTCCTAATTTGTGATGTAAATCTGATCCAAAGACCCCAGCAATCTTACACATCACTTCTCAATAGATCTCAACACTGTCTCAAACTGTGATAAAAGTTTGCCAAGCAGTTTACCTGCTTGACCAACACTTCTCTAAACATTCATTCACTGATTTACACTTTCAGTCCTGCATCATTTACAGTTTTTGTTTCAGGAGGAGATATTAACATGTTGTGTAATCTGTTGGGTTGCACAATTTCTACCACTTTTTCCAGTATCCTCACAAGAGTCTTTTTACAGCGCTCTACCTCTGCACTCTGGGGCTTGTTTGCCCCTTTTTTATTACTGTCAGCACTTCATATTGCCCGTGACATTACCATCATATGCATTTTCCGTGGTAAGGGCTGAACTAAAATGGTCCATTACACACTCTGAAGGTTCCCGCCAGGTTCCCTATAGTTGTTGTTTATTCAAAAGTCTGTTGTCTGTTTCCGCAGCTTATATGGGGAGCTTAGTTTTGACCTCGTGATAAAGTGTTAATGACTTTTAAAGTGTCATTAGACAAATATAAGGTAGCAAATGAGCAAGCACAACAGACCTCACAGATTCAAGCCACAAACACAAAGTGCATTGCACAAAGGAATCCACATACACAAGTGTACTTAATTCTATTTAGGACCCTATAACAAATGAGACACGGTCCATTCAAGGTCATGACCTTTCAGCCAAACGACTCAGCAAGTGTTGCATTTGAGGTATGAAATTGTTTGGCTCATGAACAATATGATGTCAGAAGAGGAGAGATCACTTGGAAGAAGAATGGAAGAGGAAAGGTCAGAGGATAACATTTAAACCTGATGTTCCTCTCAGTTATGGAGAGAGATTATAGAAAACAGATGTGAAGAGATACAGTATAACTAATCACACACAAACACTCCCACATTCACAGAATATCATCTACAGCACTGTATACTTCATCATAAATTTAATTTGCTTTTTTATTTGGCCGTTAGTCAATTGATTTGTGTAACAACGTGACTTGCGAGTATGCCTTTAACTGCATTAGGACAGTTCTCACATGAAACGGTGTGGAAACACATCTTGATGTTTTTTTAACCTATGTGGCAATTTATACTGATTGCTTGAATTAGCCATTTCACAGCAAAAACAAAGAGATGAATAATGATATAAAATAAATACAATATATACTGAATATCATCAAAATGATAAAAACATAGGTTTTGGTTTAAATGTAAAATATATTATACAGGTGTACTTAAAATACACTGTATGAAACAAATAGTTAACTTTGCACTGTTCAGATATTTTGCTGATTGTGTTCCATTTTACAGACTGGGTTTTAATTCTGTATGTTTTTTTAATGCATTTACAGAGTCAACAAACTTTCAACAAAAACACCAATGCTCAAATCACACCACAAAAACAAGTGTTTGTCTGGTGTAGACGCACACACACACACACACACACATGAGCTGCAGTATTGAAGACAGACAGTTAACACTTCTGGACCCATACTAAGTGTTGTCGCTTCCAATACGTTTGGGTTTGCTGGTTGTGTGGTCTACTGGCTGGCAAGTCATTCCCCAACAGGGCAATTACTCCAAATGCATGCCAATCATTCCCCCCAGCTGTTGACCCCAAACAAAGCCTTTTCTCAGACAAAACCCCCCAACTGTCTACTGCAGTAACCCAAAACAAAGACAGATGTGGGGGAACATGTAAGTTACTCACGCAGGCCAAACAAAAACCTTTGAGGAGCCCATTGGTGTTTCTGTCTTGGCTTGGAATGCACCTCTTCAATTCCCAAAAAAAAAATATGGCAATCATAGTTGATTCTCAGCCGATGTATCAGCAACATGGATTTAACGTTCGTTGTTGATGATTATCTAGCTAGAGCGTTTCAAGACACTTCGCTGAATCTGATCCACATTAAAGGTATTGTTAAAGATAGCAAGCAAATCCTAAACGCCCAAAGCCTGCACAGTGTCAGCCGAACGTATACCGGCTGCTCTGACCCAAGTACACCACTCCTCTGACTTTTTGGTGTAAAACATTTCCCTCCAGGGGTGAAAGAACACCTCCTCTATCTAACATCTCCTTGGAGAGGAACACCTCCTTGGAGAGGAACACCTCCTTGGAGAGGAACACCTCCTTCAGGGTAGAGAAAACCTGCCCCTGAAAAAACACCTCCTCCTTTAAGGATCTGGATGAACTTCACGAGTCCCTTCTAGAGTTTGGCTGGCCCAGCCCAGCTGGAATGCAGGAGCGGTAGACCCAGCTAAGCAGCGCTGGCGGGCTGTTTTACATCTTTCCGCCTTCAACACCGCAGCCAAATAATCCTAATGGCTCCCTTCATAATAATAATGCTGAAGCTAATGTTTACCTGTGAAATGACAAGTTAGCGATCACTGCTGATAGAAGTAAGACTTGCTGGATTTATTTGTTTGTTTACGAGTTCAAATCAGCAGCGGTTGTGAAGGAGCAACTATTAAACGGGTAATTGTGTAGGCGTCATTTATTATGTCAAGAGAGGGGTAACCACTTTGTGTGTGTTTATTTAGCAAATATGCCAAACGTAAATTGTAAAATTATTTTTAGGTGATTTAGTAGTTCATATCATTTATTTTATGTGCTGCAGTTTTTAAAATGTGAAACTTAACATCCTTTTTTGTCACCAAAAAGTTCCCACAAGTGTGTCCTAGTACCTCAACTAGACTAAAACTATAGCGATGAAAATGTAAAAGAATATGCTGTACATTTGGAGGTATGAAATGCATAGAATACATCATCTTAAAAAAACTACACAACGCTGCTACAATTAGGGATTAAATAAGTTAAACCTTAACTTAAATTGACAAAATATTTTAAAACATATTTTAGGAGTTAGATCCGTTACACACACCTAAAAACTTTCTATTGCCAAATCACTGATGACTTCAACTTTTACAAACATTTGTGACACAACTCTTACAAAAACAGACATTTATGAAATTCCAGCAATATCCAATTTCTAAATCTGTCATGACATCTCAATGCAAATCATCGCAACATCGTACTATACGCAGAATACTGACAAATGACGGACAGTATCCACCCTGAGTTTTGCAAACCCCCTCTGCCCAAACCCCTAAACCCATCTGTGAGCAAACTGTCTGCCTCGCAAGAACAAAGCACTCCTAAATAGCAAGAAGATGACGGATTGTCTGCCATTGACAACCTCTTACACAGCACGGAAGGGAATAATCACATGACGGCAACAGTTGAGTGACACACACAGGATGTGAACGAGTCACTGTGACCTTTAGAGTCACGATGGACTGTGGCTCTGTCTAATGGGACGCGTTCTCTGGATAACATCAGTCAACTGGCTCAATGACAGAGAGGTTGAAAAATATCATGTTTTTATGAAATTGACTGGTGTCTTCAAATCCTATCCAAGCAAACTGAAACCCATAACAGGAAAATGAAAGTCATGCACGATATACAAAATGGTAAAAAAAACAATGGGTTACAGATAGACGTTCCAGAATGCTAAAAAAGTGATCACAGGGCAATGCATCATCTGTGCCAGATGGATGCGGATGTGTTGTTCAGTCACTTGGCACTAATATTTTGTTTGGCAAGGTCACATGAGACTCAAGCTAAAATCATTAACAGAGCAGGTGAGCCATATCCCTACAGTAGCCAGTCCACTACAGCTGTAACCAGGTGTAATATACAAAGAAATAGTTAATCAACACTAAGCACATCCTAGAAGGAAACAGAAGGAAACGCAAAGGAGATGTATTACATTAAAAATTTAAAATCAACTGTGTCTTAGATGTTTCTCCTAAAAATCCTCAAGAGAAATAAAAACATAAAAGCCAGACAACTGAGATACAGTAAGTTTCCAGTTCAAGTCAAATGAGAGTTAGACATTTGTTGAAATGACTTTTTTTGCTACGGGATGGACGTACTATATAATACCTCAGAAAAAAGTATGCCTATGTAGTTTGAGCAGTTCTCACTGGGAACACGCACGCTAGGTTGGTGCGTACCGTGCAGTCTGTGTGTGGTTAGTGTTAGTAAGAGGTTTAACCGCAGGGCTCGGTGCGGGTCAGCTGCTCAGGGATGGTGATTGTGTGACTGGCACAGCGTGGGTGCGGCATGAAACTCCACATGACTTTAACTATCGACCTCACACCATGGCACTGAGAACCCCAGCAGCAGTGACAGGTACGAGAGCCGCTGTGTGCTCAACTCTCTTTCGGGCTGCAACTAAAAGCCCTTACTAAAAGCATGCAAACATAGACCTTAATGACGTGTTTATCCTGACCATACAGGCATAAAAATGGGACTGAGAAGATGGAAGTCCTAACACGCTTTGATTGCGGGGGTCAGTAACATAGCATTTATGGTTTGCATGCTAGCGCCATGACAACATAATGACATAGCATCCGTGACACTGATTCTATGTGTACGCTGATACATCGATAGTTTTTTTCATCTGAATGCGCAGTTTTGGCATCTGTCAAGATAATAAATAGAAAGGCAACATGGTTTTACGTAACGAATCAACCTCAAAAGACAAGCATTTATGTTAGTCAGTTACTTGTGGTTTCTACTGACGTGAATTAAAGTTTTTTGCATTGCGGTACAAAACTTTAGATTTTGTACAACTCTCCAACTCATACAGAAATCTGATATATCCATATAGGAACTTTTCTTAAATGTCTTTTTTATACATTTTAATATATCAGATTTCTGTATGGGTCAACAGTGCATGCCCACATTGCTCTCTATCTGCTTTGTTCATTCAGTTTGTTAACAATTATAATGTCCATTCACAAATGGCATTCTTGCTTATTGCTTATAAGTCTTGCTTTTTGCTGTGATGAACAACTTGTTCCATAAAAGGGATGTATTCGTTCTGCAAGTCCAAACATCTAATGTTATGCTCTGTCACTTACTTAAAGAGACTAAATCGGATTTGAACACAACAAAAAAACAGCAATTTTCCTTCAGTCAAAATACAGTAGGCAAGTTACAAAAACATACTTATTTAACTAAAGAAACACTAAATGGCTCATCAGACACTCTGGCTGTGAGAAAACTATAATCATGCACAGCCTTTTGCTGTGTCTCATAGTTTGTTTAAAGAGAGCAACTGTTTTGTGGTCACATTATTTTCTCACAATAACCGTTGAGTGCTGACCCAGTTCAGCTGTAAAGTCAAGTGAATGAGAAGATTAATGCACTTAATCTACCCTAATCAAAACCAGCTATTGAGACATTCAATCCTACAGCCATAAAAAAACAAGATTTCCAAACGAAAAGGCACATCTTTGTTACAGCGGCTGCCTTTTTGTAGCATGACTGACGATAGACACCTCTCAAAGAATGGTGGGATCTGTGTGTGTGTGCTTATGTATTAATGCAATACTCCATACAGTGCATATCTAACACAAGGCCAGAGAATCATTTATGAAAATGGAGTAATGTGGAACTTGCATGAAGACATAAAAACTGGAACTAAACTACTTGACTCATTTCAATGTATTTTTTAGTTATTAAAACCCTACAAGTCAATGCAAGTAAATACGGGTAACGTTGAAAATATACACAGACGATATCAACAGTCCTGATAGAGGTAACCTTAAATACAGAAAGATAGAAAATATTGAGATTAAGAGCAAATAAACGTGCGGTCAGAGAAAATACCTGTATATCACATGATGCAGACGATGAGTTGCACGTTTGGGACAGGTGCACTACAAGGTGGCAGTTCGTTTTAAGCAGGTCTAACCTTCACATTCATTAAATGCGCACTTTTACTACTGCTGACTGCTGATGCTGAAGATGTTGAATTTGAGGAAGCTGCGTGTTAAATCCCGCGTCACTGGGCGTTTTCCTATGCAGTAGAAAGGTACTTCCATTGATTTTAAACGTGAGTAGAAGCTCGCATTTAGTGTAGGCGCGTTGGGAAGCAGTTTACGTATCGCTTTACAGCTTTCATAACTTTTAAAGCCATCGCTTATCGGTTCAGAAATGTGCGCGAATTTGCGTTGTTTACACGCAGTTCAGTGCACATGCACAGCGCGTACTCTGCGAGAGGAAGTTATATGAGTGTGTTCGAACTTCGACTTCATGCAGCGCTGCGCAGAACGATCGAGGTGTGACATCAGATTACCGCGAGATTCTTAGTTACTACATGCTCGGCAGTCTTCTCGCGATAGTTTATGTCTATCGGCCCGTGCAGCGCTACGTGAAGTTTAAACACACCTAGGGAGAATGGAGAAAAAAAAGACGCAGTGATACATATTAATTTGATTTGTTAATGCTTGTGAATGCTTACTAATTCAACCTACATGTTATAGTGAATAGATTTTGTGTGAAATGCCCCACATGATGAACAGAATTACAACTAAATGCGACTAATATAATGCAAAAAACACAAAAAAGAACGCACTCTATTACAGCATATTGTAGGTTTGGCGTTTTTTGTAATAATAACTACTGTCTGAGATTTGTTACGCTTAAATGCACATGAACAACTCCCAGTCCATGTAATAAATGCACACGCATGGTTCATAGCTCAGGGTTTTTACAGTCGTCTTATGGTTTTTATGTCATCTAATCTTGGCTGTAGCCAATGATAATTTAGGACCACAGTCCACCCAAATCCCTCTGTGGAGGAAAATGACATGTGGTGGGAAACGGAAAACACAGAACATGGTAGTGCCACTAATTAAGATCATCTCATCAATCCTTGACCACCAAAAACCATCCAGATTCCATATTGGCTTTCCGGTTTTGCCTGGCCCCATCTGCATTGCCCATCAGTGCTTTCCCAACATCGGCCTTCATATCTATGAGACGTACAGCTGATTGGGTCACGGAACAAGCAGAGCCGCCCTGTCTTAAAAAATCCAGGCAGACCTCCAATCTGTGGTTGGAGCCATGCTACCAGAATATTGAGCCCTTTGGATGCAAGTGTGCCAAACACATTTAAAAACATTCCCCAGAGCAATAATACCATATAATCAGGACGAGGTTGGGATGAGTCCTGCGGGAGAAATCATTCTCACAGCTTGTCGAGAAAGCCATTGAGGAAAAACAATCCGGTTGAATGAAGAGCCATAGATTTATGTTTTAAGCAGTTACTTAAAATTTCATGAAAGCTATAGAGATGTTTATAATCTTAAAGGATTAGTTCACCTATAAATGAAATTATTTACTCACCCTCATGTCATTCCAAACCCATAAGACTTTCTTCTGTGGAACACAAAAGAAGATCATTTAAGGAATATCAGATTGGGGGATTTAATACATTGGCAGTACAAAACAATTATGGTTTGCTTTCACCAAAACAATTTAATAAAATGATTTGCATCGCATTCATTTCGCTTTTTGCTGATACTTTTGGGTACTAAGTTGACCATTACATGGAGTCATTCAGTACTGCCATTGTATTGAATTCACCCAGCTGCATATTCATTAAATTATATATCTATTGAAGAAAGTATGGGTTTAAAAGGACATGACAGAAATAAAATTTCTGGGTGAACTTGTCCTTCAGGTGTGTTTACAGAAGAAAGATTTTCTGAGCTGTCAAGCTATGATACCTATTAAAACAAAACTGTTTTGTTTGTTTTGCAGGTTTTCCCCTTAAAAATGAATAATTTATAGTTTAATGATGTGTGTGGTTTAATAAATTGTATGTGGACATGAAAGAGTTTGAACGCTAGGATGGAAATCTTCTGTAGACACTGCTATTCTTTGACAATGAAAGGCGATCCACCACAGCTCAGGCAGTGGCTCTCATCAACATTCCCAAGCATACGTCTAGTCCAGAGATTAAATCTGAATGTCCTAAACGTCTACAAGCCACTTCTGTACAGGGGTTTTCCTGCAATCTGCAGTCAAAAACACTGCCAGATCAAACAGACCACAACTACCTTTGAATAAAACTGCTGCTCTTTTACCTTCTCTCTGTATCCTCTTCACACTGTGTTTTTGCCGCTCAATTCCCACTGTCCTAAGGTTTCATAAAACAGCAAATGCTGATTGACCAGCAGAGAACTTTAGAAGTAGTGACTGCACCCCCTGCTGGAGACATTGGGTAATGCAGTGTTGAAAATCAGGGAGAGAGATCTGCAGGATCTGCTGTAGATGTAAAAATCCAGTAAAGTGTTCTGATTCTCATAACAGCATAATCACATTAATGCACATATACATGCACATTGTTGTACCCAACAGCTTCTACACTATGGCGGTTTTAGGAGGGGTTGACACACCTGTTTAGTTAAACTTTATCTTTGACGTTAAAGAAACTACTAAGCCATCATCTACTGGCAAAGTGTCTGACACTTTAATCTTATCAACTGAAAGATGAATTAAACAGTTCCATGTTAACAGATGTTTATAAATGTAAATCATAAAAGACAGAAGCCTGCTAAATGTGAGATAAAATAACACTTTTGGGAATCAAGGGATTTATATTAAGAATTACAATTCAGGTGGAATGAATAAAAATCTCCCATTAAAGTCATAAATCTCTACTCCATTTACTAATTCAGGTTTACTCTTAGGGCAGTAATGCAGAGCAGATCCCCACGTTTGACCCCAGGCTGGCCTCCACAGGAGATCTGCATGAACTTGTCAGAGCCAGGCACAAAAGAATCTCATTCCGTGGATATTCAGGGCTTATTTTCCCCATGTTTTCCCAGAATGTTCCCCCTTCCTCTTCTCCCCTCAGGCTGTTTAAGGTGAGCTGAACACCTAGTCAAAAGTGTGCAACCCCCGCATTGCCTCAATGGTCAACCAGCATTGTTTTAAGCAGCTCAAAAGTTGTGTTTGATTCCCAGGTAACACACATACTGATAGAAAAATGTGTTCCTTGAATAAGCGAATGAACAGTGGATAAAAATGCATGCATAAAGATAGATTTCAACCATGCCATGCGGAAATGAACACAGGACACCTGCTGCAATGGGCAGAAGTGAACAGGGTGGTAAAATCTGAGGGTTTGCATTCTTGTGGCCACGATGACAATTTCAGCAGAGGCTCAACTGGGCAAGGAATCCCACCCAACCCTCAGAGACGCAAGCCGTGGGCAAACAGAGACTGTGTTTAGGCTTCACATATGCTCCACCACACTGGGTAAATTGAGTATGCAACATTGACCCTCTATTTTAAGTAAATCAGTACCCAGAGGATGCGGCATGAGCCTCATGGAAGGTATTTATTTGCACATGTTAGTAGACGCAAGTTTGACAACATGTCAGAGGGCAATGGTTTCATATTGTCTCTGGTTGGTATGATTTGTGATTGTGTCTGACCAGGTATGAACTGTGACTCATTCTTTCCCAAGTCCACATGGAAACACACCGTACCAGAACAAGCTCTTCAACTTTACAATTGAACAGCTGACCACCTCATTGACTAGAGATCAACTAACATTTTAAGGAAAATGACAACTCGCATTAATGCTCGTTGTGAGAGATAAGAAAAAGCACTAATAATGCCAACGTGAAATTTATCGCTAATGAGTTTCCTATAGTTTGTTTTCATGAACCGATAACATGGAAGTACAAGCAATTTCCGCTGGAAAAGACAAAGTGCTGAAACTGGCAAACGTTGAATATCTGAAACAATGGCTACTTAAGAATGACAAATTGAATGTTAAAAAAAGACATTAATGACACACAGCCTCTTGACACAGTAAATATACTCATTATCAGAGAATGCAGTTGATCTTTTTTCCACCGAATGTGCCAGAAACAAAAGGAAGAATAATCTTGAGAGCCTATTGCATTTGATAGCGATCTTTGAGATCAAATATCGGAGACTATAAATCTTGATAGAAAGTGGTCTCCCACCCCTCATAATGCAGGCCAGCGTTTCGGAAATTTATTGACTTCCTAAGAGGGGGTAAAAGAAAAAGTGTAAACCCTAATCTAAAAGCACCGTGGCCCAACAAACCGGTTTACTGCTTCATAATGTTCAATGGGGCCTTAGGGAGCCACTCCTACTTTGTCACTTGATTTGCCCTAACAAAATGCTCTTCTTACAGCACCTTTCTAGATAAAATCTTCCATCAAAGTTTATCACCAGCCAAAAGAAATAATGTCACCATGTCCTGAACTATGTTTTGTACTTTAGATCAATGCTTCTGCCTATATTAATAGCTTACAGCTCTTTATCCTATGTCCATTCATTGCACCGAATAGTTCTGGGTCATTAAATAGACATTTTCAAGATTAGATCATGGATTTATTGACTCTATACATATTTCTATTCCTTAAATGAAAGGGTTAAAATATGATTTTTTTTAGAGCACTAGTCTACTTTCCAACTTGTTGAAACAAGTGACAATGTCTCAAAGACGATGATTAAAAGTTAAACACATGTCTTTTCGAACCATGACGCTCTGGCGTGTCCAATAAAAAGCGCGACATGGCACAAAAATCAATGCGCAGAAATGTACACGTCATTGAGGAATAAAATCCAAAGGCGTTCCCGCGGTATCACATCTCCAGTGTCCACAATTACCTCAATTAAAATGATGCTAGGAGGGTGTTTATAGGGGGAGCCAGGGAAACTGTAAATTCAACACACATTCTTCAAGTTGCGCTTATTAAATCTAGTGAGGGAGCGCGAGAGAAGCCAAAACGAGTGTTTATGCTGGATGAAGAAATATTATCTGCGATCTGAACCAGCAGGTTAGAGATCTTCGCAGCTTTATTGTTACCAGCTGTTGAAAGAGGCTCGTGTTTATTCCCAATCCTGTACAAGCATCTATGAATAAGAAAAAACCGACCGGCTTGCGTGTCCC
Organism: Beaufortia kweichowensis; assembly: GCA_019155185.1. Classification (NCBI taxonomy): domain Eukaryota; kingdom Metazoa; phylum Chordata; class Actinopteri; order Cypriniformes; family Gastromyzontidae; genus Beaufortia; species Beaufortia kweichowensis. The sequence continues at coordinate 8,668,372 of CM032797.1, read as the reverse complement.
ATTCAAAACACACTATTGAATATCCGCGAGATCATCGTATTGCTATGAATATATAAATGTCCTGAAAGACATCAGCCTTCTACAGCATCTTTATTCACGTACCGTTTGTTCACCTGTTCTTATTTACACGTGCATTAAATGTGATTATTTTCAAGGACAGGTAAAGACAAAGCAGGTGACATTTACTAAAACTTAAAAGGCTTTAGTTAAACATCACAGCTATAATGCGACCATTACTCACAATAGCAACTTATAATCGCAACTTTACAGGTTGTTACAGAGAGGCGTTTACAGGTTAGTTCCACCAACATTTAATATTACATTATGACACTCAGATTGCGTTGTCTCTTATTATCATTTCTTTGTTTTCCTCAGTCAACAGCTATTCATTACAAACTTTTTTAAATAAAGAATTTAAAGTATTGTTTCACATACCCGAAGTAAGCTGTGCTCGGTCCAGGCAAGCTGATTAGATGCACTATAATAGTGAATGATAACCATCCCAGGAGTAGGTGTCCATCCAGCATTTTGTAGCGGCTCTGGGGCAGCTCATTTCGTTCGTCCTGAGTTGCTGTGTAAAATCCCTACTAGTGAAAACGGCACTTATACACCCCGAGGATTTCTGTGCCCCTCCCATTGACTTAGGGGAGAGAGAGAGAGAGAGAGAGAGAGACTGCCAACTGACTGAGCAGCTGGATTTTTAAAGCTTGACTGGCTTAATTATTTACGTTTGCTAAAATAAGCAGGCACAGAATTATTATGTCATATATGAATGCAGTAATACATAACTTAAGAAATCCCAAGAGGCTTATTATATTACACTCATTAACATCACACTGTGTGTATGCCATTTTTGTTATATATACCAGTAAAAAGTTGAATTGTTGATTCTCGTGCTGGTCTTCAGGCTCATGCTGGTAAACAAATACAAAATGTGCCTATATACATTTCTTTACATTTATTTTTTAAATGGAAAAGTTGGAATATACATTAAAGGAAATACAGTCATTGATGTTCATCCACCTCATGAAGATGTAATCCAGACAGAACTAAAATATTAGATTTAATTAGATTTTGGTCACTACATAATTGTATACTTTTCAAAATTATAAGGGATTAGTAGGTGTGTTTATTTACTAGTGGTGCAGACCTTATGCCCTTTTTCTAAATTTTGTAATTAATTAAGTTATAAAAATATGCTAATTTTAAAATTATTAGCATTATATTATAAGAAGAATACATTTTACTCTGGATGTTCATAGTTTTCCCATTACCATTACACGAAGATAAGTCAGACTTTCATTAACCATCATAACAGAATATTTTTAGATTAAGACAGAATTTGACTATTCAAAAATTAAAATATTTTAATTTTTTGGTATATGATATATACTAACAGGGTCACATAATTCAGTGTTAGGGTCACAGAATTTGGTGTTAGACCAGAAGTGAAGTTGGCACAGGTGTCTTTTGCTAGAGCACCTCCTGACATGGAGGGGCTAAGGTTTACATACTACACAGCTTTTTTCTTCATAGCTGGCTTTCATTACACATGCTCATACAGCATATGCATATTTTTCCCATTATTCATGCTCTTTTTGGTTAACGATTGCCCAGTAGGGTGAAAGATCGACTTATGTCTACAGAAACCGCATACGTTTCTTTCTCACATTTCTAAAAGGTCATACTGGCACAAGTTTAGGGTGAGTGAACAGTTACAATAATTTTATTTAACATTAACATTTTACAAGAGATTTGTTGCTTATTTTTTGCACGTTTTAATATTGATGTACAATGAAGACAGAAAAGATAATCTGCTTTGCATTCTAAGAGATGGCAATTATCTGAAAAGTAATGCATACTTTAGAACGTTCATCAGCCAATCAGAATGAAGCATTCAACAACCCCGCAGTATTTGCATAACTTTCTTAGACATATACGTAAACAACACCACAAATAACCCCAGTTAGCACCAAAATCACAGGTGAACCACAAATCACAGCATCATTGTTATCCACTACTTACACATCTTTGTTTTGGCAGCGAATGTTTAGAAAGATTGAGATCTACTGTTGGGGCGGTTCCAGCTCACTCTTGGGTACACCTGGAGGGAGCCCACGCCAGGATCGGGGATGAAGTCTATTCATCCCCTCCAGAACGGCGCAACAATATGGACTTTTTCAATGCAAAGATCACAGTAGCAACAACAGGTGGGCTAATTCAAGCCTTTGCCAAGTTTCTGTTTGCTAAGCAGCTTGTTCTGCTGGATCACAACACAAGAGTATAAGGCCCAGGGTAAAACGGCATTACTGAGGATCTACCTGAGCAACCGTGAAGCAATGACGTCTGCTTTGTTGACACCAGGTGATGAGGCATTCAATCTGAAAAATTAAAGGGATGGATTTGAAAGGCTATGCAGTAGCAGGCCTGATTCAGATTTTTTCATCTTTTAAATCAAACCAGACTATGTTTACTTTCCTAATGCACATTCCCGGTCTTATTGTGCACAACTCATCTGTGAACATTACTACAAATACAGAAAATATTCCTTTTCTTGCTTCACCTCTGAAACAACTTTCTTTTACTGCGACTGAAACAATAGCATTGCTCCTTAAAAGTTAAACTTGTATGTTCCATACATCTGCATTTTTAAACATAGCAAATGCCTGAGGTTTATAAAGGTGCAATCGTACATTATTACATTCAGTGTATTATTCTCCATTTTCTCAGAAAGAATTCTCCAAACTCTCACAGCTGGAACACAGGTGGAATTACAACTGGGTCTAAAGCATTTCACCTCTGCTAGCTATTTTAAAGATCAGCTCCAAATGTGGATTTCACAGTTGAACACATTTGTCAATGTTTTTGGAAAAAATGAACCAGTGTTTTGTAAAAGCATGGCTGTTGGCATGGGGTGTTGCAAATGATAAATGAAGCAATGTAATGCCAATAACTGTCAGTGCTTTCATTTTAATTGATTTGACAGCACATGGCACAGGGAATAAACCTGTGGCGTCACCATTACAGAATGTAAGTATTATTTATTATTTTAGATTGCTTAATATAGTGGAGGGTAAAATAGTTAAAAACATCCCAAGGATTTACATTAAAGTGATCTGAGATATATTTTGGGAGCAGAAAATCATAGACACTTGGTACAACCGTACCCAGAAACCCACTAGAAAGTGCCAATGTCAAAACATTAGCCAAAATTGTTCATTTTTAAAATTACAATAAGGTTCATATGGCATTTAGATTAAAACCAAGACTATTTCAATGAACCAGCACAAGTTATTACCCTCCCCTCTACGAAAAAAATATGTTTCTTAGAGAAATTGGTTGTTGTTTACAAGGTGTTTGGGTTTGTTGTTGTTTCCTTTCACAATGAATGGATTTACATGACTTACTGTAATTAATATCAGAAATGTGGGGCGTTTTCTAAAACCTGGCTTCACTTCTGTCTAATTATTTTGTAAGTAGCTTTTAAAGACATTTCACACATACCAGTTTTTTTCCAAACAAGTCTATCTTGTTGCGTCTTTTCAGAAAGTCCAAACTTGCTTATAAGACTAGTTTGTTGTTTTAGTGAGCACGCACTAAATATTGAGGATATTCAACAGCCGTCTTTGATTATGCAATATGTAACTGCTGACATACATTGCACAACACGTGTCAAAAGCACTGGATTGACACACATGCATTTAGTACACTGTACCTTTCTGTCACTTAATGAACCTTGTTCTTTGACATCGACCTGCCAGTGAAAAAAAATGAGAAAATATAGCTAAATCTGTCACTTTTACATCAGTGTCATGTTTTGACAAATAGTCGTCAATGCAAAATCTAATACTCAAAGACAACTGGTTTATACATACAACAAGTTATAATTTAACACTTTTTATCACAGACAATACATTTCATTCATATGAATGCATAATGGAAACTGTAGTTTTACCCAATCACAATGCAGTAAATTAGTTTAACACCCGTGAAATATTTTCATATTTTCATGAAATAATGTAAAATCAATAGTGTAAGAATGGCATTTAAATGGAAAGAATCTGCCCAGGTATCCTCGTGCATGTTTATGTTTCTGTTATGTATGCATGGAGATTTACAGAACTTTGACAGCCGAGGAAGATGATTTACAGGCCATTTGCACTGATGTGTAAAGCTATGTCATGGTTGGTGAAAAATCATGCTTGTTGCCTTATAGGCTTTTATAGTTAGGTGTGTAAGACAAACTCACTCCCACATACACAATATGTCCATTGATTTATACTGTGTGTGTGTTATTCCAGACAAGCCCAAACATGCACCTGTAAATGATCAGAAAGCCTGCTGTTTTAGGCATGTGCACGAGTGTGATAACACTGTAAAAATGCATTAAAAGCCTTTTATGTATTTGTGTTGATGTGTAACAATCAGTGTAATGCAAAGAATACACTTGAATCTATTGCAAACCACCCAGCTAGATCTTTGCATAACAAATCACCAAGATGCTGGACCATTGCTATGAAATTTCTATGGTGTTAGAAAGCAGCTTGACATTAGCTACTATATATTGTAAGTATCTTGTTTTAATAAAAGCTTCTCTAACACTATGCTATAAATGACTAGATCAGTGTAAAATCCATTTTTCACGTAGTGACCAAATATAATTCTGTGTTCGTGTGAACAGCATGCACATCCCATCCGATTACGTCACAGCCAGGTTCCCCCGCCCACCTTTTCTGGAAGCTGTGGTAATTTCAGGATGCTTAGGCATCATTAGTGGTTTGGGATGTGGAGGCTGACGCTGCATCTGGGGAGCAGCGTTGTCTCAGGTCTCGCACCTCAGACGACTGCAGAGTCACTCTCTGGTGTTTAGTCCCGTTCTCTCTGACTCATCGGAATCACAAACAGCTCACTGCCTATAAGACAGAAAATCACAAATGATATCTCTTTAATATCTCAATTATTTCTCCTAGACATTAATAAGGAGCTTTAGGAGCTTTTTCTTAAGTCTAATGTCTCTATTTAGTCATTCATAAAACAAAAAACCTTTTACAAATGTCCAGTAGCAACAGAAGACATCTTAACAATGTCACAGATTTGCCAAGTCTGTAGTCTAAACTCAACATTACTGAAGATTTCAATATGAAGTCAAACTTATACAAATCCAGATTATTAACCTACACAATCTACATTGAATTTACAGCTCCATAATCTAAACGTATCTTAACAATTGTCTCAATTTTAGGAGAACATCTGAGGCAAAGTTGATACATAAATAAAACACAACTGAACTTAAACCTTATGAGCGATGAAAGAACAACCTCTGTTCCATACCATTTTCTTCTGGGTGCATCAGTATAACGCATTGGCTTCAAAGCACACGCTTGAGGTGAAAATGCAAATGATCTTTTTTCCGTGTTAATACATGTTCCTTTTGTAAATTATTCATTGATGTTATTCCAATAAAGTCATAATGGTTACATCTAACCATTTTCCTGCAACTGCCAAAACCACTTCAAACAATCAAATCTATTCCTAATGAATTTGAACTACATTTTATTTTTATAAACTATTCCATTACACTCAGACATTAATTATAGCTAAAGTAAAGTGATTAAAGGCAAAGCAGGTAATTACATCTCTAAAATGCATGTGTTCCTATAGCTCAATTAGTAGAGTATTATGTTAACAACACAAGGGTCATAGGTCATAGCTTTGATCCCATGGAACACACATGGTCATAAAAGACATGTATAGATCGAATGCCCTATTAGTGGCTTTGAATAAAAGCATCCGACAAATTCACATATGTAGATAGAACCGATAAATTGATATTTGAAGATGTTGCAAATCTATGTTCTATTCTGAGTCCTTCCACCACATGAATTTCTTAATAATTCTTCACATATGCCAATGAAATGTTCATATATATTACTTATCATATACATCTAGCTAGTATAATGTGCCCAGGGGAACTATTGGTGAAAGAGAACAGGCATGTAAAGAGAATGTAAAGAATTCGTTTTAAGCATCATTTCCGCAACTGACAGATCTGGACCATGAGGAGGCCCCCAGTCAAGGTGTCCGTGGAATGTGGCTTAAAAACCATTGCCTATAGCCTGTAGTCTACATCAAAATAACTTCATTAAGTATCATTTATGAATGCATTTCTGAGTTGCATCTTTATCATTATGCAAAGATACAGTATAAAGCAGTTAAACGTTGGCCAGCTACCGGTAATGCATGTTTCTTCTCTAATTGTTGTAAAATTCTTCAGCTAATATGACATGTAGGAGCATGCTCATCTCTTAAATGCTTTCTCTGTAGCCTCCTTGTCCTGACAATACAAACTAGTTTTTTAGTTAAACATTATAAAGGAAAAAGATTCCTGGGGCTGAGATTCCACTGCTGCTGGCCTGAGGGAAACATAAAACCCTACGTGCAACCCCAACATCCAGAAAAAAGAAGCTAATTGCTGGCATTGTAATAGTGTTGAAAGCAAAAGTCTGGGAGTATTTATCAGGTGACAGGGCAAAGTTATAAGAAGAGTAGTGTATGAACATTAAAATCTTATATAATAAACACTGAACCTGTACATTGTGGCTTTTGGCATTTCAAGTTTTCCATTTTGGCATTTTAACGTAAAATAGTATTAGACACATTCTATTTTTACACCAATGGCAACACTATTAATTCATTTTATTAAATTATTTATTATTTTAAATGATTAATTATTATACAAATCCAGGTCACAAAAAACAACCCCCAAAAATAAATAAATATCATGTTGCATAAATTAAATTGAGCCTAAATTTTAAGGTGTATTAGGACTTTGCATATAAGCTTCCTATAAGTTTTATTCTCATTTATACAATATACTTGCAACGCTGTATTTTTTGCTAATACTATGATACTCCTACCCTATGTAACTACATAGGGAACATTGAATATCTGAAGAAATTAGTTATTTTTGGACATACCTATCTCTTAGATACATAGAACTGGATCTTCAAGGTTGTGTGTTCTGTCCTGCCATTAACCTTATAAAAGATGATTCAGAGAGCCTGATAGCTCATGAACCATTTCAAACGTTTAGGCCTTTAAATAAAGTGCCTCTTTCAGTGCAAACGCCCTTTCCTTCTCCACACTGACGCACTAGCAGTGACTCTTTCAAGTCCTTTATCTCTTCCGACTCTGGGACTGACAATATGACAGCAGTGGGCAGTGTTTCCAAGGGGAGAGTCCAGTTGTCAAAGGCCGGGGGCAGATAAGTAGGTCAACAATGGGAGGAATGAGGTGTCCCACCCGACTGATTTCAGCTCACTGTGGAATGATGGGAAGGTATAGGGGAGAGGCAGATGGACATGGATGTATTGATAAAAGGGGTAATAAGAAACACAATCCTGTTGAAACCTCCCATTTTAAAAGGTGGTGGAAATGAACGAACATCTGACACAAGATAATTTGCCACTGCCCTCCCTAAACACAACGAGGTGAAAAGAAACACTGAGAGGTTAGAGAAACACATCTAGGGAGAAGATGTATAAAACAAAAAGATAATTGTTTCAACAGGTAACGTCAGAAAGCTATTCTGCATAGACCTTTTGTTTTATCACTTACATGAAAAATATCTGCTGTTGGTACTGAAATGAGTTTAAGTAGATCAATGGAACAGATTGGCAGAAGTGTTTTTCTGTGTTTTTAAAATCAGGTCAAATTTATGAGACTCCAATGGAAATATGAATCCCATGAAGATCCAAGTAAAAATTGCTTCTGCAAACAGTTTTATTTCTATCTGTTCATGAGTTTGTACGTTCACATAAACTATGCAAGTGATACAAGTAAAGAGGTTTGACAAAAATGTCACCTAATGGAGAATAAAAATCTCATATACCTACATTAAAAGCCATATTTACGGATTAAAATATCAAGCTTTGTGCCAGTATCAGTATGTCACTATTATACCATAGTAATCAGCCAGAACACTGTATTTCTCTGTACCTGAACCATATTTTAGGATCAAAATATCATAGAAACTTGAGAGTGGCTAAATGCAACCATCTAGCAATGCCTTAACAACCACCCAAAACACTGAAACTTTGGTACCTTTTGTTCTCCACATGCAAACACCACTTTCATCTTCAGAACATGTGTTTTGAGCATTGGTCTCAGAAATCTGCATAAGTAAAATGCATGTTAAAACAAAAACAGCTTCTTTCCAAATTCTTCGTGTCACTGTAGAAAACTACAAAAACACATTTATTTTTCCCATCCTGTTGTGTTTCTCATTTCAAATGTTTTCCATAAAAACAGTCTTCACATACTGGCTTAAAATCTGTTGCAGAAGTAGGAGTGGCAAAAATGAGACCTAGATCAAACATCTGAGAGAGACTGTTACAGGTATTTCATTGTTTTCTATCCTAACATTCTCTTCTGGCATTCAGAGAGCTCTCATAGATTTAGTTAACAATAGATGATGAAGGTGCCTGTCAGTAACTCGTGATAAATAGAGATTTGTTTGCAAAAGCATGCTTTTTTAATCCCGCACAGTACACAAGAGAACTGAACATACACACTTTCAGTTTCAGAAAAAAATATTTTAAGTCTAATAAAACCTGTTTGTCAAGATTTTTAACATTTTTTAAATTACAGAATTATATTTATTTTAAAAAGCTTTTAAATTTGCATATACAAATATAGTTAAAATGTTAAGTATGTAATGCCTGTGCCACACGTGTCATCCAATGGTGACCTTTGCCACTGGTTAATACAATGCTATTGTGTTAGGCTTGTTGTAATGTTTATAAAATAAAAGCAATATTTTGACAGACGTTACAATATCACAATATTTACACTTATTAAGGGAATTAACATACATAATCATTACTTACAGTTGTTTCTGCATATTGAGCTGAGAACAAATAAAATATTTTAGCATTAAAAAAATGCTCAAAAAGGTCTACCATTTTTATAAAAAACTGATGTCAGGAGGTTTTTTGTTCAAACTCTACTGACATCTAGTGGTTCTAAATGGCTTTCCTAATGAAATAACCTTCCCAATCACTAAAGTAGCCTGCATGGACACACACTGACCTGTTTTAAAGTGAAACCGCATGTTCATATTTTAAAGGTAAACTGCTAAACCGTACAACCAAATTCTTCCATCACTGTAACCTTGAGGAGCTAAATCATTTTTTAATGCCTTTGCCTGCTTGCAGCATTTCATTTTTTCATGTACACTATGCCACAGACCTGGTCCCTTGAGATGAATCCAAACTGATGTGTTTTCTCTCAAGCCGCACAGATGTTCCAGGCAGTGAGTCAGCACCTTATGAAACAGGAATATGAAATATACAGCACAGCCGTCTACCCGCTGTGAGGGAAAGTTCGAAAATCTGAGAGGTGGGTGATATAAGACAGGAAGAGTCCATCTTTCTGTTTTTAAGCCCTTTAGACCTGCAGCTCTCTTTCTCTGCACATCTGCTCCTGGAAGAGAAATTGATTTTATTCCTGCTGTTTATGAATAGACAACATTGAAACATATTCATGTCATCTAGAGGAAATTATTAGTTAAACATTATGAATCACGGAAAACAGGGATCTACACATTTCAGTGTCGGCAACATCCATTATACAATACTTTTTCAATGGTACAGTATAAGACTTTTAATCAGATAAAATTCTCTCATATTTGTTTCTTACTCTTACAGAGTTTCTTTCAGCATCTGCTGACAGTATAAGTAAGAACTAGATTTGTACATTTAATGAAGAAAACGTGTGTGGTGCTTACCCATGCAAAACACATCGCCACAATGCTAGTTTGGGTGTAGTGTGGCATTGCTATGTGGTTGCTAAGGTGTTCTTTTTTAGTAAGAGGTTCTGAGTGGTTGCTAGGTAGTTGTGGTTGGTTTATAGATTTGGTAGTTTATAGTTTACTGGCACAAGTCTTAAGAGCCCACCACAAAGCGTCTGTGATATTCCTGTCACTAGATTTGGCTTGGCACCCCCTCTCAGTCTATAGGATTTTTACACCAGTTCAGTGGTTTGCCAGTCAAAAACCATGAGTTCAACAATACTAATAATCTAACATAATTTATGGTACCAGTTAGGTCTGTGGCACAAATCCGCCAAAGTTTAATACTTACGGTTATGGTTCTGTTTAAGGCATAAGCCCATAAATCTTTAAAGAGTTGGGTTTGTTGTGGAACCTGAATATCCAAAGTATTTAACTCATATTCCAATATTCCTTACAGTCTCTCTCAGACTCAGATGTTTACAATATTAGTAAAAAAATCATTTAGAAAACTCTTTTGTGTTCCGAAAATTAAAGGCCTAAACCAATACAGGTTTAGAATGACATAATAGTGAAAAAAATTATAACACTATTTTCTCTATTTTATTTTCTCAATTTCTCATTTCTCTATTTTATATAATGCTCAACTAAACAATAAGACATATTCCATATGACTTAAAAGCCGAATTTTGAGAAGGTGGTGAAATAGTACTTGGAAAGAGTTGAATGGATGGTTGAATGACGTGCAGCTGATGTGGAGGTCTGGCCCACCCAGTACACTTACTCTACTGGATACCACCTTAATTTTTTCATATGACATCATGTTCTCAGTGAGGTCAGAATAAGCGCATGGAAGCAACATGATGTTGATATAAGGTCCTTCTATTACCCACAGAGGGAAAATTTGAAAGATGTGCAGAAAAAGGCCCAATGGTGAAAGATTGTGTTATTAAAAGCTTAAAAAATGAGAGAAACTAAAAGATCACAGATTTAGTGCTGCCCACAGGTTTTAGTGTTTATTTAACTATTAGCATTTTTTGCCCTGTATACGTTTAGAAAATACTCTTAAAATACAATTTTGCCTTCTTATTGGTTTATTTTAATTTCCACTTAACAATGTCCAACATGGGATAGAAATGGAGGATCTGTAATATTTGTCATAACTCTATACCAAAAAGAAATGGTTATATCCACCACAACTCAAATTATGTTATCTTCTAATATTGTTGTTATCTAAATTACACTGAGGCCTGATATATACGCATTTACCCATGCATTTTGTGTATTAAAAATAAATAAAAACGTAAATATGTGCGCGGCATACAGTATTGTACTGGTCTGTGTACTTTGTGCTTTGGCGACTCCACATGGCCAAACAATGAACTGCACAGAATCAGTGGAACAAGGTAAAAATGGCTTTCTAGTGCATGGAAGCACAGTTCTGCATTACTTGACACTTAAAACGTCAAATTAACGTTGTTGCTTAATAACCAAAGAATCATCCGGCGCTTTTCTTGAAATAAACGAATGCATTAACTGTAACAATAATACACTATGCCCACATTTATACACACGTTGACATGTCTTAGCTGGACTGCTAATAAGTGCCATTAATAAAGTTCAGATTCTGGTTCCTGTTCAGGAGAATTTATAAACCAAACGTTTAACCCTCAAAGGGTTGTAAAAACACAGATGCCACAAAAGATGCCTCAAATTACACAGCCTCAAAGTGTCAAAACGGGAGCTTTGTTTTTTCACAATAAATCATCTTACCTTATCTTAACATTGACAGCTGATGAAAACAACCCGCAGCAACCAAAATCAAATGGGAAAACTGTGGACATGGTAACACGTGCTTTCACAGACCGACTCGGACCGTTCCAATATGGCGGACGACCTACGTATAGCGTCCTATAGAAACACCTGCTAATGCTGGCGTCGCCAGTCACGGTGTAGAGTCAGCACGCACTTGGCGTTCGCTAAAAAGGTATCAGATGGGTTTTGTTTATGAGTAATAATTTTGTGATTTGCTTAAATGCCTCTTTGTCTCCCACTGAATCCACTTTTAATTATCTGGAGATTTTCTGTCTCAAGACAAAGGTCAGTAAACTACCTGGCTTCATGTAAACAAGGAAGTTACGTCACGTGACTTATGCGATGATTTTGGGAGAGCATCGTGCAAAAATGCCTGGACTGCAGGCTTTATCGGCCTTATGCCGTATTGACAGTTTGAGGGATTGAATTTAACGCATTTATAAGGTTAGTAAGCAATTCACACTAATCTTATCTTGGCAGCTGTTTTGATGGAGAGGGGGCGACAGCTTGTTGAATACAGAACAGTCATGTGTCATACTTCATACATTTATAATTTATCTTTATTGTAAAGCTGCTTTAAAACAGTCTGAAATGTATGAAATGCTAAATAATTAAAGTTGACTTGACTTGATATGAATTATATTTTAATTCCAGGAAACGATTTAAAAAGTTTTTCTTATTCTATCTCTAGCCAGTGTTGGAAGTTTGTGTGTGTATGCACCTGAGTAATGAGTGGGACTATCCCACCAAGTTTTGTGTCAATGCATTGTATGCTTTCTGCTTCCCAGACACTTGCATGGAAAAACCATTGTAATAGAAATGCTAAGCAAATATGTTTCCCCACACAGAAACAGAAATATGTTTCCCCCATCTTCTGTGGCCCAGTTATGCCTCTATGTTTTTATTCATCCTACATGTTACATTGTGGTTTTACATTAACTAAGGTAATGTGCTGGAGTATGTTTGCAGTAGCTCAGAAGCAAGGAATTCCTGTTTAACTGCAGCTTATGTAAATGTAAATGGTCCAAATGTCAAGAAAAGGGGAAGTTTTAGAGAAACTTTGTCAGCATCATCTGGTAGTCACGTTGGATAACGAGGAAAAAGTGTGAAGGTTCATTGAGTTTTTACTCACCTGAGGGCAACATTAATCATATTCCATTCTCATGGCTGGAATAATACTCTTGACAATCTGCCATATACTGAAACTCGTGGCTAAACTATCTCACCCACTTCAAGCTCTGTTAACTGGACTCTGAAGCAGAACCTCAAATATTTCTCTTTTTTTATATATTTCTCCTACACACCCCCATGATATTGTGGACTGGATTATAGCTGACATTGTTAATGTCACTTGAGTATGTTTGGAGTGTTTGACTCTGCCTGTGAGGTCATGATTACAACGAGTGGAAAAAATGCCTCGGCTCACACCTCTGCTGTCTCTTCTCCAACTAAAAACTGAAAACACACCCTTATACCGTGCACAGATGTTATTTTCATCTTGCAGAACACCTTCCATCAAATCAAAAATAGCTTTCTGCATAGCGTGTCAATGCATGTTCGTAGTATTGATTGCTTATAGTAAGAAAAGCAACCTTTAGATAAACTGCCTTGTGATTGCTTAAAAACCTCTGACAAGCCAGTATTGTTTAAAGCCCAATTAATACCTAATTCAATAGGATTTTTCTTTTGTAACACATACATTGCATGTACTTGAAAATGATACCATAAGTAACAGATAAGTAACAGTCCTCTGTACAAACATGATTGTTTAGTTCTTTAACTAATTTAAATTTTTGATTCTGACATCAAGCCAAACAAATTTTCTAGGATGTTGTATGGCTGTGTGTAATATATGTTTCCCACTAGAGGGCAGTACTATATGAAGTTGTTTGTCAAGTGGAAAATGACAGTCCAAAGCTTTAGACAGAATGGCTCTTTTCCATATCATATACATTTCTGTAGATATTTGCATATATTGGCATTGTGGAAAAGCAATTTGGTGCTTATAATTATATGCATGTTTGTACTCGGTGTATAAAAAGAATGAATAAAATGCACAACCAATTGTTCTTTATAGACTGTCTGCAGCGCAACTTTTATGCTGCGCGTCTGTCATGTGACCTTTTCCGATGCTTAGAGCCACTAGATGGCGAAACACGCAACAAAAAATCTATTTTTTCAAACATTAAGTCCTGTATTTATTTTTTATCAGCTGCAGTCGTGTAAATACAATTAATAAATGCTTAGGACAGCGAATGAATAAATGCAAATATTCAACTTTGATTAATTTTCGATTATAATTCGTTTATGTTTTATGGTGTTTTTATCACCATATCATTAAAGTGATAAAATAATTTTATTTTAGTATATTAATTAATCATCAAATGACAAAAAGTCTCTTGACTGTAGATGATTTATAAATGTATTAATAAAAAAACTCTGTCACCACGTAATATTTTTACCAGTTTAGGTTTCTAAGGCCTTTTTATGAATAAATGTATATGAAATATTTTGCTCTCGTATTTGTAAGAAAAGCGTGTCGCTTTAACACAAATGTGCAGTTTTATGTTTGGTTGATCAATAATTATTTAACAGTTAATAGTCGGAAAGAATTCTCCGATATGATCTCAAGTTAGTCATTGTATTTTAAAACTTTATGATCAGGTAGAACGAATGATTCAACTAAAATACTTTTTGCAGTGTATTTTCTTAGACTCGCTCTTAAAAACAGTAAGTCTCTGTAAAGCACCTGTTCGACAAACCGCATCTGATCAGGTGTTTGTCGAGGATCAATGAATATCAATACACCGGCTGAATACACTTTCAATCGGAAACACAGCACGTGCTTAGATGGAATTTACTCTGAAACTGGAAGAAATGTTGAAACAGGTTTATGCAAGAGGAAGTTTGCCATTGGGAATTTCGACTTAAAAGCAGAAGACTTTTATGTATATTCGTTTTCCTTTTAATATTATTATCATTATTTCTATTATTATTAGAAAAATGATCAAATTGTTCATGATCTTTGCTTGACGAAAATCTTCTATTTAAATTACGGTTGAGGAGATAAACCGTCAACCTTTTTCCAAGAAATATTATAATGTGATTTTTTTGTGTGTTTAAAGCCAACTATTTTTAAACAATTTTTTTAAATTAATTTAGACACATGGTTTTACTTAGTTTATGTAACATTGTTTACTATAGATAAAGATATGAATCGGTTTAAATCCCCATTGTTTATTTTTTATTAATTTATTCATTTGTTAAATTAAACCACGTTTTACAAAGTGCGTGATATTAACTCAGCGAAACGAGAATTAGTGAAAGAAAAACTAACACAAGGCAAGCAAGCAATTCACACGTTTTCATTTTTGCATATGAGGGGCTTCAAACCGGGGGGTGAAATCCGGACAGGTTGTTATAGCTACCCAATCCACAGGGGTCCCCCCACCCAGCCTTAAACAACCTTATATATATAACACACACAACCCTTGCATGTCCCAAATAACTATTAAAACAGTGTCTTGAGCATTGCAGTTCAGGCTGACTGACTGACTGGGTGACTGTATCATCAGAATTTCCCCCGTGGCAAAAGCCTCTGATTGGGTCCGAATGCAAAGCTGCTCTGAACTTTAATATTTGCCTCATGAACGCGCGCAGGAGACGGCTGTAGGATTATCGGAGAGAAATATCGCTCATCATCACCTTGTTTTTCCTCATTGACAAACGCGGGCGAGTGCGTGTGTGAGTGTATGTGTGTGTGTGTGCGTGCGTGTGTGCGAGTGCGTGTCTGTTTAAGCCAAACTTTTTTAAGGATGATATATCTTGGATATTTCCTGTTTCTTTTTTGTGGGCTCACGCGTGTCATGGCAAGTTACCCGATATGGTGGTAAGTTTTATGTCTTTTTTAACCTTTCTCTGTAAAATACATTGTGTTACGTAGGTTTAAAAAGGTAAATGAGGAGATTTCGAACTTGACGATTTTTTATGTCTATGACGTCAGCTGTCACCAATACCGCTATTGATTAGTTGATCAGTAAAGCGCTTTAAAGTTTGAGGATGGATTTGATTATAATCATTAGGGTCATTGCAGAGCTTGACAGCGTTAAGTAAACATGCTCATGTCCTGTCTGTCTGTCGTGCACCTGTTAATTCTTGTAGCACTTGTAAAAAATTATAAAGTTTTTAGCAATATTGGGCATATGATTTGTGTAACATCCATGTCCAATATAATTATTAAAATAATAGTTATTTTAAGTTATTAAGAAATAGTAATAAAATACTAAGATTAGGGGGTTTTGTCATTGATAAATTATTGTGGATGTAAACCTGCTACGCACAGTGATACAAAATAAATTAAGGAATGAAGTTGATATTTGTAAGAAATGTCTCTCATCGACGATATTAATTAGTTTCGTTTGTGAGAGTTAAACTTTATCAGAAATACATTATTGCATAAAAAGACAGATAGATTTTTATTTTTGTATTCGTTAACATCATTGTGTTTTTAAATAAAACACTTCAAAAATAAAACAAAAATCCAATATGTAACTTTAGCTGACGACACTAGAAAAAATCAATTATGTGAAACATGTTGATTATAAATGATCATATAAATCATAAAATCGCTTCTGTATTGCTTTATATTATATTTTAATTCTTTTTATTACAATAACTTTAGGCTTGTCTTTGGTACAGTGCTGATCCAACGAACATTTAAGCAGCTCTCAAGCAATTCTTCACTAATTTCACTCACATACTTAAAAGATCATTGTTTCAGAGAGGAAAGACAATAAAGCAGAGTTTTCTCAGTGGTTGTAAAAGCTGTAATTGAGTAGGTCATTAGTCACAGTCCAGGCCACTCTTTTTTGTTAATTGTTGTCTGTCTGACCCTTGAGATTTTTAAAGCTGTGCTTTCTTTTTCATTTACAAGGCCAGTTCAGTTAAAACTAAGAAGAGCATCCAGAAATTTCGGTATTTGTTTACAAGAGTATGTAAAGATATAAAGACATGAAACGGAGAATCCAACTGGTATAATTTCTTGTGGTTGTAGTTTCCAAAATGACAAAATGGATAAAATACACATTAACTGGCTTTGGATAGAAGCTAGGTGTCATCCAATATACAGTATATGATACTGTATGTAAAAGCAGTTGCAGGGTTTATGACTGATAGGTTTATTTCAAAGGTAGAGGATTTTTTTGTGAAAAAAATTTAAGCTGTTCTGGTTTCCCATAACAAAGGTGACATACGTCAAAACATATTAACATCACTGGGCAATTTAACTCGCAAGGGTGGGCTGCGGTTCTCCATCTGGGAGAGTTACGTGCTAAGTATACAGTCAACACAGCTCCAGCATGGCTGCAGGTTATCATAAGGGTGATAATGGTCACATAAAGAAACCCCTAAGAGCAAGCTGTGTTGTTATAACAGAAAGTATGAGTTTAAAAGTAATCTAATGTTGCGTTACTACTTTTGTCACAGTGGGTAAAGGTGATTGGCATAGATCAGGTATAGAGAACAGGTTCATGGCTTCCTGGATGTCCTCATGACATGGTGTTGCCTGGCTGCACCCGACAACCCCCCCGTCCCCGTACTCCACCTTAAAAGATAAATACCTGGAGGTGAAAGCTTGCCGCACATTCCTTCTCCCAAACACTTCTTTCTTGATGTCAAAGTCGGCTCTGTGGCCCCGGGGCCTACAAGTAAAGTGGTAATTCAGAAGAGCGCTTGCTTGGGCTTGCTGAAATATGCATTAAAACCTAGACTGGATACACTTCAGTTTAGAAGTGAGCAAATATATATAGCCAAGACTTCTGAGCAAAGGGATTGTTCATTTCTGTCCTTTTGTCTTTTAATTACCCGGGTTTAAGAGATTTGGGGAAGTAAAGAAGGTACTGTTCTGCCAGGGTGGAGGGTGGATGTCAAATTGGCCATCAGTTTGGTTGGGATATCAGAAAATATGACAACTTGGCACAGGAGTGGAGTTCAAAGATGAGGAATTAAATGAGTTTTACATGCCCGATGCAAATGAGGACAACCTCATAAACGTTTAAATGCTTAGTTTAATTATTTCAAGTATTTCATGTTCGGATGATACAGAAACAGCAGAGACAATACACTAAATTCTGTTTATTCAGATCTAAAACATAGGGTTTTTGGGTTCAACTTGTCAGATCTCTGTCGTGTTGTTTTTAGAGGGCCTGATTTTTCTGTTCTTACTAAATGATGAGCTCAATTTCATGATCTGCAACAGATGAGAGGGGCAGACACACGCCCAAGACAGCTGAGCATGAGGACTGTCATTGAACCACCTGTTCACCTCACTCAGCGCTTGTGACGTCTCAAATTCATCAGCTTCTGGCAGAGCACAATACCAAAGTATGAGGTGGTGATTTCAGCCGTCAGCAGAGCCTATTAATTATCACTTTAGTGTGACTGCAGTGTACCTGAGAGCTGTCCACGCTTGACGAAAGTTTCACCCGCAAACCGTTTGCAGGGTGAAAAAACTGTGAAACGGATGGTTCCGCTTGTAAAATCTGATTGGATGAGCTACTATTAAAGCTGTCGTAAAAGCCAATAATGTACACCTGTAAATCATACAATTACATTTAATATAAATGCACCAAGTTGCTTGGAAACCATAACCAGAATAAAAAGTCTTTATATTGCACTGATTTGTAAATGGTTATACATATAATTAGTTTTCCTTGTTTTTGTTAGATTCACCCTACTGATCAATGCAAAATGTGTTTAAGGTTGTGTATTTGCACGAATGTAAAGAAATGCAAGTGTAGGAGGCAGACGGCAGGCGCGGGCGGGCGGGGGACGTAAACGTCCTGTGTTATTGGTTTGAGAGGCTACTCGGCCCCTGAGGCGAAAGACTGACAAAGGCTAAGAAAAGGTCAAATTGTAACAGAAGTTACTTAGTGAACAAATCCTCATAGTTTCGCTACACCCTGCTAGATGGTTTGAAGCTCCTCTTGGGCCAGTTTCATTCAAGTTCCCTCTTGTTGCACGCTTTCTTGGTCCTTTGAATAAAATTCAGATTAATCTCATCACAGGGGTAGATGTAAAAAGCCTGACTCATGGCTTTATAATGTCAGAGATCAACTTGCACAAAGCATGTACTTTACAACCTGTTGATGTCATGGCATACATTTTGACCTGAAGTGTATGCCATGAAAAATAAGGATGTTTTTAAAAATGACATGTGTAGACTTTGTTCTACACTTTTGAGTTTCAATTGATGTACCACAGTGAAATGATCACTGGCTTTTCTCTAGGCCAACAAGATTGATCTAAATCCATTTCCTTTACAGCCAGAGATCCATAGCTTCCCCACCATAACAATAGCAGAGAGGAAGTGTTGGGGAATGTAGCAGGTAGAGGAGATCAGCTGATGAGGGAGTGTCATAGGCTTTGTTATTGAGAGGGCCCTTTAGGTCTAATCACTGGTCAGGGGTCAGCCAGGGGCTTGCTTGTTGTGCTTACTAATCAGCCCATAACACAGGTCAACTCACACTGCTAATTGAGACTGCTTACACCTTGATAGACACTTCTCTACAAGCTGTAATGCAATAGTAACTTAACCTGATAACTGTCACTGCACATATTGAGCATACACATGAAACTGCACTATATGAACTAGAGTTTTTTTCAATTGTAGATTGAACATTTTTTTTTATTTTAGGTATTTTTAAAAACATTTTTTATTCAATTTCTTTTGTTTATTGTTATGAACATTTCTCGTTTATTCTTGAGTTTTATACCTTTCCATTAATATATAGTTGGTCATGATTAGATTAGAATTAACTATGAAATATAAAAAATAACGTAGGTACTTTTATTTGTTTTATTTTTTAATATTTTAAATTGTAATCATTTTTTCATTAATATTAAAAAATAACATAAAGTCCCTATATGTTAAGGGCCTATATGTTAAAATCAATCTGAAATTTTTAGAACACTGAATTCATTAA
Organism: Beaufortia kweichowensis; assembly: GCA_019155185.1. Taxonomy (NCBI): domain Eukaryota; kingdom Metazoa; phylum Chordata; class Actinopteri; order Cypriniformes; family Gastromyzontidae; genus Beaufortia; species Beaufortia kweichowensis. The sequence continues at coordinate 8,648,785 of CM032797.1, read as the reverse complement.
ACATACAATATTATAAACAAATATCAGATTTGTTATATTTAAAGTCTAAACGTTTTTGCATATTATTTTTGTCATCGGCGTTAACTGTAGGCTGGCTTCTGGTCATAATGTGTTAAAATAAATAGTATATGGTAGTGCACAATTTAAATGCAGTATTAAAATAACTAAATTCTTGTTTAGAATTTGCATAGTTTGGATAGGGTTAAGGTACTTTATTTGTTGAGCAGAATACATTTTTTCATTGTTCAAGTTACTGAAAAGTTACCTGGTAAGAATATAAACAACTGCTAAGAAATGCAGCTGCATGTTATAACTGAAATCTCTGACATAATAGCCTGGAAAACAGTAGTGGGAATATGGTTCTAACAGTTTACAAACTTTCCACAACGTACCAGCAGAAACTCCAAATTGTAAGTGAGAAGCATGTCGGCACACGCAACATCTAAATCTCGTGTCATCAAAGCACAGCCGAGTTCAAACCAACGTTAGTCAAGCATCCTCTGATGCTCAGCCAGACCAGCACACTGTGTCATTACATGAAGCCACAGACCTATTTCACTTTTGGACAGTTTAAGGATGTCGGTGGCCTTTAATGACAAGGTACCTGTCCCGCACTGTGAACCCTTGATCTGTGTACTGCTTCTGTCTCACCTGGGTCTTTCATGTTTGTTTACCACTTAGCAACATGTGTTACGGCTTTATCTGAACTCCTCCCACGAGGCAAAGATCTTCAATGCATACGACAGGTTCTGACAACAAACAAAAGCACAGTGTTTCTTACTGGTGTGTACAAGTTTTGAATTGATGTGGTACAACTGTTCGGCTGAGTCTTTCCATTAAAACGTTTATATGTTACACTTTGATCCTATAATTGTTTAAAACATACCATCTGGCCAGATGAACCATCTGCTTTATTGTAAATATAACTGTAAATATAAGGATTTAGTGAAGAAGGATCAGTTTGAGCTCTCCACATAATCCTAAAAATTATGTAAAGATATATTATATTCAATTACTCTTTGGGTTTTGTAACACTAACTGGCTACTACATTTGTTGTTATGGACAGTATGAGAAGTGCACTGACTATCACAGGTTTGTTTACAGTAATGTATATGAAAAAGACAGTTCACATCTAACTTGTTTGTACAAAATCAGTTGCTCACCTCCATCTTTTTTGTTGCAGGTCTCTAGCAGTGGGTCACCAGTACTCTTCACTGGGTTCCCAGCCCATCCTCTGCAGCTCCATCCCTGGCTTGGTCCCCAAACAGCTCCGCTTCTGCCGCAACTACGTGGAAATAATGCCCAGTGTGGCGGAGGGGGTGAAAATCGGCATCCAAGAGTGCCAGCACCAGTTCCGTGGCCGCAGATGGAACTGCACAACCATCAATGACAACCTGGCCATCTTCGGGCCAGTGCTGGATAAAGGTAAGGAACTGGACAATGAGAGACAGAAAGGGAAAACCTTGATATATTTAATATTGACTGAGTAACGCCATGTCAAAGATTGAAATCCAACTTTGATGCTCCTAATCTCAAAATCAAATATTAGATTGTGAGACTTTAGCCTGGACTTTACAGACAGGGTCACACATTATTATCAGCATCCAGTCATATAGCTTTCCAGCCTTGCTAAAATACATAAAATACCTGTGTATATAATTGTTTAGCATTCATAGAGAACTGTTAACCTTTGTTTACATTTGAAAACGATATATTTTAGAACAAATTTGCCTAATAAAGTTACCTAACAATACATATCTAATGTATTGTAAAATACAGATAATTCTTTATTGGTAGTAGTATTTATATAAGAAAAGCAGTAAGGCACCAGAGTATGTTGAAAGCTATTTCACTCCTGTGGGTCTTTGTATTCAGTCCCAATGTAACATTATTGTTTCTTAATTACAACAAAACTGCATGTTTGCACACAGCTCTGACTGCTGAGATTACGCTGTTGTTCTGTGCGCGTTATTTATTTGCTGCTCCCAAATCCTGCTCTCAATGGGCATCAGTCAGGAGCACTGGACTATGACAGTTTGTACTTATTTAGCGACGCACGCGTGTAAAGTGGGTGGGACGTGTTTTGTTTGTTTCAAGCAAAGGGAATCCCCACATTTCTCACTGTTTGTGGCTGTAAAGCTTATGCATCTCACAGCAGAAACCAACCGAAGTCCCTCAAAGGCATTTGAGGAGTATCTCTCTATGTGTGCGTAACACGCACGCACATTTACAGGCATACTTCATGCACTCAAACGGATTACGTTGCCAACCGGTGTGTTTATCTAAGGTGAAGTTATGAATGTGTTGTTTTGGTCTTTAATCAACTTGGATTCTTGTCTAAAGTACAAGTCTGTGCATAAGACAGCAGAGTTTAGGGTTATGTTGATTTAAACAACAAAATAACAAAGTTGCTTAATTAAACTAAAGGAGGTTGCTTCATTACAGAAGTGTAGAGCAAGTATCAGTTTTACTGTTTAACAAAAACCCTAACGTTAAACTTAGTTTTTCCTTTAGCCTAGTTGATTATTAAAACAATAGACAAACATTGAAGAAGCGACGAAAGTCAATTTTATAGACCAAAATATCATATTATTCTTTGGAGGTGGGTTGTTTTGACTTGGTCTAGTAGGCAACTTTCTCGCAAACGCCTGTGTGAATAATCAGCATATTTTCTTTCAATAAGGTAAAAACATAATTAGAATTGACCTTTGTAAATTACAAGGGCTCTGGTGTTACAAGCCCTGCTGGAAAATCCAGCTAGAACCAGATTGGTAGCTAGACTGTACTTGGTTTATAACTGGTACAGGCTGGTCTAAGCTGTGTGGATGCTGGTATTGACTTGGCTGATGAGTTAGTAAATTACCCTTATTTAAAATGACCTTAATCATTATATCCGTTGTATGTTCTTTTAAAAATTTGCTTTGTAAAGTCTGATTCAATCCAACATGCCTGCGTGGCATTTTAGCCTTTTTAATGCAAAATATTAGCGTTTAATTTATTACGGACTGTAATTTGAAATGAGATTGTATTAGATTATGTAATTTATGTTAAGTTGTAAATTTATTGTTGTCATCCAAATTCATTGTTATTTTCTTTTTTGCCTAAAACATTCAATTTAGTAAAAAAAATATAATTGATGCCCTTTATTTTTTATTGCTAAATATTTTCTAAAATACAGCTGTTAAAATCTGTTATGATTTAGGATGTAGGGTTCTAGTTTTCTGTCTGAATCTGTTAAATGCTGTCATCGTTATGTATATGAAAGGACCTCGTTGTTCTTTGCTTATAGTGTAGGAAGCTAGGTTAAAGGCAATTTAATAGTTGTTTGTGTGTACCCACTATATTTTAGGGACAAATTGAAGTGAGCAAAACCTCACAAAACCCTCTGGAGACACCATAAACTTTTGTTTAGAAAGTGTTCTCATAATTGTAAAAATGCAGTTTCTATAAGTGTTAAGGTGTGGGTTAGATAGATAAACAGGTGTATGTGTGTGTTTGCTTGTGTCTAAACGTTGCTCAATTGATTAGCACAATGTAACAGTACTGGTAAGAAAATCACAGGAACAGTAGCAGAAGCCTACAGCATCACACTGTCACTAGACAGAACTAGCTATTTTTGCTTTTACACCAGTGTCATTCTGTAAAAAAAAGCACCATCAGGGTTGTTGTATCAGTGCAGTTCCCCCACAGTGTCCAGGCTTTGTCACCACATCAGAAAGGACGGGAGGTTGAGGAGAAATGAGAGGTCATGCTACAAGGGGCCGGAGACCGCAGAGGGGCCGCGGGTAGATTGAATACCGATAGCCAGCTACGGTGGGAGGCGGTGTGAGCCGAGCCAATTGCTTTTAATAAACTCTCGAGCAATTGTTACATTGATGGAGAGGGCTTGAGCCCAAGCGGGCCACTGATTATGGGAGGACTCGTCAGTTCTTCTCCATTGTAGTGTAAATAGCCCCTCCATATCCCCTGCAGTTCCCCTCCTCCGGTCTAAATTGAAGGGGAGATTGGTCAGGACAGGGGTGATGGGGGGTTTCCACCAGGTCAGTCTTCGGGGTCCAGGGGTGGCTTTAGTAAATCATTTTGATTGGATTAAAGCTTCTGAAGCTCTTAATAATGTGAGAGGTCAAAGCGGGTAGATTAAGTGCTTTGTCGGGGGCGGTTTAAGGGCCGCGTCGAAGCTCAGAAGCTTTTCATAGAGCACCTCTCACTTTCGCTCCTTTGTGACCGACGCCGTCACTTTTGCGGAGCTAGCGCTATTGTGCGGCCGTGTCGGTGTCTGCCACGCAGACGGATGCGTGTCGGTTTCCTCTTCTGCTTTGTGCGGAGCTGAATGGAACGGCGGCTCTTAGTAAGTCTTCAGTGCCTTGTTAATGACAATCAAACAGCTGTCGTACATCTCCTCTGACACTGTCAGGGACGTGGATGATGTTTCTTTTGCATTTATAAATAACACACTTCACATATAAAGTTCTTGTTGCTTGTCGTTTTTTGACACTTTTAAGGCTTTGTCATTCCTCTTTGTGATGTGTATATGGCAGACCGCCTGCAGTATTGCATTGTTTTGCGAAAGCAAACTGCCTCCCGAATCTCGCCTCATCTATCTATTTCACAGGGCCGCCTCGGGCTACGTCTGCGTCAGTACTCATTAATTTACATTAACCAAAGTGTCAAAACACGGCCCCGTGGAATCCGCTCGCGATGAAAGGAGAGTCGACACAGGTGTTCCAGAAGAGTGCTAGAGTTCGCTAAACACACCTTTGGCGGATAACGTTGCCGGTCGCATGCGAGCCGTAATAGGACACCAGAATTAACTTCTTCCCATTGTCACTCACGGTTTTTGTTGTTATTTGAATCAGACGATTACACTGAAAAGCAGAGACGGATGACACACAAATAACATTCAGCCTAGTGGCAGATTAGTTTTCTGTGTTATTTTTCCATAAATGTTCCACTTCTTTATTTTCATTTTAGTTTCAGCATTGTCCTGTCAGAGATTTATTTGTGGTCAAAGAACATTTATTGTAGTTATATTTAGATAAATGTGACCCTGTCTGTTAGGTTAAAGTCTCAAAATCAAATGATGAGATAACAAGCATCAAGTTTGATTTCACCTATAAATTTCACTATGATTTCAATCTTTGACATGTCATTACTCAGTCAATATTTAAGATATCACGGTTATATTTTCACAGAAGTTGCTTTACATTATGTAGGATGATTTAATCTAGAAAAATCTAGTTTTAGTAAATCACAAATAATTTACTTTACCTAGATTTTTACAGACAGGATCACAAATTGTGTTCTATGTTAATATCGTTTTAAAATAGCCTATCCTCACAATTTCCTCAGACATTTAACAAGCAATAAAATTACATCTTGGTGTCTATAAAAGCAATTCATTGGCATTCCTCAGGGGCAGCAACCGCATTGGCCACCGCCACAAAATGAAGTAAAGGAATCCCATGACTCTTAATGCTAACACCCTCATCTAAACCAACTTTGCATGAGGTCAGGCTACCCGGGTTACGACCTCTGCCCTCAGGAGGAGAAACTGTTACAATTTAGGATGTACCGAGAGCTCTGCGCCTTTCATCAAATGCATGTTTAACTGTGCCGGGGGAGGTCTGCTCACCGGTATATCATTAACTCTGGCCAGGAAAGAAAGAACGGGGTGTGGCCAATGGAGCTGATGGTGGGACCTTAGCCCCGCCTCCTGCTGAGCCCAACTCACCACACAATATCTGGGCGACCATAAGATTAAGCCAGAGAGAAAGCTCCTTTCACAATTCACACGCCCTTTAGATTGTTTTATTAAACCATTTCAATGGGGATTTCCCCGTCTGCCGACAAGTGGGGTCCAGCCAATGCATAGTTCTCTGTTGCTATGACTTAACTTTGTCCCCACTAATCACTGGCAAGGGCAAATTTCATATAAAATATCGGGGGTCTTTTGTGCACGTAATGCACCGTGACAGTGGCAGCACAATGGGGGATTCAGGGTCCCAGCAGGTAACGGGGACCACTTGCCATGTGAGGGTCCAGCAAAGTTAGCCAGAAGGTGGGCAGCGGGGGCCGACTATTGTCACAAATGATCGGCTTCACCTGTCTTTCTCTCTCAGGTAAAGACCCCCTACCACTACAAAGTGTCTCCATATACGTCTTTCACCCATTTTTATCTGTTTATCCTCTGGATATAACTTTGGCCCCCTCTTCCGCTCCCACCCTCATTTTCTCCCTTCCTTATTCTTCTAACCAAACTGCCATGTCATTGTCAGCCTCATTTGACCTACACTTTATTAGCTTCCTGATCATAAAACATGGGCCACTCGGTGGGCTTAAATTGTAATTGAATGACCCATTCACAGCAGACTATTCATACTTTAAACCACCACGCGATTGAGTTTATGAGTGGAAAGCAGAAGTTGCTAGTTTGACCCGGACAACCAAAGCTCAGCTATTGATCTGCATACCAAATACCAAACTCACTTTCATGACCGTTGTAGAAATTGTTCAGTAGTGAAAACAAAGAAGCATTATAACCAGATTCAGGCACCAAATCTCTTGTCATTTTAATTGGCATTGTGGCGGCATTAGAAAGACTTGTGGCCAATTTTGCAACATCATTATCCCCACCTTGATTTTTCTAACTAGTTGAAACCTGCAACAAAGGAAGACTTGATTCATATTGTCTCCACAGCCATTTCCTCTCTCCTACGAGCACAAGACGGCACACGACCACAGAGTATTTATCAAAATGTACCGAGCTCATTAGCTGTCTCTTGGATGTGCTTTTAAGTTCGCATTGATCCCCCATCAGCATGAATCGCCACAAAATCCCCTGTTAGACAGAATGTTGGAACATTTCTGAGGTTACGATCAACCGATATGTATATTGTTTATTTTTCAAATGAGTTAAAGTTGCACGTTGGGTCTTGCAAAGACAATTCGACAGTGAGTCTTAACCATGAGTAATATAGGTCTGTTTTCCCATTTCAGAGTTGCTTAATTGAGTCTTTTCTAATTATAGACCTGTCATCCTCATACTTACTTCTTATCTGGAAGGATATGCCTGGTCTTCCCTGACTCATGCCTCAGCAATGCCATACAACATTCACAGCGAATTGCCTTTAGCTGCAAAGTCAACCGTTTATGTTCTTATGTGTTTATTAAAGTGGGTTTTTTTTGTGAATATTACATCCCAATCTATAAAAAGCATCTTTTATATAAAGACCCATATGAATTAAAAGTTGTGACTTTTAGTACAAATTTAAATGTATTTGTTTAATAATGTACTTCTTTTAGATGACTAAATTAAATAGCAAAAAATGTTGCACTATACTGATTTTGACAAATCAAATAATTTGTATTATTTTGTAGATTGTATTTAGTAATACCAGATATTAAATTCTTAATTAAATAATCTAATAATCAAACATATTTTCTCTGTCTGCTTCCACAGCCACTAGAGAATCAGCATTCGTCCATGCCATTGCCTCAGCGGGGGTGGCATTCGCTGTCACGCGTGCCTGCGCAGAGGGCTCGGCGACCATCTGCGGCTGTGACACCCGGAGGAAAGGACCGCCGGGCGAGGGTTGGAAGTGGGGCGGCTGCAGCGAGGACGTGGAGTTTGGAAGTATGGTGTCACGTGAGTTTGCTGATGCTCGTGAGAACCGGCCTGATGCCCGCTCCGCTATGAACCGACACAACAACGAAGCTGGACGAGTGGTGAGATTGTTTTCAGCTTTTTTATGCTGCCTAAACTGTGACTGTAACTAAACTGTGGTTTAGTGTTTTTGTAAAAAAAAGTTAAATGCGGGTTCAGGCTGATTTAGGCTGCTAAATAAGCCAAGCGTGCCATTTTTAAGCTTTCTGGTGAAGTTGGTTGACCAATAAAAAACTTATTTGAACACAAAATGGTCTTTTCAGCTGGTGTATTATAGTAACTTTAATAATGAAAAATTAAAAGATTTTACCTGATTTTATTATTTTTATTTTATATACAATTCATTTCTAACATCAATGTTATTCATTGTTCCCCCAGTCAATCTCCGACCACATGTATCTTAAGTGTAAATGTCACGGTCTCTCGGGCAGCTGCGAGGTAAAAACTTGCTGGTGGTCACAACCCGACTTTAGGGTGATAGGCGACTACATGAAGGACAAGTACGACAGCGCGTCAGAAATGGTGGTGGAGAAACATCGAGAATCAAGAGGCTGGGTCGAGACCTTACGACCAAAGTACACCTTCTTCAAGCCCCCGACCGAAACCGACCTTGTCTACTACGAAAGCTCGCCCAACTTCTGTGAACCCAACCCAGAGACTGGCTCCTTTGGCACTCGCGATCGCAGTCTGTAACCTGACGTCACACGGTATCGACGGCTGCGACTTGTTATGTTGCGGTCGAGGCCACAACACCCGAACTGAGAAACGCAAGGAGAAATGCCACTGCATTTTCCACTGGTGCTGCTACGTCAGCTGCCAGGAGTGTACACGAATTTATGACGTCCACACCTGCAAGTAAGTTGCTGTGGCGACCATACCAAAATGTAATTGGACCAGATATTTGGGGATGTAAACACCCGAGAGCCTTTTTTTGTGGTTTCATAAGAAATGAGATGTGAACAGTGAAGTGATTAACAGACAAAAAGAAAGACCCATATAAAGGCTTGGGTCCTTACCCTGACAATTGGGACCCAACGTGCTTTGACAAGACCCTCTAGTTCACTTCCGGAACAGGGTAATCTTTTCCTGGGTCTGATATTGGAGGGGGAAAAGGGCAGGATTAGATTCCTGGAGTCTCTTGAGACCTTGACCAGTTGTTTCTCCAAGAAAAGAACAGAAAAACTTTGAAAGGGAGAGGTTTTGTCGGCATGTGGCAGCAAACCTCAGACAAGAGAACTTCCCCAATGAGATGTTGGGGTTTGCCCACTCAAGTGCCTCTGAAATATGGTCATTTTAACATTGTTAGCAATAGCCTTATTACTAACACAATTAAAGAAGCTATTTGTACCATGTTAATGCAAAGTGCATTCCAGCAAACCTGAATACAAGCAAAACAACTGCTTAACAACTTCCTTCACAGCACATATTACACTTCCTGTTTTTTATGTAAGACCAAACATATTGTATGAACTAATGTATTAGGATGAGTTTATTGTTACTAACTTTAGGTTATGAATGCACTTGTACTTGAGTGAATGTTCATGTGTTGCGTATATGTCAGTGTTTTCCAGATTCTTTTAACACTTTTGAAATGAACATGAATGAATGAACTGGACAATACAGTAGATAGATCAACTAGGTTCAGTGTATCTGTACACAGATCATGCACCGTTCATTAGAACCCATCAGATATTTATATCAAGACTCAATTATCTATTTAAGCTAAAATGAACAAACATTAGACAGTTGAAAATAAAAATGTCAGCACTTCTGTCTTGAAATGGAGCATGAGGTTTATTTGCTTTATTTATGTGTGACAGTATTAATGATATTTCATAGACGTAGAGGTCCATGACATTTCAGCATGAGCATACATATAGCAAATAAATAAAACCAGTTGGCCACTAACATTTTTTAGTCATTCAGACAATACTGCATTGTTAAAATTGACCCTTGTGTAGATAATATCTTGAACCAGTTTTTTGACATCTGTCATTACCAACCATTATCTGTGAATCCATGACCAAAATTAATGTGTCTTTATTCTATTCTAACTTTCCTGATCCACATGAAAGTCAGCAGCATTGTAGAAATGACACTGAACTACCCTCATTTATATGCTGCTAACTAATAACACGTTCCTCGTTATATTTATATGTGATTATATGCTCGTGCATTTGTGTTTCCCTATTTGTCCTCTACATATGTCAGGATGTTTGTATATAAATGTGTCTGTATATGTGCTCTTTGTTTTCTTCTTTCTGTGAAAGACACTGTGTAAACATAGCTAAGAACTAAAATGTGAAGTTTTCTACTAATGGACTTTTGATAGAGTTTGTATTCCTTAACCAAATAGAGATATTGTAATACTTTTGTGAATCCTGTTAAATGATTGCTTATAAAAATACAATGTATGAAATGTACTGATCTTGAGATGCATTGAATATGGGGTTATAAAAATACCATTTTGCATCGAAACAATATGTATGACCAACCTTCTGAGGAATATGTGCAGAATAGCGAACAGTCACTAGGTTTATTTTGCAATAATGACTAGTTGACTGTACATTATTTTGTTCATTATATGGGTACTTGCCAAATAAGTAAGTAAATAGACGTGGAATATTTTATTTGTGTCCTTAGTATGTCATGGAAAAAGAAAGAGACCATAGAGTGCTACGAGACACGAAACTAGCAGTGTACAGAGATTGGTAGCCAGGGACAATGGTCAAATTTACAGCCTCATAAATATCAAAAAATATAAAAAAAAATGTGATAAAGCTATATAAACAATATCTATGATTCTTGCAGAATTATGATCTCATAAACTCATTTGTTGTCTCTAAACTACAAGCCAGTCTAATATTTTATAACAAGGAAAAGGCACAGAGAAAGCCCAGCTTGTAAAATTCTTTGGCAGGAGTTCTTTTTTTAGATCTTTCCATCAAAGAAATGTCTTCAAGTTTTCTCTTGCCTTGAGAATCTCACACTGATTTAATCTCTCATCAATCAGGGATCATTTCAAAGCACATGCCCCATTGAGCATTCCACAAAGCTCTGTTTATTTAACATAATGATCCTCCGCTAACTACAGAATCAATACCTTTTGTTTTTCAACATACTTCAGTGCATCTAAGCATCACAATACAGTCCAGAATACAGTTTGATTTTTATTCTAAACATGGTCTTAAATTCCAAAGTTTTGTACAGACTAGTTCTGTGTGTTTATGGATTTCTAAAGTCTGAGGATTTTTCTATGATTATTTATTTTACTGTATTGTATATATTAGTAAGAGTATATATTTGCTGACAAAAGATTATTACTTGTGAGGAAAATGTTGTTGTGTTGTAACAGTTTTACCTCAGTGTCTGTTGTTGCTGTTGTTTTTCACTGACCACATGGGATGCACTGTATGTCCTGCTTTCTGTTTATAGGATGCTAGCTGTTAATTTTTTATAACCGAATTAAAGAAAATACAAACATCTAATTTTTTTCTTTTTACTTTTGAATGTACTTTTTTGTATTGAAATACCATAAGCGTTTCTATGTTTCTCAACTTGTTTTGCTTCAGGGCACAGATTTCACATTGGACAAATGGCATTCCAGGAACATCCCAAAAAATTTAAAAAGCAGTATAAGGTGAAGCGAGCATGTCCTTCACCATTAACCACACTAAATGGAAGTGCAAAAGTAATTATAGTTTCCACAGAAATGTGAAATAATCCCTCCATCTGCCATTGGTCAGACAAACAGTCTCCCTCAAATCTCATTGGTTGACTCACTGACGTATTCCTTATTGATCTTTGTTTATTTTACATTTCCAGAATTAAAATACCTGATCTGAAGATTATTAAGGATGAATTTATTTACAATATGACCTTAGTGTAACCCTGTCTTATATATAGCACACGGAGTGAGTGGCAATTTGCCCATAACCCATGAAGTGTTTATTCAGACACAAGCTAAATGAAGTCATTTTAAATTTATGACAGCTATCAAAACACTGTATAATGGCAAATCTGCCAACATGTTGACACTCATAAGCCGCTCTATTTTCATCCTTGTGTTTTTTTCCAAAAATGCCACACATTTACAGATATAAGATGCCAAATATACAGTATCATTGCTTCAGGTAGATTATTTTGCATACTCCAGATATTTGCTTTGGCCCTCAAGAGAAGTGAGGTTGTTGAGAAGCTGGTGTTATGTTTAATATTTATTTATGTCTAAATTTTAAACAATTGAATGATTAAAATGTATGAGTAACAACAGATCAGTTCAGGTCAAAATCACAGCACGAGATTTCTCCACCACTAATACAGGATGTTGTGGGTGGTTGCCATGGAGATATGTTTGCTCATATATGTTTATCACTTATGAGTGGTTGTTAGCATGTTGCTAGGGTTTTTTTCTGGCACCACCCCCAAGACATTATGAAATTTATATCCATATATGGCTTGGATTCTTCAATGTAGGTTTATGGGATTTTTTTCTCTGTATCACAAATGTTATGGGATGAGTCAGTGTAATGGGTTTGAAAGATCTTTTACCCTAAGTATGAGGAATAGTTACTGATACAAAAAAATGCACGCTACTAAGTCATTTACAGTATATGCTAGTGCGCCATTAACTTTTAGTATAGACATTCAAAATTTACCGTCTGTTTCTTCCAGGAAAACGGACCAAAAATATTGATGACTCATCATAGACTTAGACCATAGACAATTTTTTGTCCTATAAAATTACATAGAACTTATTGTCTATGTACCACGTCTGGCATGCTGTCAGTTACCACAGACAATAATTTTGACTCGTTTCTTAGTGTGTAAAAACAAACAGGATGAGTTTACAGTAAATACACTTATACGTTTAGCAGGCAGACAGGCAGCACTATAAATAATGTTTAAAATATGCAACCGTACCTTTCAGCTTTTTTCATTCAATAGCTTTCCAGAAAGTCTAAACTCATATATTTTTTTATTTTTATGACATTTTATATTTATATAATTATATATTTTTTTAACATTATATTTGTTTGGTATCCACATGTGTTTTGACAAAAATATGAGCTTTACATTTTTGTTTTAAATGCTTGCCCGCTACACTTTCATATTTATAGTAAACATATACGTCATCCTTTTATACTCACATGTCGAAATATTATATATATGCCATAGATAAAGTAAATACTAAAAAGACTTAAAAAAAAGAATTTTCATATTTGGCACTAAAGGTCCATCGAAATACCAAGAATGTCTGTGATGTTAAGAAGAGTTTGGATTACCTGTAAATAAATCACAGTGAACGGCAATAGTATTACTGTCACAGCAGGCTGTCTTTAACAGATACTGAATGAACTAAGACCATGTACAGGCCTTTAAAGAGCTTAGGGGTCATTATAGCATCGGTCTATATGGAATCTGTCCCCCAGTGATTCAGCATCTCACTAAGAAAAGCAAACCATCCAATAAATAGACCAGATTAAAACTTGGGCTAGTTGTCAGTCTTGTCTACAATTAAAAGCTGGGAACGATCCACACGGGACACAAAAGCATCATTCTTTCTCGAATTTGGTGCGAGCAAAAAGGAAGGAGGAAAAAATCCTTTATAATAATTTGATTCTTTTGAGAGCGCTCAGGAGCCAGCTTAGTTCTTCTGAAGACAATAAGGGCCAAAATTCTCTGTGGTGATAAAACTGCAGCACTGATAGGCCGCTGAAGCAGATTATAGGCCAAAGTGAATAGGGCCCACCAATACTAGGGGCTAAGCAAGGACCCCTGATAACTCATTCTTCCTGTCACAATGTCCCTGCCAGAAGCTAGGTCTCATTATCGCCTTTCCCCACTGTTTTCAAAAAAATATTGACACACACGGCCCCCTCATGAGCGGATGGTGGGTAGTGCTTTTTCAGGGTCTTGTCATTGTGGACTCATTAACATCCTATCTTATTCCCTCGCTTGTCAATCAAAAGACCTAAGTATACCAATTCAGAGTCACACTCTTAAAGACAGAGAGTAATGAAATTCTAATGTTCTTAAAATCACCAAGGAGACTAAAGTAAGCCAATCACAGAAAGTTATCATTCCTAACAAAAGTCGTTGAATCTCCAGGGTGACTTAATTTCAACACCTGTTTGGCTAAAGATATAAAATTTCTAATAGCAATTATAGGTTAAGAATGTAAGGTTTACTATACTTTGTATATTTATATTTATATTTATATTTATATTTATATTTATATTTATATTTATATTTATATTTATATTTATATTTATATTTATATTTATATTTATATTTATATTTAACTGGCTACATTTTTTCATAGTATAAAAACACAAGCCGCAATAGTACACAATGAGTTAACCCTAAAACTTTGTGTTTTATACAGTGCAAAATTCAAAACAAAAACAGCTGTAAAAAAAACAATACATAAAATATTTTCATATTTATATAATTCATTATGGCCTATTTATATGGATTTTTAACAGTGTACATTATTGTCAAATAGCCAAGACAGACCACTCCAAAATGTTAAAGATAAGACGCTTAAGCTCTTTATTTACTTTTATTTATACAGATTACTCTAAAGGACTGTATGAGCAACTATTACTTTTTTAAATATATATTTTTTTAAATATCTGGTAAAGTGTGTTACAAAAGAGTTACAAAAACAAAATGTATATTCATAATCATGCTGGAGCAGCAATTTAAGTGAATTACATTGTGAGATATGGCATCCCAAGCATTGATAAACACTAATATTGCTAAACTTTGTAAACAATTGGTGAAAGTTACGAAACTGCTTATATGGTTTATGTCACTCTCCAAGTCCTTTGTTTCTGTCTCACACCACAGACAGGGAGAAACCAGAAAAAAGGGGCCGATTCGCAAACGGGCCGGAAATGCCAGTAGCCGAGCGCCTCACCCTCAGGCGTAGGGAAATTGTCTGCTTTCACAGAGCAAAAACCCACCTAACAAGCTTGTCACCAAGGTGAGAGCAACCTAGTTAGCAGGTAATTGCCTGTAGAAGACTTGTCAGCTCTACTGTGGGAGACGGCACTCGAAGAGTGTGAGAACTTTGACACAGTTGAAGTGGAACCGCCCAATAACCATATAAATAGAAGACAATGGGCCTAATTGCAATCAATGACCTCCACCTCTACTGTCTTTATGTTCCTACTTTTCGTTCGCCGTCGAGCTTCGGCAGACTTTTACAACATCATCTCAATGCATCTGAATGCAGAGGATCTCGTCTGCATCTCAGGAGATACACAAGGTGGATTGACAGACAGGCTCTTGGGCGAACGTTAAGAGCTGGAGGAGATACAAAAGTCACACCTCTGTTCAAACTGTCCTTGTTTTCGCACGTGATCGTCTTTTGATGTCTGGAGATTTCAGAGGTATATGGGGCAAAATTGCAGTTAACAGCGTTATGGGTTTCAGCTGGACTCTTGAAGGACAACAGAAACGTGCACGAGTAGGTGCCAGTAATATGTGAGAGTTCAATAATGGGGTACAATTAAAGGGAGTGTAGTTTAGCACCTCCCAGGTAGCATTTTTAACATATTCTTACTTAATCAAACAAAAATATAGCACAGTACAGTAAGGAACAATAACATCTAATAATGTAGGAACCAAATCGGTCACAACATTTTAATTAAAAAACAAGAAATTATACATGCATAAAGATATTTTGGATATTTTTACACTATTAAGGATTATTTCATTTGAACAAATAACGTGTCACAAATAGGAGTCTTAGCCAACATAAAAAAAGGATCCAGATTTATTCAAAATAACAAGAAAAATGCAAACAAGCAAGAACTAAGAATATGAAGTGAACAAGACCACACAATGAACAAACAAACCACAATTGGATTTGTCCATTTTTAAAAAGTTTTCAGAACATTACAAGCTTTGATTTAAAGTATCTGAATCTAAATCAGAAAAAAGACTGAAGTACTTGACTTCTTTCTTTAAACAATTTTAAAACAAACATTAAAAATGACTCATTAAATGACATTTCTTTACAAAAGCATTTATCATCTCATAACAATTTCAAATGGTGTGTCTTGAAAGTTTTTTTTAAGCAATTTATCTAGATTGTTTTCTTTGTGTTTTATATTTTACCTTCAGTTTGTTGGTGTTGTGGGAGGTTTCAGCAAGTCTTACTGGGGTGTTGGATGAATGACTATGAACAGTATCTAATGAGTATGTTGGAAGCCAACACATGTTTTTTTCAGTAACGTGTCATGTTTTGACTGCCTGCTCCATTTGAAATCACTCAAAAGAAACCAGAGCTTCAAACCCCTGAATGTATCATTAAAATGTTGTTGTCATTGTACTTCTTATTTTGGCCACTAGATGAGATGAAAACTGAAGCGGCGTTATTCTTTGTCACAAATATCACACCACATCTATTCTTGATAGAAGTAAATATTGCTTGTTGCCCTTTTTAAGCCACTTTTAGAGGTTAACAACAAACTATTTGATTTGTAGACACAAAAAAGCGACAACCTCTGTGTTTATATGCAAGTTTTTATACATAAAGTGTCAGTTCATGTGGAATGCTTTACCTGTGAGAACGAGGTACAGTAATTTAATTCACTTTTTCACCCCAAATCCATCGTGTGGACGCCACGGCTACGACCCTCACCCTGCAGTGAAGTGTGCTTAAATCAGCATAAGTATATCAATGACAAGGTGACTGCAGGGTGGGATGGAGGGGGTGGAGGAGAGGGGTTATCATTAGTGAAGCCCACTGCTGCTGTCCACGGCTAGTTCCAGTAATTACTGCACAAAGGCTGCTGTTCGCCGTCCCACTGTTTTTCCCACACAGGGCAGGCACAGAATTCCAAGTGGCCTCAGACTTGCAATCTCCTTGCTTTAACCCGGGCAAATTGCTAAGCTTGACCATTTTTCAGAGCACTGTAATTGCATTTTAGTGCTGTTTTTATTGGTGCCGGCTTGCCCAGATCCCCAAACCCCCCACGCTGACCACTGAGCACAAAAAAAGCTGCCACACAACACAGGGCTGAATAGACAGTAAATAATTTGTGTATTGGGAGGTTTTAATTAGGAGTTAAATTGGTATTAATAAAGAAAAAATGCATCTCTTTATTTATATATTAAAAGAGAGAGAGAGATAAAAAATAAAGGTAGACACGGAGAGTAAGACAAAAACTTAGTGGTTAAAATGGTTATTAAACCATTAAATTAAACCATTTTAATTAAATGAATCACTTTATTATAACAATGAAATTAAAGGCATTAATTGGTTGAATTCCAACATGTGATATGCTATGATCATGAATATATTCAAATAATTTTTTCCACTCCCATGCAGCATTCTCATAGAGGGTGGTGTTGGTTTTGGTCCATCTAAATGTGAATGTTTAAGTCCATCTCATTAAAAGACTGAAAGAGATCTAATTTTGTTTTTGGCTCCATCAGCTGTTCTTCTTTCTTAAGTGTCTGTGCTTCTCATGGATGGCACAGTTACATTCCAGAGCTGGACTACCAAACAAGTGCTGTTTGCATTGAATAGAAACGACAGCAGAAAACTGAAATGGCCGCAGGATTAAAGGATCTGAACAGGATAAAAGGATAAAAGATTCTTGGTGTTATCCATTTTAGCTTCAAAAATGGAGAGTCTTAACCAGGATTTGAGACCTCTCAATGCTTAGAGCCTTTATTTCAGCCAGACTGCTTTCATTAGAACATGGCTGTGCAATTTGTAATGATCTTTTTTTGTATTATGATCTCTCAATGGGTAAACGAATTAGAAAAATAAAAAGTGCAACATTAAACTAAAAAGTTTATCTATGCAAAATTTACATTACTCCTGTTTCATATTTCAGTTGTTTTTAGCTTGATGAGCTATTAATAAGTTATGCTTGACAAAGCTTTGTATAACATTTTAAAACAACTAAAATAGCCTATAAAACTTAAATCTGAATTAGATCTGAATTTCTGGTCTTAAGTTTTAAAAATCATATGTACTATAACAGAGATTCAGAAAAAAAATCTCAACGTGCAGCAGATATCCAGCCCTGAAAGTAGCAGTGCATGTCAGAAGGACAAGTTAAAACTGAGGATTAATTTTGGGTTACTGTGTGCAAAGACCCAATTTCGAATCAGTTACAGCATGCATAAAAATTCCTATGAACCTCCAAATGATTTTGCTTCTCCCGAACATCACTAATGGTGCATTTCATGCAGATTTAAGTGCATATATATATCTTTCAACCGTGCCTGGGCTAACATTCCACCAGTTCAATCACACACACATAATGTCCCTGAAAAGGCCTTTAATGGTAGAAGCAGCCCTTGTAATTACGTTGTTCAGTCTCTGCTGTAATCTGTGCGGTAACCGGTATAGCGCTTCTCATTCATAGTGGCCTGACACCTTTGACCCCACACGCAGTGTGTCAAACAGCCTTTTAGAGGGGCTTAATAAAGCCAAATGACGAGTCTTCTGAGACGTTACCGCACCGCCGTGTCAGACGGCAATGAGTGGTTGTTGCCGCCTGCCAGGTACTGAGGTATTTTATTTAGCCCTGAGGAGGACAGGTGCGCTCTGCAGCAGCACGAGAAAGAGAATGCCAAAGGTCTTCAGGTTGGAAGCTACCACAGGTGTTGGCGTGCAGACAAGACATTGCATTAACGCAAATATGAATTGTTCCATTATCACAGAGTATTTCAGTATGTCCTCATTTATTTGCGCTGCGTTTTGATTCTGATAAAAACAACAGGAGGCTTTAAGTCACGGGCGAAACTCTTACTATTGCGTTATCGTGTTCCTGAACTGTCAAAAGTGATGCATACTTCACAATCAATAGGCTAACTCTGCCACAAATGTAGGATTACATATAATTAAAGAAATTATGCCCATCAAGTAGAAAAGCCTCTCTCTGGGGATTTGATCGTATCAAAAGAGACACTGGTGTGATGTGAAATGCAGTGAGGAGACACGCCTGGACCACCTTAGAGCGATGAGCTCTCTGACGCTTTGAGAGGTTCTTTAGATGGTTAAACTCACTTTAACCCCATTAGGGGAATTCGGCTGCCGTGTCTGAGTCTTCATTCTGAGAGGACGCAAACCCGTGAGGCAATGGTGGCTTATGGATCTACAATGAGAGACACTGTGCCAAGTGGAGCTGTTTCTCATGTTAAAGGTCTCCAGGTCTGCGTCAACGCTTCATAAACAATGCTGGAAGGGTGGCACTGATTCACCTCTTCATCTACTTCTGTGGGTAATATTTAAATGGAGTCATATCATAAACAAAATTATTTAAAAAATTATTTATTATTATTAGTTGTTTTATCCCTGAAGTCCTCTTTTTAATGTTTTAATGATTTTGTACACAAATAAGTCCTAGTTTAGCTTTTCATGACCTTTTTTACTCTTACAGTACAGTATGCATAGAGAATATACATTTTTTGCTACTGTACCTTACATGTTATATCTGGGCAACTCCATGCAAATGTCAACCTTACCATTAAAAAAACTCATGTTTACCAAAGGTTTTCATCATACTGATAGCTCAGATGTCAATATTTAGTGGATTAAATACATGTGACACCTCTGAAAGCAGTTTCTTATGTTTAAAGCACGATTTTTCATAATCAGATAAAGTGCTGTTTTTAGAACTGTCACATCCATAACAGTTCATATTCCTCATAAACGGGCAAATGACAATTAAAATAAAATAACTATTTGATGTTTTTTGAAGAGTCATCCCTTCTCCATTTGTTGGATATTATTGCTTCTGGTTTGTGCATTTTAATTCACAGAAGTATGTTGCTTTCATAGTAAAATAAACTAATTTATATGAAAAGATTGCAAATTTTAGGATTTGACCCATTTGAGGAAAAATGACCTATTTAGGATATGACCCATTTTGCCTTGTAGGTCTTCCGAACCAAGTTTGGAGTTGTGAGAGGAAACTCAGCATCCGATGACCTAGAGAATAATTGCGAAGGCTGCGCACGTTTCTTGACGTGACTACGGAAGTGTCTCAAAATGCAATGTAAATCCCCTTACCGACCTTTCAGGCTATCAGTAATCACTACACAAAGGTGATTGGCAGGCGACACTGAGAAGCGCATTTATACTCGCCGTACCCAGCCCCTCTCAACGTTGACCCCTACTGTGCGAGGCGTGGGGTAGAGTGCCCAACGACTCCTTCTGCCAACAAGGCGAGCCAGAGAGGAGAGGGGGGCGTGGTCATCATATTGTTTGTTTCCTAACCTGCAGCTCTTAAAGATCTTTGTAGCACAAACTCAGAGAACAGAGGGGTGCTTCCACGTCTTGTGTTGTTTGTCGAAAAGCTACACGCTAACTCGCTTCCCGTCATGCGATTAGGGGAGTTTCATCGTTCCCACCCCCTGGTCGGTTCTTTACAATGGAAACAAACACTGATGCACTTTTGCTATTGTCATCATTCACATTATTATTATGACAGACACGCCTAGCGCACCAGGCGGTGAGTTGCTTCACCAAAGTTCTCAATTGACAAAGCCAGCGCGGCTCGCATTCTGCACCCCAAGCTCATGTCAACGCGTACACATTCTCCCACAAACCCACTGAAGAACAGACTGTTCTCACACTGTGCAATATTCTGCTCTTCAGGCCTCGTCTCAGAGGGGAAGGTGGTTGTACCCTACTGAGCTGCAAGCCCCACTTCCTACTGAGAGGCCCGTTTTGTCCCTTGGCGGTCTTCCTCCATTGAGGCAGCGCTCTATGCTACCGATACACAAATCTAAGGGGATTATCTTCTTTTTTGTGGTGAATGACCCTATAAATAAAACCTGCAGCACAGATTTATGAGCCCGTCCAGAACTGTTTGCCATTCTACATATTTGTCCTTTATCTTTAGCCATTGTTAGTCCCTACTGCTAATTAATCTATTAGGATGAGTGGCAAATATGTGTGTTATATATTCATCTCACTGACAAAAAGTGGTCAGAATTCAGTGAATTCATTTAATATACTTCTATTGGGGAAAGTTACAGGGCTTCAGAGAAGATTTTAAGATGTCTCAAACCAGCAACCTTTGAGCAATAACATACTGGAATGCAATATGCAGTAATTGTAAAAAAGAATCAACCCCTGTTCATACAAAAGAAAGCCATTGGTACCAGTAATGGAATTACATTTTTTTATAATATTCTACTATTTTGTAAGACTTTTTGATATATTTTCAGAGAGTGTTTAATTGCTGCTAGGTTAACTGTGGATAGTACACAAACTTGTATATCACACAATGATGACGACATGAAAATGTCTTACACACTGTTTCCATAACAGTGCACATCAAAGTGAATCCAGTGGCTTTAGTTGTCTTTGTTGTTAAAGAAGCAGCAATGCGACTTCAACACGGATTTGACAAAAAGCCATACAGGTGTTTTGCTGAAAGTAAACCTGTCAAAATCTCACCCTAGTATCTGTTCCTGTTGAACTGTGGGAGGAGGATGCAGCTATTGTCACTAATTCCAGTTCGTTCTATTTCTCTTTCACTCTGAACAGGACTTTGTTGAAGTTGGATCTGGTTCACTTGATCTTGTTAAGTGCTTTTATTAATATAGCTCCGGGATATTGGCTTTGTTTAACTACACTGTCTGTTTTCATGATATTACAAAACTATGCTGTTTCTTGCAACTGTTTGTCCAGTAAAACTGATCTAATTTTGCCACTGAAACCTTGATTGTTCTGTTTGTTTGTAATTATTTATTGTTTTGTTGTTGAATTACTAATTTCACATCCAGAAAGCCAAAGTTTGTTTATACATACTGCGGTTGTTATACACACATATATTCTTCAGCTGGTAGACAGGTGAGCTGCTAGAGGTGTTTTAATGTACATACATTATCTTTTAAAATAACCCTGATAAATATTATTTAATTCAAGCATAAACTCAAAATGCTATTGCTAAAAATTTACTTATAAAAGTGATTCAATTCTTCAAAACTGACAGCCAATTTTTTAGCTGCCCTCAAAATATAGTCAACTAAAATTGTTCAGCAAAATCTATACATTCTACTTAAACCTCAAAAGTAATATGAAATTGTTGACCATGTTGGATTTTAAAGAATAAATCAATTAAAACGGTATCATACATATACATTAATGCTTACGTATAAAATATATAAATTACATATAAAAAACATACACTTTTTAGTTTGGTGTAAGAGTTTAAATATATCGTAGTACTCACTGTAAAACTGCGCAGATGTCATGTTCTCGTTACGTCCATTTCTTCATTATTTTCATGTAGTACCTGCTGTGATCTCGCTATACTGCCCCCTCTGGTGGACGGATTCCTTTACTGCTCATACATCCTGCAAAACGAGTGCAACAACTTCACATAGATGTGCAGTGTAAGTTTAATTTAATTGTAAACCATTTTATAATTGTAATGTGCGTATATATTGATTTTATTGATCTCTATTCCCCTACTTTTTCAATATTGTCACTGCCTATTGATAAAACTACAACAAACAGTACTTCATACTGTGGTCACATCTCTTTCTAAACTTATCTCAACCAGGCAATCACACAAAGAAATGTATTGAATTTTAGGTTGCATTTTCAACATCGGTCGAGAGCTGGTAGGTTTGATCTCAAGTCGTTGTTCCATGTTCTTGCAGCAGTCTACAGCATCCACATGCACCTGCCATTAGCAAATACACAGGATGCATTGTGCTGCTTCACTGCAGTGTTAATATTTCTGTGCCAGCGTGGAGGAGAGTGAGAGCTGAGGTCTCAAACCTCCACCCCCAGAGGTTTAGCAGCTGTGAGGGCAGACTTGAGAAACACCTCATGAAAAGCCGGTTGTCTGGGGGAATCTGCTTTCAACACAGTCTGATGCTATTCTAACCAAATGAATATGTGTCTTTGTATGAAAGAGATGCAATGAGTGGAATATTGAGTACATGAAGGGAAATAATCTATTTTAGCTAATGGTGCTATAAGAAACACTCGGTAATATAGTATTACCACAAGACACAATCCGGTACACTTACAATTAATAACAAAAATTAATCAAATGTATAAAAAAACAATAAAATTACATTACTTGAATAATTATTGTAGTCCGTAGTGTAGTACCAAACCTGACCTACAGAGTTCTCTGCTACCTTTCACGCTCTCTAACGGAAGTGACGCGCTACGCACTGACGTGGCCGGAAATCCGCCATCTTGAGAAAGGAAACGCCTCGTAGTACAAGAGGAAACTTGTACACTGTAAGTATTAAATAACTTACTTAACTTCGACACGAATGTTTATTATGGAAGTTTTATCATAAGAAAAACAAGCGGTTAAACAGTAGTTGTTAACATTTCGCTTGTGGGAAAGATTACTGCGAGATTGTCGGAGTTAAATTGAATTGAAGCTGTTCAGATTTGTGTCTATGACAAAGGAAACAACAAACTATTGACTTCAGTTAACTTTATTGTTAAATAATACTATTGTTTCGATTACTTAGAACAACCCACTGTGTTTAGTTGCTTTAATGAGAATTTTTAATATTTAGATACTTTTGTTACTGTTGACTTCACCATTTGCACAAAACCTATTTAATCAACGTATTATTGATTATGATCTATATTATTTACATTTTAATGTGGGTTATATTGCAATAAAGGCTTTACACAGTATTTTCTTATTCTGTGCCAGTTTGTTTTAATTTAACAGTCCTGTTATCCATCTGGAGAATCATATATCTTGGCAGATTTCTCTTATCTCTGATAAGGTGAACTTTGCCAATATATTAACTAATTTGCTTACTGCCAAATTATACTTTAAACTATTTAAATGTACATGTTTAGGAGAATTAGGCTGTTGATTTCTTGATTTTTCTGTTTAGTTTCAGCAGAGTGAAAACAACATCTGTCAAACATGGGCAATATATTCGCAAACCTCTTTAAAGTCTTTGGCAAGAAAGAGATGAGAATTCTCATGGTGGGTCTTGATGCTGCTGGAAAGACAACAATTCTTTACAAGCTGAAGCTGGGAGAAATAGTTACCACAATCCCAACTATTGGTATGTGATTAAAGTCTATATTGTTATTGTGTAAAAAGAGGAATGCATCTGAAGATGTTATTTATATTTTCTATTCAAGGTTTTAATGTGGAAACTGTGGAGTACAAGAATATAAGTTTCACTGTTTGGGATGTTGGCGGTCAAGATAAAATTCGCCCATTATGGCGTCATTACTTCCAGAACACACAAGGTAAGATTTTACCTAGTTTTACAGTGTATAATGTTTAAGAGAATTCCAGCCAAGGGTTTGTTTTAGTGCAAAAAAACAGATTTTTTTTACTGTATTTAAAGACTGATGATTTAGTTTTACATTAATACTATAATATACAATGTAAATTCTATAATATTTTGAAATAATATGAAATGAGCATGCACATTAAATCTAGAAAATCCATTGTAATCCATCTGTATTGCTTCTGTTGGTCCATTTATTTGATTTGATCTCGTTCTAGGTCTGATCTTTGTTGTTGACAGCAATGATAGAGAGCGTGTAAATGAGGCACGAGAGGAACTCATGAGAATGTTGGCCGAAGATGAGCTCAGGGAAGCAGTCCTGTTAGTGTTTGCCAACAAACAGGTAACAACAGCTTCACATGGTTGGGTGTAGCAGTTCATTTATTTTCAATTGCATGTTCCAGATCTTAAAAATTTTTGTCCAACAGGACTTACCGAACGCCATGAACGCTGCCGAAATCACGGATAAGCTGGGGCTGCACTCACTTCGGCACAGGAACTGGTACATTCAGGCCACGTGTGCCACCAGCGGCGATGGCCTCTATGAAGGACTCGACTGGTTGTCTAACCAACTGAAAAATCAGAAGTGATCACCTCACTGTACTGTACTTTCTTCTTAGATCTTCTCAACACTTGCTTTACTTTTACGTTTTTAAACAGTCGGTGGCAGAAGCTGCACTCGATTCATATACGATTAACGCAGAAGCCCAATGGGGGAAAACATGCCACGAAAGACACAACGCTCTTGTGGTTATTGTACATAGTTGTGTTCTTGTTATGAGGCAGCTGTCTGAGCACCATTATGCAATATAGACTTAGACTTTTATCGTTTCTTTCTATCTTTTTTGTTGTTTGAGTCATTGGACGAGGGGAGTTTTTAAGAACACCGGTCAGATATCATTTGAATCTTGCACATGTATTATGTATTGTGCTTATATCTCTTACATGTACTGTAAACAAAACTGTTTTGTTTGTCTCAAACTAAGTACAGGAAATCAAACTGTACGGACACTACCTGTACAATTATGGTTCAGTTTAGAGGAAGAGAAGCCAAAAAATTTACACTGTTTTTTGGGGCAAAAGTTGACATGACCTCAAGCTTTACTGTCAGAATACATAAGGAGCCATAGGTGTGATGTCTTTAAATGGTAAACCAGCTATACAAAGAAACTATTCCTACACATTTTCGTTTCTGTCTGTTGTCAGACTCCCAGTACATAGCTGTAAACTTTTTTGTGTGTGCATGGGAGAACCCTTGATGTGGCTCAGGTTAAGGTTTATAGCAGGGTTAAATTTCACAAAATGTCAAGAATATGTCCAGGTCATATGTTACCCCAAAACTAAAAAAGCGTTTGCTTATATATAGCAAGTATACATTTCATATTGTTTCTTCAGCAAATGTCACTTCAAACTTATTTTCTTTGAAAGTTTTAAGAGTTTTCTTTTTTATTTTCTTGAAAGAGTTTTAAGGGTCTTGCTGAAGTACATGTATACTGTTAATCTAGCCACCACTAGAAATAAACAACAACAACCTCATTTAAGCAACTTGTAACTTAATAACCAAGCAAGTTCTGAATTTTGATTTTGTTTGATTTTCTAAGAAAGAGAAATTTATGTTATTCTCATGCTTTTGTGGTCCTGAACAACCCTCTCAATGAGAATGTAGCATGTTATTAACAATATGTCATTTGCATGAGCTTTCTGTTTCATGTATGAGAGTCTGTTTCCTCCTGGTGCCTCTTCAGAGACATCCATTTAAGTAAAACAACCTGAATGTCCACTCACATGGTCATTATTCAAGCAATATTAGAGCTAATGGCTTAAATCCACTGTATACAATTATTTATCTTTGTTTTCTTTTTCCTGATTAACCTCTAATTTGATAGACACTGATTGCTACGGATTGAAAACTGTATGTGAATTCTTTTGTCTGATAAAGTAACTCTTAACATAAATGTCTTTTTAAAAAATTTTCATTTGACAGAAATGCACTGTAATTAAAGATATTAGTGTACAACTGGACTTACTGTTGTGTTGTTGTTTTTTAATACAAAAATTGTTATTGACTGCAATGGTATTAAGAATGATTTTATTCTAGGTAATAATTCAGACATCTTGCCACTCCACACAATAATGTCCATAAGAAATTGCCTATTATACCACATTTTAATTGTTTTTTTAAATAATTTCGCTTAACTTTACATTTAGACAGTAGAAAATGTATATTTCTTTTTGGAAAGTGTATTTATATTTATATAAGTTTTAAAAAACAAATTATTTCATTACGTTTTACCTTAACATTTTAACTTTTATAGATACTTATATTTTTTATTAGAAGTGGTCAGTTTTTATTGTTAGATTGCCTAATGTGATTGAAAGCCATTCAAATTTGCTCATTTGCAAAAATGTATATTTATTTATTGTTAAATAAAATATTTCACAAAAAATGGACATTATCTATTACCAAGAATGTTTTAAAACTGATACAAGAGATCTGTTAAAATGCAGAGGAGTTATCATCTGATAAATAATCTCAAAATTGCCAAATGTTGGTTGATTTATAATTCTGTCAGTAGTTATTAGTAGTGAGTTCTCTCAGGAAGGTGTTCCAAACACCCATATTTGACAATGTAAAAATTAAGTTATTTAAAGGCTTGTATACAGACAGGTGTGTTCTAAGTAAAGAGCAAGAATAAAGATTAAATAATTGAAATTCACATGAAAGTTAAAAACTCAGGATTAAACAAAGACAAACTGTAAAAGTATTTTACATAAAAAGACCCTCTCTGATATATGACAGCGTGTTTAGGGGAGGGTAGACTGTAAGTGTGCCTGGTGTGAGGGTGTTCTCTGGTGTCTCGCTGTCATTAATTCTCCACCGAAACATCCTCCGGCTCTCCAAACACCTCCCTCGCCTCACAGCAGAAGCACTTTAATAAGTGACAAATAGGATCGGCCGGGCCTGTGCAGTCAGCAGGTTGGAATCAGGCGCCGGGGTGCTCGGCCCAATGAGGGGGAGGGAAAGCAATCTAGGACAACGTTCCTTTGGCCCGATTAGGCTGCCATGGATAATGCAGCCAAGCCAGTAATACATGGTAGGGAAGACATGATGGTGGGAAAAGGAGGGGCGCAGCTCTCCACTGCTCCCTCTCGTTGGCTCTCTTACAGGGTGGCTTTTGTTCAGCCCACTCCTGCTGTTCAGGCAGCTTGGGGTTTGTGTGTGGCACTCGGGCCATCCCCGGGCCTGGATTTTTGCACTTGTCTTTTGTCTGCGCTTTGCTCTTTTCTCGCACGGCCCCAGGTGCCAACCAACAGAATGCCGCCTTTCACGGCAACTCAATGCAAATGCAAACACTCTGCTCTATTATAGCGGCAGGAGTACATTCCAGCAGTCAGGAAGCAGAGCTCAAAATGAGGACAAAATAGATTGAGAAAACAATATCTGGAGTATACAGGTTTTGAGAGAACATGGCAGATGAAATCGAGCCTTTTACAATGTGTTGTAAAAATGGTTTATTTCACAAAATATTTACAGTAATAAAAATGTGATTCTGATTGGAATAACCGGTGGTGACACCTGCTACATGTTTAACCATGTCATGTTTTTTATACACAACAAGGAAATAATTTTAAGGATAAAACTTATAAATCATGTCACCCCAAACTTGAAAGACGTCATTCTTAATAATGCAACATGCTAAGACACCGGATACAGTACTTTTTCATTGTATTACAAAAAACACAATGATAGGGTGCAACACATACAATGATGTATAAAAGACTGAATATAATGGAAATATTTGTTTATAGCATCACTGTAATGAGAATCTGTGTGATAAATTTAAAAATAATCAAAATATCTTAATCCTAAAAATTTCTTTAAGCAAAATCAAATTTCTTTGGGGTGAATGATGATCCTGACATGTTGAAAGATTGTGTGAAATTAACAGGGATGTGTTGCTTATATAGCTTACTTAAACTAAGCTAACCTAAATAAATGCAGTTGTATTTGAGTCCAGAATGAGAATAATTTCATCTGACAGTTTTCCTCTACATTACCAAGACATTTAGTTGGAAGTTACCCAAAAACAAAGTGTGCTGCATCTCTAACTGTGCCCTGCCAGGCCTTGTGGCCTTAATTGACCTGAGTTTCACAGAGGGGCTGCTCATATCCTTAAAGGGGGAAAAGGGGGCTCAAGGGCATCACTCGTCTGAGTCGGTGTCGTGGCGCCGCCGGTGGCTTTGTGTCGGGGATCCTCGCCCGGCACGGTGGCCGTCAGAGGACGAGTCCGTGTCGTGCCGTCGGCGGCGGTGCTGGTGAGAGGGGGTCGGTGTCCTGCGGGCGGCCTTTGGCCCCCCTCCTGAATGGCTGTCACGGGCTCCGGCTCCACTCTGACTGCTTCTTGATGGATTAGGACCGTGGTGGTCTCGGGGGTCTTTTCTTCGCCTGGGGAGCACAAAACACACCTAGACAATCATTTATTCCAGGGTGAGTCTGGGAAGTTTGCTTCTGTTTGTAAAGATGGGAGGACCGTAATCCAAACACTGTGACTGTCTACTGTCATAACCATAGAGACATTGATACATATATTTACTTAAACATAATTAGTTTTCTGTAGCACGACAACTTCACTTCGTAGTTCAACCAAATTTTTATAATACAATATTTGAGTATGTTAAGCATATTTATACTTTCTAACGCATAATCAACAGGAAGTGTCCGTGAGCTACATCCATGTACATTATTGTAAATCATTCACTTGTGAGTTTCCATTGCAGTTTAGATGCTTAGAAGATGGATGAGGATGGATGAGGTGGCAGCAGGCAGTAGGCAAAAACACAGCTAACTAGATTTTGAAACATAGCTATATAGTTTAAAACAGATAACATTTTAAAATGAGACTGTCTAATAAACAACATGAACCTTTTTATCTGTATCTGAATAAACTAATTTACTGAGAGATGTATTGCATTAAAACAATTAACAAAAATAATGATTTGGCGCCCTCTTGTGCACCATTATCACCAATCACAAACGAAATGAATATTGATACAATAATGAGCTGCATACCTTTTTCTATCTATTTCAGAGTCAGAATCTGAGGACGAGTCCCTTCTGTGATGTTTCTTTTTCTCTTTTTTCTTCCTTTTCTCTTTCTTACTCTTCTTTTCCTTTTTGCTTTTCTTGTTGGTCTCAGATCTGTAATTAACATCAGGATTCAACATACAACAAATAGAAACAAGAGGAGACAAAGAAATACAAATGTCACTGTCCCTTTACTAAAATATTAGTCTGTTACTACATTATTCTAATCAATAATCATTTAATACATGGCTTTGGGCAATAAAAGAGTTCACATGTATTAATAAAAACCAACTTATAGTTTCATTTCATTTAGGAGTTCTCCAACAAAGTCATGATAGCTACATTATACCTTTTATCTCCATCATGTCTGGTAGTCTCATCTGGCATTTTATTGGTAGGTTCTTGTAGTCCAGCCGTTTTGTGATGCTGAAAAAACAACATAATATATACATCATTTTAGTGTTAATACACTATTCTGAAAACTAAATTAGCTTTAAAACAATTGTCTACATACCGTAAAAACAGGTAAACCCATTTTTACTGCTTCTTTTTCTTGCTTGGATAACAACACTCCTTTATGCCCAGCCCTGATGGACAAAATCAACAGTCTCATTATGGTATCAGTTGCACATGAGGTTAAAATATAGTTGTTTGCATTATTAAATACAGTAAAATAAGCATTGTTAATGTCTGTGTTTTACAACCATTTTTTTTACGTCTGCTCCAACGCAAATCAAACACACATGAACTTTTTCGATGCTTTACCTGGAACTTCCGAGCCCAGAGACCCTGTCCACATCACGTTCATCTCCGTCACCTTCTCTCCTGCACACATCTGCTAGATCCTGTCCACAATCACAAACACAGAATGTTACAAAACACATTACAAATGATTAAAATGCCACAGATGATGTTCACAAATACAAACCTCTTTGGTAAGACCAGTTGGTTGTCGTTTGATTGTTTTATGGCCCCTAAAATAGAGGAGACAGGAAAATTAACAAATGTATGTATGTATTTTATTTTGCATTTCGCTGATCAGTCAAACACCACTTACAGCGCTGCCATCATGGCTTCATGTTCTGCCTCCCGTACTGCTGCCATCTCCTGCTCTTTAGACGGAGGTTTGACACCTTTTTTATCTTTGGAATACCATGTCAAATCCTTGCCTTTCTGCCAGCGGCCAACAGGTGCCATGAGGGAATTCCCTTTAAAAAAAAAACAAGACCTTGAACAGGCAATTAAGATTTTCTCATCAAATTATATATCAAAAATTCAATTAGAAATGACAAGGCATAAAAATAAGTATTTTAAATGACAAAAAACTGCGTTCCTAATTCCAAAGGATGTTATTGATCACCTAACTAGGGTAAAAAGCTGAGCAAACGACTTGGTACATAAATAACTGCTTAGTTTGATGACCTGCCAACAAAAACGTGTTCATGGTCCATGGCAAGTTTAAAGTCTACTATTGCGAAGGCTGACTTATGAATATTAATATTTATGTTCGCATGGTATAATAAATACGTATGGGTCAAATCTATTACTTTAATAGAATAAATATTATTTAATCCAGAGTTACAATGTGATGCGAAGTGTAGGACGTTGGGGGAAGGTTGCCA
This sequence comes from Beaufortia kweichowensis, assembly GCA_019155185.1. Classification (NCBI taxonomy): domain Eukaryota; kingdom Metazoa; phylum Chordata; class Actinopteri; order Cypriniformes; family Gastromyzontidae; genus Beaufortia; species Beaufortia kweichowensis. Next base: position 8,618,132 of record CM032797.1, on the reverse strand, counting down.
AGCAACGTCACTACGACGTTTTTAATATTCATGAGCTTTGCCATAGTAGGATTCGAGCTGCGTGTCTGCTGCGACTCGCTCTGTCCGCCAAGTACTTTCACTGGAAAGTTCAACACGTCTACACTCACAACTGCTTTTAAGACGGCAAATTAACAGATGTAATGAGAGATCACACAAATGAACAAGGTAAGGCGTCTGTATTTAAACTGTAAATGTGAAAAACTTTGTTTTGGAGCAACGCAACGTGAACATAAGACGACAGTCTGACATGGCACAAAAACTCGCTTGCACTATGTGTTTGCGATATATTTAAGAAATCCCTTTAAACTATCCAGTCATTGATTAGATAAATGTTTAAATTGCCATGTGATTGTTTGGATTTGCTTTTAAAAGTAGTTGTCAAGCCTGTTAGCATGTAAGCTACATGATATAAGAGCACTAAATAGTTACATGATCGTTAAATCAATAAGTATATAATAAGTATAAACAAATTAAGAAAATAAAAATGTTTATATAAATATGCTGATAAGATTGTGTGGCGTATACACGCAGAACACACAGCAACACAGTTGACGCAGCTGCTAGCAAAGCCTACAGTTGCTAGCTGGATACTTACCCAAATAATTTTCTCTGTGTTTATCCACTTTAACATCATCCCAGTTGAACTGGTCCTGACCACCTCTCACCCCTCCAGACCTCGACGAGCCAAACATGATTTTTGCTCATCCAGAAACAGACACTGTACCGTAAAAGAACAGAGATGTTTTTACACGTGTGTAATAGATCAGTCAGGCCTCAGTGTACTCAACATCCGGGAAACCGGCTGCTTTGAAACACCGCGTTTATTTTTTATTTTAAAATAAAATAGCTTCATATAGCCTTATAAACAGTCAAAACCATGTTGGCAGCCAACTCATTTTAGTAGTCAACGACAAATAATCGTCTTTTTGAGATTCATGTGGCTTTTCTCGCATAAGAATAGCAGATCTCGAAATCATCTGCATTGTCATTTCCCGCAGTTTCGCATATGGCGGAAACCCGGATGTTCTAACGATCTGTTAAACGAGCTTCTCGATTCGCGTCCGCGTCTGATGACGCCACTGAAGCGTTGGTAATGGCTCTCATGCAAAAACCAGTCACCAGAGAGAGAGAGAGAGAGAGAGCGTTTAGGCGAAGGGAGAGAAAAATCCTCCCCATTTTAAACTATTCCGTTTCCGATGTATGTGAAGTTTACGTCCAGGCTTTTTTCAGGTGAGTTTACATGTGTTAACTTCTGTAACGATACGCGATGTTGGCGTACAGCAGGTCGCTGTTGTCGTCACTTGCATCGTCTAATCGCATCGTTAATGTGTTACGGTAGTTCATCTGTGAATTATTTTATAACGTTGTTCTTTAATTGCGTTCAGATTAACTGCATGCGTTATTACTCCCGTTGCTATGTTTTTATTACATGCTTGTTGTGAACCTGCTGATTTTTGCTTTTGAATCCGATGTATCTGTAATACGCGTGAAATGTAGTGTTTGTCAGCTTGTAGTGCACTTTGTAAAACGCTATTGCAATGTTTTTAATGCATTATTGTACATATGTACAGTGAATTACAATTACAAATGCTCTAATTAAAAAAATCAAATTAAATACTAATAATGTCATACAAAAATCAGCACAGCAAGCCAGTTAAAATGTGATAAATGAATATGGTTTGTGTTCTTCTTTTGCTTTAATAACTGTATACTATTAAATTTGGAATATTCAAAAAGTAATCTTGTGTGATTTAATGATTGAGAGGAAATATGAACATTTCCACAGACAGAGAACTCCAGTGCTCACGTTTTATCAGTGACAAAGTAAAAACACCAAACCTTGAATAGTCTTCTTAAAACATTAAATATAAAATCTAGATTTTTTAGTGTAGTATTTGAATTCCACTGTGTGCCTTTTGTAAGTTGTTGTATTGACTGTGTATTGATAGTTGTCATTACAAGCAAAAAAGGTAAGAGCCCCAGTTATTATTGATCGCGTGTAAAAGAAAATGCACTAAACGTGGAGGTCACGGAGTACACGTGAAGCTCATTCATTTAATGTAAGAATTTAATTACATGTCTTGTGACAGGAAACACTAACCTTTGAATGGACAGGGTGCTGTGGAGCAGATAGTTAGACATGCATTGATAAGCAGTGGAGAAATCTTTTCCAGGAAACTGATCTGTGTAAATTTAGATGTGGCGATTTTACCTAGTGGAAAGAAAGTAGTGGTAATTATTTTACAGTAGGTGATATTGTCTTTGTTTAGATAAAATTATTCCCAAAAATAGAGGTGATTTTTGATCATACAAAATTTTGAAACATTACTTTTAGAGATCCACTAATGTTAATGGCACTGGGAGAACTGGTTTGAATTCAGTTTGCATGTATTATCATTGTCTGAAGCACAGAGTGTTGCTCAGAAAAAGCCTTTAGATTTTTCAACCCCATTTATCTTCAAGAGCCTTGTGTCACTGACAGCTGTGTTGGCACAGAAACATCAATTCAGTGCTGTGTAAAATAAGACTAGAAATGCTATTTTCAAATCACAGATACCATTTAGGGATATTTGCAGTTTTATTGGATATCCTGCATTATGATGTTGTTTTTAAAGGTAAATGTATTTGTCCATATTTTAATTTGGTGTCACGTTTAACGCATTCCCTTATATTCACTAGAATAATTTAATTTAGCATTTATTAATTATGGCTGTGGTTTTGGTCTGATGTTATGATGTTTTAGCTATATGAACCAAGTGTAAAATTTAGTTTTAGTTAACGTTAGGCTTTATAAACCATTAGTAGTAGTAGTAGTATATAGTTAAACATGTTGCTGCTGTTTATTGTTATTAATAAATTTCACAAATATAAAAAAAGAATATTACTTGTTATGCAGCAGTGTTTAACATGGTATCTTTCAGAAAACTGATCCATGCAGTTGGTTTCAATTGGGAAACAATTGGGTAACTATTAAAGACATGTAAATGGTCTTCAATGTAAAATAGTATAATTGGCTCTTGTTGTTATTAGATGCAGATTTGAAAGAGGGTGGGGCTGTTAGACCTGTTCAGCTTCCAGCAAGCTGATTGGTGCAGAATATTATCAAAACAATACACACGCATACATTCTGATCATTCGGATCGCAGAACTTGTTTATAGCTTTTAGTGCTGCACACCCAAGAGCCATTTTAATACTTGAGAAAGGTAAGCAACACAAACATTGAGCTTTTGAATTTTTAGTGTAATCACTTTTGAATATTGTATAAGTATTTTAGAATAAACATACATTTACATACATTTAGTTGTTTAGATCAAAATAGCTTTAGCATTAAGGAGTCATTGATCTTCCAAAATACTGTTACGTGTTATCAGATTTAATGCTTTTAATTTAGTGTTTTTACAGTCGATGAAAGGGCGAAGCTATTATATTATTTGCTTATTCAATGTGTTTTACATGGTTTGTATTGAGTGTTGTAATGGCAGTGTAGGAGGACGTGGCATTTTCTGCTTTCATTGTTGTCATGAAACAGTCCTTAGAGACTTTTCTCCAATTAGTGAGTTTACACTCCAGTAAGAGGTGACAAACTATAGTGATGCTGATGTCTTGTTGGAACATGCCAAGATTACTTCAGCACTTAATCAGGTCCTATTTCTATCATTCTTTATATCCGTCTGTCATATGATTTTACATTAGTGATTTCAAGATTGTGACATGCAAACGACAATTTTGTGTTTATTTGCTATAATTTGGTTTTCACTTAAAATGCTACTCCTGAAAAATAAAGATTTTTATTTTGCATTGTATTCAGCATTGTTGCTTTTCTCCATTAGAATGTTATACTAAATGTCATACTAAACGACAAATATTTATCTCCCTTTTTCCAAGGAATGGGGAGTTTCTCTTTATGTTAGGCTTGTTTATAATTGTCAGCTCATCAGTCTAACAGGAAAATGGTTTCACAGATCTTTACATGGAGCTGTCTGTATGCTTGAATGCAACTTGAATGTAAATACTGTCTATAACACCCTCTTTCTGTTTCTGTCTGTCTGGTGTGACCACAGCGATGGCTGGACCGAGGCCTGTGGTGATGAGCGGTCCCTCTGGGGCTGGAAAAAGCACTCTGCTTAAAAAACTGCTCAAGGAGTTTGATGGCGTATTTGGCTTCAGCGTTTCCCGTAAGTCAGATCTGTGATACAGAGAACAGATGCTGAACAGCAGCTCTGTGCTGGATATTGTTTGGGAATGATCATTACAGTATTAGCTACGTGGGGTAAATACACTTGCAACTGTAAAAAAGTAAAACAAAAGTAAACATTTGGGATAATTACAAAAAAGGTTCTACCAGTCAGTTAAACCAAGAGAAGTATTAAAAACCTGAACCTTAGCTGTGTAAGCAAGTGTAAGGATTCTTCTTAAGGGTTCTTGTTCGAATGAATGAATGATTTTTTTTTTTTTACCAGATACAACACGAAGCCCTCGTCCAGGAGAGGAGAATGGCAAAGGTATTAGATTTCAAAATCATTTAAGCGCAGGGTTTAGTTAATAATGTTTATTAGTTTATTAGATAGTAGCTAAGAATATAAAACTTCAACAAATTAATTCTTGATGCGTTTTCAGTTGTATTTGTTTATTGTTGGTAGTGATGTGTTAATTAAGTAAAGGCTATTTTATGTATATTTGTTTAGATAAGTCAAACTTGAATCTCGGTACTTTATCTTCTCACAACTATTAATATTTGCAGATTATCATTACGTGACCCGGGCAGAAATGCAGAAGTGCGTCGCAAATGGGGACTTTATTGAAAATGCAGAATTTTCAGGGAACATGTATGGAACAAGGTATAGACTACAGTCACAAAATGATACTAACGTTTTCTTATATAATTACTTGTAATTGGACTGGAAACAAATAAATATTTTGCTCTAACTAATATCATCATTGTCTCCGTTACAGTAAAGCAGCTGTACATGCTGTTCAGGCCCGAAATTTGATTTGCATCTTGGATGTTGATATGCAGGGCGTGAAGAGCATCAAGCAAACCGATCTTAACCCGCTCTATGTCTCAGTCCAGCCTCCATCAATGGAGATCCTGGTAAGAGATGCTCTAAAGCAAGACTCATTCACATTTTCTATATCTAAGTATAATAGTAAAACCATCAATCACATCTCTTATTGATTCTCAGATTTTTCCTTGAATCTTTACATCATAACCCTGTACAGGAAAAACGATTAAGGGACAGAAAAACAGAAACTGAGGAGAGTCTACAGAAGCGTTTGCATGCTGCGAATGTTGACATGGAAATAAGTAAGTATTAGTTCCCATTAAATGCTCTTTTAAAGTATATTTTTTACCTGATAGACTACTAGCACACTAACTTTTACATGTATATTTCAGGCAAGAAGGAGCGACTATTTGATATTATCATCATCAATGATGACCTTGATGTAGCATATGGGAAATTAAAGGATGCCCTTCTTCCGGTAACTGATTAAATTGTTTTAAAGTTTTCACTTTGAATAGAATATTGTGTTTTATTCTGTATTAAGTTCCACCTGGTTGTGTTCTTTTCAAACAGGAAATCCAAAAGGTCAAAGGTCCCAACAAGGCTTAAATGAGAACATGCCTGCTAGCCACAGCGATCTCTACTTAAGATCTCGTTTCCATCATTAGAACATTCCATCCACGATTTTATTTATTCTTTTTTTTGGAAGTGAAGCCAATACTCCAGCACCTGAATGTAAATTGCATTGACTTATTAAAAGGTGCAGTGTAATATTCCATATTAAGTAGATTGTAAAAATATAATAAGTCCATGTATGCTACTTTATGTACTTTGTAAAAGGTAAAACTCGTAGCTTCATCCAGGACACACTCAAGTCTTTGTCTTTAAAACAGTTTTTTTATACATTTTATATTTTTTAACGATGCAATGCACAATTGAAATTGCAGACTTGAGATGCCTAGCTAGCATGTTCACTCATTTTTATGGTTCTCCATGCAGATGATCTATTATGATAACCCCTATAAATACAGCTGCATCTTGAAAATACAGTGTGTTATCATCTGGACATTAGATGGTGTGTTACAGTGGAAATCTCAACATGTAATATTGTACAAAACATCTGTTTTTTTACTAATGTTGTTGCATTCTGCGGGTTTCCTAAATTCCGCAATCATGATTCACATGCTAATTACCTGATTATTGTAATGTTTACCAGCTCTGAAAGTTTTATGAAGGGTATAAGGCCAATGTTGGCAAATTATAAACACAACCATGAGTCACGTAGCACCATAACAGAGCGTATGACACATTATTCTTTTTTTTTGGGAAAGCTTTTAGTCTTATAACGCATATTGTTTGTAGATGCTGGTTTTTACAACTATGTGACATTTCCCACACAAGGACTTTATTTGCTTGTTTTTTATTTTATTTTCAGTGGTTATTCTCATTACTGTAATACAACTTTTACAGATCAGTAAATCAAAGGCATTATTAAAAATACCAGAATGATGTACTTCATTTAAACAATATTTATCTATTCTTGTTGGATGTTGGTTGGATTGTTTGTTTTACAGTAATAAGAATATTTTTGGGAGTTGCTTTGTTTACACACTTCTATTTATTAGCAAATAATGTTTCTTTTTATTTGCCTTATGGTAACAAACAATAGATTGAGTCATTTAAGACAGTAATGGAGCATAAAAAGTGATTTTATTTGATTAAATGGAATCCCATATATGTCAATATAATGCTAAATTGATTGCTGTTTGCATAATGTAATGTATTTATGTAAGGGTTGTTTTTTCAGACTTTTTTGGACAAGTACTGTATGTTACCCATATATTGCATTAGCGCTTTAATTATCATACTAATAATTTAATGTTGTTTAAAAAAATGCCTTTTTTTAAATGAACTAAGGTTTTTGGTAAAATAGCATAATTATCTGAAAGAAATCAAGAGAAAACGGGATACAAAAACTGCATTTTAAAAATTACACAATAAGCGTATGTGTTATTGGAAATTTTTGTTGTCCCATATTTTAAGAAAAATGAAATCATAGGTTTCCACTGATTCATATAATAATGTGTAGTTTTGTTTGGCTATAAGATATTACATAGCAATAGACTCGCCCTCCTCTAGGTGTTGTCACCACTGTACAATACTAAAGATGTTTATCTAAAGCCTTTCATTTCATTCCTGTGTTCATTATTTAATTCCTTCAGGGAGAAACCTATTAAACATTTATGTGGTTTATGTAAAATTGTCTGAGAAATACATTTAATGTCTCAAAACTGTTGAAAAATTTTTCATTATTATTTACATGTACCGTGCAAATGTAATGAACCAACACCACAGCAACAAAGTGTGTGATGATCCGATTGTTTCTCTGGAGACTTTATATTTTTTACACATTTGATTAACGATCAACACTTACAACAAGATGGGAAAGATATGTAGATCCATATGCTGAAGATTTTCAGAAGCTAACTGAAGTCTAATCAGCAAAACAAGACTGAAGAGGTTTGTTTGAGCTCCATAACAAAGGTTTTACGTTTGCTATTTACCCCCATTTAATAAGGCACAAAATTTAGCCTCGAGTTTTGTTTGTGAATGTATGTCTATTATGTACTATTCTTTTCGTTACTGAACTGGACACTTTTTACGTATTTTACTGCTAGATTTTCAATTTATTAAAATATTCTACAACTTTCAAACAAAATTTTCAAGTTATGAAAAGTTTGAACAAAAAGTTACAATACAAATAAGTGCAAACCATTTTGCAATTAAATTAGGCAAATATGACACAGGAAATCTACATAGGTAAGCAAAGTATTTGCAATGTACACTATACTGAGCAATGTGTCGGCAGCACTTTTCTTTATATTAATAGCGAAATGAGATGATAACGGCACAAACACACAACATCACACAAACATCCTTACATAACGGACCACAGACCTTGTGGTTGCATCGACTGACCTTTTAAATCAACTGAAGCATCTGTCACCAGTAACTTCACATTTCAAATCAGACATTTTTAGTCTTACACTTGTTTTCTAAGCAACGTAACAGCACTCAAAGTCAGAATAAAAGTTGACAAAGTGTTACGGATCATACTAATGTATGATCTTGTGGTGGCAAATACAGACAATACAGACTCTGTCCAGATTTTACTAGGTGTCTGTTCACAGAGGTAAAAATGATAACAAATCAGACATTGTGTTATCTTATATAAGAGTTGAGTTGAGCAGTATGTGCTGGTCAGAGTGATTATGTTAAATGTTAACAGTTAAAAGTGGCCAATCAGAGCACAGCCACGCCCCCATCACAACGACTGGTGATCATGTTGCCAATCTCTGTCCAAGTGTCCAGGTGAGGGTCATAGATTTCAACCGAGTCAACAGTGACGGGTGCTGAAAAGTCTCGACTGGAGGTTCGACCGCCCACCGCGTACAACAGTCCATTGACGGCCGCGACTGTGACACCAGCGCGTGGGACCGCCATGGGTGCCACCTCCACCCACTTCTCCTATAAAAGCACAGTATGATAAATGATTCTAAAATCATGAGGCAATTTTTACATTTATCTTTATGCTAATAGTCAAAAGACTGGCACCTAAACCTAGTAGTCTCACCTCCTCAAGGCAATATTTTTCCACAGTGTCCAGTGACCCCAGGGCTTCATTCCAGCCTCCTACAGCATAGATGCAGTTATTTAGACTAGCTACACCCACATACGCCCGCCGGGTCACCATGACAGGAAGTGCGCTCCAGCGGCGGGAGATAGGGTCATAGACCTCAGCCGAACACAGTTCTGTACCCTCATCACTAATGCCACCAATCACATAGATGAAACCTGGAACATTCACAGCATCATTCAATTGCATCTTGATGTCACAGAACCCTTAGTCACTGTTAGCCACTGTTTTAATCTGGTACTCTTCTCTGCAAATGTGCAGTCGTTAATATTGAGTTATGAGTGAAATTAGATCTTATAAACTATCATCTGTGACAGAAGGGGTTTGGGTCATAGATACTGTATATAAACGTTTAACGTTATTTTTAGTGATTTGAATTCAGGATTCTGTGGCTACTATACATGATCAACACATTAAAATTTAAAAATGATTTATTGAAAGCAAGTGTTTACTTATTCAAGTGGCTGTACCTTGAAGTTCACAGCAGCCAAAGTAATATCGAGGTATGGCCATGCTTCCAATAACCTCCCACTTATTATCTTCTGGGTCATATCGCTCCATGGTCTTTCCGATTTCTGAGCCAATCCAGCCCCCTAAACAACAATACACGCATGTAATAATGCAATATAGCAATCCTGAACGACCAGAAACGATCTGAATTTTCGCACCAAGTGCATATAGAGCTCCATGACAGGAACAGACTCCCACCCCACAGCGAGGGTAGTTCAGAGACGCCACTGCTGCCCACTGTTTGGTGACCGGGTCATACCGCTCGGTACAGTCAAAGATCATGGAGTCTTTTTCTCCTGTGAAACACACGAGATTGCTTACTTAAAACTTTCTTAAAGAACAGACAGAAGGATTCTTTGTGAAACAGATTGTAGCACCAATTAAATAATATGTTAATTTATTGTCCATTTAAAGGCTGGGAAAATAAAGTATTCAATTCAAGTAAAAAGAGTCTACTCTCTCTACGACATTCTCTAAATGGTACCTCGTTTAACGCAAGTCTATGGGATTGCGAACAACCGATAACAGCACAAAAAACACACTCACCCCCCACTACATAGATCATGCCCTCCAGGACCGCCACCCCGAGACCACTGCGGGCCTGATGCAGAGAAGACACGGTGGTCCAGTACTGACTGAACGAATCAAAGCGCTCAACGCAGCTCAGAGCACGACTGTCACTCCAGCGGCCGCCCTGTAGACGAGTGTAACCACCTGATAAACACAAAACGGATTCAAGAGCAAAGCAACAGATGATTGCCACATCTGACCTAATATCATTTTCATATAGTAAAAGAAATTCACCTACCAATAGCGTAGAGGTACTTGCGGGCTTTTCTCCTGGGCCGGGTTTTGGCCGCCTGGAGGAGGCTGAGTGGTTTGCTCTCTTTAGGAGACTTGTTGACCTCTGTGTACTCTTTCAGCAGCGTTTGTAACGCGACTCGCAAACTGAAGTCCGAAACACCTATCAGGGAAAGATTTTTTGTTACCACTAGACTTATCTTATCTTTGCATTTGTATATGAAGTCACTTACCCTCGATGTACTTGTAGAGTCTCTGTGGAGACAGCAGAGGGAATCGAACAGGCTCCAGGACCTCCACCACGTGTTTCTTCCTGTGGGGGACGTCATGGAGAAGCCAGTCCATAGCAGCGGTCAACACCTGATACTCGTCTTCAATCCTGAGCTCCTCGCTGCGGAGAAGCTTCACCAGTTGATCCTTAGACAAGCTGGAGAACTCCTCTGAAGAGCAAACCTGACATGTACAACATTAATCACTCGGTCATCAATGTGTTCTTAGTTATCAGGAACAATGAGGAATGAACATAATCATGAATCTAAACTCACCTCAAGAAAGTGAACATGGATGTAGTCTTCAGTGAACTGTAACAGCTCCATACAGCCGATCAGCTCCAGAAACCGATAGACCCCTACGCAGTTGGAGGGATCTATGTGAGCGCGGAGAAAATCTCCACAAATATCCACCACATCACTTAACTGCAGCATGTCTGCGGCCACCAACACTTCCTGTACGGTGTCTACTGTCACATGAATACAGCCTGTCAGGAAAAAGAAAACTGTTTGTGTTAACTTCTTGTAATACTATTTATATCTTAGAATAGATCAATATACAATAGAGAATGAAACAGAACTGATAAAAACTTTTTAAATGGGCCTATTCTTCCATTTTCAGACTATTTTTAACCATAGTTTCATCCATATAGAATATGATAACTTAAAAATAATTTGATATATGATTTCAACTCAAGTTGAAAGTTTAAGTGACAGAAAACATCATCATACCAGTGTAAATAAATTCCAGGAGCATTTCAAAAACATTAGCCTCTACTCCCGCGATTCGAACCTCCTCCTCCTGGGCTTCGCTCATGGCTCCTGAAAACAAAGCAGCGAAGTAAGGGCTGGCTGGCCAGCACCAGCTTGTGGACTCCAAAAACCCTCTCCCCACCAGCAACTTCACATCACAGAAATCAGAGCGAAGACGCATCTTGTTCATCTGAGCGAGCAGGAGACCAGCGTGTCTCTCTGAAGAGTAAACACCATCATCGCATGCCACCCTGGCTTCATCCCCTGCCGTAGAACGCAGAGGAGACGACAGCGTTGGACCCGTAAAGGACATGATGATTCCAGCTGGACAGCAGGGATGGACGAAGATTTTTTACCTAATGAGACACAAACACATATAAAGAATTAATCCTTCAGTTAACACTTATCCAAATTAACATTTGGTTTCCAACTGTATGGTTAAAAGTCATCATTCTTTATTTTTGACTGCAGAATGCTGTATTGATCATTGTCAAGTATTGTAAGAGAGTCATCTAATACCATATCTAAAAAATTACGAGGTGGAAATATTGTGGTGTTGTTGTTGCTTTTAGTTATTATCGATAGTCTGATTACAATTTTACATTTTATACATCTGGCAGATGCTTACAGTGCTTTCAATAATACCATGTATTCTGCATATTTTAATAATTTGCTCTTTCTTCATTCTGTGTGCTACGTATGTGGATTTACAATAAAACACATTTGAAACAAAGAAAAGTTGTGAGAAGCAATACAGAAATGATCTTAAAATAATTTTTTTACTTGGTAAGGAGTAGCAAAGCTCATCCATTGAGGAAAATGTATTCTATATATCAGGAAATAAACAGAGAAAACTATTAATCCTAATAGTACTACATAATACTAATTTTCTTAAAGATCAACCCCCAGAGAGGTTTAATACCTTAACCTTTAATGTACCATCCCAGATCCATCCTACACAGTCACGCCACACACATAAATATAAAGCTATTCTGCACTCTGTGACACATTTACAGCAGCTTGACAGTCAAAGTACAGAGCAGCACCAAACTCACTTATAATGTCTATCTGTGAGAATCAGGCACCAGACAGCTTTACACCAACAAAAACAATTATACCTTGAATCAACATAGTAAAATGGTTTATAATGGATTTATGACAATATATTGGTCGCCACTGATGTTGCTTGAGCAAAGACTGAAACGCAAACATTAAAAGCTCAAGCTTATCTTGCAAAATAGTGGCGAGTGCAACAGATATCTTCTCTGGATTATGGAAATACACTTACATTTTGTATATGATTATTTTCTCCCTTTCATTTATCCATATGAGAAGAGACAGGACACACTTCCGCGTGCACATCGACTTCTCCTCCATCGTCATTTCCACCTGTCAGACGAAACAAATCAACACCAGATGGTGAAGATGCAAGTGATGTTTGTACAGCTTGTGATTTTTTTTTAACTACAGAGAACTAAATAAATTGATTGTGACTTTACACAACTAAAACCATACGGTAATGTATAGTAAAACGTATTTTTAGTGGTTACGGCACGTTAAAGAGCGCCAAAACGCGCATAGTATTCGAATTTATGAATAAAACTTATGATGGAGTTTTATGATATATTCTTCTAAGCAGGCTTTAAATGATATCTATGTTTGAGATGAGGAGTGTTGTCAGTTTATCGCTAATATAGAACATACACACTTACTGTTTCTACACGATGTACCTTGAAACATGTATTTCACACAATTGATACAAAAGCTCCTAAAGCTCATTTGCAATGCTGACACAAAGAATAAGGTTTAATCCCTAAAACTCATGGGGGATCTCTGAGAGGAACATCCAATACGTTACAAGAACATTCTTGTTTTATCCCCACCTAATACCACACTGTAGCATTTCTGTGTTCAGTTGCTCTCTGGAGGAATGAGCTGCCAGTCTCCACCCTATCAGCTCTGACCACCGAAACTAAAAAAACAACTGATGACACACCTCTTCTAAATTCATTAATTCTTAACCCTAAACTTTTTTTTTGAGGATCAGCGCAACAAGTTGCTCTTAACCTTGTATAGCAAATCAATGTAAGTATTCAAATATACCGAAAATTTACATTAGAGTACATGAACAGTCCTGTAGTATGCAAAAGCTTATTTCTGTTTGTACATACATTTGTTTTAAAACATGACATTTTCATTTGAATAAAGCCTAAATTTGTACACATACTGCAATAAATTTAAATAGTTAAAACTGTCAGATATGTTTATGAAATCAAGCAATATACTGCACAATTGTATTGCATTACATTGCAACAACTAATGTACTTAACCTTTTTTAAGATTTCCAGTAATTAAGTTTTACGAAATGTATAGATTATAAATTCAGGACATTTTTATGATAAAAAATTTTTCACAATGAGTACAGAACAAATCAAGTGCAGACTCTAAACTTATTTTGCAATTATTTTTTATTTTTTTACAGAAGCATGCAAGGTTAAACTTTGTAGCAAAAGAGAAAAAGTAAAAATCAGTAAAAAAAAGATTTGCTCATTGTAATGATGAGCAGTTTGGCATCATGGCATTTACCATAGATTCACTCATTTGTTAAAGTCAACGCATTCATGAAGTCTATAAAGTAGGCTGTTCAGCCCATAAGACAATTAAACTGTCCTGGCTTTCCTAAAAAGCATAGTAAAAATAGTAAACATTAGAATTATGCCACAAACTTAAATTTAAACTTCAACATTTTGTTTTTTTATCAGATGCTAAGCTCCAAATATTCAAGTTTTCTTCTCTCAAGCTGTATTTTACATCTGACCTTATAAAAGATGTTTTTGAAAACAGTAACTGGAACAAACATACCCTGCGTCAACTAAAAATCCTTTCTAGGGTGCGTAAAAAACCATGAACTGCGCATACTGTCTCTTGCGTTAGAATTAAAGCAAGATTTAAAAGTTTGGCTTTTAATAAATGCAATGCAATAAATGCACCTCATTGTGCTACATTCACATAATACATTTTTTAAATGTTTTCAATGATGATTGAATCTTAAGAAAAAGTTAAATGCATTCCTCCACAGAAACACTAGCATTTACAAATCCTGTTGTTATATTGTTAATGTTGTAAACATGTCTACAGTGGGCTCATCAAATATTGTTCAAGTACTGGTGTATCAATATGACCATGTGGAATGCTTTGTCCTTTGAAAAGTGCAATATATTTACCAGCTGGTTCCATCCTTTGCACAATGTATATTGTTCACATTGTCATGCAAAGCGATGTGCCAACTACGGCAAAATCTAGCTCAGTCTTAGTGCACTTAGAAATCTTCATCAAGAAGTCATCTTCGGTTGGTGAGCAGGCTCAGCCTTGAATGGCAGGAGCAGAAGACATGTGCACTGGATACACAAGCCGTACGTCCAGCGCCTGGTTGTGTTGTGCCAGGGAGGTGTGATGGTAGTGCATAACTAGGTCCTTCAAAGACTTGTGCAGATTGAACGGTTCAACAAAACCAAAGCCGTGCTCGGTTTGGCGAATCACACAGTGCCTCACCTGGTTGCCAACCCTGTGGATGAAGAGAGGGTGAGCAGGTTGTGGACATTTTGTGCATCACAAAAAACACAAGGCCATGATGAAAGAAGGAGATTGCAAAACTGCAAATTTGATTTAGTCTGTTGGAGACTACACATGTTATATATAAAGGTTTCCATTACATGCATTATGATTATTATTATATTTAAACATCAGTGACTTTGACTACTTACATTACAGAGCAGGCATAGCAATCCTTCGTGCTGCTGTTGCGGATAAGGAAAGCTCCAGACGGTTTCCCTTGAAGCAGCTCCTCTGCCTCACTTCGACTAAGATCTCCCACAAACCAGCTGGCTTCCTCCAGGAGCTCCGCATTCCTCTCTTGCTCCTCTTTCACTGCACACGGACACCTAAGAAAGCAATTCACTGAATTTAATTCACCGAATGTTTTGAAAATATTAAATAGTCTACATAATCCGTTTAATCTGTCTGTGATAATTCTGGTAACATCAGGATCATGATGGGGCTGTTAGGACCAGCGCTAGGTCAGCATGAAGTATCACAGCTGTTCCTCTAAATGACCAGCCATTGTCCCTTTGTCTCTAACAGACCTTACAGAGCTATTGCATCAGACAACGCAGTAAGACGCATGCACACACTGCCTTTGACTTTGGTTATCAATGGGAAATTAAACAGTTTTGGGTTGATATTTGTGAAGGGCATCTCATTACAAGTATATTTAAAATACTTGAAAAAGTCAAAAAAAAAAAATTTTTTTTTAATAAAATATGTATTTTTATCAATATCTGGAATGATTTGTGGTGACTGGTAATTTTTCTTGTCAAAAACTACTTTCTAAAACAGGAAACCTGAGCTATATCTAGAAGCTAGAATATCATAAAGGGCTTGAAGCTCTTCTAACTTAGACTAGCAACCAACCAGAACACAAAGACAACCACCTAGCAACTGTAAAGAAGCACACCAAAAATGTTCAAGACACCCTAGCAACCACCCCTAGTATCCAGTTTTGCATGCACCATTTGCATCTATTCATTTAGCATGTCAAACCACTCACATGCTCTCCAAAAAACATAAAGATCTAGTTAGTTTGTCTATCAGACAAACTAATATTAACAGCACTTCTGCTTCTAAATACAAAGCATGTATTCCTGCTGTCAAGAAACACTGATGCCACTTCAGGACCTCTGATATTTCAATAAATAAGATTAGATGTCATTGCATGTAACGGATTATATGGACACTCACTCATTCAGATCACTGTAGATTCTGTTGTCAAAGTCCTTGAATATGTCCTCTGGCGGATGACACTGTTCTTCTGAGATGGTTTCGTTGTTTTTTCTCATTTGGATCTCCTGTGTAGCAACAGTAAATGTCTTAGAAGAGCCATGCATGTGATATAATTTTTCAAGGTCAAAAGTTATTATCTTTGCTTCTATTTAATCCTTTTCCATGGTTTACCTGTAATAGGGTGGTGTAGGCATCATATAGCTGGTCATACTCTGACGCCTTTTGAAATAGTTTTAAATATTCTTGAAGTTTTTCTCTGGATGTACCCAAATACTCGTCCTTCAGATCCTGAAAACCCAATGGGTTTAATGAATAAAATGTCCACAGACTTTTAAGAAATTTAAATTCACCACAACAATCATTGAAGAGATACTTACTGGACTATGGTGGCAAACTGGATAAGCCAACGTGATATCCAGGGCAGTGTTGTATTGGGCTAAGGTTCGGTGCCTGTAGTAAGCGATCAGCTCTGGCACAGAGCTGAAGGTAAGAGGCTCAGAGAATCCATACTTCCCATCCCGATGATAGATCCTAATGAGTTTATTGGATGAATTTTTCCTGTGGGGATTTTTAAATAATTAGTTGGCCACTGTTGTTAATACAAATAACAGTTCTGATAAAAATGAAATAGGAAAGCAGTGCTTACCGTACTGTTAATGTATATTCTCCTTGCACCTTGGAAGAGGCATTTCGGACAAGGAAAGCACCATCAGGCATGCCGTAGAGTATTTCATTCACTTGCTCTCTAATAGTCCGAAATAAAAATTGTATTGCTTTATTAAACATATTCTGCAACCAAATATAATACAACAAAATACTGAATACATTTGAGATTGTAAATAAACATTCTGTTTCTATATAACAATTTTCTCACCGTGATATGTCACCCCAGTACCACTCGGCTTCCTGTAATAAAGCAGCTGGCTCCAACTCTCCCAGCTGATGATCTTCATTACTGATGTCTGATGAAAGAAACACATTTTTATAGAAATATAAAACTATAACATTTCTACAAGCCATCTTTGACTGGAAAACTTTAAATGTGGTCACAAATTTGTAATATTTCATTAGATAAATTAACGTTAAAAAGTTAGTGCCATTCTTCCATTTTTACTAATTTTATTAGTAATTATTTTAAAAAAATATATAAATATCTTTAATAAACAACCAAATTAACTAAAGATAAGCTTTAGAATCTGTCTAATCATCTGTCTTGATGCCTTAAAATGGTTATATTTTCATGTACTTTTAATACATTAGAAATACAGAGCAAATAATATTAATTTATTATTCATTCATATTCACTTAAAGTAAATTACATTCAAGTAGAAAAATATACACTGTAAATACACTGATCTATTATAATATATACTATACTATAATCTCATGTAGGCCTATAAGACCATTTAAAAATATGCATATTTTTTTAGACAATTAATTTAGACAATTAGTATTTTAACATAATGTTGACCTATAAAAAAAACAATTAAGGCTGGACATTTTCCTGTTTTTTATTCTTCATAGGCTCAATGTCAGACATTACATTCTCCTTCATGACCCCAAACACTAAACAGACTCCCTTATATAAAACAAACACAACTTAAAGACTTGACTTACATTACAAACTAATATTAGTAATCAAATTGAGAAAAATGTAAAAAATCTAAGTAGAAGGAAAAGAGAATGTAGGAGCGCGAGTCGCCATTCCTGTAATGAAAAGCAGATGGCCAGAAGACACACAAACTTCAATTCCCAACATTTCAACTATTCACTTCGCAAGCCAACATTAGTGCTAAACATGATATGTTTCTATAAAGACGTCTGTCTGCAACTATGCGCAGACTGTCCAAAGTGACAGCTGTAGTCTAAAGAACGCTCAGGATTTCCCCGGTATTCCCGCTTGCGTACTTAAGAATCCTACTATAGAGACGGTATGCTTATGAATAATACTCATGTACCGTGACGTCACTCAGCAGTGAAAACAGATTGGCTAAAAGGAAGACGTTGCGGGGACCATGAATGTGAATCAGCATACGTGACTGGACGCTCATGGACTGTTACCAAGCGACGTCACGGTTGCCTATTTAATATTCACGAGCTACTGCCTCCCCATAGTAGGATTGGCAATTTCGTGGCCCGCACTCCTGACCTCAATGAACTGAGCGATGACATGTTGAGACATGCTGAACTCAACGAATAAAAAACCCCCAGACAGTGTCAACTCACTTTCTATATTAACTTTCACAAGTGTTACAGTCAACGAATGTTGATATAATGGTATTGTTACCCAAGTTAACTGTACGTGTGATACAAACACTGTGTTCGAACCAGAACGAACAAAGACAGATCGACTGAAACTGATGAAATACCAAACGGAAATGTCAAAGAAAGAGAGATTAATGAAATAAAGTTATGTACCTGTGCCGGTCGTGCTGACTCGACTCATTTCAATGTAGGAAAAGGGTTCTGCAGACGATGACATCTTTTCTTCAACAATGGGTCGCGTTGCAGAAGTGAATTAAGCCCTTTAATTACTAAAAATCGAAACGTAAAACAGTAAAAAACGAATCCCAGAAGTAGTTACGTAAGAAAAGCGGCAAGTAACGGCGGGACAACGTCCAAAACGTAAAAAACTCTTTATGTTACGTCTTATTCCAAGTGCCAAGTCGTAAAAAATCGTCAGACAGTCATTAAAAATACAATTTAGTGCTAAAGTTAACGATCATGCGTTAGAAAAACATACATAATCACTTGTTAATAGTTCAGGTTACTGATATCGCGTTGCATTAATCTAAATATCCATTCTGAACAATGTTGTGAACGTATCAAACTCTTACAAAGCTTGGGACGTTATAAGTGCCTTTGGACGATACCATAAATGTACATGGGGGACACTCTATAAGCAGGATGTTCAGCATTACTGTTTTTATAAAACCGTATTATTATTGTTGGACTTATTTTAGTTTTTGACATTAACTTTCTGATCATGTATATCAAAGACGTTTGACAGCTGTGTATTAATCACGTGCATTTATATGAAGGACTTTGTAATGTTGATGTAAAGACTTTTCTCCCTCTCTTCCATCGAAATGATGGTAGGGTCCATTTCTTGTCCTGCACTAATGCACATTGTGCTATTTCCTAAATTCTTAAACAAAATGTTATTTGCAAGCCTAAAACACGTCTTTAATATGCGAAAAGTATGTGCATTTTTATAATATGTAAGTAATAGGATAAAAATAAATAAAAGGTCATGGTGTATTAATTTCCTGCCAGCTGCACGAAGGGGTGTTCCTTTAGTCTGGGAACATTATGTACTGTTACCATTGTCTACCTTTTGACATAGTGAAAGTTCTATTTTTTAATAGTGTTCAACTGCCTGATGGGTTGGGCTTGCAAATCAGCATGCTTTTCAAATACTTTAATAAGCAGTATTAAGGAGAAGAATAGTTTATGACAGGCAGACAATGTCATTTATATATTGACAATCTTTATCTGAAGCAGAGCCATTGTTTATCATTTTAGGCCCTTTGACTGTATATTGCTTTGGGTTAAAAACAACAAATTGACTACTTTTTACCCCAACTATAACTTTAATATGTTAATGATGAGAGTAATAAAAGTAGACATGATTTATCCATGTCACTGTGGTACTCAAAAAGTGCAGTGCAACGTGTAAGTGTAAGTGCATAAAGAAAAATGTCATTTGAATAACACTAAATAATTAAGAATTAAATAAGCCTTATATTTAAAATACCCAAATAGTAATTATGGTAAGTAAAGCAAAATCATCAGACAAGAAAAAAAGACATTTTTAATTAATTTACTGCTTATAAATATTATTTATTGCCTATATAATAAACATTTACCACGGAGGCTGTAAATATGAGGCACTGTGGGATTGCCAGTCTTAAGCCTGAACTATAAAATTATTTGAACTGTATAGAGGGAAATGCTTAACAGGATAATTCACTTTAATTAAATGGAAAAAGAAGCAGCATCAGTATTCTTCAAAAAATTAGTCCTGCTGTATTCTACGGAAGAACAATCCCTTTATCCAAAGACAAATAAACCAGCACCAGTCACGATAACTTTAATAGAAAGCAGATGGCTGGCTGTTTTTCCACGTTTTGCCTATTTCCTCATAAAACCATCATTAGTGCTTAACATTATGATACAATATGTTTCATATTCTGTTTCTTTTTTTAAATTATCCACTTGCTTAACAAACTGACCAAAAATTAATGTTAACAATCTCTGCCAATGAAATTTGAAGAATTCAGGCACTTACAGTGATAGACATTACATTGAGAAAGTGATGTGATGTTTTAATAGTGACAAACTATTTGCAATATTTAAGATATTTATTATATTTGTTTGTACACTTGATATACATTCTACACAATCTGGTACGTATTGCTTTCAGTGCAGTGACACAATATTTCTCATGTATGTCATTACTTTCCAAAATATGCCAGCGTGTTGAAAAACAATTCCTTTCCATTGCAAACAGTGAAATCTCAAGATCTATAATACAAAACAGCCATTTGAAATGGAACAAAATATCACTTAATGGTATTTGTTTTGGCCAGATTCTCATCACAATGCACTTTTCCAAAAACACAAGTGATACAGTGTCTATTTCTGGTAGTTTACATTAGAAAAACTGTGCCAAGATTACGCCGTGCGTATACAGAGCCATGGTCATTGTGTTTCCGGCTCTCTTCTCTGTTAGCAAACAAATGATGTTTAGAAAATATGAATCATTGTCTCCTACGGCTTTAATGTCTTTGTACACTCAAAATAAAGTCACTGACCGGCTATCACGTCCATTGCGTTGCTTAGGTGTTTATGAGATAACCTTCGTTTCAGACCATGTTTTAACTATTTCACATATGTACAGAGCTTTCACACAGACTTTGTCATGTATCATACAAAATGGTTTGTATATTTGTATTTGTAAAGCTATGGTTAATAAAAACATTTTTTCATGAAACCAATTTTATACACTTAGAATTATCAGGAGATTCACTTGCTGAACTCATTTTCTGTATATGCAAACGCTGTAAAAATATGATTTTTTCAGCATTATGATATGAAGATTTGCTGAATATTTGTTTTTTTCTGGCACTAACCAAATTCAAAACTTATTCCCTGGAAAGTAATAATGGTTTCTCTTCTTTTTTCAGTTAAAGCAATCTTTCTCTGACAAGCCAGGAGTAACCTGTAGAACAAGTTCATAATCAAAACCAGCTGTGCCACTTTTAATGATTCATTTCAGTACATCTGCAATCGATTTGCATTGTCACAATTACTGTATTATGAATTGTGAATATTTTATCAAAAAAGCTTCAGTTTTTGCTAACACCATACCATCCAAGAATGTTCATGTTATAGAAATTATCCTACAACAGAAAATATACATAGGCTTTATTCATAAAATTTGAATATTATTTGAATTTGAATATTAATACTTATAGTTCACATATGTGAATCAAAATGGATTTTTTAATTCCTAACAGATTTGTTTCACTAGATTAGTAAGAAAATCTCATAGACTTCCACTGTTTTCAGGCTATTGATAAATAGTCCATTTTCAATGTGTTCACTATATTTGTGGGGACATATACACACCCATATATAATTTCTTGTACTGATGGCATTTACTGTTGGCTTTGGAAAACTGAGATGGAAATGGCATTTGTAGTATTCTGTAGCATCTCTAGCACAGACCAAGCTGTCTGAAAATAAGAACAGGCTATTCCAATACAAACAGTGCTTAAATAAAAACTCTATGGAAGACTTATGTTTGTTTGTGGTTCATATTGACGCAAGTTGAGACTTCTGAGGTCTTTTGTTAGGAAACCACGTGACTGTCTCTCTGCTGATAATTACTCAAGGTCTTAAACACACCTTGAGTTGAGCTCTGAGACTGGATCCAAAAATAGTAATACACTCTAGAGAAACTTAATTTGGCAGCATTTAAGTTTTATTACTGTTTTAAGCACTGCTGAGTTTCTGGATGATCAGTACCAATTGTGGTTTTGTAATTTTATACATTCGACAGTATTTTCTTCCACACATTTCAATTTGGTTTGAGTGTGAGAGCGGTTTTTATAGCATTTTATGTTGGACTTGTTGGACTCATGCTGCACAGGGCCAGTTATTTTGTGACTTATTCAGTCCCTTTGTCATATCACAGAAAAGTACTGTTCGCAAGCATTATTTTAATATAAACATCTTAGAAAATATAAACAGCTGATTAGAAATATTAACATTTTGATGTAACTGTTGCTGAAATAGTTCTCACTAAAACTATATATATATATATATATCCATAAAACAATATTTTTTTTAATAATATTTGTTTTTGTCTTCATAAAATTAAATTCTTTCCCAACTTTGTTTGGTACTTCCTCTTTTGTTAGTACTCCCTTCAATATGTACTGAATATTTCTGATCTCCATTTTTCCTATAACCTTTACTATTCACTAATGTTCAGCCTCTAAAACGTACTTAACACAAGGTGAATTGTTATAGAATTCTTCTATAATGCAGTGTCATTATGTTAACATTTTGGGCTGGTGATGATAGAGTGCTATCAACTGCTAACTGGCAAAACAGGTCTGTTACCTAGACAACTAGTCACACGCATTCCTCTATACTTTTCTTTTATTCTCAGTTTTTATGTTAACAACACCTGAAGGTTTTAACCTTTTAAAAACGTCATCCAGGTAAGCACAGACAGTGGCTGTTACTTCTTTAAAAGGAGGTGTTGGCATAATTGTGAACAACAAAAGACTATTACACCCAGTGATGGAAATGGCATATACACACAACTTGCATAGAATTGATCCAACTTCTCACCCATTTCCAACCCTGATTACAGCAATATTTTATATACATTCATGATTTAAAAATAAACACATATTTACATAAGATATGTAAACAAAAGAGCTAAACTGGTCATTGTCTATATAAAAACATAAGAGTTGTTATTAGCATAAAAGCTGATATAAACATAAGAGCTAAATTTAAACAAACTCAATTTTACAAAATACATAACGTCATGTTTGTGTAGTTACTAGTTTGGGCCTTTGAGTATTATTATTATTAATAAATAATGGAGTCACTGTGTTAATTCATTCCAGGTCTGTCCCGGATTGCACACCAACATTGCATATTCTGAATGTCTCGCCTTTCTGACACACCTGGTGGCGCTAAAGGACAGGCTTGAGAATACCAATATAAAGAGAAAAGCATGCGTGGTGTTGTTTTGTAATTGGTAGTCTACAGCCTAAGTTTGTAACACATAGTCCTCCCCTAAATTCTTTCTAACCAATGCACAAATCAAAAAATATTTTATATAACGTGTTTTGTGCTTTTTATTTTGATGGGCAAGAAACGCGTTTGGATGCCCCTGACTTGTACACGTTTATTACATATTTGGAGTTTAAACTTTAATGAACACTTTTTGTAAAATGCTTTTCTTCCTTCTGGCCATTTCTTCACTCTCCACTATTATTAAAATTTTCAGAAATATATTAAATCAACCATATAAAAGTAGCAAGATGGCTGGCTGGTCAAAAAACAAAGTTGTTATGTTGTGTAGTTAGCCAGAGATCAATGTTTCATTTCTAGTAATATTATGAGAGTGCATGGCAAAAAACTACTGAACATAAAACAACTGTATACTGATTCCTCATATGTATACTCTTGAAAATGTAAAATGCATTATTCCACCCCAAAGAATGTAGTGTTCTTACATAAAATCCTGTTAAAGAAAAAATGAAAACCTGCATAATTCAGCATTAAACTGAAGAACATAGGAACCAAAATGCAATAATATCAGAATCTTGTACAGTGAGAAAGAGAGCTGCACATTCATATGTGCTTGAGAGGGTATTTGCACACATTCCCATCGTGATAGAAGCAAATAGGACACGCTTGCTGAATCCTCTGTTGTTTACAGACTTTGGTCTTCTAATGAGTTTATTCATATGTAAACCAACAAAACATCACCAGCACTAATTGTTTCCTCTGCTTATAATTGCTTAGCATCAAATTACTTATTACGCTGTGTCTTGAAGACATTTATCCAGACTATGTAACTGTTTCAAAAGTTACTTTGAGTCTTAAGTCCTTATTAGTAGACCACCTAAAGCTATAATACTGTAGTTGAGAGCAATGGTTCAATTTTTTCAAAAGTGATTTTTTTGTAACAAGTTATTGAAGTTGTATATACAAATGCATATGCTGAATTTATCTAATTTCAGAGACAAAACTGCTCCGCTGCAAAGATTAAATACATTTCCAACTGTTTAAATGCAGTCTCTCTCAGCATGCTGCAAATTAAATCTCATCCCATTATTTGTTCTTTTGTCTTTCACTTTCTTTTCTCTGCACTTTCTTGCATTTCAATTTATCACACTGACATGCATTAAACTCAGACTGCCCAAGAACCAATTGAAAGGAAAAAATATGTCAGCACATCCCTATTTCTTGGGTAAAAAATAAATCACCATAAAAAACTTTCTACCCTTTTTTATTCATGTTACATGACGATACATATTCATCAGGAAAAAAGTACAAAAGTATGGATTATGTTTCCTAAGCTGGCCTTGGAAAATCATACTATATATGAATGATCTAACAGTGTTGCATTTCAGGACACTGGTGGGTAATAGGGGCATCTTATGTACAGTGTCAAAATAAAACCGTCTCACATAATGTATTCTAAGAAATAAGAGTCATCAAAAAACTTTTGTTTTTATAGCCCCCAAAAACACAGGCTTTATTGTGTGAAACAGAGAAAGAGCACCAGGACATCTCGCACTGCTTTAAAGGGTACATTGTAAGTGCAGATTTCATTTTGATCATAATAAAAATGCACACCTTGTAAATTAACCAAAAATCTCTGAAACCAAGTATGACATCTTTGAACATAGCTCTGAGATCAATGAAGATGAGCCCCGGAAACAAGGTTATCAAAACTGCTGCATTTAAAAAAAAAAAGTGTAACCCAATATGTATGAATATCCCTACAGGCCTATGGTGTAAGAGCGTCCGGATGGGTTGTGAATAGCAGAACATATAGGTTCGGTCACGGCCCATTCGTACCAGACCTTCTTGCCATTGTTGGACCTCCAGAATCTGACGCTCACGTTATCGCCGCTGGACAGCGGAATCGGTTGCTGCAAGAGAGAAAGCAGACGTTGTGGAAGGGAGGTTTCTTTTGTGCTAACTGCATTTATGAAAGACTTGAAAGTGCATACATATGGTTTGAGTGTTTGAGGAGTCACCTACGGACTTACTTTTAGAGGGAATAAGATGGGGAACCAGGAGAACATTCCAGGAGAGTGTGTCTCAGGTTTTATACCTGCAAACACGAAAAGAAAAAGAATCGGGGATCATTATGGACTTTTAAGTTATCATAGCACAATTACAGCGCTGTCACCACATGAGACTTACTAAGCATGACATCTTTGTAGAGCGTGGCCTCGAAGTATCCAGCGAAGCCATGAAGCACTGAATTACAGCCCACGGAGAAGCGTAGACACTGATACCGGTTATTGTTCATATCTGTGCGGTAGAGACTAAATGAATACCTTCACAGAAACCTATAGGTGTAGCTATAACTAGTCTGGCTTTTAATTTGTTCTTAGAACTTATTGTGCTTATTTTACCTGTGGTCGGGTGTACAAAAGTGAAGCAGGGTTTGGGTTCTGCAAGCTGGTGGAAGTTGTGTAGTCTGACAACATACGGTGTCTCAAAATGGCACTCGGGGTCTTTGTCCCTTTCCCGACAGCCTCTGACTTCATTATACAGTTTAGAAGATGACAGTGGAGCTAGGAAAGACGTATAAGAGCAAGGAATGCTCACCCCATCGTCTGAAAAAAAGAGGTTTATGAGCTGATCACGAGATTCATGTAATTCAGCTGAAGAGATTAAGCAGATATCATCCCGAACCTTTGAGGAAGTGCTGCGCTCCATCAAGGCATTCGGGTGAAAGTTCATTGTCTCCAAATGAGCCCAAGAGCTCGCTCACGATGATGTCTGCCTTCTCTGGGGCCACCCATTGCCTCATGTCACATGACACGACGGTCACCTGATCACCCCACTCTTCAAATTTCCAGTTCTCCAGACTGTGAAAGAGAAGGGGAACGCCAAAACACTGATGATTTCTATAGAGATGTCATTAATCGTACACTTTATACTTGTGTTAAGTGACTTACGTGACCACAGCATTGGGGTTCTTTTCGACGGCATACACTCGCAGCTTCCTCTTCGCCTGTTTTGCAGCACGAAGCGAGGCGTTTACTAGTGGACCGCGGCCTGCACCTAGTACCATCAATACCCTGAAAAGAAAACTTGGTGTTAGCAAAATCTGCAGATAGCTTTGTAATTTTACAATAAAACTGGAGCTCTGGAGGTGTGTGAAGTAACTTACTGTACATTAGTTTCCATCTGTTCTTCAGGAACTCTGTCTAACAGACACCTGTAAACAGCCTGTAGAGAAATATATTTACATTTTAAATAATAGATAACAGTAATAGTAGCCACAGCAGTTTAAACTACATATTTGACAATTTTCCATTTCTATTAAAAAGGCAGTTTAACTTACTTGTTGGTACTGAGAATATTTAATGGGATCTTTTTCGAAAACTTCATATGTCTGCGATTCCAGATTGTCCATTAAAGGCTGATAAAAACAATGAGGTATGATGACAAAACGATGACAAATAATTTTAAGACTGTATTAAAAAGTCTAAAAAAAGAATATATGTTTAGCAAAATATATGTTCTTACACACCTGTAATGGTGACTGTAGGTAATCTTCATAGCCTTTGGCAAACATCTCATAGGCATTAGGTGCTGGACGGTTTTGGTTGAGGTACTCTAGATACTGCAGGTAGGAGCGCAGGTCTTTCTCACTGTGACGGTTCACTCCTGTGAAAATAAACTGAGCCTCCAGCTATGGAGACCGCGGCATGTCAGATAATCACATTGGCTGAATGAATGTGACAAAACATTCGCAATTCGTCAGGAACATTCACCTTAAAGAGGCGGAAGATGACTCGCTGATGGGCTTTTGAAAGGACGGGAAATCCTTTTTTATTGGTTAGAAATATGCTGGTGGGGAGGATGGCCGATTTGATCGGCTCTCCAAGCCACTTGTCGATCACCGTGTCAGACGGCAGGTCGGCTCCAATCTCAACAGCTTGACATAGAAAGTTCATTTTATTAGGATATGCTGCTTAATTTAACTTATTTAACGGGTTTATTACATCATGAGGAATGAAACGGTCCCTGAGATAAGAGTTTAATGTACTATGAAAACATACTGTTGGTTTGTGTTGCTTTGCAAAGAGGTTTTTAGAGAAGGATGGGGCAGTAAAAACAATGCAGAAACTTGCAAGCTGGTATATAAGCACTGAAGCATAGCCCTGGGTACATTATAGTATATATTTTAATCACAGCTGCATATGTAAGGGACATTTCTTAAAAATTCACAATTCAAAATTATTTTAGTGGATAGTTCACCCCAAAATGCAATTTGATTTATCATTTGCTTACCCTTTCCTTTCGTTTGCACAACACAAAACAAGTTATTTTGAAGAATGTTGGAAACCAAACAGCACTAATTTCCCATTGACTTCCATTGTATGGACATAAAACCTGAAATTTCTCAGAATATCTTTTTTTTGTGTTCCAAAGTAGAAAGAGTCATGTTTTAACATGAGGGTGAATACATTTTTTAGGAATATTTATTTTTGGGTGAACTATGCCTTTATTTCTAAAGGTCCAAATGGTCATAATGAAACAAAATAAAGAATACAAAAATGTAAAAAAAGAAACTTAAATATATGAGCCCTTTAAGCACTGGACATTGAAGTATTAAATTCTTACCGAGGCAAATCCTCTTGTTATAATCGCAGAGCGTTCTGAATGAGTGCCACCTGAAGAGGAAAAAGGAAATTAAATGAACAGAGGCCATAGATCACTTTGGTCTCAATGCACTTAAATGGTTTAATCAGACAGCAGATGCCAATACAAACTTGGAAAGCTCATAAGTAAACCTGCTCATGTTTTAATGAGATAACTTAATATCTGCATTCTTCATTGCTTTACATCACTCACCATGCCCAGGTCTTCTCATCACTGCTGCTATCATCCATTAGTTTAGCAGGATCGTTCTCAATGAGATCCTCACGCATGTCTTCTGGAGCCATCAGTGGAACTTGTATCCAAAACTGTAATTAAAAGCATCATGCTCTAATCATTTAATTTCAAACCAAAAACCAGTATTTGTAAATTAAAGCATTAGATATGTTTTCGCATTAAAATGTAATATTTGGCTGTTTTACAAACTTGCATAATTAAGGCAAATTTAACCATAATGAATCATAAACATTATATTGCAAAAACATCGGATCCTTTGATCTTTATGGATAACACATATTGCAATCTTATTATCAGTAGCAGATGGATAGCAAGTAAAAATGATAAACAGTCTACTTACATCAACTAATTAAATTTACATCAGCGAAGCAGCCGGAATGAATATTGTGTGTAAATGATATGCCCAGGGTGTATACAAAAATGAATAATGGTGTGTTCTGAGCATTTTTGTTATCATTCAACGCTGCAGATTGCCATTACCATGCAAGAGTGGTGTCCTGTGTGGATGTGGTTGAGCAGTATTCGAGCCAGGTTGGCACAGTGCGGACCCCTCAGGGGGATCATGAATGCTGGCAGCCCCAGATAAGCACAGAAATTCAGCTCCTGTACCAGTGCCTGTAGCAAGGGCACAAAAGACATTAAAGGGAGCGATCGCATCAAAATAACAACCAACCTAATCCACTGCTTCTTTGCTGGGAAGATCGCCAGAATCAGAATCTTGATTAAAAAGTTAGCGATAATCACAGTTTGCTCTGTGTATATGCACAGTGAAAAGTGCTATATGAATAAAAGTAAGTTGAATTATTATAATATTATATATTATAAACTCATGGCATAGCACATTCTGTAGTAATGTACCCAAGTTCCTGTGTTGATTACCAATATCTCACAGTAGGAACATTATTTGGAGTAATAGTTAATTAAGATTTAGAACACATAGATAATTAAAACACTAATTAAAACACTAAAACAGAACATAACACAGTAAATAATCTACACGTCTATTTTGTGATACAACATAAGATTAAAGCGTCAACAAAATACACCTACTGGGTTAGACAATCATATTATGCAAAAACAAAGATTAATATCAAAATATTCTTTACACATACAGCACTATGGTCTTAGAACAACATGAGGGATATATAAAAATTACAGATGGTAGAACGTGTACATACCGCCTCTGAATTTCTGCGCTCTGTGGTCAACTCAGAGTCTGTTTCAATCCACGGTGACAGCTTTCCCACAATAAGTGTGTTCCAGTCTAGAGAAGAAATAATGGACATTTTATTAAAATGACATAAAAGATATTAACATGCAAGTACATAAATGTGATTTAACTGCTCAAGATTTGCTTTATCTAAAAGCATTCCTTGAGCGGGTGATATTTAGCTTGAGCACATTGCTTCTATCTCACCTCTGCCACACAACAGCAGGTCAGAGCGCGTTTGGGCTCCAGGTCGTGACTTAGCAGGGTCCAGTTCATATTCCCTTCGGAACCGTGGATGGAACAGAGGCATGCACAGGAAATCAAAGCTGCAGAGCACAACAGCAATACACATAAACAATGTACACAGACTCTGTATGCAAATTAAGACACTGTCAAGGGGAAATGCTTTAAAAGACAGCTAATGGACAATAAAAATGACAATATTTTCAGTTAACAAAATTGAAAACAAATTTACTCTTAATCAGCAATAAAATGCTAATTCCCACTGGTAGTTTTTCTTCTAAGTGCTGTTTTAAAATTGACTCACACTGTACAAACATTTCAATTTCAATCTGAAATTTCAGTATGTAGTTTGTGTATCAGATAGGAATCCATGTTAATGTCTAGTAGCATTGAAACTCATTATCATCATCATCAGCATTATTCTACCCTCTTTACAGTATCAGTCAATAAGAGCAGGACTTTAAATATTCATGTACAGAAGAACATTGTAAATAATTAAGAATTACACCAAAAAAATTGAATGAGTTCATTCAGAAAATACCATCTGAAAATCTTTACGCGCACCAATTCTGCACAAACCTGCTAATAATTAAAAAATACACATTCTGGCAATGTTACGCAGGTTTCTAATGACAGTAGAAAGCCTGTAGCTAGAGATGCGTGCGCATGTGATTTATAAGCAAGCCGCTAACACAGCTAGCAAACGCTCATGTACATCACGTGCAGCACCCTAGCCGAGCCAACTTCAATCTGGACACATTTCACTATAGTTTATCGCAAAGATTAAATAATCTATCTGTGTTACAGCACAGACATTCCGCCTGCTTACCCTAATTTTGCTACCGCGGCGAGAGTATCCGCTACTTCGGGAACACAACTTAAATCTCTCCCGCAGGAGACCCTGCTACCTGCGCTGCCGGACGCCATCGTGAGGAGACAGGACGGGAGGGAAAATTATACAGACGCAAAGCTATGGAGAAACTGAAGCCATTTTGGCTCAAAACAACAGCGATTGCGCTGTGGTACAAACGAGGCCATAGATCCACAATGGCGGTGAATTAAAAAGCAGTTTCTTGCGCTCGGAAGATTCTCGCGAGGCTTGAGAACGAGGCCAGACTGTGGACCAGACGCGCTGCAGACTAGGCAATGCTTTCTCCAGAACACTGAAAATGCCTCTATAATTTTGAGCGAATGTTGTTCTAAAAGTGTATGAATAGAAACAATTAATAAAATTATATTTCTCTAGTTTGTGTAAAAATCAGCTTGTTTTTATGTACATGTTATGAACAGGACTATTCATAAATTCTAATGGATTTAATAATGGGAACTAATCGTCTCTGTGGGTCACTAATGGTATGTGTTGGGTTATGTTGGTAGGATTGGTAATGGTTTAATGGTTTTAATGGTAAATAGATATGGTTCATACTTGTAATAGAAACCATAGGCATTTGTATTGTTTTTTTCAGAAGGGTATATACCCATATTTGTTATAATAACCAAAGATTTCAATTAAACTAACTGAGGGAACAGCTTTTTGTAGATTTCCATTACGGATTATGTGCTGTACCATGTAAATACCATAATACAAATGTTGTCATTTAGCACTATGGTACTTACTGTACATAATTCCATAGTACCCTCACAGTATTTTGTTATTAATTGTTGTTTTTAAAAATACTATTTGTGAATAATGTAATTAAAACAGTAATGTTATAGAAAAGCACAGCTTTAAAATTGAGCCATATAAACAATCAAAACCCATCAAAGTGTTAAATTGTCTCTTGCCATAATACTTTGTTAAACACACACACAAATCAACTACACGTGTAATTAAGCATTTCAACTGAATTCAGTTTCCTTATTCACAGCAGGTTTTTTACACTCCTCATCAAACTTTTATGAGAATATTTTGTGAGGTTTGCATTTTAAGTATGTTTCAACTGGAATCTAACAGAAGGAAGAACTTGTATCAAAGTAAATCTCTGAATATGCGTTCAGAGTAAATTTGTGAACTCAGTGGATTGAACTTATAAAAAGACACACACTCATAACTTTTTTAAGAAAAAAGAAGAGTCGCTTCATAGTTGTGCCTCAGTGGTAACCGGACAAGCGTAGAAGGCTATCAGATATAAAAAGCAGCCTTGATTCTTGCTGAGATAACAAAAATTCTGTGTCTGTAGTTATATGCCTCATGCAGTATATAAATCCCTGCTTTCAGAGAGGACCTTTTCACTTAAAAAGTGAAAATGGCTCTCAAGGATGTGTGTGGTTTCATGGACACCCTCGATGACAACAGCTTATGCGCTGAGATGGGATCTATTTGGAAGCCACTATCTGACTGTGAGACAGACAGTCCTTTTCATTTTCTTGTCCCCTCTCAACAAAACAGCAGAAAACATGGAGGTCCATCTCTTCTCTCTCTGACCTTTTCCTGCATGTCGCCCCATCAACGACCTTTTCAGTTATCACATGGCACCACCACTCTGGGCTTTACATTTCAAGGCGGTGTGATAGCTGCTGCAGACACACGCGCCAGCTGCAAGGGACTAATCTGCTGCCCAATAAGTCAGAAGATTTTGCCCATCCATTCGCACCTGGTCGTCACCACTTCAGGCAGTGGTGCAGACTGCATGCTGTGGGAGCGAATCCTCACCCGTGAAATGAGGCTCTACCACCTTCGTCACCGCAGGAAATTAACTGTCAATGGAGCTGCAAAGCTTCTTTCCATGATGCTTCATCCATTTAAAGGCACTGAAGTGTGTGTGGCAGCTACTCTTTGTGGATGGGATGGCGAAGATGTTCAGATTATGAGGACCAGCATTAAAATGTCAAAAGTAAAGAAAGCAGTGAAACAGGAAAGCTACTTATCTGCAATTTTAGACAAATCTGCTAGGAGTAGTGAGGTGTCCTCAACAAATGAACAGAAGGAGTTCTTAAAGGATTCTTATCCACCATGTCTCACAGTCTCAGATCAAAATCCAAGTACTCTTTTTCCAGGACAGTCTGGTCCAAGGGTGTGTTATGTGTGCAGTGATGGCTTGCAGCTGAAAGGAGAGATCATATCTGTTGGCTCTGGGTCACCCTATGCATATGCTGTTCTTGATGATGGTTGGAAATGGGGAATGACTGTGGATGAAGCCGTGTCACTGGCCCGGGAGGCTGTTTTCAGAGCCACACACTGGGATGCTTACTCTGGGAATAATGTGGATCTTTTCCACATCACTGCCCGTGGCTGCAGGCGAAGAGACAGAGAGGATCTGAAGGAGGAGTATTACAGAGAGAAAGAGAGAGAAAAGGAAAAGATCAAAGAGAGGGAGAAAGAGAGACAGAAAAAAGTTGAGCTGCTTGAAGAGGATATAAAATAAGTATAAAAGGATAAAAGAAAGACAAGGGGCTGAAAAATGTACTATTTGACAGATGTAGCAGATGATATAAAAAAAATAAACATGAAAATGTTATAATTTTATTTTATTTATTATTATTGTTAAAATGTAATGTACTAAACATGCTTTTATTTTTCATGTTTAAAATATGCCATAATAAAAACATTTCGTAACGTATTCTTATTATTTATTTAGTGCATTTTAAATGGGATTAATTTTAACATTTGATTGAAATTTATTTATGTAAGTTTAGAAATTTACCACCTGCTCATTTGCCATGTTTCGTGAAAGTTTATTCGAGCCAGTAATGTTAAAAAAACCCTGATGAATCAATGATTAAATGTGCAGACCAAACCAAAACTCTTCATTGCCCACTTATGTTACGCCTTTCCTTGGCTTTCCTTTTCAAGGGTTTGTTTAAATGGTCTTCCTGGTCAGTAGAAGGTGCTGTAACTTCATAGCCCTCCATTCTCAACATTTGTGAAAAGGAAGCACAGCGCCTCTGTTGCATTATTATCTTGAACATGGCGCTGTCTAGCATATTGAGGAGTGAGTCTGCGAATTTCTCTCAGAATTTTGACCGGTCTTTTGTTGACGGCAATGGCCTCAACCAGACGGATCTGGGTTTTGGAGCATCGCTTGGAGACAGCGCGAACTTCGCTGTGAAACCGCTGGGTGAATCGGACGAACCAGAGAGAAAAATCGAGTTTCTTCACGGAACGACCACCTTAGCATTCAAAGTAAGTCTATTAGCCCACAGTGCTCAGCATATAAGCGATTAAAATATACATTCTGTTCTTCACAATTAATAAATACAGAACTTACAGACTGCGTTCTTTAAAACGAGTGTCTTGTATTAGATTGATTTGATCACGTGGGGTAGACAAAACACATACAGGGCAGTAGCCTATTTATTCACAGTCGTTATGTGTATTAGGTGAGCTTATGTATGACTGTTTTGGCTCTAGTGAAGCATGGAAATTAATATGCACAAATGGAGGGATTCAACGAAACTGTCTTATTTCTTACAGATAGCGCCACCTGTCGTTTTAGGCTAACAGTATTCATGTGCCTTAAACCATTTAAAACTTGTTTACCGTCGTAAACTTGTATAGTCTTAGTTTAGATTCTTTGGCTCTATATGACATTTAGAGCTATGAATGTTTATCAGACAATACAGAATTAATTTTGTCAATATGTAGTAAGTCAAGAGGCACATGACGTATAAATGACACCGCACCTAATATGCATTCTCATTGGGGCCTACAGCGTCTGCGTTCCATACAACCCGGGTTTAGAATAATTCCCACCTCAAACCCGGAAATAACCTCTGAGTTTTGGGAGTTTTTAGCAACATTTAATAATATATAAAATATTAGTAAAATAAAAAGGGCATTATTTCCGGGTAGAGGTCGAATTTAGGAATATCCTAAATCCGAGGTGTCTGGAACGCAGCATAAGTCTCAGTGGTCCTGATTTGCTGTCATCAGAAAGGCACGTTTAAAACATATTTTATAAGCTTATTAAACGCATAAGCTTATTAATTTTTGGAATTAATGTTCTGTCATCATTTAATGCCTTCAGTGGCATAAATCACATTTATTATTTAAAGATAAGATAGTGGTATTCTATTAGGTACTTTTAACATTATTTTTCATATTCATTATCATATGCATCATGTTATTATAACGTTTTAAAATTTTTAAAACGGATCATTATTATCATCATATTTTTCATATTTTTCTTAGGCGAGTCCAAATAGTAACAACTAAGATAAATAACAACTAAGATAAATCACTTCTTTACGTAGTTTGAAACTTGTATAATAATAATAATTTTCCCAGTTGCGTCTGTCCATAGTAAATGTAAAGTTAAGCTATTTTTTTAAATTGGATTCTGAAAACGTAACATTTCTTTCATCTCTCTCAGTTTCAGCATGGTGTTATTGTGGCTGTGGATTCCAGAGCGACCGCCGGTTCCTACATCGCGTCTCAGACGGTAAAGAAGGTAATTGAGATCAACCCATACCTGCTCGGGACAATGGCAGGAGGAGCCGCAGACTGCAGCTTCTGGGAGCGACTTCTGGCCAGGCAGTGTCGCATCTACGAGCTGCGCAACAAAGAGCGCATTTCAGTGGCAGCTGCCTCAAAGCTGTTGGCCAACATGGTGTATCAGTACAAAGGAATGGGCCTCAGTATGGGAACCATGGTGTGTGGCTGGGACAAGAGAGGGCCAGGTACATGTCTTATTTTATTCCTCATGATACAGTATGATTTAACATTTTATTAACATCTAAAGCCTTTTTATGTAAGATGCATACTTTTGAGTGCTTTATTACTTACGGCTATACTTTTCATAAATGTTAGTTTTATTTAGATAAGTACACAGGGATAAGTTGAACGATCAGATTCTATTAGTATTTGTTTGTCCCATGGTTGATTGGCTGTCAGGTGAACCTGAAACCAGCCTAATTATATTGAAATGAATTACCCATCCTTATGATTAGTTGACTAGTTGTTCATATCATGTATGAGTCGCTTGTGAAAATCTGTAGGAATACACATTGCTAGTGCTAATAATGAACGTTTTATTTAGATCTTATTATTTTGGGAAACGTAAATAATTGCAGTATAAGTATATTATTATTGCTATTTAAACGTAAAGAATTACTAAAATCTTAGTTTGCATGGATTCAGTTGTTCATCCACCCAACCTGATTTTATGTAAATATTCTTACTTAAAATTGTTTTGCATAATAGTATTGAGGAATGTTTTGTAATTCAGTTAACAGTGATGTATTTTAATTATAGATGCTTTACTTCAGTCATTATTCTCCACTCATCAAAGACATTGAGCAGAAACATAACATCTGTAATCTAGTTTTGCGATGTAAAAGATTGTCTGAAAGAACCACAATTTTGCCTTTGTGTTTTGAATGATTGCGGCAGTTGGCATGGGGACAAATTAGGCGATTACTTTCGACCCTTTCGTTTTGCTGAAATAGCTTTGTAAAAATAGCTCTAACGCCACAATTTCCTGCCAATCTTCAACAGTAGTCGGAATGTTATTTTAATATGCAGCACCACGATTTTGTTTTAGAGATGAACCACAAACCGCACGTTAATGGACTTTCAAGACCTTTGCTTTGCCACGTCTTGATTGATGTCCATTTTTGTTAATTGGGCTGTGCATTCTGATTTCTAAGAGGCTTTTAATCTAATGGTCTTAATGGCAAGCTTTGCCCATTTTCAGTTCATTTTGTGTCTTTCCAACAAGATGTGCGTAATCTTAAATGAACAGTTGAAGCTTTTTGGAGAGGAAAAATTACTGCTGCAAAATTTGGTTTGTAAATGCGAGTGTAGATTCAGGAAGTTATTTTGCATCTAACCACCAGATGGCGACAGTGCTATGACTCTTTGTGAGTATTGCATTCCTCAAGCGCAGAGACCAAGGTGCTTTATTGGCCTCTAGATCACGGCCAATGTGTTTAAAGAGCTCCTGCGCAGCCACACAGTAATGGAAAATCAATATGCCAGTGACTGTGGGCCAAAAGAGAGCAGCACTTTGATGGACGCCACACTCGGCCAGAGCGATTGGGTCGCATGCAAAATCCCATCAGCTTTATCATTTGAGGTCTAGGCAGAAACTGACAGAAGCTAGCATGGCCCTGAAAAAAAACAAGGTTTGCCTTTGGCAAAGAAAATGACACAGTAAAACTCATAATCAATTTGTGAGTAATGATTGCTATTCGATAGAAGTGCTGGATGTTACAACAGCGTGATTCAACAAAGAGGTAAATGTTGTGCAAATAAAATCAATCTTGATTAGTACAAAGCATATTTACAGCAATATCGGGCACACTTATATCTGTGATTAAGGGTCTGTTTGCTGTGAAGAATAAATTTAATAAAAGGCTGTTAGAAAGTTCAGACGAAGATTGTGGTAATGAAATTGAATGCAGTGGCAGCTGCTGTTAAGGAGACCGCAGAAGCCCTAGAGCTTTGGTCCTTGTTTCGTTGTATTATTATGAATGTGTTTCTGCCACATCTGCTTCAGACTAACTAAATGATGAGTTAATGTGACCTATTCAAGAAGTGTTTCAGTGGTTTTCTCTAAAAGAAGTCTTGAAACTCACTTTTTGTATATTTTCCATCAACAAGATGCAGGTCCGGTTCTGCATGTGAAGTCAAACATGACACATCATTATACTGCCAGTGCATGCATAAAATGAAAGGATCCGGTCTGTCAATCAAACAGAAATAAGTCGATAGTACTGACGCTGTAGAAAGGCATCTTTAATTTCAGTATCGACATCTTGACGTCTTTTTCATCTTGCCTTCTAGTTTTGACATCTTGGTGTGAGTTGATTGAATTGAATTTTTGAAGTTAGGATCATTACCTCAAAGCCACGATGACATCATAATGCTGAAATAAGTTACTAGATCTCTCAAAACTAAGAATATGACTGTCTTATGCCATGTTTGTTTGTGACTTTGTAGTAATGCAGTAAATCATTGTTCATGTTAACTTTTTAACTACTATTTCAGTAACTGACAGAAGTGACAGAAAGTTACACCGTCTGGCGGCACACTTGCTGCCGCCAAGAGCTGCAAATTGCAGCTGCACAGTTGGCTATTAACCTTATAACATAAAATTCCAGCTTTTTCAAACTACTGTCTTCTCATGTTCATGTGCACATCTGCATGTAAGACTAAGACGACACAAGTCTGTACGCAAAGATGCTCTGCTTTCTGAACGGCGGCTCTCATCAGTGGCACGTCTTAATCAAGCGTGGCTGCGTGACAATCACAAGAGCAGTCAGCCAGTCACCTTTGTGTACTTCCTGAAGTTACCATTCATACGTGCAGGCAGTCTCACGTCTAGTCTGCCACGTCTAACTGCCTGTCACCTCCGTGATGGAGTGCAAGAAGCCGTGCGGTCGTAACGTTCCGAGATCGCTCCCGCTCCGCCGCCTCGGCTTTACGAGGTCTCACAAATTCAGGTGCCTCTTTTGTTTCCTTTTTGATGTCAGCTCGCTTCCTCACCCTTTTTCATGCATGTCTATTATATCGTCTTGGCAATGCAGGTAGCGTGTGACACACTCCAGGTGTTGTGTGTAAAATAAAAACTACCTTTCTTGAAACGCATTGCTTTCCGGGTGAGAGACATCCTGTTGCATTTTTAACTAGTTTTTAGTCCAAAATGCCAAATCACCCTGCATATTCACAAGCCGGCAGCGATTATCGGTTCGAGCTAACGTTGCGTAGAGAGGGTGTAATTTGGCTGTGGAAAGCGATTGTGAGTTTATAACCTCAACGTCTGTGATGGACTGTCCTTAAAATGTCTTGGGTTCTTGAACTTTCCCCTAAAGTTTTCGAAGCAGTCTGACAGCAAAAGTATTAAAAGTACGTTTCAGGTTATCAGTTTGTAGTGGAAACTGGGAGCGATGTTGTTCGTGATTTGGGATTGGATTGACCCACTCGCTCATTTATGTTCCATCTGCAGCCTGGTTCTGCCGGAGCGCAGATGGGACCTAGTCACCATTACGGAGTTGTGCTTGTGGTAGAAGTGTTTCGTCATACCCCAGTCTGTGGCACAAACTCTTGAATTTTGCTGCAGGTCGTGATCCATTGCTGGAACAGACAGTGACCCTGCAGTCTACTGTATGTGATCTACGTCATCCATCATGTTTGGGTGAGAGGTCAGGACTTCAGGTGTAGATCAATAATTAATTTGGATGTTTTTGGAGCAATCAATAACACCTCGGGCACCGTCTCGGGGTGGATGGTACGTTTGTCTGTGCCTGGTCAGCAGTTTGTGTTTAGCTTGCTAAATATGGTCTCTCTCTTTCTCTCTCTCCCATTTTTTTCCTTCAGCCTCTTACATTTTTGCCTTTTTTACCGAAGCCCTCAGGTGACCCCAGATCATTCTTCAGCTATCGAGCATCCACATGTCAGTAGCAAAAAGTCAACCGAACATTTCCCATGATCCCTTTTCGCACATATATCCTCAGAGAACGACTTGACCTTGTATTGTTCAGAACATTATTTATAACCTTGTGTTCATAACATCGATCGATCTGCTGAATTCTCTCTCAGGAGTTAAAAAAAAAATGCTTTTATCTTTCTCAACGGCGCCTGCTCTTTTTAACACAGCGGGACATAAAACGGTACTGATGGTTATTTCCTTTTGTGTTTTTCTGATCACAGGGCTCTACTACGTGGACTCTGAGGGCAACCGCGTGTGCGGAGACCTCTTCGCGGTGGGCTCCGGATCCATGTACGCCTACGGCGTGGTTGACAGCGGCCTTCGCCATGACCTGACGGTTGAGGAAGCTTGCGATTTGGGCCGGCGTGCCATTTACCAAGCCACCTATCGTGACGCCTACAGCGGTGGCCAAGTTAACCTCTACCACGTCCATAGCGAAGGCTGGGAGAGGGTTTCTCAGGAAGACGTGCTTCAGCTGCACCTTAAATACCAGAGCGAGAAGGCGTAGAGGGGAGGGGCTGAGTAGGGAGGGGTGGAGTTTGGGAAGAGTAGAGAGGGATTTAAGGCACTTCTTAAACCTTAATGGAATCCATTTGGCAGAATAACACACTTTAATGGAAGTTTAAGCCAGCTTTTTTATCAAAGCTGGTTTATCTGTACATAAGAACGTTGGCGCTCTCTCTCTCTTTCTGCTCGCTCACTCAATAACCATTTCCGTTAATTTTCTCACGTATATTATTTGTTAGTTATTAACCACAATTTCACTAGTATTACAGTCTCAGCCATAGGTCTGAAATTCCAGTCATTGTTTGTGAAAGTAAGGGGGCGCTGTATCCCAGTGGACACGTGACAAGCCAAAACTCCAGTTGGCCGGCTCTCGCTGAGTGGGAGTGGGCTTCTGTTCCCATCACACATGTATCTGCAGTTACCACACTTACTAAACCTACTCTCAATAAATCTTGGATTTTTGCTAAGTGTTTTGTTTATTTTTTCCGTCCTGATGTATCGGGTGGCAAGTCATGCCTAAAGTTTAAATGTCATTGCATCGCATTAGATAACAAATATCAAACTAAGAGGCAACTGCAAATAAATGATGCTAGACTTTTTCCCCAGAACTTATTTTATTAGCTTATTTTTATTAGCTTATCGTACAACGGAAAGGTCATGGATTGGATCCCCAGGGAAAATGCATACTAATCAAAAATATAGATTGAAAAGCATCTGCAAAATGCATATATTTTTGTTTTAAGTGAATAAGGTTATCATCACAGGTGTGGGTCACCAAGTCTGACTACAAGCAAACTTTTTACAAAAAGATTCTGGTCAAAGTGAAGTTTTAAAAACTTTCTATATTCTGAAAAATGCTGGGTTGTTGGTCTCGCTTTGGTTTGGGTTTGTTTTTTCTGTAATTTTCCCAAACAGGGATTGATACAATTCAGCATTTTTTTTAAGTATAGGAAGTTTTAAAAAAATCTTTTTGACCAGCAACTATTTTTTGTAAAAAGTTTGCTTGTGCTGTCTTCCATTACAATAAATGCCACCTGGGTTGATGTTGCTATCTAATACATTAACATCTACATATTATAAGTGTCTTCCCGAATGTTTTTAGTGGGCACTGTGTCAATTTTCAATGTATCTTTTTGTTTTACTACTAAACATAATGGGATTTCTTTAGCCATCCTGCCCATTTGTCTCCATTAGCACCAGAACTCTTAATATTTTCCTCTTCAGTTTCGCCCAAGGCCTTGAGTTGAGTATCTTATTTTTCCTTTTTCTCTTGCCCTTACTGCTTCATAATAGTCTTTTAGAGATGCAAATAGTGCATTGTATCTTCCTCTGCGTCGGTCTTGCGAGCTATTAGCGACCGTGCTTGCTGGACCGAACTAAACAGTGATGTCTTGCACCTTAAAGCTGACAAGAAAATTTGTAATGGTATTTTGTGTTGTTCTGCAGCTGTCCTGAGGCTTCCACGGTTCACAGACTCGGTCCTTGGTGTCTTTTTTGTTTTTAATTAGAGAAAAAATTTATTTCGAACTTTTTTTCAGCAGACCTAGTTTCCCAGCACCAAATTTGATGCCCTGCTCTATCACTTTGTTTTACAATGTAAGGATCCGGTGTAGTTTTATTGCAGAGCATAAACACTAATAAAGGCTGTGGGATGATGCTGCGGCCCTGGGCCCCAGTGATTGTTAAAAACTAGTTTCACAGGTGGCTAGTTAGCAGATGGAAACCTAATGGGATTTCAATAAATGTAAACGAGGGGTTCGTCTCCATTACTTTGCTTGGATTTAGTGAAGAGATGAGAGTTGCTTACGACATCACTACAAATCAAATTTGCTAATCAGTTTTTTTTTTTTTTTTTTTTTTTTTTTTTTAAGTAATTTGGTTTCGAAGAACCTGCAGCATCGAATGAGCATTTGATTCGAGTGGTGAAATTAGATGTCATGCAGGTCACTCTTGAATACTCATTAACTATCCCTTAATTATATTTAATGGTTAGCTCTTAGAAAATACAATTTGTGACATTATTTTATGCATTAAAGCGAACTATTATTGTTCTGTGTATTACCACTAGTTACCAAGTGTTTCTTTTGAGTAATTTGTATAAACCTAAAAATGTGGAAAGGGTTATTAGAAATTAAGGAAGGTGCTTGCCCATGATATTTATAGATTATCTTCACACTATTTGTTCTGTGATTAAAAAAGACAAGCATTGTATTAGAATCCATGTACGGCTGTAGTAATTTGGATGGTGAAACGGTGTATCGTCTTAACCAAAGCTGAAGAATAGGACTGTGAGAGAGACCAGCTGGTTTGTTTGTTAGGTGCCAGCGAGATGATTTTCACAATGTCAAAAAATAACCCGTATGCACCCACGTGCCACCATCTGTCAGGTGGCCATGGCATACATGATAAAACTCTTGCTTCAGTCTTGTCTCCTCTGATTTGAATTTAAATTTCGCATTATAGTCCGACTCGCAGAATAATTTGTTTCGAGTTCCTCTTCAAGGGTAACGTAATGCCTGCTAGAAGA
This sequence comes from Beaufortia kweichowensis, assembly GCA_019155185.1. Lineage (NCBI taxonomy): Eukaryota > Metazoa > Chordata > Actinopteri > Cypriniformes > Gastromyzontidae > Beaufortia > Beaufortia kweichowensis. The sequence continues at coordinate 8,576,197 of CM032797.1, read as the reverse complement.
TGTAAGCGCAGATCAAAGCAGAGGACAGTGTTGTAAGCCTGTGGTTGTGTTTGAATATACCAGAATAAAAACGCGTTTCCCCGTTTTCTGTGATGTTGCTGGACCCAAAACAAACAAATCAATTTGACATAGGAAATTTCTGCAGGAGTCATGCAATGTCCACCTAAAGACTCAAATTTCAGCTTGCGCCTTGTATAATTACGTTTGGTGCCACTTGTGCATCCTTCACACTTTCTGCGCGGAGGCTGTCTCCTCAGTCTTGTGTTGGTAGGTGGTTTTTTTATGCGTCTGTGTGTGACAGGCACCAGCTTTTTACTCCTGTTGCGTGGCCTGCCCTCCTGCTTTTTCCCCTCAGTCATTTGTTTTTGCACCCAACCTTGTTCCTGGAGGACCTCCAACGGTACACATTTTGGGTGTAATTAACATTTTGGATTTTGATAGCTAGCTATCTGTAAAAATAACACATCTTGTTTAATTGCACAGTCAATAACTTAATAAGGTTACCATGATTCAGCTATACCGTTCTCGTGTAAGGTTTATTCATTACAAATAAGATAATTAGGTTTTTATTTTTTTTTTGCCTCCAATAATTTACACATATGGTAAGCTTTGTAATAAGTGAGAGAATGTACAGCCAGATTGTTACAGCAGTTTTCGTCTTTTCATATCACTAACATAAGTACATTGTTGGAGACAATACATCTACATCAAGATCAAGCTGACTCTCAGTACCCAGATGACCCTGTGCGATTAGTATGGTTGTTGTTTTGGGGAATAACATACCTTGGAATGTCATGACTGGTCAATCAGAATCGGGTATTCAGAGCAATAATAATTTGTTGTGTAATAACAACAAATAATCTATAAAATAAATAAAAAAGTAACAAACTATGGTTACTACAGTAAAGCAATGGTAAACTTCTGTAAAGGCACACCCAGGTATCGCACCTTTTTTATACCACTTTATAACTATTAAAAAATGTGTCTGCAGGGAAAGTCAGATTCTGACATGTTGAGATGTCTATATCACTAAATGTGGCTATTCCTGATATTCACCCATTGCTAAAGGTTAAGTGTTGAGTACAAGGCAAGATTTAAACCTGTAACATCTCAAATGAGAACAAATACATCTATACCAGCACATCTTACAATATTGCGAAGCACTGAATTTTTACAATGGCACCTGTTTTAACACCATACACCTTAGCAGCCATTAAATGACACCATTGTGGTTGTTTTCAAGCTTAATGTCTGTGAAATCGTTTTAGATGTTGCAGGTTTTAAACAATAATGGTGATGACAAAGGTGGTAAAAGATGCATTTAGTATCACCTGTCTCTTGGGGGGATGCTGTGACAAGCTTTTTACGTCTGGTTATGACACTTTACTGTAGGTGTTGTATATCTGTTTGTTTTACTGTCAGCATGTCTCTATTTAAAGTGTGCGGGAGGGGGTGGCACAGGGAGTTGTCAGAGATGCAGCGGTTAAGACGGATGTTTGCGGCTGTGGTCACTTTGCTTTTTTGTGTGGTTGTGCCTTTGCTCTCTGTGTCCTTTTGAGCATGCCCTACGGACACCACCGGCATAAAGCCCTTTATTGCTTTTCACAGCGGGATGTTGAGAATGCGGTGCTCTGTATCAAGCTGAATAGGCTTAGCTGGTTGGTGGGTTTGGTGTACCGTTGTCAACCGTAGAGGATAACCCACTGTGCAAGAACTGAGCGAAATAGAGATAGCCGATAGTTACTATGATACCTGTCCAGACTGAGTGTGTGGGTTTTATCTGTGCGTGTTTAGAATACATAAAGGGATGCAAATAATTGGGACAACCTTAACCTAGTTTTTTTGCAAAATGTGTCTCTCTCCCTCTCTCTTTCTCTCTCCACATACATGCTTTACGTTGTGCACACACACATGCTTCTAGCTATACAAGCTTCATTTCACATGCTGTCATGTTCTGAAATGTGTGAGGCTGCGATTCATAATGTAACACAAGTATGGACAGCATTCTCTGCAGTGCCGCAAGGGGTGCTATAGCAGGCATTAGTGTAAACAGACTGCTACTGTCATTATTCAGTTTCAGGTCAACAGCTCTCATGCTGCTGGAGGAACAGTTTAAAGTTAATATCTTGCTTTATCAGCAGTTATCACAGAATACAACTTCTACTATGCTTTCTTTGTGTCTGTTTAGTAAATAATATAGATACATGTTATATAGATAAGTAAAATCTGTTAACTGATATTGATAGCTAGCTATCTGTAAAAATAACACATCTTGTTTAATTGCACAGTCAATAACTTAATAACTTAATGTGGTAAATGTACAACGATATGATTATTGATAACACTCGAGTAAAGAGTCTGACATATTGTTTATTCGCTGATTTATTTAATTTTATTGCCATTCATTTGACCTGCACTGCATTTACAAAATACTTGATTTAATTATTTATTTTAGTTCCATAATTTGACCTCCATTGCAAAACACAAATCCCAATTGGAGTAGAATTGCGCGTTACAATTCAATTTAACTTCAGAGTTGACTTTGTTAACAGAGGTAACTTAACAATTTTACTTTTGTTTTTAGTTTTATTGTGGTTTTATTAATATTTTGAAATTGATTTTTAGAAATTGTGTTACTTGCTTTTGTCTTTTTATTTTGCTTATTTTTAATACAGCTGTATAGTTTTATTTAATTTTTTAATAATTGTAGGGCCTTAAACTTCATTTTATTAAAGTTTATTATATACAGCATTTTCCATTTAATTTAGTTTAAGTTTTTTAAATTATAATTGATTTCAATTTCCAACAAAAAAATAAGTAAACTACTATAACTATTCTGGTGAATTAGTCATGCAGGGGTATTGGTGATGCTAAAAATATACACTACTATTTTTTATTGAAGTCTTTTTGATAAGAAAGTTGAGATCAGAGCAATAAGTTAGTAATTTAATTCAGCATTTGGCTGGCATTTTGTTGTAAACGCAAATGTACAATAGTATTGCATGCTTACATTGCATTGGCCAGGCATAGAGAAGATTTCCACCTCTCATTTCCTCAGTTTAACATCTTTCAGTGTGCTATAACAGGAATTTTAGATATTCCGAAGCAGCCTCATCCTCAAGGCCTGAATCTCTGAGGTGTGAAGATTTCTCCTTTCCTGTAGTTTCCTATTTAATCTCCCCGTATCACTGCCCATCTCTCCGCTCCTGTTCAGGCTAATCAATGCCTGTACCCTCCTCACGGCCGTGGAGAACCAGCCTTAATTAAAGCCCTCCAGGTTGTTACTCAACCAAGCTCCTCCACCGTCACCATTCTCCAGGGGGGTGGTGTGAGGGTAATGGGAAGGGATGCGTTGGCCTGCCATCACTGATGGATCATCCGGTGGGCTGGACGTCAGGGCGATGATTGACACTAACTGGACAGCATTGGACATAATTGACAGATCTAGTAGCAGGTTGTGTGAGGATTGTAATGGACAACCGTGATGGGATAGGGGGAGGATTTGAAAAGAGTGACAAGGTCATCGGATCATGGGTAAGGAGATTATATTACAGTAGTTGTCCCATCATTCTTATTCTGCATTGGGAATGATTGGACCATGTTATGGAAATGACTGACTTTTTATGGGACAGAATGAGAGGAAGTATGGTTATGACAGGACTGTTATGCAAATTTCAGTTTTATTTTTGGCTCGTCCTTTATGTTGTGAGAGCTCTGTTTACCTGGCTGTGCTGCCCATCCCCTCCACTTTAGTTTTCTGTTTGCCTTCCTCTCTTTTCTTCATGTGCACTAAAGTACAAGCTCAAATATCCAGCGGTGTTAAAATCCTGCCCACCCCACCGCGGTTACTATCTCGCCTCTAATGTTAGCTTGTCAGCACTGAAGCACAATCCCTGAATAACTACATATGCTGTTCTTATCTTCTACCTCTCTCAGACGCTCTCTCTGCTTGTCTTTTATTTTGCTTCTGTTTGGTTATTCCCGCTAGATCCTCCCTTTTTATCACTCTGTCTTCAACGGGTGCATACCTACCCCTTCTCACCTCTAGTTATGATTTTTCCTTTTTCTCCCCTGCCCTCTCTCTCTCTCTCTCTCTCTCTCTTTCTCACTCTCAAAAAGGACAGATCTCCTCTCATTATGGTGATGCCGATGATTCAGTTCACTGGTGTTCTATATCCCCAGTGTCTCTCCAAGGCCTTTTTCAGCAGTCTGCTCATGAACTGTTTTTCTGCTCAAGGGCACATTGGCTGTGTGACGTCTGGTCCTCAAATTTGTTGCCTGCACACAAGCATATACATACACACACACACCTACTCTTAGCTAAAGTTATTATTCGGATTCTGTGACTAGTATCTTTGTCCATGACCTCCAGGTGCTCTAGTGCACTGCCCAACGCTGACATCTGACCTTGATGTCAGCTCCTTGATTATATGCTTTGCACTTCACAACAAACTTTGACCTTTAGCATGCCATTGGAGTGAAGTGGTGCACTTGCTCATAATAGTATCGTTGCCATGGTAATTTAGTTTTTGGAACTCAATATTACAATCACCTTGAAAGTGATTAAAATCCCCAATAGAGCCACTTGAAAGATTGAAGGATTTATAACTTGAACCACATTTATGCAATTTACCCCTGCTATGTCACTATATACTATTTTAGTATAGTGTGGTTTACCTTTTTCAGTAATTAGAATATGATTGACTGATCTATTCGTCTTGTTCGTTACAGAACAAAGTACAGATTTCACCTTTGGCTTCATTTCTCAGAAGTGCTCATGGCTTTTCTGTGCTCTTTGCTTGTTAATCAGACGGTTGCTTCTACTTTTAAACAAGCTTTGATATAGCTTGCAGAAGCTGTATAGATTTGTGCAGAGGCATACAAGCTATACAACTGTGTGGGAATTTATAGTATGTAAACCTCGTTTTAGACATTCTGCACTTTCATTTATCAAATGTTAACACATCTACACAGGGATCAGAGATTATTATACAATGGCCCTAAAAAACTGGATTCTTAAGCCATACTTAAAAATGTATGAATGTCATTGCCATATATAATAAAATATCAAGCCAGCTGACCTTTTCTTCACTTCTCTTAGTCAGTTTTGCAATTTCTGTCAACCTGACCCATACAGAATCTGCTCCTACCATAGATTTGGAACATGTATTATTCACAAAAGGACTTTATAAACCTAAAATTGTAAATCAGGGTAATTTCTAATAATCGCGGGTTATCTTGTTTTATGTTTCACACGGTGAATAATTAATCCTGATGTTTTACGTTTTATGATGTCACACTGTATGTTTGAAACCCATGGGTTAACATGCTACTTTGCATGTTCTGCATATAAGGTCAATAACATCGATTGGGTGATTAATGTTTTTATTTGCATTATAATGTGGTCAATACCATTGACAAGTATAGCTCACAATGGTCACAGTCATCACTGTTTTAATACCTTCTTGTTCATCTGTGGAAATGATGCCAGCTTTAAGTCTTTTTACATTTTTAAAAACAATATACGTTGTAATACCATCTCTAGGGACTAGTGAATGTGTGTGCATCACCGTTTTACATTTTTCGGAAGTTCATTACAATGCAAGTGAATATTTAATGAGGTAAGCATAAATGCCATTTGTGATTGGTTGTTTGTTTATTTCTTAAAAAAAAAAAAACGTATCAACACTAACAGAGCATGGTTTCACACTGTTTAACTTTGGCACTGCTATTCAGGGTTCGTAGCCCTGGGTTGAAAGCAATACTTACCTTCTTAATATAATACAATTGTGAAACGTTTCACCTGCTGTTTGAAGCAGGGCTCGATTCAGATAACACAGAGGTTATGCACATTTCTTCTTTCTTTTTCATGTTTTTTTAATTATTATGTCTGGACTGTTTTGTTTCTGTGATGATGCTTTCAGCTACCAGAGTGTAATATTTAGGTCGAATTAACAAATTTCACTATTTTTAAGTCTGTTTCACACTTTTTTTTCCCACAGACATGAGAAAATAAGAAAGTTTTGAGATTCTATGTGGGCTGCAATTTTTTGTGGATGTATGAGGTCAGCTACTCTCTACTTCCCACAGATGCCTTTAGAGTAACCACAGGTATAGTTCATCACATTAACATTAATGAAAATCTGAACATGCCAAAATATTTTGGCTTACTGTATCTTCCATTTGTGCCGTTTCTTTAACCTGATAACTGCCACTGCACATATCGAGTATACACATAAAAATGCATTAAAAATCTAAACTTCAATTTTAAAAATGTTAGATATTTTGCAACTTTTTAAAAATTTGTTTAACTTTTAGGTTCATTAATGTGTATTTTATTATTAAATATTAAAGTAAATTGTGAAATAACTTAATTGTTCCAAATGTGAAACAGTGACAGTTAACAGGTTAAAATAAATGCCACTTTACTTTAGTATTTAGGTTTTTATTTTATTTAATGCATTGCACAATGTTCTAATGTTCATGGTTTGAGTATCTAAATATTTTTTGTGTCCAGTATATTTATAGGCATTTTGATATGCGAGACAACAAAAATTTGTGAACAAAAAATAGGAAAAAAGTTTTAAGTAGACAACAGTTTTTGTCCACTTCTGTAACATTTATTTCTTGAAAAAGAATGTCTTTGTTTTGTCCCATGAAACTACTTAAGGCAGAATCCCCCAATCAAGTATTTGAGCCAGCTTTACCTTCAGAGGATTTATGTAACCAAGCGCTGCATCATCTGATTCAGTAAATTAAGGACAGGGATATTACTTGTATCACCCTGTGTGTGTGTGTCTATAGTGCTTCTTTGGATAAGCTCTGGACTGCTGGGTGTATTTTTCACTCGACTCTCAGATGTCTTTACCTTGTTAGTACATATTAAGTGTCTGCTGTTGCATCTGTTCTGTAATTAATTGTAAAACAATGCGACGTCAGATCAGAGTGTGTAGCACTAAGTGGGTGTGTGTAATGACTGCAGTGTCCCTTTCTGAGATATGAGCTTTAATAAAGACGGAATGACTGGTAATCTGCTGTTTACCGCTGCAGCTTCTGTCACTGTTCCCATTAGCAGGTTTAATTAGTTTTACTGGTAAGTCTTGGTGTTTGCTTGGGACACACACAAATGTTCTCTTTCACGTAACCGGCCGTGCATACCCAAATACAAACTTACCTGAATGAAGCAAACTGAGATTTGCTTCATTTCCAAATTAATGTGATCATTTGTTTGTTTGCATCACCTGACTCCGGTAATTCTTCACTGCAATCGTGCCCGCGTAGACTTGGCTTTCATCTTATTAATTGGCAAATCTGTGCTGCGCTAGGAGCTCACGGGAACGCCATAAGGCCTGGGCTGGATACCAAGCCGCAAGCTGAATGCCTACGGATGCCTAACTGATGCGTCAGCGTGGGAAAAGAGATGAAGGGCAGATGTCCCTCGCTTCATCATACTCCTCATCATCCTCCTCCCCCAATATGCTTAGCACAGCTGGAGTGGTGCAACGGCAGGTCCAGAAGATGATGGTAGGGTGGTGCACAGGTGTCTGCCTCTCTGTCTGAAAGTAATGTTGAGTGCTAATGATATTGTGCCTCCAGGGCATACAGGTGCTCTTTGTCCATCGTGTTGCATTATTGCCCCAGGTGTAAAGGGGCTGGATCTGCTTGTAAGTGGATGATAGTTATGACATACAACTAACAAGACAGGTGTGATATAACTTTACACCCTCATTTAGAAACATATCACTTTTTGCTTGTATGCTTAACACACATTAACTTTACATTCACATTTTAATGTGTACAGATAAATGTCATATATTACCAATGAGATAGTATAAAGGTTTCTAGCTGTAGATCCCAATGTAAGAAACAAGCAGCATAACATTTATTTTTAACAAGATCGCTGATAATTTTAGTCTGAGTTTAACTGTTTGTGACAAGTTTTAGTTTCGCAAAGACCTTGCAAGAGTGGTTGTTGAAGGATGGGTCTTTAAAAACTTTATAAGACCCAAAAGCAAACCCACAGCCGATGTATTATTAGAAAACTGCTCCGTTTCTCATTTCACATAATTTTACAAAAATAAATTTAAAGGTGTGGAGGGAAATGTTAATGAAAAACTGAATCAATTCTTTTTGTTTTTGGCTGAGTAACATTATGAGTGGACCTCAGGAAAAAACCATCTGAAACAACCTTTGAACATAGCCTGAAACCACTACTTGCACAGACGGATTATCAGGGCTAAGGTGAGGAAAGAGAGACATTTTGGCGGAGATGGAAAATCTCACTATGATCATATCGGCATATAACCAAAAGCACCGCTTGAAATATGCGCCATGACCCAGCACAAGGGGAGCATAAGATAAAGCGACAAGATTGGAAACATTGATTATTCCCTCTGTATTTCACATTCTCCACTCCTCGAGGCCGTGGTGTCTATGTATAACCTTGGGGTTAATTTGGTGTGACTTTGACATTTATGAAATGTATGAACTATGTGGTTCGGAACCTACACTCCAAAAGCCAAGGGGTATCAGGAGAGATGGAGATGGAGGTAAAGGCAAGGATAGAGAGAGAGGGAGCAGATGGGTCAGCCATCTGGTAGAAGGAGAAAATAAGGGAGAGGAGAAGAGAAGGAAGGGCTGGAGAGGGAGATCCATGAGAAGTATATATGAGTAAGAACGAAAACATCAGATTGGGGTGTGTGTGTGTTAGATGTTTGTGTTTGATGTTCTAGTCTCAGAGACTCAGAGGTGTGAGTATGGAAAGCAGTTGAGAGGTGAGGTTGTGATGCATATACAGTAGTTGTGGCCAATGGCTTTTATGAGAACGTCGTCATTTACTCACTCATATTCCGAAATTGGCAAAATTACCTAGATGTTCCTTTCCATATAATGCAAGTAAATGAGGTAGATGCTGTCAAGTTTCAAAAAAAGCACCACAAATGTAGTTTTTATTTTTAACTTGTAAGTCTTAAGATGATGATGCCAAATGCCTTTGTTATTGCTGATTGAGATTTCAATTTGAATATACAAGTGACAATAAGATTTGGATGTTTTTTGGTGCTTTTTATCATTTTGGGACTCGACAACATCAATGAATTGGCTTAATATGCGCCATGAATAAAGTCTTAATATGTGCTAAAAAATAAAGGAGCATGGCTTGTGGTTTTTTTTGCTGCAAATTAATTGTATCCAGAATAGTAGATTTTTTTATTAGTTTACAACAAAAATACTCATGTGCACTTCAAAGTAAATTGTTTACATTTTTATTTCATACTTTAAATCTAATAATTCTTGCGACAAAGCAAAAACACATGGGGTTCATGTCTCTAATGCTTTACAAAAAGTCACAAGTCTACCGTATTCGTGAAAGTGCCTAAAAAGATCAAAGTAATGATCTTTCTAAAAGACCAGATGTCAGGAAAATGGAGACCAATTTATTCTAGGCAGCTGAAGTCTTGAATACACCTTAAATTGCACCCCTCTCGACCTGCCTGCCGTGTGAGATAGAGCGCATTATCAAGGCAGCCCGTAAACCCAGGAGAAAATAGGCCTTGTTGGAAGATGTCGACATACGCAATATCTTTAACAGCTAATTTGTCTGAAATGTTTTCACATGACAAGAACAAGAGATCAAGACTGTCTCATTACCAAGACGTGACTTCTACAGTATATAACATTTATCAGCCCTTTAATGTTTCACTGTTTCCACTTTCCATCTGTCTCAATCTCTAAATATTTAGCCAAACAACTGTAAAATCCTTTTTTGTATTTAGTGTCGATTGTTCTCCTGGCTCATTTAATGATGATTACCAGCACTGATTTCATCATTACCATGAGCTGATTGTGTAGCAGATAACATGCAAAAAATATAGTTATGGAGAATTGCCTTTATTACTTTTAATCATGCGATAGCTTTTATTCCCCCTAAAAGAAACAGAAATAAAAAATTTATGATTTAATTTAAATTTAAAAGCACCATGAGGTTCCGAAAAGCTACTGTGGCCGACTGATCACGACTGAGGGGATTTGACCCGATAAACCCTCAGCTCTGTAGCCATCAGCAATTCCAGCCCTGTTTGAGATCTGAAAAGGGTCAAGGGACAGGTCAGCGTGGTTAAGTGTGTTGGAGACGATTAGATTTCCTGGTGTGACTGGGGGCAGGGAAAAGTGTTGCAGAACGTGCGTACGCTCTCTCTTCCTCTCTAAATGGTCAATATTACAACAGCAATTGTGAAAGTAACAGACCCGGTAAGTGCATTATAGCTGTTGGGAAGGAAAGAAAACATCAGGGAAATATTTCACAGAGGTCCGCACCAACGCATTTATTATTTACAACCTACTGCTCGAACGCAAACAATCCTCCTCACCCCTCGCTCGCACACACGCACCAAACTTTCTGAATATGTCACCCTCTCAACAACAAACCATGCCTGGATCAAACACGTCCGCACGCCCACACGCTAGCACAAATGTGGATAGAGAGTCAGCGTGTTTCTGTTATTGTCTGGCACGGTGTAGATGATGCACAGGACAGGACTTCAAATGGTAAATGTCAGCAGGAGATGAGAGCAAGAAGGCCTTATGGGATCAGCCTCAGTGTTGTCATTGACAGCTACAGGTATGGCTGGAAAAGACGACGTGCACGTTGGAGACGGAAGACAGGTGATATCAGCAATTTTGTCTTTTGTTTTCTTGGCTGTAAGGTGCCTCAAATCTGTCTGTAATCTGTCTGGGTGTCATTGTTTCCATAGTTGGGCCAAAAATGAAAATTCTGTTATCACTGACTCACCATCATGTCTTCGGAAACCTGTACGACTGACTTCTTTTCTGTATAGCACAAAAGAAGTTATTTATAGCAGAACCGCTCGTTTCCATACAATGAGAAAGAACAGTGACCACAGCTGTTCAGTGAGGTTTGAATCTCTCAATTTTTCTTATGTAAAGCTATTGTATGTCTTGAGAAGACTTGTGTATTAACTCCTAATGATGCTTTTATGGTGCTTTTGTCCTCCTGTTTAGGAACATTGAAAACCCCTGATCACCATCCACTTTTACAGTATGGAAGATGACAGCTCATCATTTACTTATACATTTCTTTTGGGTTTCCACAGAAGAAAGTCACACAGGTTTGGTAAGAGAAGAACTGTAAGTGATGACGGAACATTTCTGATATTGTTGAAACACCTTCCTAAGATGATATGCAACCATTTTTTCAGGGACTGTCAGATGTAAAGGTGATACGCAGAAGCTGAAAGACTTAGATCATAAGAAGTGCACATCATAGCCATACACGCACAAACACAAAAGTCCTGGAAGCAACACCAAATAGAAAGGAAACAGTCATTCCCTGTGGGTAAATACGTCCTTATGTGCTTTGACGTTCCATTGGTCCTCTTCTGCTTCTATAGCAGAGGAGGGACAGTCTTTTTTATATTGGACTCACGTCGTTTTTCTGTCTCTTCTAACAGAAAATATTTATTGTGCTTGTGAAAAACTGTGCTGACATCAGTAGTCTCTTGCCACAATGAGGTTGTAATAATGGTGATGTAAAATGTTATGACTCCCTAAATATAGAAATGTAAATTTTGTATAAATTACATGTAAGAGATAGTTGTCATGATTGTTGTGATAGGCTGCAGACTGCTGAGAGCGAGAGAGAGTGAGGACGTGATGAGGGATTTTAAACCAGTCGTTTTATTATGGGAGAAGAGAGAGAGAGAGAGAGAGAGAGACGGAGATGCGATAACAGCGTTTTCCCTGTTCATATTTGACTCGGTGCTTGTCATTGAACGAGCGACAGACTCACTCAGCGCGGGAAAGAAAGTCCACACATTAAGATCGACATTAAAAGGTAAAAAAATCATTTTTTTCTAAAACCACACTCAGACGGGCGCCTGCGGGCTGAGAAACGGGCTGAATTTACAGCGAGGCATCAAAGCGCGTTTGAAGATAAAGAGTCAACCTCCTTCATATTTTAGGATGTCTTTATTGAGTCTCAGATTAAAAATAAGCAGCCCGGTGCGTCATAGAAAAGCTTTATTTGCAATGCATTCATTGTAAACGAACTATGAAGTATTTCTTCCTCAGTTGGTTATTTTGTCATATTTAGCTATATAAAGAAAACGTTTTTATTATTTACTTTGAGCGTATGTGCGTTCATTAATCCATATAAAGTCTGCTGTATGGTTGTTTTGAACAATATTAGGATCATAGTCAAGTGGAAGTCCAGACGCTCATATTGACAATATACGCAAAAAACTCATTATCCTGTAATGAATGCACCTTCTTAATCCAAAATAAGTAAGCGGCGCTGACATGTGAACGATATACATGAATGTACGAGTTATTAAACCCCGGAGTCACTCTTGGGAGACACGGACCTTCCGCATGACTGAGCGCGCGCGGAGTTGGAGCAGATGGCTCGCGCGCGTCTGTCTGTCGCTGTTCGGGGATTCGCGGGTCGCGTTTACCGACACCCGAGTTTTCGCGGGGCAAATATTAAAGGGTCAGTGCGTCCCTAACGACCGCAATGTGGACCGTGTCGCTTCACTGATGACACTCATTTGAATGGCTAATAATGTTTTGAGGAGCAAAGTGAGTCTGGCTGCGCGTGAGCGAGCGTGCGCCGGCAGGGCTGGATCACACGCGCCGCTACTCGTGCCATGTGTTTGCCCAAATATGTTAATAGCGCGAATGCCCTCATAGTAGGACAGCCATTTGGTTTTGGTGTGTTTATTCGTAACACAGATTCCTCCTCGCTGGTAGTGGGTAGAATTGCATCGCTTGTGGGTTCTTGAGTGAGGTAGGCTGTGATTTCTGTGTGGATTTGATTGTGTTTTGTGTCACATTTGTGTCACATGTGTAGACATGGTTGTTTAGACATTTGTGCATACGGTGTTTGTTGTTAACTGTGTAGTGTGCCTTGCATTTTTTCTTCAGATGACTGTGACAGATATCCTTGAATTTTTGTTGTTATTTAACCACAGTCAGAAATTGTAAAATTAATTTCATAGCCAAAATGTAATATTTTAGGTAGCTATTTCATATCAGTTTATACATTGTGTTTATCAGAGGAAAATGTTTATTTTAGTGCGGGGTGACACATGGATATGAAGTGGATATCTACTGTGTACATTTCCAGCTTAAAATGCGAAAACAACTATAAATATTTAATCGTTAGTTTGATTTTCTCAAAAAATAAAATAATTGTGCTATATCATTGTTCTTATTTCAAAAAACCTGTTTAACACAACTTAGCAATACTAACTTGACCAATGGCATGATTTTGGGGGTGGGACTACGTGTTTGTCTGGCCAATGGAGGACAAGGTGGATGTTTGAAAATCATTATTTTTTATTTTGTTTGAGAGGCACAAAAGTATGCTATTCACCTTTAAGTTATCAAACAAACATATACATTTAATTATGTATGATAAATACATACAGAAAAATAATTTTATGTATGTTTTTAATCAGGCTTATATCAGGATAATCAGCAGATTATGGACAAAGAAAGTTTGACAGAGAGTTTGGGTAGCTTATTTAACTGTCACACCATTGTGATATACTACGTAACTCTTTGCTTAATGGCTTGTAGTGTTAAATATAGTTGTGATGCAAGAGGTTGGGGAGTGTTTAAATGGAGTGTGCTACGATACCTCTGAGGTCTCTCAAACCAAGTTTTAGGCCTTCACCTCATTACTTGGAACACAAGGAGAGTTTACAGGCCTTTGCTCCTTAAAAAATAATAAGCAGAGGAAGAAAATCTTACAAATAACTAGAAAAAAATCACTTGAAGAGGAAACGTGTGTCTATTGCAATGGCCCACAAATACCCATGGAGTTAACTATTGCAGTCCATGCACTTCAACCACATTTCTACATGTATTTTGTAGGGGCCTATGATTATATTCCAGTTAGAATATCCAGTTATATTCCTTGAGTTATTTTTCCACTTTATCCTTCTTTTACTGTGTTACAAAATTGAATCCCTTTGATAGATTTTGCTATCAAAGAGTCCCAGATACCACAGTTTTTTGTTTTTAGTTTAAGTGTATGAGGAAAAAACGTTGATGCACAAAATCCATTTCAGCGCGGCTGAGCTTCACCGAGGGTTCAGTGTTACAAAATGGGCCAGGCAGGAAGCAGCTTGCAGTTTGGGTGAGCACTCCTCTGATTTTATTTAACACGACTACAGCAATCTGTGTCAGCAATAAGCTTGTAATTGTTTATACACAAGGAGCTTTTGCATTTACCAAGGGAGAATATAGTGTGAGAGAAAAAGTTGAAACTAACCATGTTGAAATAGATGCTAGACAACATTGGCTCAATGACTTTTGTGTGACACATCACTGAAAGGAAACTGAAAGAAAACAGGCACTGTGCCTTAACTGTAATTGGTAGAAAATAACAAGGACAATCAAAGGATGCAAAATTATGAGAAATGATGATGAAAATAATGCTGTAAATGTGTTTGTCAGGACTATTCAACTCTAGTCCTGAAGGCTGAAGTTATCCAGATGACTTTGATTATCTGCTTTAAATGTGGTTGATTCAAAGCTAGGACTGTATTGAAATAGTCCATGTTTATGTTGGAGATACAGAGTTGCCTAATTTGAGAGCAATGCAATATTAAAACCTTAGAGCATTTCCATATCCACAGGAATGAGAAAGTTATTTCTCTAAAGAGCTGCCATTGACAGCAGACTGTTGTGTCAAATAAAGTCGACAAGCTCTATCAGATGACATGCCCTCAGAGACCAAGTTAAAGAGAGTATTACAGCTAATGTGTGGCCGTCTTTGCCAATTTGAGTGAGATTAACATTAAAACATTTGTCTTTATAGTCATTTTGACATTTTGCTTTAGCAATAGCTTTAATTCTAAACACAGTCATCTTTTTAGTTATGTTCTATATTTATTTTAAGTACAGTACATCTCCATGGCCCTTCAACTAATCAGGTGAAATGAACAAATGCATCTTCAATGTTACTGTGTTTAGAACTTGCTTAAATGAGTTCCTTGCATTCGGGATGAGAAGGAATCTGCACAATATTGAAATGTACTTCAAACAGTTTGTTTATTTTTTTTTCTGAATATATTGCACAAGGCACTTTTGTTTTCGTGCCAAAGGCAGGAAATGGTCCCTACTGATAGGTGGAACTTGAGTTTGTAGTATGCCAGCTGTTGAAGTAAAAAATAAAGAGTCCCATCAAGACCCATTTATAAACAGTGAATATTTCCCACAGTTAATTTTTGTGATACTTAATCACATCTGAATGAATTTTTGTCCTGTAAGAGAATTTCTTCAACTCGCAGACCAATGAGATAAGTTTTAATTTATCAGTCTGAAATCCTGGTCTTAGTTTCAACCGAATGCTCCCTAATCTTTCAGAGAGCTCAAAATGAAAATGATCATGTTGATTAGTTTCTGCCATTCTAACAGTCAGACAAACATTTGATTGACAACTATAAATCCCACACCATGATTAGTGCCAGTCTCCTTTGGTGCTGTATTGTAATCAGATTGATTTCACATTCCTTTGATACTAAAGCCGGGAGTACTCTGTGCAGTTTTTTCTTTCCTGTACAATTGTTGCTTGTCAGATTGTGTGATACGACCCTAGTGAGATCTTGGATCAAAGTCAAGGCAGACTGTGCAAATCAATGTTAGACTGTACTAAATACATCTCAGGACCTTGATAATGATTGACATCCTCATTGACATGCAAAACTGTAATGTAATGCACAAACCCAAACACAGTTTTAACTATATGTTTTGGCTAGAAAAGAAGTCAGAATTTAGCAAAAAAGGAAATTTGTAGGCTGATTTTTCTTTACACTTGGTAATTTTGGTAGTTGGTGGATAGAAAGTGATGTAGGATTTTTTGGTTGAATATCATATAGAAAATCATAAGTATATGTGTTAACATATACTTATATAACTCTCTCTCTCTCTCTCTCTCTCTCTCTCTCTCTCTCTCTCTCTCTCTCTGTCTCTCTCTCTCTCTCTCTCTCTCTCTCTCTCTCTCTCTCTCTCTCTCTCTCTCTCTCTCTCTCTCTCTCTCTCTCTCTCTCTCTCTCTCTCTCTCTCTCTCTCTCTCTCTCTCTCTCTCTCTCTCTCTCTCTCTCTCTCTCTCTCTCTCTCTCTCTCTCTCTCTCTCTCTCTCTCTCTCTCTCTCTCTCTCTCTCTCTCTCTCTCTTTCAGACACAAATACCATCAATTGCTTTGTTCTGATTGGTTCGTTATTAGACGGCCATCGCAGGTCTGTGATTCAAAAATCCTGCACATCATTGGAAGCTAAGATTCATCACAAAGGTAATTAATTGCATCTCACAGCATGCAATCACAGCCTGATTTTGTCTTGCGCCTAAAATAAACTTTATTATTCTCTGAACTTGTCTCAGGAAAAATCAGCGTGACCCTGGATTAAGCCTGCTTACATCTTATCCCTAATAAGTAGTGTTCAGCCGAGGGAAATATGAATGAGGGCTTTTTTAGTAGGAATTTATGTTCTGTATCGTGCTTGTTGTTTTTGCCACCGCTTTCATTAACAATCTCTCATTAATGCTCATCTTTCATTATAAATTGATAGTGTCAGAATGAAAGTCTGTGGTTAGGGGTGTTTGCATTAGACTGAGGTCTGTAAGTGTGTGTAGAATGAATTTTTTTATCTGGGAATATGTGTGTGGTCATGAAAGAGACTATTGTGTCACAGCCCAACCCCTGTTTTGAAAATCCTATTGTAAATTTGCCTCTAAGATGATAATTGGCTTATTCCTGTGTTAAATTGGTCTGTTCTACAGGATGTTGAGTGGGCTTAACACGCTCTCACCGCAGACACTGTGTGTCAGTTTCTATGCTTCTCTGGGACTTAGACGGGTATTACACGCAGAATTATTGTATGACAATGATGGACTGATAGCTGTGGAGGGCCTGAAGCACGGGAAGAGCGCACCGTGGCACATGGACTGGCATCCGCTTTATCAGACAGACAGACAGACAGACAGATGTATTTCCCCTCACTCTGTCGTGCGCTGCCTTTCTGAAGGAGCACAAATCACCAGCGAGACGGCTGTCTTACCGGCTATGCCGAATTTTAAATGTGAAATGTCATTTTCGGTTGCCATGTTGGCTCATTTTGAAAGATGCTTGAAACTCCTCCTGTTTATTTGCTGTCAGCTCTTTGCTGTCCTCCTACAGAAACTG
This sequence comes from Beaufortia kweichowensis, assembly GCA_019155185.1. Classification (NCBI taxonomy): domain Eukaryota; kingdom Metazoa; phylum Chordata; class Actinopteri; order Cypriniformes; family Gastromyzontidae; genus Beaufortia; species Beaufortia kweichowensis. The sequence goes on along the minus strand of CM032797.1, from coordinate 8,558,992 downwards.
ATTCCATGACCATCAATTTACCTGGTCTTATTGGAATGTAGAAACGATACAGTCTTTCCTGTTCCACTATTCAGACAGTATGTTAGCTACAGCTAGAGAATTTCATTTTCACGGTCCAACTTATATAATAACCTCCGCGTCCACCGGAGATCCAGTTATGTCACATTTGACTCTATGAACTAGACCTTAAGTGACCCTGACAATGATCTTTCCACACCTCGTCTAAAGCTCCAAGTCTCCAATCTCAAAGTCTTTCCAATTTGCAGTTGAATAGAAATGTTGTCTCGCTGTGTACCTTAATCATTATCTTCACATCAAACGAACAGAGCAGACCTCCGTTTATAGCTTTGAAGATGTTTTCTCATCAGTCTCGAGCCTCAAGGAGATACAGCACAAGCGTGTGTGTCTTTGAGCGTGTTTAACCCTTTAACCGCCGTAAAACCCGTTAGTTTGCAGCTTTTGGGAACTGAACTCAAACAGTTAACGTTAAGTATCATAAGGCACAGTATATTCAATGAACACATTAACGCTACAGTATGAGCGCTGTGAAACAGATGAGTTTGTCAGCGTTTGCAGCTGCTCGCAGGGATAGAATCAGAATGCTGCATGTGTAATTGTATGTTGTTGTTAAGAGACTTCTGGAAAGTAGGAGCGCTTTGAGAACTGTATGAATGTGAGATTTTCACAAAGAAAAACAGCACAGTATTACAATGAAATTTGATGGAGAGAAATCTCAGATGTGCTTGATGTGGCCTCTCTGATTTTGGGGACATGATTTGGACAAGTAGGACAGCTGTGAAATATTTAGCAGATTAAGAAGCAATAGATTACATGCTAGATGCTGTTTAAAAAACTCCTTTTCATTCTGTATTGTGGCATATTTCTGAGTGAAACGTGATATTCAATGATAAACAAATGTAGGGTGGAACTTGTGCTTTTTCATCAGGAAATGATTTGATCATGACAGGTGGTAGGGGTGTTGCTGCATACCAGTATTGACAATAATAATGATATTAATAATTGTGTTTATTGATATTGTGTTAATGCTAACACGTATAAAACAAATCTAAAAATTTTTGAAACACTGATATTGTGACAGGTCTAACAGAGTGTTTACCAGCATGTCATTTCAGAGGCGAAGCAACCGTTTTTATTAAAGATTATGAACACAATGTTTTTACTTAAAATAACTTTTATTGTAAATCGTTCACAATTACAACAAGAACGTGTATTAAGAAAGTCAATGTCATGTCAACTTTTCAAAAAATGCTTTAAAAAAGTCAAATATTCAAGTCAGTGATTTTTTTTTTTTTTTACCAAGGGCATCCGTATAAAGATGTTTCTTTGTGCGTTGTGTAATGTGGTCTTTTGTTTGTCAGTGTGTTCAGAAGCACAATGTGTTCACACCCACACTATTGTTTAACAGCGTGTTGATGTACCAACAGCCCCGTCTCCCTTAACCACTTTTTTTAGTTTGACTTAGAAAATGTGCACTGTCAGTTGTGTGAGTGTTTGTGTGTGTTTGAGGATTTATTCCTGCAGCTCTGTTTACCAGTGTGAGTGATTATCCTCTTTGTTAAAGTATGACTCTGATTATGTGTGAGACTCCAAGAGAGAGAGAGAGAGAGAGAGAGAGATACTAATAAACAAAACAGAAGTGTTGTGAACCAGGTTCAATGGAAACGTAATTAATGTAGTGCGGTTTAGTTGTCACGTGTGATATTTTAACATTGGATCTACTTGAAGAACTCTTTTGATGAATAGGCAATTAGAGAAAGCCCCCTGTATGCCTGCTGCCTGACTGATCTTCCTTTAACAGCACTCCTGTTTCTCTGATAAAATGCAAAATGAATCATCAATACCTGGGTCCAGGGAACGCTGAGCTTGTGATTTTAATTGTAATAGGTGTCGCACACTGCTGGGATGTATGTGTGCAGGCTTGTGGGCCTTCGCGCTTGATTACATTTGTGGTGAATTTCCCAAAACTCAGTAGTTTTATACTTAAAAGTTCTGGGTTCTGATCCATGTCTGATGCTGAAGTTTAGTCTTAATTGATTTTTTTTTCCGTTCTGATGCATTAATCCTCGTTTTTTCTCAGATTGTGTCTTATTAAAAAAGGCTCATCACTCATTTCAATTAGAAAGGTGGAGGTGGTTTTGTTTTGCATGGCAGGATTAAATCTAGTTTCTTTTTTTTAGAATTTAATAGTAGACAGCTTATATGATAAAATGCATAATTTGTTATCCTGCTTAGAATGCAATAAACAGCCGTGCCCTAAAAGTTGAAAGGAGGAGGAATGTGTTTGCGTTCCTCCATATTGGAGATGGGTATGAAATGAAGGTGTTGTTTGAACTTGCATGCCGGAACGAAAAGGCAGCACAACATTCGAGTCAGCCAGTCTAATGACAGATGCCGTCGCAGTCGCGTAAAGACCAGACGTCCTGACACGCAGGGTTCAGTACATTTCTCTATCTGTCATGCTTTGTAATTTTGTCAGTAATGCCATTTCAGTTTACACAGACATTGAGACTGATGGAATGATAAGGATGCCAGACTGAAGTTGAGGGCACAATCCCATTAGGCTTTGCGGCTGCAGAGAGGGGCAGTAATAGACGCTTGCAGCTCTTGTCTAATCACAGTTGTGAAGGTAGAGATACAGCATTATTCTTTTATTGTGCATGTGGGCATCTTTGCATCAATCATACAGTAGATAAAGGATAGCAGATGCAATTTTGACTTCATGTGATTGATCCATCCAACCTTGTAGTTTGACTTGACAGAGTAGTACACATTTTTTACGACCGGCCATAAGCGCAAACTGCTGCTGTGACCCTAATCTGAAAGAGGTCTTGAATTTTGAGTGCTTCATTGTCTTTTTCACAGTCGTAATCTATAGTGTGAATGATTACATCTGGAGAAAATGCATGTAGGCTCAAGTAATCACAAGATCTAGTAATCACGAAGCATTGCTTTCCTTAGTACATAGCAATCATATTCTGTGCTATTTATATGCAAGCAGAACATGGCTAATATACGTATCAAAAAACATCAGAGTTTATGTACTTGGCTGCATGCAAGGCTGTTCAAATCACTTGAGGGTGAAATTTGCTCAGAAGTAATACATCACTGTTTCTATATCATTTCCATCGGCTGTAGTGCCACACAACGCCAATTGGAATTCTTTTCCCATTTGGGATCGGAAAACTTACATTGATCTCGTCGGCGCAATAAAGGCCGCTAACTGCAATGCAATACACACATATTGCCACAGGCCACATGTCGAAAGGACAATTTAAATATGTCTCTGGAGTCCCATGCTCCACGCTATTTGAATAAACAGACTTTGCATGAGATGCTATTGCGTTTATGATAAACATACTTCATCATTTCAAATCCTTATAGAAATAAGAAATGCTGCAGCATAACCCATTCATCTTAAAGAGACACTAGCGTGGAATTTAAAAAAAAAGCATAATAGTTGAAAGGGATTTGTTCATCTGAACGTTAGCTGTATCCTGATTTGTTTCGAATGTCCTGTGGTGCTAGGTTAGTGTAGTTCTCTCTCAACTGAATCCAGATATTTGTCCTGAAATAGAGAAATAGACCTCTTCTCCTGTCCAGTCAGATGTGAAATCACTAGACTCCTCTCTCCAAGCTCCCCCTGCCAATAACCAATTTCCTAGTGAAAGCTCAGAGTGTGTATCTACTGTATGTAAGCATCTCCACATGTATCTGCTGTACTAGTTTTACAGTACACACGCATGTAGATCTGTGTGTATGTGTGTAAATGTTGTGTGACTGGTAGGTGTGTGGCTGTGACAGGTCTGGGTGGGGCTCTGTCATCTGCTGTCATTTCACGTGCCGGCTAGGCCATCTATGATGCTGTTAAAAGCATGAATGATACAAGGTCATGGCTGGCTTTAACGTGAAAAGAGTGAGAATCAGATCACGGGGAAGAGAGATGGAAGTGAAGGAAGGAAAATCAGTGTTTTTGCTAAGCATTTTTGGGGATTTAGTAAAGACCGTTTTTTGGACATTTGTGACCCTGTATGTGAGCAACAAGCATCATAGTTTAATTTCATCTATAAATATCACTTTGATTTTAATCTTTTCACAGAATGTCCTTTACATTATGTAGGATGATTTTATGTACAATAACAACAATGGCTTTAGCTGAGTTTTCACAGGCAGGGTCACATTTTTCACAGTATTTTCGTGCAGAAACCAGTTTTTAATGTGCTAACCACATGCAACGCAGTTCAGTTTTTTGCTTTTGGAAAATTCATATATATTTTTTGATTGAGTAATGATATGTCAAAGATTAAAATCATAGTGAAATTAATGATTCAAATCAAACTTTGATGCTACACATTTCAAAATTAGATTGAGACTTTAGCCTGGATTTCACCGTTAGTGTCACATTTAATTAAATTAATGCAGTTATTCTTTTTCTAGTTTTTGGTTGATTTACAAACATCAATCTTGCATATTATTTATTGTATTTGTGGCAAATTGTGACCCTGTTAGGGTTGTGTGCATTGTCTGTCAATCGTGGCTGCAGTGTTGTAACTGTGTATGCATCCAGATGTGAGATGCATAGCCTATAAGCACACTTTCAGCGGTGGAACGTTGCTGTCGAGTCCCAGCAAAATATGCAAGATTTTGGTAGTCTGCTGCATTCCCTGAGATACAGTACTCAAAACCCACCTGCAAGATAGTGGCATGCAAATTGAGAAGGGTTTTGCATAATTCCTTCAGTAAAGCGGGTGCTAAAACAGCGCAGACAGTATGTGCAAATAACCAATGCCATCAGTGGGTACAATCCATTCTAAGCAAATTTCACCCCTGAGTATGTTATGTCTGCTTATGCATATAAAATGCCTCTTTTTTGCTTTAGACTATGATTTTAAGAATGAGACTTGATGCCCATGGGATTGTATTGAGATGTGAGCCCATTCATAGCTATTATTAAACACCAGGACATTGATCAACACGAACAGTTATCTTTTTTGTGCAGACATAGCCGTTTTTTCCCCCCATTTTATGCTTTTCTTTTCTCTTTTTTCAGTTTCTTCTTAGGTTGCCACTAGCTTCTCATTTTCTTTCAGATCTGCTCTCCGGACACACGTTAAAATCTCATTATCTGCATGGCGCTTGAATAGTTGTAAGTCTAACTTTTCACTTTCTACGTAATATTCTTTTCAGCAGTTCAACAGCACTACTCAGAGTAATTACCTAGAACCATTTCTGTCTTTCTCACGCTCTTTTTCATCAGTCGTCAGCATGGTGCACTTGCTAACCTTTGATCTCCTGCTTACACTACGTCTGTCATTTCATCACAGCATTATCGAGTGGTTTATTTTCGTTTTGCACGAAAACTCACTCCAGGGCTGTGCTGCCAACACGCCTCAAGGCCAAAGAAAAGAGAAATAAAAGCTAATTTCAGTGCGATTCATCATGCGAAGATTACCCTGCATTTATTGATAATTGCTTTTTTCCGTTTAAAGGGACGGCGTAAAAACGTCAATCGTGTAAACTCTGAGAAACGCAGCTGTCGCTGCAATTAACTTCTCGCTTTCACTAATGAAAGGATTAATCCACTGGCAAATCTCTCGGGTCTTTACACACATCTATTCATTCCTCTGTCAGTGGAATAAAGCCGACCCGTGTGGAGAAAAATAGGACTATCTGTAACTCGTGCCAAAAGCTGCATTCAGCCGCACGGTTTGATGCCGCTTCAACTTTGCCCCCTCAGCTTTTTGCCTATTGACTTTAAACCATCGGTGCTATGTCATTGCTTCCTGTCTATGCGTCTTTGCTAATCTTCCTCCTTAGAGTACTGCTGCTCACGCACACTTCATTTCCAAACTTTCTTCTTCTGCACAGCGGGACCTCTTCCTGCCCTAACCTTCAACAAACATACGCAGACACACAAACACCAGCACGCGTATGAATGCTTTTTTGGAGCTGCAGCTAATGGAGTGTGTGTCGCGAACAGTCTAAAGTTCACGTCTTGCGTACTTGATCAATCGTGAATGTCACTCGTCTAAGAGTGAAAGAGGCCTTGGGCGATCGATCACCTCATTGATCGGGTTTTCTTTTCATCACATCATCAACACACACACAGGTTAACCTGATAAATCAGACACTTGGCAAATGTCGATCAGTCATAGTTTTTTAGTTAACTCATTGATCAAAGCTCAAGACTTTATGGCTCTCATTTCAGCAAGGCTGTTCAGACTGTATCGGGCAGGATTGACTCGGGTTCAATACTCTGCTAGATGAGTGATTTGTTGTAGATAAACGTATAGCTCTAGAGATGTCTGGTGTACTAGTCACGCATTTTGGAATGTTTATTCAATGACAATTTGTCAAATTATTTCATTTTCAGAATGACACTCAGTATTGTCAGGTTTTTGATATAAACTGATGTTGTATGTATTCATAAAATGCTTGAACCTCCAATCGTCCCCTGGCTGTTACCCTCAAGAAGAGCGCACTTCAGAACAGACAGAATTGTTGTTTTGTTTCATTGTGTACTGTATCATCTATATATAGTGAAATGACAATGAAGTATCCTTGAACCTTATCCTAACAGGTGATTAGCATTATTATCATTATCAGGGTAATTATGTCACAGTAAATGACATTACAGTGGTTGAGAACTTTCTGTATTTTAATGTATTATTTAATTCAAATTGAGCTAAAAAACCCTGTTTGTGAGGATGAATCGCTTCGTTTCTAAAAGATTTAGGCTTCTAGACTTCCATCATTATTAGTGGATCAGGACAAATGCAGGATTTGACATAAATGACGTTAATTCTCCTATCCTGGTCATCGTGATCGCCTTTGCTCTAATACGACCCAATTGCCTGCCACAGCTGGTGTCTGTAGATTTGCATTTCTCTGAAGCGTCGTGAACTAAACTCTCAAATCATTAGAGATGCAGCGCTGCTCATATCCTGAACTAAAAGCTGCTTGTCTGATAAACAGGAAGTGTGTTTGCTTGTTGTGTGATGTCACAGTCATTTCATTTATAACAGGTGGTGACAGAACTTAACACCCTTGAATCATCTTTTATGCAGCACTTTTGACTTAAATAGAGAGCAGACGTCTTATCTTTTCTCAGAGTGAGCGTTTTAGGCAGCCAGCTCATCCACTGGGCTTCCAGCCACTTACAGGGTTGCTGTCATTCCAGAAAGAATGGAGCACTATTTCTGGAGCTTTTAGGTCACCAACAAATTGTGGTTTAGGATGCTTTCTATTTGGAGCACATCCCTGACTGCAAAAGTCTGGGTTGATACAGTTTAGCTTCTGGCCTGAACATGCTGATCTAAGCCTGATTTCAACTAGGATCTTCCCCGAAGGTAAAGAGTAATCGTGCATTTGAGGAATATCTCAAAGTAGCATTCGGGTAGCTTTCTGGGACCTGAAGAAATGCACCCGGAGGCAATTCAGAGTCATGGAGGTGTTCTCAGTTCAGCTGTCACCTCCAGCCCGTTTGACGACTTTGAGCGACGTTTGGGTTGTGTTAGAACTCTGAAAAGGCCTTTTTATAGAAAGTAATGACTAAAATCGATAAAATCAATTTTGCTTTACTATAGTAAAACATGTTATGTTAAATCAAGTGCCCTGTCCTGCTGTGATTTACATTTAGATATACATTTAGTTAAAATGCATTTAATAAGGTTTTTAATCATTAATATGATAAAACCCATGACCTTATTCGTTTTAGTGCAATGCTCTATCAGTTGAGCTACAGGATGTTCTTCATATTCTTGTACATCATAAGAAAATAGGCAATTTGTGAGTGAGAGGTGGAATTCTTTCTTCTGATACAGATTGTACCAGGTTCAAATCCCATATTACCACTAATTAATTATCCTTTAGAAATCAATCAAAATTGCCGTTTTATTGCCAGTGAATGTATAACAAGGGCCTAATTTGGTTAACAATTTCACCAACTTAATTAATAAACTTGACCTCAAAGCTGTGTCGAACCCGACCTTTTCTTTGGCAGCTTCACTTAAAACTAATCATGCATGGCTACTTAACATAAAACACCTGTTAGAAAAGTGGCTGTTCAGAAACCAAAAGACAGATAATTATAGTAGCTTAATTTTAAGGTTTACTGTTTACTGTATTGTGCCCAGAATCTTTTTTTCAGACTTTTTTTAATATTTGCTTTAAATGACCCTACAAGTAAACATCACAATGTAAAACCCTAAACTTAAATAAGGTGCATAGAAAATGCACAAATAGAGCATACATTGAGTGTAATTTTATCAGTAATTTATAGTTTGTTGGCTATTTTTTATTACAGCAGCCATTCTCTTATTGGCCCTTTTAGAATTTTTACCTCCTTAGATTTTTCCCAAAGCTGAGCTTTATTTTTTAGTTTACACTTCAAGTACAACTATGCAACATGCATACAAAATCTTTATTACATCTTTAATAATGTATTTAAATATCAATTGCCACTAAGCTGAACATCCCTCTTGGCCACTACTGTATCTGCTAAAAAATAAATTTAGTTTATGTTTGAGGTACACCTGAATGCAGAAGTCTTGTATTAATTATACAAGCTGACTTGATATGAACTGAAAGCAATAAAACCTTTAATTTCTTGGAATTTTTAAATCCAACATTTTCCTTTAATAACAATATGATTGGTTTGTGACTTCAATAACAATGCAAAGCTTTCATATATGATTACAGTACGTAACGTCCCCTATCCTCAATTATCCATGTGTGTCTTTTCTTCTTTCAGGCTGTGTTCTTCTTTTGTTGGCCACCCTTAAACTCTTTATCTCTTTGCCCTTGCTAAAGTCATACATCCCTTTACCCAATTTAATTTGAAGTTCTGCTTTATTGGCATGCTGGGAATAAGTGCAGCTAGCTAAGGGGAACAAATGAGCATGCGCATACACTTTTACACACAGCCGTTACTCTCTCTGTTTCTCCATCTCTCTTTCTCTTCTGTCTCCTCCCATTTCTTGCACCCATACAAAACCTCACTCTCACGCCTGAATGGTTTGCGTTCTTCATTCTCTATGCTCCGCTCCTCCTGTGTGGAAAAACATGCGGCGTCTCGGCTGCAGTAGATATAAACTAATGATTTCCTGATTAATTCATTAGCCTGACACTATCCTTACTTTCATCACCGCTTCAATGCTAAAGAGGGACATTTTGGGAAAATAGCCATCCCTTTAAGCACGCAGAGGTGTTCTTGATTATTTATGTAAAAAGTTTCCCCTCTTCACGCCTGGCCTTTTTTCTTCCTTGACAAGTCATGGATCTCTGTAAGAATCTAATATCAAGGCTCATTATAATTTCATGTGTTATTTATTTTCCAGCTGGGAGAGTTTGCTAAAGAGAGCTGGTCTCTCGGATACATGATTCTGTGAAACATCTCTCGCTAATTTAATGAGCCTCATTTCGCATTCCCACTGTGAGACGGAGCACCATGATCTGATTGGCCATTTGGCTACCCGCTGACATGTGATTGGTGGAGGCATTAGCATTCGTGGAAGCGCTTTGCTGTTTCGCCAGGGTCATAAGTTGAGAGGTGAGAGAATATGAACTGTCACTCAGACTGTCTATACAGCATAGCTCTAACACTGCCACGAATATTCCTTTTAAAATGACAATACAATGAAATCTTTACCATTTTCATTAAGAATTACTTTTTCGCATTATTTTCTTTTTCAATTATTTTCTTGACAAAATGGTAATGATAGTTTCTCAGTGAAACCGCACCCGTCACAGAAGCATCAAGGCGCATCATGATTCTGTTGATTATGTTACTCCGCATATAGTATGTGTCACTACATGGAGTTCTGGAAAGACTTTCAAGGCATCTTGAATTTAAATAAAAAATTGTCACATAGATAGTTGTTTAAAGACAGGCAAGTCAGGACAGATGTTTTCTTTAATAGATGGTTCACACCTGTTTGAATCACTCTTGTTTTAGTGCTTAAATCAGCAAAAGGCAGACTATCATTCTTAAAAAAGGATTTATTTATTTACCCTCATGACATTCCAAACCTGTATAATTTATTTTTTCTGCACAAAAGATGAAAAAACGAAGAATGATGGTAACCAAACAACATTGGCCCCCATTGCTTTCTACTGTATGAACACAAAAGACACTAGAAAAAGGTATCTTCTTTTGTATTTCACAGAATAAAGAGTCATATACAGGTTTTGAACATCATGAGGATGAATAAATGATGACAGAATAATTTTTTGGGTTAACTATCCCTTTAAGCGCGTAATAGGCAACAATAACAGTTTGAAGGCGAAAACAGAATCATAATCCATAATCATTACGTATAAACAAATAAAGGGGAGGTAGAGTTGCTGGAATGAATGGTCATTTTCGTTTATGAAGTTTTGAGTTATGATTGACAGGTTTCGATGAATAACCTTTCCCTGATCTCGCTTTGTGAATGAGACACAGTTTGTTAAGACAACAGTGAATGCAACCGTTGTTGTTACAGTGAATTGTCCCCTCTGTGATAAAGATTAAAGGTAAAGAGTAAAGGTAAACATAAAAAGACATAAAATAGAAACAAAAGAGAAGCTGAAGCTTGCAAAGATTAGGACGGTTTGAAAGACACAGAGCAAGGAACGAGACCAAGATGAGCAATTTGAAGAAAACAGTGGGTTCAGCAAAGCAGAGACGTAGGAAACGGCAGTGGAGAAAAGCGACGGTGTCCTTAGAGCTGCTTAGAGAACTGTAACTGGGAGAGAGAGATAGAGCGGAGCAGATGGGTGAGAGTGATATGAGACAGATGGATAATTAGATAGATAGATGAACGCTGAAAGATGGTGATGCTGAGATGAAGATGAAAGCAAGTCCAGCGGGGGCTCTGGTGGGGGGTTTGGTAAAGTGCGCTGTAATGCTGGCTGTCGGTGAGAGGGACTTGCATCTTTTAGCAGCTCGGGCCAGTTCTGTTTCTGCCACACGTACAGGGCTATTTTTAATAGAATTAAGCTAGTCTTTTTATCGGTGAAGCGGTCCAGCAAAGAGTGAAGAGAGATTGAAACAGCGATTTCCAATTTAAGATTATGTCACACACATCTGCCTGCACCGAGATAACATCAGCGAATCAACCCCCATCATCTCTCTGTCTCTCTCGTCTTTCTCTCTAACTCGCTTTCTCTTTAAACTCCCCTGGCCTTAATTTGTTCTCTTTAATCCTCAGCTTTTCCCGGACTCTTTAAGTTGCTTTCATAGTCGCACATTCATGACTTCTTATAATTCATCATTGCCTTCGATTTTCTCTCTCGCCCTGTCAATCCCCTCAGTTCTGTTTAAGGTGCAATTCTGCCACTGACTGCTTCTGAACTCGCTGGCAAATCAATCTTCCTCTATGTTCTTTACTCATTCGTTGATCTGTTTCCACCCCACACTTTCCCATTCTCTTTGTTTATGTATGTCGCCCTCACTTTCTTTGCATTCCCCTATTTATTCCCATCCCATCCGCTTCTTTCTTGCTTAGTCTCAGCTGCCCTTTATCTATTTCTCTCATAATTTCTCTGACTGCCAACGCATGTGTGCGTGTGTGTGTTAAGACTGATGGTTTCTCTCACCCTCACGCAGCGTAGTTTGCCTTGTAAAATAATGGCATAACTTTCCATTAACGCACTGTGTGAAAGTTCTGAACACCGGGGTTTTACCATGACAGCCCCTTTAATAGCTGATGTGGACTGTGGCAGTCTCGCTTCTTTGAAATATGGTTTTTGCTCTGCATATTGACTGCTGTGAAACTGCAATTGGAATTGTCACAAACTCATAGGTGTTTGATTCACGTATGATTGAAATGGTATCAATACTAAAGTGTGCATTGGCACACATGACGCATACATACTACCAGTTAAAATGTTTGGACACACTGTTAATTCATTGTTATTTCACAGTTTTTAGAATATTTATAAAGTCATGCTATGAAATTACATTGATGGAGGTATAAGGATTATATAGTGACTACAGAATTGTAAAACAAATGAAAAATTATCTTGTATTTTAGTTTCTTCAAAGTAGCCGGTGTGATAACAAATGCTATTTAACAAATTGACAACCGCTTTGCACATTGTAGACATGCTTTGATCAAACTTCATGAGAAACCGTAGTCCCTTGAGATTAGGGTTGGGTACCGTTCACATTTTTACCTGAAATTCGATACCGGTATCGGTACTTTTTCGGTACTTTACTCTGACGTAAGTGACTTTCAGTGGACATAATAAGCCCAAACATTATTCATTATTTTGAAATGTTCAATAATACACACAATCCTTAGAATAAATAAATCCCTACAACATCCAGGGAATATTGTAATCACACTTTTATGTGTGTCTAACATATAAATAAAATAAATAAATGTATAAGTAAAACAAATGATCAATGAACATAAAGGTCATAAAAGCAACATAAAAGTAAACTATTTTATGAAGAAAACAATACTAACAGTTTTTTTTAGAAAAATCAGCATGTCAACTTTCTCAGGTTCAACGTTGGCACAGGCTGTGCGTTAGCCGCAGTAGCTACTTTCGCTAATTTGGGGGTTCGGCTATCGAATACATTGCACTCCTCCGCTTTTAAATACACATAAATACACTAAGTGCTTCCTCAGGTTGGATGTATTACCACTACCTGCCTTGTACTTACTGTTACAAATATTGCAGGCAGCGTTGTCCGTCATCAACCTTTGTGAAATGTAACCACACGTTAGAGCGCTTTCTGTTAGCCATTGCCCTGTGTGTGTGTGTGTATTTGAGCAAGTGTCACACTTCACACACGGTCTCTCTCTCGCACACGCACGCTTTCGCTACGTACCAGACTCACGCGGCGCGCAGACGTGTTCTCTCAGGTACCGAAATTGAGCACCGATTGATTTTATGTGAATCGATACTCTGTAGTACCGTCGCAATTTGGTTGGTGCCTATAAAAGTACAGAGTTTGGTACCCATCCCTACTTGAGATGTTGTTTAAACAGCTTTGAAGGAGTTCCTATACATGCCGGGCTTTTCCTTCAGTTCTAACTTAACGTATTCGTTAAAAAACATCAAACATGGCACCAAAACAAGCATTTAATACAATCCTTTAGACCAGAAAGCCTGTAGTACCATGAGAGAAAAAAAGACAGATATGTTTAAACATTTAGTTACAGGAAATGTCGCGACAAAATCTTAGCCAATCATAACATTTTATATGCAACAATGTGTGGAAGGAAAATTTCACTGTAGGTGAAAAAGAAAGCAAAAATGAAATTCAAGTGACCAACTGAATGCCTTGTGAAGCGTCACATATTGCGGTCGTGGCTGGTTAAGAAGAAAACTCGGTTGTAGGATTTATCACTTGCCGATTTGACACGTCACGTTCGGTTAGGACATCTTGTAAGAGTGTAAACCTGACACCTGTCATCTCAGTTTGAGTGTCTAAACCCAATATCAGTGCACAGCATGAAGAAGTGTGAATTATGGGCTTGCGGTGTCTAATCCCACTAATTAAGGCTTGTTAATTCCACCCCACCCAAGTGAAAGGGTATTAAAATTATTTGTTCTTTTTTTATAAAAACATAAGTTTCCCTTGGGTTTCAACTGTTTCAGTGATAATTAAGTTACATTACAATAAAGTCAGTGCATATATTTTCACCTGTCAGAAGTTACGGTCACCTGAAAAGGTAACCATAGCAACAGTCTGCTGCCCTCGCTCTGTCCTTAGCAACCATTAGGCTAAATTGAGGTTAACGTAAGTCACTTTTTGCCATTTATATTCGGATACTGTTATTGTTCACAAAACCATCTTGTTTTCCTTCTTTTGTGCTATTAAAAAAAATGTTCTGCACTGTAATGCCATATACACAATTACTATATAGAACAACTTTGTGCTAAACTGCAGGAAAAAATCTGTTATTAACACTTAGGGTTATTTTAGAGGGTTATTTCAGAGAAAACTTCATTTGTCTCCACTAGCACAATTATTTTGCTAAACGTATATTGTCAACATTCTTGAAAATAAAGGTGCCTCACAATGCCATAGAGGAACTTTTTTTGCCTTAAAGGCTCCATAAAGATCCTTCAACAGCCAAAGAACCTCTCTGTTTCGTGAAGGTTGTTTGTAGTTGAAGAAGGTTCTTTAGACTATAAAAAGGTAAAAATCGAGAGCTTTTAAGAACCTTTGACAGAAATCTTTGAGGAACCAAAAATGGTTCTTCTATGGCATCGCTGTGTAGAACCATTTAAAGCACCTTTACATTTATAAGTGTAGAAGACCCAAAGAACCATTTAGTTGTCTATGACTTTCCAAAAACCACTACAAAGAAGCTTTTGTAAAACAGAAAGGGTTCTGTGGATGTTAAAGTCCTTTATGGAACCATTCAGTCAATTTTTTTTCTTTTATGACATTGTATCTAAACTTGATGTTTAGCAAAATAATTGTGCTAGAGGAGCCAAATGACAGTTTCCCTCAGAATAGATAACAGAAATTTCTCCAAAGTATACTGTAATTCACACACTGCATGCATCTCCTTTATTCCACATCCATTCACTTCTTGTCGCTCTGAAGAAAAGTCCCCAGTGTCCTAATTTAAGTATTCAGATTACACAGTGCATTAAGATACAGCCAGAAACTGTTCGAGTTGACTTGCTTTGTTAGTTTTGTGTTAACCCTCTGCCTTAGGTGCTTGTTGATCTATGCACACCAGCTGGGTGGTGTTCCAGAAGAACCTCCACAGGCTAGCGCAGTCCCCACATCCTCCAGCAACCCAGGCTCAGGCCCTTTACTCTTTCAGCCAGCCGGTCTTCCAGCCAATCGGCTCAGGGGTAATCTGAAGGAGGTGAATAATCTGGTGCACTAAAACCCACCTAAGGGCCCTTTGGACAGGAAGGGGAGTGGAGGCTAATCAAACCTGGAGGCGTGGAGAAACACGGCCAAATCTTCTTTCCTATTTTATCCACACATGTATCGTGTTGACGCACACACGCTCTCAATTATAACCACTAACTATTCGCTAATAAGACATGTGCACACATACCCAGGCAAAATCAAGCTCGGCACTAGGGGAAGGAGAAAACGGTGCATAAACACACATGCAAACATTCATACACAAATATATAGTGCCACTCAGGGATGCGCCTACACGCACGCCGTCTGTCAGTATCGCACCATGTTCCTGTGAAATTCATGAATATTCTAGCCTCACGAGAAGTGTGAGAAACATTTATGAGTTTTGGGGAAGGTAGGATTGATATTTTTGAAACTTTCGCTGAAAGATTGAGTGAGTGAAGCTGTATTTGGTCTGCAGGTACTAATGGACTCTTAAAGGTGACTTGAAGGGTCCTCGGGGGGTTCGTGCGGTAATAGGGAGGATCTTATTGGATCAGCAGCTTAAAGAGCATTTGATCCACACCAAAACCACATTTTCAATAGCAAAGTTCTTAAATGGAGTTCTGTACAAAAGTTCAAAAAGAGCATTTAACCCCGTCAATCACAATACAAGTTTATATAAATGGATGTTTACTGCACTCCTGAGTCAGTTCTTGCAGAATTTTAAACTTTGTTTCTTTATTTCTATTTACTTCTATCATATATTTAATAATTTAATCAACGGGAAAAAATTCAGGTCTTGTTCTTGTTCTTCAAAATGGTACGTTCAGCTTCTCTTGAAGTCTGGATGATCTGGATTTGTTCCTCTTCTTCAATGCGGCACTTCACATCTTTTCTCTCTCTCTCGGTCTTCCTACTGCAACTGCTTCTTTCCTTTCCTTCTCTTTCTCTCATCCCCCTCCCTTCATTACTCTCTGTTCTGCATAGCTGTTTAATCAGACTCAGGAATATCTAAAGCCTTTTCCAATTAAGACGCCTCCTTCATTTAGAAATCTTGACGGCACCAACTTCTTTGACTTACAAAAAGGTTTAATCCATGGGCCACAGGGGGAAAGAGAGAAAAGTTAAATGAAAAACATTGCTTTTTCAACCTCACTTTGAGAAGCCGAGTGCCTGTGTGTATTTTTATCACTGGTTTCATTCCGATGCAGACGGCGAATACTATGTTGCAGAAATCTACTCCATTACAGCTGAGGTTTCGGGGTTGTGTGCACGGTTTAGCTTGATAACGTACGTGCACGCTTGATGATTAAGAATGTGTAGGTGTGTGCATGTGAGGCTGAGAAAGAGTGTTTTGTGGGCCGTGCTGGATAGTATTGTGCGATTGGTTCTCTATTTAGGCAACAAGGGAAAGTGTGTGTAGGTGGAGATGAAAAATGCAGAATCACTTTAATTGTGTTTATGGGACTTCCGCCCTACTACCATTCTGCAGTGTTGGTGTTAAAGACAGCTGTTTTATTCTCTGCAGTTTTCCTTCTTTCCTTCTTTTTTTGACAGTAATTGTAACACTCCTTCAGGGATAAACAATGAGGTTGGTCTAATGGCCCCAGGGCCAGTATGAAAATGTTTCCGGGCTGGTTGACAGAAATCTTGTTTGCCCTGTTGGGATTTATGTCTTGTAAACATTTGGTTTTCTGTGATGCGTGGGATATTGTTGGAAATTTTGCTGATTTTAATATGTCACCAAGGTAATATTACATACAGTACCTTGCTGACATACTGTAGATGATTCACTGAAAAGTGAATAGGGTAACGTATAGTCTTGGAAGCATCAGTTAGAAAAGGTTAAAAAGGAAACCAGTTAAAGTCCCGGCACATACACATAAAATGTGTTAATAGTACTAGTTTTTAATTTTAGATATTTAATTTTTTTTAAATTTGTCTTTTTTTTAATTATTTAATTTTGTTAACATTTTTTAAATTCTTTTTTTTATTAAAAAAAATTACATTCAGATTTTTCATACTTTTTTATGTTTATTGTTATGAAAATTTATTCTTGAGTTATATACCTTTCCAACAATATATAGTTTGTCATGATTAGAATATCATAGAATATGTCATGAAAGTGAATAGGAAAATAACATGACATTTAACAGGTTAATGTTTTGTTTGCCATTGTTTTCGAGTGAAAGCGTACTTATACATTTTTATTGCTGTATGGAGTTATATGACACAAGCTAAATAATTTCCACATATTCATAAAAATAAAGTCTAGTATTTAAAAAAAATTTTTTAAAAATTTTCAAAGACAACTGATGATGTTGTATTAAATTATTATATTTAATATTTATATTATTTCATGAAAAATATACTTTTCCTGCACAAAATAATGTGGGTGGTCCAGTAAAAATGTTGGCATGGATAGTATCTGAACTACTGCCTCGTTGTGCCAGCCGATAAAATCATTATTGTTGAGCTTCGCTTCTTCATGCACTACAGTTTATTAACCTTTATCTGTCTTTCATTTCCTCTCTGTGAGCATCAAATTTAGTAGTCCACTGTCAAGCAATTACATAACCTGCACACACATTATACACACAGGCCTTCTAATTTTCACTCGTGACCTTGGTCTGGTTGAGAGCTTTGCTCTCAGATTACACTCTTTCTTCCTCTTTCCTTTGTACAAATTAAGAGTTTTTGCTTTTTCTTGAATTAAAAATTCCACTCAATCAACCTATTTAGCCAGAAACTTCCTGTCCAGTAGTCATATTTAAGTAAATTGTCTTTTGTTTCCCATATCTGTGACAAAAAAAATGACAACTACTTCATGCATTGCTGCCAAACTGTTTCCTTTAGCATGAATTTAAATGCACGGTATCTTTTTGGTATGCAGGACTTGCTGTGGATGCTGTTGGCCACGAGCCTGTTGCGAGCCGGAGGGGACGTGTTAAACAAAGGTAATTGAATGTAAAATGCACAAATTGTTCTTAACTTTAGACATTAACACATATTTTTTTATTCAGAGCAGAAAGCAGCACCTTTACTGAGCCACGTGCTTCCAACGCTAGTCAGAATATTTGCAGTTAGGCTATAGCTTTAGCCTTGAACTACTCTGATATCTCAAAGAGATTTAGAAACGTTATTACCGGGTGTCAGTGAAATTTAGTTTCTTGCTGTGACCACATGGTGTGAAAGCTTTTGGTTTTGTACAGATTAATCTCAGCAGCGCTGCCGGCCATCTGTCTTTCAGACTTTAGAAAGCCTTCCCTACAATCGCAGGGAATCACGCAATGCAGAGACGTGTTCGGGATATTTACCTGAACGTGGAGGGCAAATGAGCAAAAAATCGAGGATTTGCAATGACAGGGTGCAAATATAACTGAACCCGATAGATGGGAAAGCAGAGAGCGAGTTGGGATTAGCAGTGATGTAATAGGAGGCTTTTTGGCCTTCCTTTGCAACCGGTCTTTTCCGCCCCTTCCTAAACTAGTTTCCACCAATTACATCCATGTCACTGTGTATCCTCAATTCTGAATGTAACCGGAGCCCTCAGGGCGCTTCTGTCTGTCATCTTCGAATATCTCTGTCTGCCTGCTCGGCTTCTTTCATTTCTTCTCCATTTTCTGCTCCTCTCTTCATCTTCCGAGCCTCGCACATGCACACACGCGAGCCCGTCTGATGAGGCACAAAATCAACACTCATACACGCTAGCCACTAGCTCATCTCTGTCTCCACCACTCCAGGGTCTCCATTCATCTCCTCTCTCTCTCACTTATGACCGCTTCAATGTTTGTCTGTTCTCCGCAGCCACCATCTTTCCTCAGGACTCGGGTGGTAGCGCTATAGCTGATTGCTGAGATGGAGATAAGGACTGGCACTATTGATGGCTCCTTGCGTGACAGCGCAAGGAAGAGGTGATCTATTATTAGTGATGGCAATAACAACAACAGCGCAAGCCGTAATTGAATGAGAAGCGCTCGCGGCAGCGAGACCTGATGACAGGGGCTGAGAGATCAGACGCGTATGAGACCGAACGCGCCTGTGAGGGGAAGGGATCTGACCTTTCGGGACCACGCTGGATAAGGCTTTGAAAAAATAGGACGTTTATAATTAGTCTGGCTGGTAAACAAATTTAAAAAATTGTGTTAGTGTGTACGAGTGTGAGGGAAGGACAGACAAAGCTGGAGAGGCAGACAAAATTGATCGAATTTGTTTGTTTTGTGAGTGAGATTGAGGAAAATCAGGAACACTGTTGGGGGTAAACAGTAGAAAATGGTAAATCAAAAGATGAATGGAGGCGGAATGTTGAATGGGGACAATTTCTAGCTCAGAAACTAGTAGCTGCACCACAATAAATTTTAGTTTATTTTTCTTTAAAAAAGAATGATTAATAGAGTTAAAACATCAAGTCAAAAAGATACATTGAGATTTTTGTAATTGTTGTTTTAACTAGTACTTTTTTAGCCAGTTCACTAAATGCAGAATGTCTCATTCAGCACATAAATCTTTGTACAGATTTCCTGTTTAGCAAATTATCAACACAAAGGAAATGTTAATTTGGCATGAGTCTCTTTGTATACGAAACACAGTACATTTAGCAAATCAGAGACATTCATGGTAATCAGATGGTAAACAGATGCATGTAGACCTCAATACTTACCACACAAATCTCAGTAATTGTGACAATCAACACACATCAATAAGTGAACAGATGAGCTTTGAATATCACTACATAGTAAATATTAAACAATGATTACCTAAAGGGATAGTTCACCCAAAAACAAAAATTATGTCATAATTTGTACACCATTATGTCTTTCAAACCCTGTATATGATTCTTTCTTTTTGTGGAACATGAAAGAAGATATTTAGCAAAAAATTAGCTGGTTACCGGCACCCACTGACTTCCATTGTACCTTGTGTTAATACTATAAAAGTTAATGAGTGCCGGTAACCAGCGTTTTGCAAAATATCTTCTTCTGTGTTCTGCTAAAGCAAAAAAGCCATACAGGTTTGACATGACATGAGTGTAAGTAAATAATAAATCATTTTTATTTTTGGGTGAACTATCCAGTTTATCTAACGTAATCTCATCTAATCATCTGATTAGTACATCAAATCCCCTGTCTCTAACATTTTTTTAAAATATAAAAATTCACTTGAAAAACTACAGTATAAATGTTGCTTTATTGAGAAACTATTTATCTGATATTCCTTTGTAATAAACAAAAGTATAGTTATAATTAAATGAAAAATATAGCCATCATATTTGCTTTTGATTAGAGGACATCTATTGTAATAAAAACAGCATTATATTGCCAGAAATCAATATGTGTACTGAGGAGAGGAGAGAGAAAGAGAGGGAGAGAAAAGAACAAGTTGTTGAAGAGACGACATCAAGTTAAAAGTAAAAGCTTTATGAAAAAGTCACTCCATTATGAGAAAGATGGAGATGTTAGCCGAGCTGGTGGAAGAGGTCAGACCGCAAGGAAAGAAGGACGGGGAAATGAATATTGATGAGAATGTGATAATGCGTGTTGTTTAAGTGCTTATAAGGGCAAAAAAATGAAGCAAAGTAGAGAACAGAAAGGTCCATCCCTCAGCCAAGCCATTACTTTAGACCGGATTCTGTCGGATGAAAGAATTATTTAAATGATGGAAAAAATTGCCTGGGCTTTTGGCAGGTTGGCACGTAGCATATCTGTTGTTAAATTATTCACAACCATGTTACGGTGAGATGGGCTTCTCTCGCTCATTTTTATAACACCCATGTTCTCCGCTAAAATTCTTTTTTTATTAAAAGTTCCTCTTGCCCCGAGGTGAGAGATGAAGAAATGGACTGCATGCAAAGGAGAGGTCCTAACGGAAAGGTTGGCTGAGTTTATGGCTTATTTGCCATCTCAATGGCGTGGATGTCTTAAGGCTATGTCTGTTTGCTATCCTTTGTTGCAGTGAGGCATCTTGGGTGTTGTAGTTTTGATAGACGATCCCCATCATTTCTTTTTCAGGGTCACGGTGAAGGGCATGACTATTTGTCCATGTGCCAAACACCATAAAAAAGAACACTTTAGCCCTGGATCTTGAAGTTTTTCTGTAGAAACCTGAGTGAAATATTGCTAAAGCAAGTTTAAGCTAGAGAACAGACGGATTATAAGATCTTTTATATGATCTCAAGCAATCTTTAATAAAAATATAACAAGAAAGAGAAATGAAAAAGACTTTTTTGAAAAAGAGAATTGCGAGTGTTTTATAATTATTTGCATTCCCATGTGGTAAACATTCCAGTTTGGATCAATTAACCGTGAGCTAATGAGCAAAGAGAGGATCCATCTCAATATACGCCATTGTTTCCATTGTTTTTTTAATTAAAGGGTTTTGAAGTCAAAATCGCCGAAGTTTTAATTGTTTTTTTGTTTTATATTTAGGCGGGGGAGATCAGAGAGTTAATTATAAAAACGGCTTTAAAGTGTAAGGGATTTAGACTTTTAATTAAAGACGAACTTGTTAGGACGAGCATAACGTAACAGTTGGGTTAAAATGTGACACAGTCATCCCTTTACTCCTTTCACTTCCTCTTAACTTTCTCTTGTCGCCGTCTCTGTCATGTTGTGTTGTGTAGTTGATACAGGCAGAGGATTAGCAAGCAGGAGCTGTGCTGAGGAAGCCGAGCTGAGATACAGGAAGGGCGGAGGGTTCAATCACTCAACTGGATTGCAGAGATTGAATTAGTGAGCTTAGAGGCAGCGGAGGTTTCCGAGATGTATAGCGATGTTTCTCTTTCACGCCATTCTCCTCCTTGCCTCGAGCGTTCTCACTGCCTCAACCTCCTGCGGTTTCCCCCATCATTTTCTCAACATATCTTAAGTCTTGACTTTTTCTCGTTAAAGAAATAGTTTTCTTGAAAATGAAAATTCTGCCATTTACTCACACTCGTGCTTTTCAAAAACTTGACTTTGGTTCTTTGAAAGTGGCTTTTGTTCATCTGTGAAATACAAAGGAGGTATTTAGAGCAGTGTCCAAGCTTTTGATTTTCACATACAATTAAAGTGAATAGTGTTTACTGCTATGTAGAAAGATGTTAATGTCAAGATTTGTAATCAATAGTCAAATTCTTTTGCACTTCTGAAGATTTGGTGTTTCTGTCCTTTCTGAAGCTTGGTTCCCATCCACTTTCATTGTAATAAAAAACATCTGTTTTTGATGTTTCATGAGGTTTTAATGAACATGACTATCAGTAAATTTAGTTTTTCTCTAAACCACCTCTTTAATTTTGTAACTCAAACTAATACTCTCTACATACCCCGTGCTTGTGTCTCTATCGCTCATAGTCTTTGGATGTGTCTGAAACAGCCAGCTTTCCGCCACACTGCCTCAGTCCTTGCCTGTCCTCGTGTTTTCTTCCAGAGAAGCTTTTATATTCTGTGGTAAATTAAGCTGAAGTGATTAGCTCAGTTTGATTACATTGCTTTGCTTATTTGCTTGGCAGATGCCCTTAGCCATGGAGATGTTTTGTAGGTTACATCTTTACACGTGCCCCGCTTGCACAGCTGGGGATTTCACCAGAGAAATTTAGGTTAATTGCTCACATCAAGAATACAGCAGTGGATCCCAAACACAAGTTTTTTACTTGCTAATTTGCTTACAATAGCTGGAAAGTTTATTTAAAAGCTTATTTATGTGTGTTTTCAAGTATTGACATGTTGCAGATGTAATTGTGTTTTAATTTCATTACTAATTGTGTTACCTAATAGAGGTCATTTATAATGGCTTTTATAAAGGGACATTTATGATGTCATTTATAAAGACAACAGTTAGTTACGGTCCTCTAATTTGATTGGACAAGCAGTGTTCCAAGACACTGGAACGTTCCACACTTGTCACTTTGCTTGTTTGAAATCAGACATGCCAGTCTGTGTGTTGCTTCAACATGCAATGGTTGATACCACTTTTGGCTTGGCTTTTGGAACTTACTTATTTTATTTTAAAACTATTTTGTTGATCACATATAACCCTGCCTGTGAAAACCCAGCTAAAGCCAGTCTTTTTTTTTTGTGATCTTTGTTTTTTTTCATTAAATTATTTTCATAACATTTCAGAAAATTATGTGAAAATATAACCTTGATATCTTTAACCTGATAAGTGTTACTACACATATTGAGCATACACATTAAAATGCACTATCCAAACAAATTTTTTACATTTTTAATTAAAACATTTTTTTACATTTTGGATATTTTTTTATTTTAGGTGTTTTTAAAAATTATTATTTTTTATTATTGATGTTTTTTGTTCTATGTATTGTTGTTATGAAAATTTGTCATATTTATCCTTAAGTCTTAGACCTTTCCATCAATATATAGTTTGTCATGATTAGATTAGAATTCAACTATGAAATATTAAATCATAAAATCATTTACAGCGATAAACACAAATGACCTATTTTTGTCATTTTGACTTCTTTAATGCTCCTCTGATTCTTTCATTGTTTATTTTTAAGACCTGGATATCACAGAGAGGGTGGCATATGTCTAAAATAAAAGCCATTTAATACTACCATATTTTTAATAAAAGCAATATTTCATTTCCAGTGGTGCTGTTGTACTAAATATCAGTATTGTCATTACCTCTTTGTCTGAGGGTGATATGGCTTAACTATACTCAGATAGATACGACCAACAAGAGAGTCAGATGCAATCTTGTAGAGTTTTAGTTACAATCTGAGTGTCCTGTAGCAGCATTAAAAATGTCATTTCGGTTTCTTCATGCTGTTCACGTCCCTGCAGCTGCTCTGACAAGCATTCAGGGAACAGACTCTTGACTCGCACGATTCCCGATGCAATACAGTGCAATATCCTTCCCATGTTCTTATATTCTCACCACATCTGTATTTTACAGCAAGAACAGACGGTTGTGACTGTACAAGCGGCAAGGGGGAACTCAGGGAGAAAAATTGCTAGAAGTTGGTAACGCCTGTTTTTTGGAGAGAGGAAGTGAGTTACGTTTAATCGGCGGAGCGCTGAGAATGGAACGATCGTGACTGCATTAGCAGGTCGAACTTCACCCTCACGATTTTCTAGCTCGCTCTATTTTCTTTGGAATGACAGGAAAGGGAGGGATTATGTCTTATCGACTGCCTGTGTCTCATCTCGTCTCTTTATAAATTTATTTATTTTTAGTTTGCTGTTTCGCCTGCCACGTGCATGATCTTCTTATCTGTTTATCCCTAAACCTCTAATCTTCATCTCTCTCATCGCATTAATGTCTGTTCTTGCTCCGATCTAGATCTCTTTTTATTTTGTTGGTCCTCTTACTTTCTCTCTCACTCTCCCCTGATGGTCTGTACTTCTTGTGACATTTTCTCTCTCTCTCTATGTATTGCTCTCTCTTCCGTCTATTTCTGTATACCTGCTGCTGAGTGCATTGTGTATTCATTCTGCATAGGCATTTGTAAAAGAAATGTCTGCACACATCAAAGTCGCTGTCTGTTGCTCTGTGCCTTCAATGCGGCCCACAATGCTAAACTGAATAGAAATGCACAGAGAAGAAAGCGCAGAGATATGATAGCATTCCTGGGATTTAAGCCAGGGATGTTATTATTGAAGTCCCTTTAGTGGGATTGTGTGGATTGGATGCTCCAAAAGCACATGTAGGTTTTTGCTTCTCAGCATTCGAGTTGTCAAAATCAGTTTGTCATTCCTTTGTAGATACATTGACATGATTTAGATTAAAAAGAGAGCAGCTTGTGCTCTTTTTTTTTTGTTTCAAAGTTTTGTCATATTTTTAGTATTTGTAATTCTGATGTAATTTGTAGCAATTCTGGTGTGATTTGTGAAATTGTGCAAGTAAATGTGTGATATAGGTGCTAGAGGACAAAGTTGTGCTTTTGGTGCAACAAAAATATTAACCTTCCAAAAAGATAATAATACTGGACTGGATGGACTACAGGACAACATACTGTATTTGTAAAGAGAAAGGAAAGTATTTCAAGGATAAAAAAGGTAAACTTGCTGTCCGAGCGTAAGACTCAATTTAAGCTGTTAATTTTCCCCTTGGGCAATTTAATTAATGAAGATCATATAATATTTGTTGTTTAATAGAAGGAATAGAGATTGAAGGGCATGCTTGATGAGATTGAAACGTGATATGTGAGCAAATCAAAGAACAATCACAGTAAATAATCACTTTTGAACAGGATATTTTTATTGTCATTTCCAGTCAAGTTGTAATTTTGTCAAATTAAAATATTTTTCCCACCACAGAAAGCTGTGAAATACATTAACGACATTTAAGATGTTGTTCATTGGTGTTTTTAAGAGAGTTTATTTACAGGACAGATGAAGAAACACCATGAAAACACCATTTAGACTAATCCCGGATCTAAACGAGAACATAAAAAGCTGGAGAAAGAACAGAGAACGAAGCAGACCGGTAGGAAAAAGTGGATGGCGAGAGAAGGAGAGCAAGGGAGAGCTGGATGGAAGGGTAGGGTGTGAGAGATTGATGAGAGAGAGTGAGAAACTAATTCTCACTTCACTCTGGGCTGGAAGATTAAGGAAGATTAGAGAGATAGAGCGAGGGAGGAAGAGATGAAGTGATAACTTTTACTGCGTGCCATAGAGAGATCTTTGAATAGCTAATACCCTGAGTGAGGGAGAGGTGGAATATACGGATGATAAAGGGATGGAGAGAGATATAGAGAAATAGAGAAAAGCTGACTCCAAAGACTCTTAATGGCAACTAAAAAACCAAGCAATATCCCGCTCGCTATAATGTACTTATTGATATGCGCGTGGAGGCCTAAACAAAGCTCTCGCGTTGCCCGTCCATAAGCTGCCTTTTCCTCTTTATACGCTCATGGAATGCAGAAAACACGTTTAGATTACCTGTGTATGTTTGTCCCAATGGGCAAAAGTGTGATTGTGAGAGCAAACGCATTAAAATTAAAGGAGGATCCATCAAAGAAGCGGCAGAGTCAATCCGTTATGCAGGATTATCGGGTAAGCTTCTCCACAGTAATAGATGTGGCTTTATAAACAAGAAAAAGAAAAGGAAAGCTAAACAAAGCACAGGGATTTCAGAAAAATAGGACGTGATCTTTGTGCTCCCTAGGTGGCGAATGTCCTCATCATTGTACTGTGTGTTGGCCTGGTTATCCTGTGTTTACAGTCACGTAAAAGACCTGTTTTACGTCACGTTTAAAATGGTGGTCATTATAGGTATAGTTCAACGAAAATCAAATTCATTATTTCAATTATTTATTATCATGCTTATTTACTCCCATTGTGTACTGCTGTTCCAAACCTTGACTTTCTTTGTTATGTGGAAGATGAAATTGAGATGAATCTGGTAATTTTTTATGGTCAATTACAATTAATGGCGACTGGAGGACACAAAAGCATCATTAAAGTATCATAAATATGAATTGGGTCTTTTATTTGAGGAGCAAAACAAACTTTTTTCAATTCAATTCAATTCTATTTATTTGTATAGCGCTTTCTCACAAAGGTCATTGTACCAAAGGAGCTTTACATGCATTGAAAGATAACACTCAGTGGTCAGGGGTTCAAAAAAACTCTTTAAGAGAGAAAAAAAACCCTGACATGACGTGTTATAGATGCAATCTGTAGCATATGCAATCCGTAAAACATTTTCCTCACCATCATACACCTTGTTAATGAATCTATTCTCATGAATAAAATCTCATGAAAACAGTAGGTAAACATTTTCAGTGAATGAACAATATTTGTATCATTTAAATAAGAAGAGTTTTGGTGCTAAGCCAATTTTTGCCTGTATAGCATGCTGAAGTCAGCAAAAAAACACTAAAAATGCACTTTAAACCTATCAACATAATATTTCGCTGTATAGGTTTTTATAATGCAACATAAAAATGGAGCAAACAACTCGTCTGTTATTTAAAAAAGATGTCTGTTAGACGTTACATGCAGAGACAGGCGAACAAACAGCTCTTTCTGTTCACTAAATTCAGACAAATTGAGCTGTTAATAGCTACACTTTAGATATTGTGATTAACTACCATTTGCATATAAATGATCCAGTGTAAATAAGATTTTACGACAGTCAAAGTGTGTAATAATTTTCAATAGCCCAGTCCAGATAACATTTTATAATTTAGGGCAGTTATTAAAAAGAATATATAGTGTGGTAACATATAAATCACCTAATTTTTCTGTATTGAATCACATGCTGCAGTTTTGCTTACTTACTTTTTATGCATACTGTGTGAAACGGACCTAATACTAACTGTTCTGCTTTTTCGCCCTCTGCCCTTTGCTGTAGGTGGGGGTAGTGATGTCATAGTAGGTCGACCTTGAGCAGTCCGTTGCAGCAGGTAGTTGTTTAAGGGTGAGAGGAAATGAGCAAAAGATGGGAGGAACTGTCTGCCCACCCAGATGTTTGTGATACGAGTTACTGCCTCTCGCCCGAGCCGAGCCGGCCCCTCCCCTTTCCAACTATCTTAAAACCTCAAAACACGACCCCAAGTAAACAACCCTGAAATGCGCCGTATCTCAACGCTAAACGAATTCACCGCATTCATACACAAAACCAGCATTAACTAAGCATTAACTTTGGATGGGTTGTTGCATTAGTGTTGCAGAAGGTTGAGAGAAAATATATCAGCATACCTTGCACAGCGCAACTCTCAAAAAATGAATCCGTCTTCCTGTAAACCCCATCTGAACCCTACTTAAGCCACATATAACCCTCTGAATCTCTATCACAATAGCTCAATAAAAACACTATGATAACAGAATATATAGAAAGGCATTTGCACTACGGTTCCGCTACGCAACATCAAGCTAGCGTGTATCGACTAGATGCAACAATGAACAAGTCGAGCTTTACACAATGTATTATGTTTGTCTCCGGATAAAACTACTCGAGATGTAAAAGCATCCAAATAAAACCAGCAGGCTATTAGAATGACTCATAACACAGTTCAGAGCTAAGCACATCTGCAGTAACATAGCCCAACAACAACGCGCAAACCTGGCCCCAGGCTCAATACGCCATAAATTAATACATCAAAATATAACGACAAAGAGCCGGGCTGGATCATACAGCAACCGTGGATCTATGCAAACAAAGCGAAAGGAGCTTTTAGCTTCAAAAGAGCTTTTACTTAATAGTGGGATTATTGATCTTTCATGCTGTTTTCTTAATCAAAATCACTTTTGCGTTTCATCTTATTTCTGCTCGTGTGGAATTAAATTAACGCTGCTGATAAAACCTGGTATTCTTATATATACAGGCGAAGACCGTACCCCCCAAAAATGACCCACATCCAGAAAATACAAAAGCAGGAAATACATTTGAGACCGAAGTCATTAGAATTACAAAAATAACTGTCAACAGCTTGCTAAAACGCAAAAGGACCCAGAAAGAATAAAAGTCAAGCGTACAGTGAGATCTATGCTAATGAAGCATGGCGCGCTACCACTCCAACGGGGATTAAAAACCAAAGCAGTTTTACAGTTTTGCCTACTGCGGCGGTGCTCTGCTACACCTGTGTGTACCTTGTGGTACATGTATGTATAATGTAAGCTTGTCAGAGTCGATTTCTTTTCTCACACAATACATTGCATTGCTTGTGTAGGTGCAAATGGCCGTGTGCCATTATAGTGTGACACATCATGAAGCTATATTTTTCTATTTAACTAGTCTAATTCACTCTGTTATTGAGTACATTACTGTTATTGAGTAAATTCCACGTCTTGCACAAAGTGACAGTTGAATGGGGGCTTTTTATGGAACCAGCGAGGTGTTTTTTTGCTCAGACTGCTGTAACATTTAACTGTTTCTCTCTGATGTTGTATTAGACAGCACTGCAGATATAGCGGGCACCCAACTGGAGCTGACGCAGCAGGATTTCCGACACGCAAGTATGCTAACATTCCATTGCAGCAAATGTTAGCGCTACCCTAGAGATCTGCTCCGTTCCGCAGCCGCCCGCGAACTTTACTTCACGTCCCGCCAGCTCCTTGACGGTTTAGTTCCCACGTTTATTCTTATTCTTATATTATATTATTTATTTTATTATTCCAGGTATAGAAATGTGTTGTTTTCATAATATTGACCAAAATTATTATTTATTTTGTTTAACCCGATATCTGTCACTGCACATATTAAGCATACACATGAAGATGCACTTTTCAAAGTACAAATTTTAAAATTTTCGATATTAGATTTACAAAAAATTTTTTTTTAATTTGAGGTATTTCTGGAAAGAACATTAAGGTTAAAAACTTTTTAATGAAAATTTGTCAAATATTTATTCTTGAGTCTTAGACCTTTCATTAATATATAGTTTGTCATGATTAGATTAGAATTCAACTATGAAATATTAAAGTGAATAGTGAAATAACCTAATTGTTCCACCAGTGGAACGGTTAACAGGTTTAAACAACCACTGTTAAACCTCATGTTGTTCACTGATGAAGAATTGGTAACTTTTTCGCAGTAATTGTTACAATTATCTTGTTTACCGTCTTTGCTCTAAGTCCCAATTCAGAACTCACTTTTAGAAGAGCTTTTGTCTTAACTTTTGATCTGATACATTAAAAAAACACTTTGAACGAATCAGTTCACATAAATAAAACTTTCATATGCATTAGTAAAAATAACAGAAATATAACAACTTTTACTTATCAAACTCATACTCATCATCCTGATTTACCCGACAACAATTTACTCTCTGGCTGTAAAAAATATAACCGGGTCTCATGGGAAAGCAGATTGCTATACCGTCCTGTTTGTGGGGTAGGAATGGGTTCAGCAACGAGGCCATAGAAGGGCCCTCGGGCATCTTACAAAATCCAAAAACAAACTCAAAATCTTATTTTTTAGCAACTGGCAACACTGCAAAGCACTGCTCAAAGCTTGTTAGTTTGATCAACTCCTCTAGCCGTTGCAGATCCCTAAAGCCTGAATCTTAGCAAAGGTAATGCTAATGGCACAGGAAAAACTGCTCACGGCTTTAGAAAGCTACAGAAGTAAAATTTGATCTGAAAAGGGAGTGTGTGATACAAATTCGGGTTCACGTAACATGCCAGCTTGTTCTCAGTGTATTCAACAAAGGCAATCGATCTGTGTTTGTCCAAGAAGTTTGCTTTAGTCGTTCAGCTAGAGGATGTGCCCGGTGGAATGATGCGCTTCTTACAGACAGCTCAGAGACATGATTGTAAGTATAGGCTACAGTGAAAGAATTTGTTGTTGTATAAACTAACTTGGGCAATTTTAAAGAGGTGGTGAGCGTGGGTAAAAACTTGTCTTAAAACAAAAAGAAGTTTGTTTAACCATTGATTAACCGTGTAAGGGTTAATCAATGGACTATTACCACTATGCCCTTGAGCAAGACACTTTACTCCCCTTTGTTCCAAAGAGGTGTGATCCTGTAATATATATGCTGTAATTTGGATTCGCTTCATGACAACTTGGCAGTAATTAGTAAAACCTATTCTAGTCTTTATGATAGAGACCCTGTCTTTTTTAGCAAGGAGTGTTGTTTGGAAAATATCACACTTGAGATGAAGATTATCATCTCACAGAAAGTGCTTATGAGTTGTGAAAAGTAAAAGTATAAATCTGCTGAAGTAGTTTTTGGTCTATTGATATATGTTGTATTATACAGATGGCCACAGGTTTACATCTACTGTGAAAATATGTTGACAGTCTTGCCTTTTCATCATGTTTAATCATTAAGTAAAACCACCCAAACACACACAGAGAGAGAGAGAGAGAGAGAGAGAGAGAGAGGGAGGGAAAGATTCAGGGGCCATTCAGTGAAATGTCAGGCGCTGTGCTAACGGGATCAGATAGCTTTTTGATGTCAAGAGCCACTGAGGCAGAAGAAGAAAGACTGTCTTGATGGGCATCAGGTGTAATTTCAGCAAATGTTTCTGCACTTTCTGACTCGCCACCAACTCACTAGGAAGCTTTGGCATACATATGTGTCCCTAAAACCAATGATTGAGCAGAAGCTATCATTATAAGATAAGACAGTTTGAAAGTCCATTTTTCTTCACAGCAGCTTGAATTTAAATGTTCACCCTCCTCACCATTTATCAGAAACAACTTGGTTAGAATCACTTAGTTGTGAGGGAAATATGTCAGGGTCTAAAATTAGGGCTGACTCTCTGAAACATATACATACGAAAACAACTATCAAAACCCATGCATATTAATTTTCATCAAAAGGAGTATGCACATGTTTGGATAGATATTCATATTTTTGTGTATATGGCTAAAGCTGTTTTTTTTTTACAATTGAGTAAGTGATTAAAATGGTACAATGACTGTTTAATAGAAAATATGCAAAATTAACAGTGTGGTTCAAAAGTCTGAGACCTTATTGAAAATCTGGAATTTAAAATGTGTGGAATTAGTTTTATAACTTAAACAAACAAAAAAATGTAGAAACATAAAATTTAATTTAAGATTTTATTTTCATGTCACTTTTAAATAAGCAAATTTGTGACACTGGCCATGTTAACTCTTTTGTGCTAAAAGAGTACTAAACTCTTTTTGCACTTACAGGATATTTTTTGAAATGCATCATCAGGTTCAGACATACTTGTTCAAGACATACAGTAAAAACACTAAAACACATTTTTTTAGCTGAACTGTTAATTTTGTTTGAACTCAAACATTCATATTTAATTTAAATTTGTAAAGATTTTCTTTAGTGGTCTTAGACATTTAAATCCGGCTGTATTTATGGCCAGTCTCAGTTAATCTGTCTTTGGCTGGTAAGTCCCTCCAAACACCAGAAGCTTTCTAATCGTATCAATTTTTCTATTTCCTAACACCCTTGCATGTTTTGTAGCCGGTTCTGAATTATTAAAAGCTCAGTAATGTATGTGAATACTGATTATGTTATTAATGAGGTGCTTATGACTGTCGGGTCAGAGCGAGGCCGTGTTAAGCATTTTTCTACTGTACGTTCAGCCCTGAGGTGCCATCAGCAGTAATCAGATTACCAGTGCTAAGCTTTCTCCAGTTGAGTTGTGGTGTGGGAGGCAGATTGATTGTCTCTTACAGCTTGTTTTGTAACAGGCCTCTGCTCTCTTCGAGTGTTGGAGGTTGTTTATTTCTCTAGCGCTTGTCTCGTTTCATCTGTAGATTATGAAGTCATTTTCATTTCCCAATCCTCCGTCTGTCCCAAATAAAGCAGAGATTGTATATGGTTTTAAACCAGTTTGTGTTAAAATTCTTCTTCTATTTTTACTCACCAGATGGAAGCCACCCTGAAGTGGACTTGTTGAACCTAAGAACCATCTTTCTCTCTGTCTTTTTCTGTTTGTGAACTTGTTTTCTTCTCTCCTTCAAGCCTGTTTCCTGTGCGTCCCCAGAGAATCGACATTTTGAGAAACGCAGGCCCCCCACAGACACCCCGCGCTGGTGTAGTCACGGCATACCAATCAGCATTTTAGCAATATCCCCTCAGGTAAAATGCAAACGTAGGAGGATAATTTTTATTCGTTTAGATATATATATATATAAGCGTCTTGTGCGTTATTCCTTCCGGATTTCTTTCATTATTGTGCTTCTCAGATCTCCTGTTTCAGACTTTTGTGAGAGAAGGAAAGCCGAGTTTCTCAAAGTCATTTTTGTACTTCTGTGCTGCTGAAGGTCTCGCAGCGGGGGGCATATGCAGTCACCGCACAGCATTAGTTTGCCCATATTTGTGGGAGGAACACCTTCTTTTACTAGAGAAGTAATATGAAGACAAAGGCTGGATTTCTTTAGCTTTTCCCATTTGGTCCAGAAGACTTCAGTGGAGCAGTACAGCAGGCGAGGTGAACAAAAAACAACAAAGCTAGCATTATTTATTTTCTCTGACATGTGTGGGATAATGTTTCCTAGAGTGAGAGCCGCTGCTGCCTTGTATGTTTTTCAGATCTGAAATCAAGAGTAGGTGTTTTTTAAAATAAATTATAGGCTGTAGCTTAAAACCTTGGGAGCTGCCTTGCTTCCTACTGCCTGTAAAGGGAGGTGCCTTGTGAGGGAGCGTTGTCACTGTAATGGTACCTCTGAATGATTTTTTAATTGGTTTCAAAGTTGGAGTTGGAGTTGGAGCAGTTGGAGTCTCCGGGCAGCTCTTCCAGTCATAGCAAGACCACAGTCCTTTCCGCTTCAATGGGGGAAGATGATATATCTAAAATAGCTAGGTAGAATCAAAATTAAGTAACATATTTCTAACCAACAGTTTAACCTGACATCAACTGTGCCATAACTTTTGTTTCTTAAACTCAAACTGTGGTAAAAACACCCTTTTCGAGGTCATTGCAGCTACTTTGCATACACACAGATTGGAAAGCGGCGAACGTGACTCCTTATAAAATATAAATATAAAGTGCCCCTTATATAAAATGCCCCTTAAATAGCAGTCTTTATTGATTGACGATTGGCTTGTTTTACTGCAAGGCGGAACTTCTGCCACTATAGACCATTTCACAAGATGTAAACAACACTGGTCCAGAAGCACTTCCTGTTACAGTATTTTTATATTTCACATCTTCACATTAAATCTTAAAGATGTTCGTTAAACATTTTGATTCCATTGTAAATGTTCTGTTCGTTGTATTTTGTTCTGACATTAGTGTAGTGTTAAAAAACCAGGACAGGAAGTGCGTCTGGACCAGAGCTGTTTATATATTGTGAAATGGTCTATAGTGGCCATATTGATCGTTGCATTTCTCTCCATTCATAGTATTAGCACTGGCACATCTTGTTAATATTTATTATATTTGTTGGTATGCACTACATACAGTAGAAAGTAACTCGCTGGAAACTCATGGAAAGGCTACAGTATACATATGTAGCAAAAACATATATTTGGAAGCAACCGATTTTATTTTATTTTTACATTTACATTTTATTTTTAATCTTTTTTGTCATTTTGTCTGCCTTTTAGATTTTTTCCCACAAAGCTTGTAGCAGAGCATTATAGTATTGCTTTCCACACAAAGGACACATGCCATGGTAGTCAATGGAAGGCATGTTAGAAAGCAGAATAATTAAGTCACCCACCATTTGGAGAAGCTTTTGCCTCTGCAGCTTTAAAAATGCTGTCTCTGTAGGCAGCACACTACGTTTTGGAACAGAGCAATTATGTAACACAAAGCAAAAACTGAGAGATTGAGAGACTAGCGTTTTATGGTTAGATGCTATGCATGTGAGAGAGAAATAAATAGTGAGGCTGGGGTGCGGTGGAGAATCGTAATTAAAATTTTCAGTCTCGTTAAGTTGGTGACAGCCTTCACCGCACCACAGCCCTCAGCGATCGATGAGAAAGATCTGCCTCTAATACTAACCAACTGAGAGATCCCTGAGCCTGGGGAAAGGAAAAATTAATTACAAATATTTATGGCCCCAATTAATCAGTTCAGTGAGATACTCTGATTGTCCGGGGGGTGTATGGGTGCATGTCGCGTGAAGCCAAAAATGATTGGATGTCGGCCCGTCCTGTTCGGCGTGCCACACGCACATTTCGGCTTAAGTAAGACGCTGCTTTCTGTATCTTTAGCCCCCCGGCAGCATCGCATGTTTACCCCGCATTGATTCCTCTTAGCCTCAGAGAGACCAAATAGTGACATGGGCATTGTGCTTTTTCTGTCTCACACACGCACACCGTTCATGTTGAGCAGGTTTACATTCCCACTGCAAATGTGACTGTGTCAATATGCTGGTTTGGTCTGTGTTGTCAGCCTGATGCCCGTAATAACCGAGTGACCCAACCCCAGCATTTTACACCCATCATATGGACTCGAAACCGTTATTGGATTGGCAAGAGTGTGATTAGCATTTAGTAGAGCTATTTGTTTGCTGAGTTTGCTTACCTTACAGCTTAATTCTTCTCCATTCTTCAAGTTGGCTACAGCTGTATTGATTTCTTCCCTTGGTAAAGTCACTTCATGGCTCTTTGTAGCCGTAGGAAAGAAATAGTTATTATTACTTAACTTTACCTTTAAAGGAAGAGTTTAGCGAAATAAGACAATTTTCTCATAATTTACTCACCATCATGCCATTCCTGATGTATATGATTACCATTCTTCAGATGGACAGAAACTAATGTCCATTTATATTCAAAAATGTTGAAGCTCCAAGAAGCAGGTCCATCCATCATTAAAGTAAACCAAATGACTCCAGTAATATGTTTGAAGTGTAATGATATGAGTTTATGTGAAAAATAATTATTTTGAGCATATTTTGCAAAATTTCAATCAAATAAATTAAAATCTAAAGTTAAATATAACAATACATTAATATCTT
This sequence comes from Beaufortia kweichowensis, assembly GCA_019155185.1. Classification (NCBI taxonomy): domain Eukaryota; kingdom Metazoa; phylum Chordata; class Actinopteri; order Cypriniformes; family Gastromyzontidae; genus Beaufortia; species Beaufortia kweichowensis. Next base: position 8,523,864 of record CM032797.1, on the reverse strand, counting down.
TGAATCTGGTTCTTATAGTCTCATGACAAAATTTCATATGACATATAATAACAAGACATGTGAGAACCAGTGAGATTCAAAGCTATTGACATGCTTGAAATATGCCATATATTTAAATTTAGTGCTTGTTTTTGTTTCAATTCTTTTATAAATATGCTTAAAATATTAATCGTTTTCTGGAAATACATCTGGGATGGCATGATGGTCAGTAAATTATGAGGCATTTTTTATTATTCTGTGATCTGTTTATTTAACAATTAATCATAGGCAGTTCAAGACTCCTGATAAGAATCCAAATATTCTGCACTATATCACAACAATATTTTTCTCTGCTACAATAATGTGTGTGTGCTACTTATACGAGAATTATCCATAGTGAATTTACTGAGGGCAAAATTTTGAATCACTCACAGGAGTTTTAGCCACTACTTGCAAAAAAGCACTCTATCATATCGATGGATGGGAAAATAGTTTGAACAAAATAAACAAAGACAATTTGTGCCAGTTATAATTCTCTTTAGGGACCACAGCTCGCAAAGCGATGTTATTAAGATATGCTGCTTTAAAATGTATCCAATGTGGTTACTTGTCATTTAGCAGACACAAAGTAACACTACTGTAATTGGAGAGACACTGTGCCTTGAGCCAAACTGCAGAGGCACTTAAACAAGCTGGTGTTAAGAGCTCTAGTCAGGGGGCACGGAGAGGTTAAGTGTCTTACTCAAAAGCACAACAGTGGTAGAGCAGGAGTGCCGTCACAGAACCTCTCCGCTGGGACCGTCCTTTCTGGAAACAAACCAGCAACCTTTGTGTTGACAGCCGGGTCTCTGTAACTATAGACTGCAGGCACTTTTCTACCTACTGTTGCATTAGATTAGGTCATTTGTATGGCTCTGCAGCTACTTTAGATTATGACTGCCTAGCCCATAATAATTCAGTGTGAAAAAAACCCAGTGGACCAGCTCCAATCTAATGAATCTAATCTAAGGAAACTGTCACTGCTAGCAAGATGATTTCACTGCCTTTGCAATTTCGCTTCTCTGTAGTTTTCCGTGCCTGTTAAATTCAATGCGCAACAATCTATCAGCAGTTTTCAATCAACCCTGTCTGCATGAATGATTTGTAAGCTTGGAGCTTTATCTGTTGTTTAAGCACAAACAAACCCATTTTTGTGCAGTAATATTTCACCCAAAATTGAACATTGTGTAATATTTGCTCGCCCTTATGTTGTTCCAAACCATTACGCTGAAGACAAAAGGCTTTTTCTTACTATGCCAATGTATGTCAGGAGTTAAAAAGCTCACACAAAAAAAAACTGCAATTTAATCGTACAGATAATAATGGTTTATAAACTGCTGTTTACTAGAACTGTGTGAATGTTCTCCTTTTATTTTTTACAGAACAAATACCAGCATGACAATAGGTTGAGTAAATAATGACAGAATGTATTTTCGGCTGAACAGTTCCCCGCCGTAGACCCGTAAGCAGCAGCTTTATATTTACTGTATAAATAAGCTGCCGGCCAGACGTGGATCTCAATTTGTGTTAACGTGTTTTCGTTTGTATAATCTATAAGAATCACCGGTGAGAATCTCTGTTTCAGATTCATTTAGTCTGGAATCAGTACAGATGCCAGACAGCCGTCAATCCCAGTGTCACAGGGGAGATTGGCTGATTGATCGAGGCGAGTCTGAGCTCGGAAGGTGAAAAAGGTTAAAGCACAATCGTGATTGACGTGCAGGTAACCAAAGCAAAAGGAGAGAGTGTATTAAAACAATACTGTGAAATGGAAATAGAGAGAGAGAGAGAGAGAGAGAGAGAGAGAGAGAGAGAGAGAGAGAGACAGGTGGTGTGTGGGAAGAGGTGATGAAAAAGAAAATATAAAATGGAGAGAAAAGCTTTTAGATGGAAGGAATATCTGTTCGGAGGAATGAAGAATTGTGTGACTGGGGAGGAGAAAACTCAAGAGAGAAGGAGGGGTTTGGAGATCCTCTGGAGATCTCAGTTGTGATCTCAAGTGGCCGTGTTGACAAAGTCTCAGTGCATCACTAATGTCTTCTTGTGTCAGAATACTCATAGGACAACACAACACATTATTTAGCATCTACATTAACCACAGTGTTATAGTTGTGGTTCTTGGTGTGAACGTGTCTTATGAGTATATGGTTTTAGATGACATTAGGTTGATTAAATGTGACCCTGTCTGTGAAAACAAGTCTAAAAATCAAATTTTGAGATAATGAGCATTAAAGTTTGATTTCACCTATTAATTGCACTATGATTTTAATCTTTGACATGACATTACTCAGTAAATATCAAAGATATCAAGGTTATATTTTCAAGGAATATTCTTTATAATATGTGTAATATATAATATGTTCTTTATAATATTTATAATATGATTTATGTAAAAAACAGTCAGTCAGAAAAAAACTACTTTAGCTGAGTTTTCAAAGGCAGGGTCACAAATAATAACAGAATTTCTTAATGAATTACCTTGTAAAAGTAAAACTACGCTGCTTGAATCAATACAAAACTACACACTTTCACTACACTGCTTGTAGGTCAGTGTCATTAATCTGAATTCACAGTCCACAATGCTTTGCAGTTACATTTCTGCAGATTCACTACCTATCGCGTTTTGCTCTTCAGTTGTACTTAAGCAATTTCACATTGTGCACGTCTACACAGATTAGACAGCCTCGTTTAACATCACACCCTAAAATGTAAAATTGTTGCAGTTCCTGAAGTGTGTTGTGGTGGAACTAGCGTAATTTGTTAGGTAATTGCAAAATCAGTTTGGAAACTTGGGACATTCTGTTGGAGGTGACGGCTTTGTATGGTTGAAGGCTGTTTTATTAATCTAAGTTCTCAGGAATTTCTGATTAGCAGTCTAATGCAAATTTATCTTCAATGTGTTATTGTAGCTTATTCTCAATATACCAACTTGTTAAATACTCGAAGTTGCAATATATCAAATGTCCATTTAATTTACATTAGACAAGTGAAATTGTGTATCATAGTGTAATGTAATTCTGCTGGATTTAGTTTTTTTATTTGACGGAAGTGGTCCTGGATTACTTAACTTGGGTCGCCCACACTGGTTCTTTTTACATCAGAGAATGTGAGCTACTCACCAGCCTTTTACATCTGATAAAGGCAAAAATTATATAACAGTTTTTCTAATGATGCTTGAAACATCAGACGGTTCAAAATCAAACATGAGGCATTGTGGCTCATGCTGAAAGTGCCAAAGTGCCAAAGTCTTGTGATTACTCATAAGTTAATGAATCAGCTTGACTGTGCGTTCTGCTACCTTGCTTTGTCGTTCCACTTTTAATTAACATACTGCAATGATTAAAGTTTTAACTTAATTGTCTTTATCTTTTCTCCCAGGGCACCCAACCCTCTGCGGGAAACCGAGTAAAACGCTTTGCCGGAACGCAAACACAGAATCTCCGCTAGATAAAGGAAGATACATAAAGTTAAAAAAAGCTGTAATGGAGGAATAAGTGAAGAGGAACCAAAGTGAAAAGACAAGAAGAAAGAATGAAGACCAATGGGAAGCGAACACGTCTTTACATCAGTTGTCATTTGAATTAGTACATCACAATCAGTCAACATGATTGACGGGAGGCTGCTCCTACTGATGTCCCTCTGTCTTGTAGGAGGAGGTAGCGTCACTAAAATAGTTCGGAGGAGGGGAGTGGGATCAATTCACTCCCAGTTACGTGGAGGAAATGGAGCAACTGACCAATGGGATGCAAGTTTGGAGAGGAATAGAAATACAATGACTCAAAGGCTCAAAGAACTGATTGGTCCTGAGGAAGTTGAAGTACCAATTACATCCCACCAGAGCCCCGGGGCTTCTCCTGTCTTCAAGGAAACTTTTCTTGGGTTTAATGCCAAACCAGCTGTGCAAATACGTGAAGACTCTGATCAAGCGGATATAAAAGTACAAGCCGTAGATGACTCTAGAGATCAGTTAGATCTGAGAAAGAGCAGAAATAACACCAGGAAAAGTGATGCTTTTTCAAAAGCTGGAAGAATTGATAAGTGGATCCAAATACACCACAAAGCGGCATCTGGCGTGCACTTCAACAAAACCAGATTTAGAAGTACTTCAAGATCCAGAGTGAGTTCAAATTCTGCCATTCATTCTACAGCGGGTACAAAAGTAGATTTACCTCGGAAGTTAAACCTGACTGGAAGCTATGGTGTTTTAAAACTCATTTCCAAAGACAACCTTGTGCGGATTGTAAATTCCCAGCTCCAGAGTGTGCCGGGTCTCAGTATTCCAAGAATCAGTCACAGCAGGAAAAGGGATTTAATTAACATGGATCACACGCAAATAGATGCACTCAAAATAAAGAAGCAAGACAAAGCAACCACGCCTGAACTTTATGATAACCAGACCTTTACAAATGCCAGTCTGAATCCAGATCAAACTGCTAACACCCTCTGGAAACCATATAGTGGATTCAATGTGGATGTGGGCGAGGGAGACAAAAAAACAGAGATAAGAAGTGCACCCGGCACTGCTTCATGGAAGTACAAACACTTCACCACTCACATACCAACAACTCCCCAAAGTGCGGTGATGCCCAGCACGGAGACAAATCTGCTGCTTGCTCAAAGTGATGCTCCCACATCGTTGCATATGGGCACATCACACACTCCGTCTCATATGGACTCGGGACATCTGTCTGACGGTACTTTCAGCTCTCTGACGGAGAGGACTCTTGATGTTAAAAGGGAATTGGATCAGAGTGTTCACATGTCTTTCAGTGTCACTCAGAATCCACGGATAAAAAGTTCAGAACCTATTGACACCAGCCACATCCTGAAACTCCCACCAGATCCACAATGGATAAGAAAGAGTTCGGAGGAGAGCGGAGAGATGACCGTGGACTCTCACCCTGGCAAAAGCGTACGAGGTCTTGTATTCCAGGAAATGGATGAGAATGAAGATGAGGAGCAAAACCAACAGAAGGTGGAGACCTTGCGATCTAGAAGTAGACGAAGCTGGATCTGGAACCAGTTCTTCGTCATTGAGGAGTATGCTGGACCAGAACCCGTGCTCATCGGAAGGGTAAGAACAAAATCTCATTTAACTTAGCACATAGCATGGTCCCGTGTCCCAGTTTCTCTTAGAAAAAGTGCTTTTCTATTGCTCGCATTCAACTTTTAATAGATATTGATTTTCTATATATCTAAATTACCAGCGTTCCTAATCGAATAACGAGGTGAGATGAATCAATTTGTCATGGGAACATTGGTGATCACTAACCAATATAACCCTCACGAGACAGCAAATTGAAAAAAGCACATTTCTTTCCACGCCGTGACTGCAAAAAGTCTCTCGCAGCACATTGTGACTGAATGTTTATCACGCCACTGATCTTAATGGCATTAGTCACATTATCTCAGTCTTTTTTCGTACCGTCTTTGTCAATTTGAATCCCAGGGAAGCCGCGCTCTGCAGGTCACAGAATAATGTTTCAATCAGCCTCTTAATCAGCCACTGATTCTACACTGTTAAAGCTACAGTATGTGCCGTGCTGAACAATTGCTCTTCTCATCAGAAAATCATAAGCTTAGTGGTGGGGGTGTAAAACCCTGCCCTCTCTTCTGTGACTCATCCTGTTATTGACCCGGTCTGGGGATGTCTGTTGGGTCAAAGTGTCATGGCTTACAGTACTAGTAAAATATTGGACACACCTACTAATTTATCAATGTTACATTTTTTTCTACATTTTAGAATAATGGTGAAGTTATCAGAATTATTAAATAACAAAATTTGATGCATGGGAATCATAAATTGGCATAAATTGAAATTGTAGGTCAGTGTATCTAAAATCTAAAAAGTATCTAAAATATTTTCGATTATTAAAATATTTTAGATTCATACAGTGTGCAGTTGCTACCTTAACCTGTCACTAACTGTCACTGCACATAGCGAAATGCACAACATTTTTTTAATGCATTTTAATTTTTTTATATTTTTGCTTTTAGGTATTTTTAAAAGCATTTTTTATTTTTTCATAATTTATAATAATTTTATGATTTTTATAATTTTTTTGTTGATGTTTATTGCTATGAATTTGTCAAATACTAATTCTTGAGTCTTATACCTTTCCATCAATATATAGCTTTTTGAGATCGAAAGCTCAAAATTATACAGTATAAAATATGTTTTATCAGGCAAACTATGTGCTTTGTGTGAAAACATTTAAATTAATTGGTTGTATTAAAGTCAAAAATATCATTTCACATGACTGAATCAAACTAACTACATTTAAGTTACACCAGCAAGTAAGTAGAAAAAGACCCTTAAAGGGATAATTCACCCAAAATCAAAATTCTGTCATCCTTTATTTACTCACATGTAATTCGAACCTGTCCATGATTTTCTTTCTTCTCTGAAACACAAAAGAAAATATTTTGAGAAACGTGACAGTTGTTTTGTGTCCATACAATGGAAGTCAATAGGGCCTAGTGTTGTTTGGATACCATTGATTTTTTAAATATCTTCTTTTGTGTTCTGCAGAAGAAAGAAAGTCATTCAGGTTGAGGGAGAATAAATAATGAAAGAATTTTCATTTTTAAAGTAACATCACTTTTTACATTTAGATAGGAGTATACTGAATTTTGACCAGTACATTAGATTTTAATTTGTTTCACTGTAGTCATTAGACCTTTTCTTTTTCTTCTGCTTGAGCTGTAGCTGAGCGTTTAGGAAAAACAGTGGGGTAACACGTTGAGTAAATGAATGATGATGATTCTGCGTGTTTGCCCGAGGCAGTCGGACAGCACTGTGGGGATAGAAATCCCTCTTGCATGCTCTTCTGGGACGTCTTTCTGTCTGTGAGTTTGTTCCTCTAGCATTTATTGGAAGCCCGTGCTTTTAATACCCAGCTCCTTAGCCACATACATCCACCCAATAGTTTTAGACACATTTGATCACGACGTTTCAAATGGAATGGCTGTTTACAGCCGGTAAGAGGACATTGATCTTCATTAAGGAGAAGGAGCAAAGCCAGAGAAGGAAAGAAATGGAGGAGGTAGAAGGAAAAAAATGCCTTAGGTGCTGTTGTCCATTGGCACAGATGGACAGTCCAGGATGTCATTAGAGCCAATATGGTGTACTTAACAGGTGGCGGTGCAGTCGCTGTCAGGCCTTGCTCGGTGGGCATTCTTCAAGGTATCTAACACTGAGGTCGAACCAGTCTTGTGTTTGCACTTAATGCTCTTATATATCCTAATGCTCTTATAGATGTGTAAGCTTGCCGCTTTGGCCCGTGTGTGAATCAGTAGGGACGCGTGTTAGCTTCGCCTTATAACTGAGATGATTGTGATTTAATAAAGAGCCGAAGTGAACTCCGTAGCCTTGCGGCAAGCGTGCAGAATACAGCATACTCAATCTACAACACAAAGCTAGTCACAGACTTCACTGACTTATATACTCCAAATCATGTCTATAATTTTATATAGGCTGAAGTGTAAGGTAACATCAATTGTATGCAATTATCTGTACGCGTTCTATATTTATGTCAGAGGATTAATTTTCCAAGCACAGTGACTATACGCAGGGGCTTTTTAATGACGATATACTCTTCTCTGTAATTCCATAATGAGTGTGTTTGCATTTTAATGCATGAACATAAATTAGCATGCATCTAAAAAGTTAAGCCAGGGTGTGAACCATAGGGAAACAAATGCACACTCTATTGTATAAACACGTCACAGCATTATGCGGGGAAAACTGCACCTTCTGCTCCGTCTCCCTCGACCCTCTAACTGGCATAATTGGAAAACACGAAATGAAGGTGTCGTGATTGAGTTTCGGTTCACATGAGTGCGATCTAAAGCAATATTTTAAGAGCTTGCAAACACTATAATTTACTCTTTGCGTATTGTGGTTGTGTGGGTCTCTGATTATCTTTTTAAATTTCTAGTCCGTCTTCTCCTCTGAGTTTTGCTGATTTGAAATGTTTCGTTTACAAATCAAATTCATAATTCTATGGTTGTTTTGTCATCAAAATATTTAGCACATCTTATGTGGTATGTGAGGGGGAATATCAAGTGAATGGAGAACGCAAGTCAACTGAGAGTTAAGTATTTACACAAGCAGCTATTATTTCTTCCAGTTGTATTAATAAGTTTTTTGCTTTGGTACTATACTCAGGTATTATTTTTATACTTAATTATGTAGACAGTATGACATTGTAGTTGTTATTATTTTGTCTTATGGGAAACATGTAAACATCTTTTGTAGTCTCTAGAGGGCATTACTAAATGAATACACAAAATCTGTAAACATAATAATTACAATTGACACTGATCATCTTATTCAAAAGTATATATACATCTGGCGCTTAATGTTTTAGGCTGCCCTTTTGAGCATCAGTGAATGCTTGAAACTAATGAGAAAGTCTCTTGATGTTGGTCTGTTGAAAAGGGAAAAATGTTATCTTTTCTCTTGTTTTAGACACTTAACTACACTTAAATTTTAAACACACTTCATTACTTTTTTTCTATATCAAGTATATTTTTAACAGGATACATTAACGTTTAATTGAGTAACGTTGGGATTTGTAAAGTATGTTTTTCCTCACTGGCCGTGAGAGCAAAAATAAGGGGAAGCAGAGTCATTAATTCTCAACAATTATTTGTTTAATAACAAATTCAGTCCTATCTTGTAGTACCTCAGAAGACCTCTCATAGACCTCTGAAATACAGACAAGATTCTGTAAACAGCTTTGATCTTTAACTTTCATCATATCATATTTTGAAATCCTCTCATGATAAGTGCTTAAAAAACACTGTCAAATGTTTTGCAAATACTTAACAGGATCAATTTAAAAACCCTCAAAAATACTTGATTTCTGTAATTTCAGGGCAACTCAGCGGCCTCCACTTGGATGGCTGTTGAAATCTTCAATAGTAATTTCATACACTACATGACCCCAAAGTATGTGGACACCCACTTCTTATTAACAGGTTTGGTTATTTCAGCTACACTCTTACTTAATCTTTGTCCCAAATGGCGTACTTGACTCATTCCTGCGGTCTTGTGTACTAGCAGTGACTGATGCATACACATGGAGATTCAGCATGTTGTCCCATTTGTCATTTTAGGTTTCATGAGGGTGCTTATGAGGTCTGAGCTCTACAGACTTAGGATAAATTAGTTTTCCTCCCCATCACTCAACCCCCGTCAGTCTGACCTCACTGATGTTTTTGTGTCTAAATGCGAGTGAATCCCTGCAGCTATGTTTTAATATCTAGTGAAGAGCACTCACAAAGACTGGAAGCTTTTGACAAACATTAAAGTGGGGACATTTTCAATACAAATCAGTGAGCACACACAGTACAATACCAGTCAAAAGTTTGGAAAGACTGCTACTGTTACTCAACAAAACCATGAAATAACAGAATTGTAACTGGGGAATTATGTTGTGACTAAAAGCATCCCAAAAAATAAACATGATGTTATATTTCAGCATCTTTAAACGTTGTCACCCTTTGTCTAGAATTTGTAAAATCATACTCTTGCCATTTTATCATCCACCTTCTTGAGGTCTCAACCTGAGAGGCTTTCTAAACAGCACTGAAGGAATTTCTGTTTTTTAATCATTATTTGGTTCAATTTCAAAAATATTTCTTTATTTAGTTTTCAAATAAATATTTTGGCACAATTATACTTGTGTCTACAAAAGTAATTTCAAACATTTACATTAAAAGATACTATATATGGGTCTTATTATGATGTCCGAATACTTCTGGCCATGTAGTGTATTTTAAAAGCTGGGTTTCTGTGTTAGTTAAGACTACGACAGTCATATAAAGCATTAGTATTATGTGTGTTTGTGGGTTAAAGAGGCTATGATTGTGTAGATGCCCTTATGTTCCTACCTGATGCTTAGGTGCTGATGGGATAAGATGGCAAACCTGTAATGTAATGCGCTCCTCTTTCAAGCTGTTCCTTTGAGGAACGTCACACTGCAAGGGCAAGCAGCTGCCCGAACCCCTGCGCTTCTTCCGAAAAACCCCGCGGCCCCTGGAGCTGTCGTGAGGTATCCTTACTGATGCTCACTGAATCCACCTGTGCTTCTCCCAAAGCTCACTGTATTGTTTAGAGATCTGAGACAATCTGTTGATAAAGCTTGTAACTCTATTCAACAGGAGCATGCTGTTGCATCGCATTGAGTTTATTCGTGCTGAAAAAAATAAAAAAAGGAGGTTAGGATGGCCCCGTGCAGCTTCAAGCTGGTGAAATTGAGTAACCTTGGAGCGTGTGCGAGGTTCGTGCTGTGCGTGCATTTGCGGCGCTGGCACGCTGAGTTATTATATTTCTCATTTCTTGAGCATTCGGGAGCGTTTTGAATATGTTAGGTGTTGGCTGGGGTAGGTAGTTGCTGTCGCTGGCATTTTAATGGGATGTGTCTCTGGGGGGGCGATATGGCATAGCGTGCACGATCCGGCCCCACACACATACACGGCTGGTCGCTTCTCGCTCCTAAAAAGGCAACCAACGAGCTGTTTGGTTCGTAATATCACTGCAAAGCGAGGTAAAAATAAGTACAAATAAGAATGAAGCGAGAAAAAGAGGGAGCTACACAGAAGATGATAGGCAGAAAGAGAACATGTTAGGGGCAACAGCCGCAGCACGCGCATGCTGCGAGCGAGATCATCAGTAATAATTGCAGAATGTCGCTTTTGAGACTGCTTTGTGTTTTCTTTGACTCTGCGTCTTGCAGTGAAAATCATTTAGCCTCCGGGCAGGAGCTCAGCAGGAAAAAGAGAGCAATTAGTGAGAGAAAGAGACTGACAAGAAGATCGAGAGAGGGGGAGAGAGAGCGATAAGGACACAGGTGAATGATAAAGGAAGTTGAAGAAATGATGCTGAGATGCAGGGTGGAGAAAAGCAGCAGGATGGGCAGCTGAGATGAAGGATGGATGAAGAGATGGGTTAGGAATGAGTCGATGTCAGAGAGTTGATGCCGCAGAGCAAATGAGCTCCAAATGCTTGTGAGAGTGGAAGGTCAAGAACCCTCATACTGTGAGGTACAAAAAGTCTCATACCATTGGTGGAAATGCGTTTTGTAAAGTATTTTTTATTTGTAATTATTAAAAAAATATATATTGTCTGCATAACAAATTAAGCTGCCTGAAAATGTTACATAAGTTTAATTTTTTATTTGGCTAATGTTTAGTAGGAAGAAAATAATACCCATGGTCAATGTTAATTTGTTACCTAAAAAAAAGAGCTGAAATATTTCTACATATAATTTATATATTTATATTTTTATATCACAATGTTCTCTGATTTAATTTATTCAAATGACTTAATTCCAAGTTTAAAAAAATTATTTTGAAACACAGTTTGTATCAAAGTGACTTTTATCCAGAATGACTTACAAACATGAGGAGAACAACAAAGGTGATTACATACAAGGTCAAATGCAGCACCATTATCTATATGTATGTAAAGCTAATACAAAGCTGTGAAAAGTGATATAGATATAGAAATTTAAACTTTAATTTAATTTAATTAAGAAAACCCTAAACGCACAGGTTTTTCCTAGCAGAAGGGGTGTGTTGCAACTGGCTGCAGCCCTGAGCTGTGGTGCATTTCTCTGTAAAACAGCGAAAGCAACGCATGGGAAAAGAATTAAAAGTGAGCTGGTGCATAGCAAACAAGCAGAGAGAAAGAGGGAGGGAGAGAGAGAGAGCGTGGTTAAATACCATTTTATTATAAACCCCTGTGGAGAAGAAATTTAATGTGTTTCTGTCCTTAAAGTTGGAGCTGGGAGAAGGAGGAGGTTGAAGAGAGTCTATTATAAGAGAAATTAAAAGAGAACATGGCTAAACTATTCTGTAGTGCTCTATCCCTTTATTCTATTCACTTGCCCTGCCTGTGTATCTTGTAAATAAAGATAACGCCACACTTTTTTCTTCTGGTACCCACACTTAAGTAATGACCACTTCACACCAAGGACGATAACAGCAACTATGTAAACGTCCACACCAACAAATGATAATGTCATGTTTATTCTAAGCTCACATGCTGAACATTCACAAATTCAGATTTTAAATGCTCGAGCACTTTAAATTTAAATGGATTTTGATTGACTGTCAGTGTTTTATCGTTCCTCTGTAACTTTATTGTTATCGTTGTGGTGTTGCTGCTATTTTCTTACATTTTGATTTTTACTATATATCTTTACAGTTATCGTCCTTGGTATGCATTACCAATTCTTATCACCCTAAGCAGCACTGCCCACATAACTGTACATTAAACATTAAATATGTCCTGCAAAATTCATGTTCCATGTTGACAGGCCAATTGCATGTGACTAGAATCTTTTCTTTGGTTTTGACATGGTGTGAACAGTTCAGAGTTCAGCTTCAGTGACACAGTCTAGACAAAGGAAATTAAATGTCTCACAGGTTCTTTCATGTCCGGCTAGAATAAAAGCTCTAGAGGCGCTTCATTGTCAATGATTTGCAGCTGGAGGACCAAAGGCTTTGGTCATGCTCCGACCGAAAATTGGCCATGATGAGAGTTAACTCATGATTATGCATAGGCCAGTATGAATACAGAGCGTGACCTTGAGCCAATATTTATTCTGTGCCCTCACGGCTGAGGCTGGCCGCCCGCTCGACTTAACCGTGTCTGTTGCCCCTAAATGAGGATGCTGCCAGTGAAAGGAAGAAAGAGAGCGAGATGAAAAGAGATCATTGGACAGGAAAATGCTCCAAGGGAGGGGGAGATCTGACCTTTAACCTTTATACCGTTAAAACATGAATTTACAAAGGTGCAGACTAGTGGAAGTATAAATGTGCATTTAGTAAACATTTTCAGATGTGCATCTGCATATTTTGAAGGTACGTAATTAATATGGTGTGTAGTTAACACCCTGCACTTATAGCTACAAAACGTTTATCTAAAAAATAATTGAGCAATGAAAATATGCAGAAATAGAAATGAATACTGTTTTAATGATGTAAATATGGAATTTGCACATGTTCAGGTGAAAAAAACCTATAGTAAAAAGTCTATTTTCTTCTTGGGCTGTTGAGATGTTGAAAGTACTGTATGTTCCAGACCACTGCGGTTTGTGATTCCTTATGCCCCTTTCACTTCAAAGTTTTTACAGAATAGGCCGCTGAGATGACCACTTGCAAACGGGCTGCACCCACAGTTAAAATAAGCTTACATCGGCATTTCTCCAGGGAGAAACTCTTGCTATTTTAGAACTACACAGCACTTTATATGCAAAGTATCTTGGACAAGTACCAAGTTACTATTGTTTGTAATTTTATTCATACAGACTACCCAAAGTCACGCTCAGAATAATGAAAAAAAAGTCTCATCACATTTTGGTGATGTAAAGTTTCTGGCACAGGATATCTCATCTTGGCAATGGCTGGCAGTAGCACAGAAGAGAGCAAACTGCTTTTTAAACGCACAGAAGAGATTTACATCAGAATCACTGCCCTTTTTCTTCCTATTTGCTCTCTTTTAAAAAATATTGAAGTATATAAAGTTGAAGTATATAGCATCTCAAACGAGCCCACTAAAGATAAACACACTTCATAAAAACATTCACATGCTCTGCCTCCAAATTTCTGCTGATTATGGTAATATAACCAGCAGCATTTGCATAAAAACCTGGGTGGAAAAAAGATGGTTTTGTTCATAAATGATGTATGAAGGAGGCTGAGTGTACCAACAGCAAATTGAAAAACTAGTTGCTGACTCGCTCACAGAGTAACCGCACACGTGATCGGCAAAAGCGGACATGAGTGACGCTCTGTTGATGGACGTTGAGTGTTAAGCCAAGCTGAGTCAGATGGCATTACATCAGTTTCAGTTCACTCTGACAAAAACAACGTGAACAACAGCAACACCTCGGCTCTTAGACTCGACACCGGCGACTAACTATAACACCCCTACTAACTCGCTAAGGGCATTAGAGCAGGACTGTGGGTGAAACTGGACTGCAATCTAACTCCTTTACATCATTAAAACCTGCGACAACAGCTCAACTCAACTTGTAAAGGCAACTGCAAGACGGCTTTCTCACTTCTCACAGTGTTTCTTACAGTGACTATGAGTGTGAGGGGGTGAATGCTCTGAGCAGTTGCATTTTAGCATGTGATATTTTACTGCAAACAAAAAAAGTGCACAGAAAATAAATAAAGTTGTTAGATAATGCCATGATTTTTTCACAGTATTGCCATTTTGGCGTTAACATTCACATTTATTCATATGCTTTTGTCCAAAGCTACTTTTACATTCTGTCAGTTCTTCCAACTTAAACTTATTATTAGGCTTGTTTGTTTCTTAAGTATAAATATGAACACATTTCAGTCACGTATTTGGGATTGTTAGTGCTTGGCCTTTACATCACAACACTGTATAATTGTGTGAAAATAGCCAGAAACTATTTTACACATATGTGCAAATGCATCCAATGCACCATGCCACAGGTGTTCGTCTGGTTTATAAATATCGCTCGTAGACATTTTGGAAGTCAAAGGATGCGTGAAACCAATTCATACCACACATTTATTCCAGACCTTAGTGTGATGATGTCTGGTAAGCTGTGATTAAAGTGTTAGAGGACTACTTGTGTTCAGATGAACAGAAAGTCAAATAATTGAGCCACTGGTGGTTGTCACGTTAGCAGCTGTATATGTTTAGCACATTGATTATGGTGCAGAGGTTGAATGATGGCATTATTTATTTATTTATTTAAACATTTCAACAGATATCATGATAATATGGTTATTGTGAATTCTTTTGGTCACAATAATTGTTTGGTGAAGATTTTGTGTTCTTCCAAGAACATATATGCTGGGGAAATGCAAAATCTTTGCAAAAAAAAAAAGAGTGAACATACTTTTTGGAATGCAAACCTTTAAAAAAAATTTCAGTATGTCCCTTTAGGGACTCTTCAGGGTGAAAAACATATAAGATATGTATTTATTTGTGTCATTGAAATAGCTTTGTGTCATATTTACAGTAAATTATGTCTTTATTTACATAAATTTGGCCCATTATATACAACAAAGACAATTCTTAGTGGATTCATCAAATTGCTCCTCCCACAGACGTGAACTAAGACCCAGAGAGGAGTGTTTAAAGACCGACCTCCTGTTATAGAGTCGTCTTCTGAGAGGTTGGACTGCGCTTTGGTGTTACTGTACGTGTCTGCCTACACCGGGGTAAACAGTTTTAATAATACGCCAGCGTAGATGGGCCGGCAGGGCTGATGTTAATTATGTGTCAGTGGATAGATAAGAGCGCCGCTGAAGCTGTGTCGGTCTCCCAGTTGCCGGCTCTCAGCTGGGCCCTAGGGCTGCAGGTGCAGAGTTGCCTGGCAGAGGAGATGGGGTGAGGGATGTGGGGTTGATTTTAGCTGGAGGCCAGACAGATGGAAGGTCAGTCTGGGTGAGGAGACACAGTCACGTCTGCTTTTAGTCATGCAACAGGGCCAAGAGAAGAGAGCGAGCCAAGCAAGGTCATCTCGATTTGCAATTTTCCCTCACTGCATCTGCAAGAAAGGCCTGTCACAAAAATGCCATGGATTCTAACAACTGTAATAAATAGTGTGCTTTGAGGTGATGCTTTTGTTGCTTTGACTTATTTTGCAGGACCTGCCCTGAAGTGCTTATGCAGTTGTTATTTACATGATTGTTGTTATTAATCTTTGAAAGGCATTTCGTTTTATTTAAGCGCTTATGTTTTAATGACAGTTTTCTTGTGTTTGCAGTGTAAAGGTTGGAGATCTTGATTCACAAGAAAACCTTGGATTTGCCTTGGATAAATATAAAATGATGAGATAACAAGCATCAAAGTTTGATTTCACTTGTAAATATCACTATGATTTCAGTCTTTGACATGTCATTTCTCAGACAATATTAAAGATATCAAGGTTATACTTTTATAAAATGTTCTTTGCACTTTCTAGAATGATTTTATTAGAAAACAGTAAATCACAAAAAACGAAGTTCAGGGTCACATTTTATATTCTGCTTTGTCATATCAAGCCTATACACATTTCCACTATTTGCCCGGCATTTTCTGCACCAACGTTTCCTCCGGGCCATTATGTAAATTAAATATTCTTGTCTGTCTAATATGCCATAATCTATTTTTTATACAAACTGGCTTATTAAAGGCACATAATACCAAGATAAACTGTGATTAGTTGATGTATATGTGGGTCAGACAGTCTCTTTCAGTCTATGTAGGCGTTTGTTGGCCGACATTAGCTGCACTGTGCACCGGACCTTAGCTGTTTAGTTAAAGGTCTGCTTACGAAAGACTATCCGTCTTGTCTGAGAAACAAGTGCGTGAGGCTCATTCAGACCTTAAGCAGCCAAGGATTCTCTCCCATCAGCCTTAAAGCCTTTGATAAGATTCCCCGGTGGCATAGCGGGATTGAAACTCATAACACGCCGAGATCTGTGTGTATTGGAGTGTGTGTTTCGGTAATGGTTATGTGCGTAGATGCCTCTGTATCCAGGCCACCGCATTGCTGTTTAGAGCAGTCAAAACCCATTTCACATGATGGCTGAAGTGTCATTTACTCAAACACTGTTTCTACCAATTCACGGGCTGCTAAATAAATCTGCCCAGGAAAACACATTCATTAGGTTAATGCACAGATGCAAAATGCAGTTTTTTTCCCCACTCTCAATGTTTGGTGATTTATTGTGCTGCAGAAATGTGAAATTGAGTATACCCGAATAAGTTATTTAAGTGATTTAGAGGTTGACACAGAATATTTTTTCCCACAGTTCATGATTTATGGTTATTGCAAAAATATGAAATTGAGTATATGAGTATAAGAACATTACTTTATAATATAAGTAATTTAGTTGATTTAGGGGCCTGAGGATAATGCCAGTGTGTACAAAGAAAGCCGGGTGGAGTTGTCCTTGGCAAAAAGATTATGTTGGGGAAATTTACATGGCTAATTTGAATGCGTATTATGGTCATCTGGGTGTCACTCAACAAATAAGACCTTTTTTGATGCGCTTCTGTTTCATGTATAATTGAGTTGCTTTTTAAAATGTCTTTCTTGTTTTGGAAACGATTGCCCCGCTGATGAATCCTTTATGGACGTGTCAGCTCATTTCAGCTGTGTTGATATACCTCATTTAGTGCTGATATTCTAATCTCGATAGGGCTAAAATTGGTGCGACTGGGCCTGTTTTTTCCCCACACATGTGGTCAGGTGTTTGTTTGACGGCATTATTGAGACAGAATGAGGTGTGTCTGGCCTTGCACCATGCCGTGCATCTGTCCTTGAGTGTTTGTGTGTGTGTGGTGTGTTCATTGTGTATAGTCACCAGGCTGGTGTTATTGAATGTGTAAATCACTTAAAGTGTTGGTGGAGGTCATGTTGATCAGGTCAATTCCATGGATAGAGGAACATGCTCCTCTGTTTCCTGTTGCTCCACAGAGGGCATTCTCCTTCTCTTTCATCATTCCACTATCGCCGGCGTTAATGACAGCAGCAGCTTCATTAAGGGCCTCGTTAAGCCCTGTCGTTAAGGCGGGTCATTAAGACCCTTCACTAAGAACCCCGGGCTCGGAACGACAAACTGCTGGCAGGCTTGACTGACCTCGAGCTCAAGGCTGATTTAATAGATGGAATAAGAAATTTCAGAGTCCCAACATGGCAACGGCTTTATAGGTATCTGCCATCCTAGCAACAGTTCTCAAACACCTGCGCTGGCAGCTGTGTGGATATTCAAAGGCTATAACCCTGTAGCTCTTCACTGGTTGCCCACTGATGCAAAGCAGGATTGAGCGGTCAGTGTTTGGATGGAAGACATCCTGGGTAAATACAACTTTAATGTGAATTTTTAAAGCTGCAATCCATAACCTTTTAAATAAAAAAGGGTTGATTTATAGTTTGAAGTTGATTTATAATTTGAGATGTCGGTTACTGTTTGACAGAAAATGCCTGTTTGATGTCATTTAACTTAAATTTGCATAATGATAATTGCAATTTTAAGTTTCTTCAAACACAGATAATGCTGATTGCAGTTTTTTTTTTTGTATATTTTATTTCAAATTCATATTAAGTATATTAAGGAAAAGGTAGATAAATAAAAAATAAAGTAATATAATAAAATAAAATAGAATAATAAAAAATATATTTGCAAAATTCTGGACTGCTTTAATAAATAAATATATGCAACGTAATATAAAAAAAATATAGACATAAATGACAGTATTTACAATTGTTTTATAAATCAGGTAATTCTCCACAGGAGGAAAAAATTTTATCAAAAAATAATTGCAGCTTTAATATAAAGGTTTTTTTTATTTAGACTTTACTGCATTTTTAGACCTACTGCATTTCTGTAGTAAAACAGATTTTGCCACTACACTAGCTTCCAGACACGGTGTCCTAACCAAGCAATTTTTCTGTCTTTACCGAATGCAAAAATGCTGTGTGACAGGATGGCCAATCAGAACACATTTTGCATTTATTATCTTGTGCAGCAAGATTTTGGCCCAGTGAGATTTCATTGATGACAAGTCTCGCCAGAACAATGCAGCAGAAATAAAAATCAACCTTTTGTTTCTTGTTGCAGTTGTGGCTGATTATGACAAAAACTCAGTTTAAAGGGCGTTCACACTGAATGTGATGTGCAGTGACAAAACAACCAAAGTCATTTATTTTCAATGTGAGCGACGGAGAGCGTTAGTGATGTAACAATGTTCAACCAAGTTTATCTCAAGCGCATTGAAACAATGAAGCGACTACCAGAAGGTGATCTGAGGCCTCATACAGTTGACTAATAATGTTCACTAGCAACCAACAGTGATGTAATCTTTACTTTAAGCTCATTTATACAAATATTGTTCTATTCAATATCACGATAGTTGTCTCGTGTTTTAAGGGCTAAAGAGATAAAGACAAATTTGTTTCAATAAGCTTGAAATAAAGAACCCCAACGAGTTTCTCTCATCACTGCCCACTGTGTGACAGGAAATTCTTTGGAGACGCACGGCGACACGACCACACGTCGTGCCTCCAAATTTAGTCTGTAAAAGCCAATGAATATTCTGATTCAGAACTATCCATTTTGATACCATCGAGTAAACATGCTTAGCCCTTTCCACACTCGGATGACTAAGAACGTAAGACACGCTCTCATTTGTTTTTCAAACTTGCAGTGTGGCACTTGTGTAAAAGTTTTGCTGTTATGGGGTCTTTTTAAGCAGGCGTATTCTGGCCACGTAGACGAGGTAATGAGGATGAATGCTGATGCTTTGGCCACACTTCCTTCCGAGCGTCACGCTCGCCCTACGCAGCCCAGCCTTTGTGCCATTACGGCACGCTGCATGAAGTCTCCTTAGCTGTGGTCTACCACTGATTCAATAACAAGACTCCACCTTCAATCAATGCTCCGAGTATGAGCGCTTCACGCAAGGCTGTGTGATTATTACTGCCCATCTGTACTGTCTGTGAATGAGCCTCCAAAGTCATCATCTATCAAAATGGTCTATATTTCCAGATTGATCTCATGTTTGTTCTCTGATTGATGCAAATGGCTGATTGATACACTATGTGTTTGTATTAGCCTTTCACAGAAGTCATTTCTCCTCTATTGACCTCTGTGCATTATATAATCTTTAATATTGGTCTTTTTCAGTCATTAGCCCTTGTCTTTTACTGTCTGTCTTTTAAATCCCTCTGTCTCAACCTCTCTTTCTTTCTCTTTCTCCATCTCAGCTTCACACCGACATGGATAGAGGTGATGGACGTACTAAGTACGTGCTGCGGGGTGAGGGGGCGGGTTCTGTTTTCGTGATTGACGAGAAGACAGGCAACATCCATGTTACCAAGCCCTTGGACAGGGAGGAAAAGGACGAATACCGGCTGATTGCCACGGCAACAGACAGTCAGACAGAGCGTGCCCTGGAGCCTTCCTCCCAGTTTATCATTAGAGTGCAAGATATCAACGACAACCCACCTGTCTTTGAGGACGGACCCTACAGTGCCACAGTCCCCGAGATGGCAAACATAGGTAATGAAAGAAAACATGTGCACATCCCTGCTGGCTTGTTCTTTTTAATGCCAATAATATTTGCATAATTTAAGATAAGGATTCACGATGAGCCCATAGGGTTAGGCTTGGGGGGTGATAACTCATGAGTTATGCAAGTGATGTTCAACTTTTAATGATTTCTCATTAAAGCGATAATGTTTTATAACACGAATAAACAGATTGTACGTGAAAACGATAACAAAGTCAGTGAAATATCTGCATTGTATTACAGCATGTAAATAAACACAAAACTGAATATTTTAGTTTAGGTATTTGCTGTGAAAGTCTAAGCATTTAATGCAATAGCATAAACTTATTTATCTCATATAAATTAAAATAAAAATTAGTTTTGCACTAATACAATTCAAACTAGCTCATGCCGCAACGTATATCATTAAACTTTCAAATCAAGTCAGTGTTTAAGGTTGGCTGAAACTCACTCGTTTTATACCCGCAACATATGTTACCTCCTGTGATTTAAAATGAGGTAAATGAGGTAAAATGAAACCAACACCGCTGGCGAAGCCAAAGCATAGAAAAAATGTTGATTCCCCAAATTCATCATATACGCTGTCAGATAAAAAGCCAAGAAAATGCTCTCTATAATTTGCAGTGTTTAAATGTTAATGACGCTCAGTTGGCGAGTAACCTCTTACGTTCATTGATTTTGTGTCTTGTGTGCAGCGGTTCAAAATATTACCCCTCTTCAGCTGTGCCATTATGTTTTTCTGAAATAAGTTTAATTAATTTCAAACAGCAAACAAGATCACAACCAAAATATTCTGTGTTTAGACCCCGACACACAGAATCTGAATACGCGAACCCTTTGTTGGGGTAAACTAAACTAAACTCCATTCAAATCTAATATTCCACTAGTGTGAATGTATTATCAGTCTAAATTGTGGCGTGTTTTTCAGTTGCGCTCGAATTGAATATGAATAGATTTCTCTGAGCCGGTGCATGTTGCATCAACCGAGTCGTCTCATCTCTTTTTGATCTGCCTATCAGATCATACGTTTACTGTGAAAATCTCTTTCTTTCTCTTCTCCTTCCATCTTCTATTTGCCTTCTGCTGCTTTTTAACTACCTGTGAAAGATCTGTAATCAGACTACACCCTCCCTTCAACCCACAAGCTCTCTCTGTGACACTGTCAGGCCTTTGATGTCAGAAAACAGCAACAGCTGCTCCCACAAATCCCTGTGTCCCTGTGAGCTTGTGAAGGAATGCCCCATGGGAAACGCAGTTCGCTTTCCATTGTACATATATATTTTTAAGTCCTTAACATGAATATGGCCGTCTTTGATTTATTTGGTTGGAGAAAAAGTCTGTATCTGTCAGCAATGAAGCAGAGATTCGGTACATAAGGGAATTATGGGAAGGGACATATTCAAGTGGGGCCGCAGCAACAGACAGAGAGATTGAGAGAAGGAACAAGAGGGAATTAGAGAAGGAGATGAAGAAAAGTAAAGTGAGACAGAGGCGAGAAAGAGAGAAGGTGTGCAGCCGTGGAGAGGAAAAAAGGGGATGTTATTTTTGTCTCTCTACTTCAGAGAGAGAGCGAGAGAGAGAGAGAGAGATGATGATGAGGAGAATCTGTCAGTCTTTATAAAGCTTTCTCCATTTAATGTGCTTGTCCTGTTATGACCTGGTATTCCCATGTTTGTATGTGCTGTATTGATCATCCCTTATTGTTTTTCTTGTCTTATCTGTTTCTATGCCTCTCTCTCCGCCTCAGGGACCTCCATCATCCAGGTGACGGCTTCAGACGCAGACGATCCCACGTATGGGAACAGCGCACGGCTGGTGTACACGCTGGTTCAAGGGCAGCCGCACTTCTCAGTGGATCCCCAGACAGGTATGTGTTGCATTTGTTTTGCAATTGTTGAAATCTCACCATTTTCATTCTCATTTCTCACTGCCTTGTACCTTCTTCACATTGTTTATCATCCTAGTTTTGCTGGTTTTTCCAAGATTAGTCACATGTTACGAGGGTGGACTTTGATAACTTTCTCTTTTACTCGTTATTCAATAACAAAATAAGAACAAAATTCTGTTTCAGGACAGAAATGAATAAGGGATTGTGTCAAAAATGCACAAATATCCAACACAAATAACACTTTTTTTGCATAAATTGGATAGTAAGTATTAAATAAAATCTGTATTTGTTTGTATTTGTTTTCTCATACACTCTAAAAACACACAGCTAGACACATAACTAGACACATCTTTGTGTTAATTTAAAAACAACACATTTTGTGTTACTTTTAACTTAACTTGTGTTACTTTCAACTCAACATGTGTTGTCCCTTTTATGTATTTACCACAAAATGACACATTATGTGTTAAACAGCATAACACAAAAAAATGTGTTAAAAATAACACATCCTTTTTTAGAGTGTAGAATCGTAATGAAAGATCCTCCACCTTCTTCATCCTAAATTACCACAATTGACATTTTAGGGTTAAGGTTGTGTGTGTTTTTCATTTGAACTTGAGAAGTTCTGGTCTGAGTTGGTTTTGACTCTCTGGTCTCACCCTGCCTTGGTCTTGGTCTAGGACCCTAAAAGTCGTGGTCTTGTTGTTGATGCATTCTCGTCTTGGTCTTGTTCTTGTCTTGGTATCAGTTTGTCTTGACTACAACATTAGTCGCTTGACTGCAGCCACAAAGCCTTTTAGTTACTACCAGTATGAATTCTGAAATATTCATCATAGAAACACTATGAGAATTTAACATTTTATTCAGAGTTGTCCATGGAGAACATGACTTGAAGTCCCTACTTAGTTTTTCAGCGCCCTTTAGCCATAAGTGTCAAAAAGAGCATTTAGCTTCAGTAAGAAAAAGGAAGATTAAAATGTTTTGTGTTACGCTGTCTTGAGGTCAGCCTCTGTCCCTGATCGCCCATTAGAGCCATGCACTCCTGCTTCAAAGCCCTGATCGTGTCCCCTGAGTTCCCTCTCACCCTGTTATCCCTTCATGTCTCTTCTTTCCTCCCTCTTTTCAATGTTAATCCAGACTGATTTGGCAGAAATATATTCATACAGCCACTGTGCTTCTAGGAAATGCTGCAAACACAAACCGAAATAGCAGTTCTGAGGGCTGGAAAACAAAGGAAGTGTTTTATAATGGGATCCTATCACAGGTTTACTATTGCTATTAAAGGGACAGTTCACCCAAAACTGAAAAATCTGTTATTGTTTACTCTCATGTCTTTCTAAACCGTATGCTGTTATTTTGTTCCTGAAGCACAAAAGTAGAATTTTTTTATGCAGCTCTTGCCATATCATGACTGTTCATAATATCAAAAACACTGTAAAAGTATCTTACAAGATCTTATCTATAAGATCTGTATCTTATCTTATCTTATCTTATAATGCATAATGTATGTGAACTACAATACTTAAAGTGAAGTGATTTATGAAGTTGAGGTCAACATGAATGTCATTATATGGCAAGTTACCCTGAAGCTGATTTATTTAGCTGAATTATATCCTTTAGAATAATTTTTTAAATGTTTTGATCATCTTTTTCCTGCCTTAAAATGATAAAAATTTAAATTATGAAATTATGAAAAAAAATATTAAGATAAAATATTAAAATAAAATTGACACTAATTTTATTCCATATAAAATTGTCTGAATGTAACTGAATGGTGACTTATTAATTTAAACATAGTTTCTATTTAAGCATATTAAATATTCCAAACAGACTACAAGGGGTATATAAAAATCACCTTTTGTGTTCTACAAAAAGACAAACATCATACAAATTTGTAGCAACTATAAGGATGAGATTTTTTATGTCAGAATTATAAGGTGCGCTGTCCCTTTAAATGGTAGGCTTAAGTGACACAGGGGAACCGGGTTCGGCACTCTACCTCTGTTCCTGTCGGAGGGTCTGGTCTGTGACCCGGAGGCCTGCGAGAGGCTTTTATTCAGGGTTGCAGTGGGTCTGTAGTCATTTGAAAAATCACTACAACTTCTTTGTGCTGTAGGATGAAATTGGCAGAAGTGAGTAAGGGCAATTCTGCACACAGTGGGTACCGTGTGGCTGTTCTTTTTACGTGTGTGTGTGGAAGGGTCGAGAAGAGAATGATGGCTATTTGTGTGTATTACTGGCCAACTAGAATGAGGCAGAAAGAAAGAAAGAAAGAGAGAAAATGAAAGATGAATTTTACTGCTCGCACGGATCCATTGTGTGGATGTTTGTGTAGCCATTGGCGTATTGTGCCTCTGTCTGTTAGATAATGGACTTCCTTCGTGTTTTGATTCCATTTGGCCGTCTAATGAAACCTAATTAATTTTGTTGACATTGTGGACCCCACGCTGATATGAATGAGAAGCCTTTTCTCCTGGAGGTTTTTGAATGCTAATCAACGATATTAACCTAATTCTGTCCTGTATGCATTGCATGCCATTCTTTTTCGCTCATTAGAGGGAATTAGCATTCTCAGCCAGCGCGCTCTAAAAGGTCTCTCGCTATCTATTCTGTGTATCCACAGTTAAACTTCCTCGTGATATTTTAATAAAGCTCCTTGTAGTCTCTTGTCTGAATTTGGAGGTTTCGTGAGGGTGACCTTTGCTGACTGTACACGGCTCTGCAAGTTTACTTGCAAATATGTGCGCATGTTTTGACTGAAGTAGGTGAGTGAATTGCTTTTGTCCTTTATCTCTCTTTTTCTCAGGTATCCTCCGTACTGCGGTGCCTGATCTGGACAGAGAGGCACAAGATCAGTATCTGGTGGTTTTACAAGCTAAAGACATGGGCGGTCATCTTGGAGGCCTGACGGGAACAACAACGATTACTGTGCGACTGACAGACGTCAATGACAACCCGCCACATTTTACACAAAGTGAGTACATTTTGAAGAAGAGTTTGCTTCTTACATCATGTCAACGCATGCCCCATACAAAGGTTTTTTGGTTCTCATTATAGGTACTCATTACCGTAAGGCCCATTTAGTTTTTTATACAAGGATTGTCCATTTAAAAGAAACTATAATATTTATTTAGCTTTTATTATCCTTTTGAATAAACAAATTTTACTCAAATTTCTGTATTAAAATAAATACTAACAAATTAAATAAAAAACTTTCTTTAAAAAATTCTTCAAGTATGTCTTGATTAACCATTGCTTTAATTTATATAGATTTTTTGATGTATTTACATTTACATTTAGGCATTTAGCTGACGCTTTTATCCAAAGTATATACTTATATACTTTATTTCTTTATATACTTTATATACTTTATAGAATTCATAATATATTATAACAAAGGCTTACATTGTACTTTGCCAAGTGCATCTTAAAGTATATCTGGTTTTATGATTTTTTTTTTAATTTACAGTTCTTATAGCTTACCATGGTAATTTTTTGCATGGGGCATGTTGTTTTTTAAAGGTTGTCACATCATATATAGGTCAAAGGCTGGACCTATCAAAGGACACATGTGACACGGTGATGCATTTGGTCGTAGAATGCCTCTGACGCAGATATCCCATTCCACAACTTCTTAAACTCCTGGATTCCCAATAAAGTCTTTATTTGAACAAAAAAGCTTTAAAATCGCCCAAAATATGTTAATAAAATGTGTTGGCCCATTACGACACATTAGGGGACCTAGAGTTACTGTAGGTTATAAGAGTATCCTACAAATGAGCCTTATTCTATTAACTGCTTCCCACTGCCACACCCCCAACTGTTTAACTGTGCTTGCACGGGGGAACGTAACATCAAACATTTCCTCCGGTTTGGCTCAGTTACCAGCACTTCATTAGCACGATCTAAACAGAGCCGGTTCTCTCCCAACAGCAGCTCTGCCCTTTTTGTTCTCACGTTGCTTTTACCGGGGTGAGCCAAGGTGAGACGATCTTAAAGCAAAAGAAAACACTTGTGCGCAAAATATATCAAAGTCTCACCCAGGTAGACTTTCAGGTTAACCGAGCTGGGTAAATCTCCTCATATCTTAAAGCCGATTTAGATAAAAGCAAACAAATTACATGCGTTTTGGGAGCTGTTTTGAACATCGCAATTACACTTGAAGGATATTGGAGGGAGCGAAGGGGCTCATGTGTCCCTCGGTGTAATACATGCAGACTCAGGTGCAGGGGGAGTCAAGTCGGTTTATGTACTTTTTACAGCTTTGGCTGGCGGAGAGGAGCAGAGGAGCTCACTGTGCCCGTGTGATGGATGGCTGGGTAGATTGTTTGACGGATGACTACATAGGTACTTGTGTTAAGATCAGTGTCTTTTTTATGTGTAGACGAGATGAGGAGCAACGATACGGGGAAGGTTTCATCATAAATATTACTAATTTATTTCCCCCGAGTCTCAGGCGGTTACCGAATGAGAGCAGAAGAGATTGAGACGAGATGAGTGGAAACAACGGAATTGAGGGAAGACGCACAAGGCAGAGATGGTGAAAAAGGGGAAGGTGTTTAAGAATAGAGGGACTAAGTGATAATCACCCTAATTTGTCTTCAGACGGTGTGAGAAAATGGGTGACAAAGAGACAGTTAGGAGAAAGGGTGAAGGAAACACAAAGAGAAATGTACAGTTTAACTGTGGTCCCAGAATAGACTGATTTTTATTTATAGGAGTGTGTTTCCTTTTGTGTGTGTGTGTGTGTGTGTGTGCACGTGTCTGCTTGTATGTCTGTTTGTGTGCTCTGTGTGCATGTGTGTGCAACTCTGTATGTGTCACATCATATAGTACTTAACTTAATTTACCTTTTGACACTAGGATTGCTATATTATTCTGTTGTACAAACTCCTAAACATTTTGTTGATCAAAGCGGTGATTGGTTTCTGATCTTGTGCATCTTAAATATGAAAATATGCTTCAACGGATATAAAACTGTCTAATCCCATAGCACTTGCATTTGATCTTTTCCTGTTAATCTAAAAACATGTGTAATGAGCTCACGAATTTTTCAAAGCATTTCCTTCCTATTGCCGTAAACGTATCTGAGTGAAGTAGAAAGTGTGTATTTGTCTCGCTCTCAGCAGTCCGACAGTGACCACAGACTGTCTATTTATCTGCATATGCCTTGTTCTGTAGCTCAACTGTAATCACTGAACTTGTAATTGTCAACGATCTGTCTCTGCATCTTTATATCTTTGTCTCCATCTCTCACTCATGGCATTTACACTCTCACAGACCAGCTCGTGAAAGAGACTCGTATGCATGCTTACAGGAATACACATCAGCTTCTGTCTCGCACGCACATATGCATTCATGTCACATACGCTCGCCCGGCGGTTCATCAGGCTGAGGGTGGAGAGGACGTCTGGAGATGGGAAAACTCGAAGGTGACAGCTTTGTCTTCAACTTTAAGGGCTAATTTTCATTCTCTCTCTCTCTCTCTCTCTCTCTCTCTCTCTCTCTCTCTCTCTCTCTCTCTCTCTCTCTCTCTCTCTCTCTCTCTCTCTCTCTCTCTCTCTCTCTCTCTCTCTCTCTCTCTCTCTCTCTCTCTCTCTCTCTCTCTCTCTCTCTCTCTTTTTCTCTCCTCACCTCGCTGCCCTTAGCTGGCCTTGTTTTTAAAATGCTCTGCAGTGGCACCAAAACACTTACTGTGTGCTTTCAGCAGACCATAAAGCCCATTTATTAAGAGTAGTAGTTCTCATCTAAGCATAAAGCTCATTTAGTGCTTTAGCTATGCATTATGGAATCATGCAGTGTCAGGATCAACAGGCAATTAGGACTGATGCATATTTGCTCTTGAAAACTATAATGGCAATAAAACGCCACGGTTTGGGATGCATCCTGTAAACTCAACTTAGCCTCTGCTGGAAGCCATTTTAGAGTAAAGGAAGCGTAAAAGAATTAGTTGCCTGACGTCTTGCAAATTTGTTTGATGTTTATGAAGACTGCAAATTGGTTTTGAACAGGACTTGCCTGTAAACTACAACAATTAAGATGTTTTTATTTGAATAAATTCACTTTCTTGAGCACTTAATAAAAATAAAAGAACCTTCCCATAATTCATATTTGTATTCCTTGGTTTCGTCAAATCCCATAAGGTTATACATCTATGGTTTTCAGCGTGTGACGCGATAAACACATGAAATGCGTGTCTGAGTCCATAAAGATGTGTCCTGAGGGCGAATTTTCAGAGCGTGAAGGAGGGATGAAGAAGGGGAAGTAAAGGGGAGATGAGAGAAGCGCTAACAGTCTCATCTCTGCTTTACAGTCCACTGTAATCACGTAAGTCTGAGTCGCTCTCGTCTCACGCTGCGCTCGGCCACACTATGCACAAGATGTGTTTTTTGCACCACGCTTGTGGCTCCTTATCTGTGACGTGATGTCTGGTCTTTGTCCATTTCCTCGAGTCAGTTTGCAGAAGAGGCGCTCAGCCATGTGTTCTGATCGGATAATTTGTTGACTGATTCGGCTGATTGGGTTTGGTATGAATAAGACAAGCGGGGAAAGCGTTTCTGACTCTTGCGGGTTCTCCTCGGGGGGCAGTAGATGGCATCAGGGCATGAAAACGTCCCTGAAATCGCTCCATTGTATCACAACGCCCAATTAGAGCTGGGATCGGATTGGGCCTTGGTTCGCGGGTAGCAGGGGGCTCAGTGGGGATTTGTGGTGATAACCGCATCTTTGCGGCCAGGCGGGGATGTGCGTTTGCACTGTACTGTATGTTTAGATCCAGTAGATCAGAAGGAGAGTAGAAGATGCCAAGGTGAAATGTCAAAGACTTCTGGAGAGTGACTTCATGTCATTAAAGAGTAAAAAGTATGAGTAGCATTGCAAAGCCTCTTTGAGATTTAAATCTTAAAGCAATAGTAAATCACTAGCAAATGGTTTTTGTAGCTCAGCTGGTAGAACATGGTGCTTAGCAACACCAAGGCCATGCTTTTGATTCTAAGATAATATGCATACTGACAGATGTTTAACTTAAATGCATTGTGAATTGCTTTGGATAAACATGTATGTCAGATGCACACGTGTACATGAAATACTACAGATCATGACAAATTGCTTTTTTTCCACAAGAGGATAAATTATTAGCAAAAGAATCAGTAAGCTTTTTTGACAGGTTTTGCTTTCAGCTTATGACTCGACCAAACATGACCAAACATGGCCTGTATTTAGAATAGTATGGGCAATTCAATGCAGATGTTATCTCTCAAACACAACTTTTTTCTTACATGCATAACGCATGTAATTTCCTTCTCTTAACCTAATAACTGTCACTGCACAGCATAAACATGAATTTGAACGTTTTTAGATATTTAATTTTTAGATATTTTATCAATTTTTTAAAATCTTTTTATTATTTGTTATTTATTTGTTATTTATTTATTCATATTTGCATTAACAAACTTAAAAATTTTATTTGACATATTTCATTTTTTTATTTTTGAACCTAACAATTTTTTTTATTTAAGACATTTTACATTTTTAAATATATTTTTTTATTTTGTGTTATTTTTTTAAATAATTTATCACATTTTTTGTCAAATATTTATTCTTGAGTCTTAATATCAAGCCATCAATACCATCAATATATTTTCTCATGATTAGATTAGAATTCAACAATGAAATATAAAAGTGAATAGTGAAATAAAGTGTTCCTCCTGTGGAACAGTGACACAAGTTATTTGAAAATTATGTGCATAGACTGATGTTTTTGTCTGGATTCATGAAAATATAAAAAAGATGGTTCAATATACTGTATAGGTAATAAATTAATTTCTCTAAAAATGTATATTTCAAGTTTGACTGAATATGTTGCTGGAAACTCTGGAATTGGCCATATATATTTCTTTTACCTTTAATCAATTTTGTTGGTTTAGAAAGATGACATAATGTCACACAGCCAGATTAATATGTGCCTAATTGGGAAAACTTTGTTCCAAGTGATGGCTGTATTTGTACCAAAATACTGTTAAGATGAATATGTGATGCATTTTCTTGTGAGTATAATCAGGACATTTATTTTGCTGTCCTAAGTAGACACGATTGTATTATTACTTGCATTTTAATATTAGCATTTAACAGATTGTTTTTTATTGTAAAGATCACTTCTCTAGAAAATCCAGCAGCAAAGAAAGTTCCTGATTCTCATGCATGTGGTCTTCAGGTGTGACAAAATTCAGTTATTTTCTGACTATATTTCTGAGGAGGTGGACAGTGATATGATCTGTAGGGGAAACTTTGTTAGGCGAGTGTTGGTCCTTTTTGAGGAATAACCCAGAGCCGAATGTCAGCGATGGAATCAATCAGTAAGTTGGCCGTTGTTCAGTGAGAGTGGAGTGAGAGAAAAATGGTCAACGATTTCGCTTTTCTTGTCATCAACCCTGGCAATGTGCCTTCATGCAGAATAATAGGAGTTAGAGTCATTCTTTCTGTATGGAGGCAGAGAAGGTAAGAGATGGGGGGGTAGGAGAGAAGTGATTTCCATGCTAATGGCAATGTTCTCGGCAGGACTTTCTGTCTGCGCCTGTGCCTGTGTGATGAATGCAGTCGTCGGACCGCTGGCACAGTGGGGGTCTCACGCCAAACCATGAACCCGCGTGTTCTAGTCTCACGCAAGACGTGGAAACGAAAGTGAAGTGAACTCTGGTATAGAACTCTGAATTCAAAGCTAAATCCTCTGAAGTCTCACGCTGTTAAAGGTACAGCAAAATCAACAATCTGGACGCTGGCCAGTACGTTGACGCCATTTATTATTTAACCATGTCTGCGTGATGGTGAGTAATTGAAGAGTGAAGTATTTGAAGAAACTGTGCTCAAGGCAAGGTCTATTTTCGATTACAGGCATGCTGAATCACAGGACAGATTTAGATTTAGCACCGTGTGTTCGAGGGCGTTGTTGATGGAGGTCAGTGTACGGTATAGTGCTCCAGTTACTGTGCTTAATACTGTAATATTGTCTGTCTGTGGTAGCACAGACACAATATCGGTTTAATCTGAGCATATACACGCTGCTTTGACTACATCAGCTGACCTGAAGCGTATTGGAAGAGCCACAGCAACAGCCTGACAATATACAGCAGGAGGCTAGGACACGATTGTCACTGTTATTAAAGTGGAATTACAGAGGGAGGGATTTGATATTAAAGTGATTTTGAGCTAAAGGTGTGGGTATGTGGTCTGATTACCTCACAGCCCCAGTGGTCTTTGGATGGAGAAATAGAGTAGGAGATCTCTGGAGGTTTCAACACCCAGAAGGAAAAACACAACACCTGTATCTCTCCTTAGAAACAGTGACATAAACACAATATCTGTCCCTCTCCTCATTTTTTGTCTGCATTTGCTCTCGTTCTCAATCTTGTTGCAATTTCCAGACTATTTTGTCCCCTTCTCATGGCAAACAAGGAGCATGTTTTCTTATTGACATCACATTTAAATACAGATTGAATCCACTTCCATTTTATTTTGTGTGTGAACAATAAACTCCATAACCCGTGGTTGATGATAACCATGAAACCATTTTTGCCTTTCATGACTGTAAACAAGAAACAGTTTCAGCCATTTAATGTAAAGCCCTATTCGTACAATTAGTTTGTTATGTAATTTTGTGTTTCACAGACTTACTCTGTGATTTTAATTCCTCTCCATATCAAACACATCTATATTTGTTTTTACACAATCTCTGTAAAATAACTTACTGTTTTTTAGCTCACTCTGGGGTCCTTGAGAAATCTAATCTCATCTGATAGGAACGTTGTATGCGATGGTGTGGTATATTAATTTTTCAGAACACTTCTCCTCATTTATTTTGACCTTCGCCAAGCACCACAACTAAAGCTCGCGACCCGCTGTACCTTCATTATGGATTCAGACCTTTCTGCCAGTTTTCTGTGTAAAATAACAGTTGGTGGTTCAAGTGCTGCTGACATCCCATTAGACATTTACATTTATGAATCTGGCAGGCAATTTTATTCAAAGTGACTTACAGTGCGTTCAAGGTTTGCCTTTTATCATGTTTCCTGGGCATTGACCCCATGACTTTTGCCTTGCCAGTTCAATGCTTAACCAAGTGGGCTACACTTGGGAAGCTTATATGTGATTAAATGAGAATGGTATGAGTAAATTACATATATAAGTCTTTTTATTTAAGTGACTTTGGTGAACATAATAATTTATTGCATAAGTATCAAAAAAATTACTGCACTACTATCATAGTATTTTTGACATGTACCAGGGTTGTGCCAAGGTTTCCTTGGAGGTACTTTAAAGTAACTTAAATTTAAATATCATATATTGAATATTTATTGAAGTACCTTTAGCATTTGATACAAATATTCACAGAAGTTAATATTTGTATTTCTTATCAGTTAAAAAAACTCTGGATTGAAATGGTCTTTTTGTGATTTATTATTGTCTGGCAGTTTATAGTACATTGGCATCGACAACGGCACCATGTTTTGTTTTCTTGTTGAAATCTCTGTTTCTAATCTAATGTGTTCTCTCTCTGGGCTGTAATGTATGGTCTGTTTTATGCACATTGTAAAAAGTAAAAATGTTCAAGGGATATTTCTCCTCTTAAAAACGTGGTCTGTCTGTGTAACCGGCAAATAAAATCTGTAATTTAGACATACCACATAAAAAGTTACTTGACAATAAATTTTTACTGGGTTGATTACCTAATAAAAACAATTGAGCTTCAGGGTTATAGAAAGCAAAGTTTAACCAGAGCCTGTGAGCTTCTCTCGTATCCTGTGGCTGTAGAAGCCTCTAGTGTTAATTAAGGCTGATCTGGACCAGTCTGGTGCATGCTGGGTAGATAGAGGTTTCAAACCATGTCACTCTAATTTACTGCAGATTAAACGCCCTGGCAGAATGGCAGAAATCATAGCGATACAAGTAACAGCACAACATTTAGATAATAGAAATAATTTCTATAATTGGCTTCTATAATTAAGCTCCACATTCTTAAAGAGCAATTAAAATAGTAGTGGTTAATATGAGCCTTTTTATAGCCTCCTTTTCATTTTCTCTTGCTTCTTTTTCTTGCTCTGGTTGCTCTGAACTGACACTGTCCACACACAGGCCCTCTCACCTGATCTTTCTCCTTTTTTATAAATTCACTCCGTCACCCTTTTATTTTCTTCCCTTTAGTGTACCCCTGCATGTTTAGTTTTTCATTTGTTGGAATTGTATAACTGCCCACCTCCCACGCATCTCTCGCTTTGAGTCCTTACTCATAATTTCTTAATCTCTCCCGCTCCTTCTACCAGATAGTCTTTTGATGTATTCATATGCAGTTACAAAACTCTTTCAGTGGTGAATCCACGCTGTGCTGAATCTATTCGTTTGGCATGAGTAAGTGGAGGTAACCCCCTCTCAATCCCATGATGCCGTGTGTGCATTCACATGATGTGAGCTTAAGAAGACTGCACCGGTACGGCATTAAGCCTCACAGCAGGAGCGGAATGCAAATATTGTGTTAAAACTCCTGTATAATCAGAACATCTCAATGGGTCTTTATTGATCGCATTGCTCTTCTGGTGAATTGGGCTTTATGTGCCCTTTTCTTGCTGTTGGTTTCATCCTTCCTTCATAGGAATGTAGTGTAATGAGAAGTGTTATGCTTATTTCTACTGCCCCCTCAGTTTTTTGAGCCAAATGAATTTTGAGTGTGACTTCAAAATATATTTTAATGCCCGTAATTTTATATCAAATTTCTTTGATTCTATTTGTCACAGATCATATCGTGACCTGATTTCACTGAATGTATGCTTACTGTTTTTGTTGTTGTAGTGTTGTAGTGTAAAATGCTGCTCCAAATATCACAGTCACATGTCTAAATTTGATCCGTCCCATTGAGTTGCAGCATCTGCAGATCATTAGATTTGAAATGCAACTTCTGTCATCATCTACCCACACTCATGTTGCTCCAAATTTGTATGACTATGTTCCCGTGTGACATAAAAGAGGTTATTATCAAAATGTCAAGGCTGCTTTGTTACATACAACAAAAAGAATGGAGATCACTGGAATAAAAGTTGAATTATTAAAATAAGAATGAAATGCCCATAAGAAAGAAAAACTCTTATTTCTCATGGTCTCAGTTATTTCTGTTTTTATTTCTCTTAAGCAATTTGGTAAAATTGGTAAAAATCAACTTACTTGATACTTAAATGAAACTCAAATCATCACATGTGACCCTGCCTGCGAGAATCCAGCTAAAGTCACATACATTTCTATTTTCTACATAAAAATCATGCACATAATGTAAAAAGCATTATTAGCATTATAGAGACATATTTAATATTGTCTGAGTAATGACATGTCAAAGATTAAAATTATAGTAGTATTTCTAGGTGGAATCAAACTTTGATGCTTATCTTATAATTTGAGTTTGAGATTTTAGCCTGTTTTTCACAGACAGGGTCACTTATAAGTGCTGCGGTGACGTCTTTAAAAGATGCAGATTTTATTCACCCAATTTTCATCCAACGCTTGAGCTTTAGCCAGCTAGACACTTTTATAATGACTCTCCTAACTCACAGGTCTCTTTAAAAGGCCCAGCCGTAGATAACACTGTGGAGCTGCTCAGCCCTCTTATTCTCGCTTTCTTTCTCTAACGCTATTTTCTCTTTCTGTCTATGCACCCGTCTCTCTTTTAGCATTGCTTTTGCATTTCTATTTAGCTCTGTTTGTAATTGCTCCTTCTTCGAATCAAGCTGTTTTCCCCTCATTTACAAACAATACCATCCCCTCTATCCATTTAGCCATCGAGACTCTTTGTAGCACGAAAGTGTGTTTCTTTTCATAATTCATTTTTGCTTGTCCGCATGCTGTCATCCCCTTTCTTTCCTTTCTCTTTCTCACCTGTTTCGCTCTGCGGACCTGAGGTAATTTTGTTATTTACTGCGCTGAACCCGTGTTCATGCACAGACCTGCTAATTAACTCCATCTGCCCATCATTGAAGGCATTTAATACTTACCTCTTAATCTCCCATTGGCCGCTGAGTCATACCGGCCAGTCCCTGCTCCATACGTAAAACACCCAGCCCCTTTACAGTACCTTTTAATGATTTTTTTTTTGCCTTTATATCATTTTTGGACAGGAAAGTGTAGAGAGAGAGAGGGTAGCGTGCTCGGAAAGGACGCCAGAGCCAGGATTCGAACTCGCGTCGCTGAAGCGCAGTTGCGCTGTATATATGTCTGGAGCGCTGTCCACTCAGCCACAGGCTCCGACACATTTTAATGATTTAAAAAAATAATAAAAAACATGAAGGACAAAGGTGAGGACGGAGAGCAGGCACAGCGGAAGCCCTTTATCGCACCTTCTAAACACAATTACAGCAGTCCAGTGGGGAACGCTATATCTCTAAGTCACAGAACATTGATCCTGGCCTATCGTGCCGTTTGACTGGCCGGCTACAGCTGCATCGGGTAAACGATCATCCGCTGGGACTTTCCTGATTTGTAAGCTGATGAGTAGCTGTCTGTCATTATGTTGTGTACACTTTAAAGTGAGTGTCAAGCCATAGCAAATCACAAATCATTTTGTGGCTTTGCATCTAAATGCCGTGCACATTGAAACTGCCAACACTAAAACATTTGAAACCTCTTCAACTTTAAATCTTCGAGTGACTTTTTCAATTGGTATAATTATCAGTTATTTGTGGCAACGATCTGGTCCTTAATTTCACATTGAGACACTGAGACAATTGAAACCTTTAGAGTTGAAGAGGTTTAAAATCTTTTACAGTGAAATGTTTCTAAGCCAAGTGGATTTATATATATTAATAATAATTATGTTGATAATTAATGTAAAAGTGTAAGTTTAAGAAGGGTATAAAATGCTTAGCCAAAGCCCATGTCTACATTATGTCAGTTCAGTTGAGTCACATGATGTACTCTGAATCAAGAAACCTGTCAGCACCTACTCTCATGCCACTCCAAACTCGCACGACTTCTTTGTGACGTGCAAAAGGAGTTATAATCAAAATGTCAAACACTGTTCTTTTTCACGCAAAGAAAAGGCGTAGTCACTGACATGATCACTGCCTGTCAAGTTCAGTTCCAGGTTTTCTTGGTATATTACAATAAATTATACATTAGGTCAGATTACTTTTGGGGTTACTTTTGCACACTAGACTAATGCATCACACACTTAAATAATTAATAATGAATTAGATGATATCAGCTGTTGTTTCCTACATTCATCATGCCTGTTTGTGTTTATAATATCTTGTGGGTGTCTAGTCTTATATTAAAGTACGTGACCTTGAGTGTGTTTGTGTCTGTGTTCATGTTGTGCCAAATCCTTAAATCCCAATGCAAACAGATCACCTCGATTTCCCTTCACCTCGATTCTATCGCAGGCGACATTTTCTGAGAGGAAGCACATCCATTTGCTTGACAGAAGTGACAGAGCGTTTTAATGTCCAGGCTATGATGTGACGGTCGCTCTCTTTGAGTCACCTCACACACCTGTAGCTCCAGAGACTCTTCCCATCAGCCACCTCTCTCTCATCAAAGAGCAGCAGGCCATCGACTTCATGCCAGTCTGCACAATTCAAAGCCAGCAAAACTGATAAACACTACTAAGAGTGTGATTTGAAAGTCAGATGCTCATAAATCCCTATAAATGTGTGCGTGGGGTTTGTTGACATGAGGGAGACTGAGACGAGCTTTGACTTTCATCTCAGGCTGTTGTTTTGTTGTGTCACAGACACAAGGTGTCTAATGGAGATGTAATGTGTATGTCATGTTGTGACGTGTGGAACAAACGTTGACTATAAACATTTTGATGGAGGTAGATGTGTTTTGTAACTGTAATTTTCAGTATCCTTGCAACTCCTTTTTTAGCTTTTAAAACTATACAATATGAAATCAATCATGTTTTTTATCTGAAGATGCTGGGTTTCGGTGAGCTGCTTCCACATCAAAATATAAACAAAGAACAAAAGCATGTGTGAACAGTACGGTCTGATGAGAACTGAAGGTAATTGAGTGTAATGGGGGACTTGTATTCTGTACTACAACAGGAATGTTTCCAGAAAGCAATTCAATGTTGTACGTTACTTTTTGTAGAATGACCACTTAAGCAAATACCTTAAAGGGATAGCTCACCCAAAAATTAAAATTGTCACCATTTATTCATTCTCATTTTGTTCAAAACCTCTATATGATTCTTTCCTCTGTGAAGCACCAAATAAGATATTTTGAGAAATGGTTTTGTGTCCATACAGTGGAAGTTACCAACGATCTTCAAAGTATCTTCTGTTGTGTGCTGGAGAAGAAAGAAAGTCGTGCAGGTTTGGAATGACAACAGGGAAAGTAAATCATGACAGAATTTTTTTTATGAGAAGCTTTAAGGCAGAAGTGATGTGGGAAATGTATGTGCAACATTTTTACATTTGGTCCCCACAGTCTCAAAAATAACCTAAATTCTTTCTCTAAAATAATCACACTTGTAATGATTGTACTGTGTATGACGTTTTGGATTTGAAGATGGTGCTTAATATACTGTTGATGTGTAGTTGTAATTCACTAATTTGACGTGAGGTTGTCAGGTTGCGGTTATACCGAGAGCAATTACAGCAACAAGATGCCAATCGATCAAAAAGAGACTCGTGTTATTGACAAAAGATGAGTGAGACGTACAATAGAGAATTTTTCTGTTCAATAACTTTGTTGCTCTTCAAAACTTTCAAAGTCAGATTGGAATGACGCATGAGTGTACACGATGATTGATTCTCTGTCTCCTTATCTCTCTTTCCTTTCATCTCTTTCGTTTTTGTCTCTTTGTCCAAATCTTTTTGCTGTCTCAGGTTCCTGGCTGTTCTCTGTGTCAGAGTTGGCCGTGCCAGGGGCGGAGGTGGGACGGATCTCAGCAACAGATGCTGATTTGGGAGACAATGCCAAGCTGGAGTATACCATCCTGGATGGAGAGTCAGGGGACACGTTTAACATCACTGGAGCGAACCAAGAGGCTGTGATCATTTTAAACAAGGTGGGAGGAAAGTCTTTGGAATAAGAAGCATGGGGGGAGAATATTGCTAAAAAGACCAGTTTGGGCCAATGTGCATTTTATAAAAAGTAGTTAAGAAACCTTAAAAGCTGCAGACATGTATCCAAAACCACAATATATGATGCTGTTTAAGCAGGAAAACTGTGTACATGTATGTGGGCATGAATTCATGTACTGTAAGGTGGGCAGGGTTCACAAGATATCTCATAGAGCAGATGATGTTCCGGTGTAGGAGAGGCAGGTTACTCACACTGCCAGGTGTCGTGAGGAAATCTGCTCCAGTGGAAGCAAAAAAGCCCACAAAAGGGCAAAGCGAGAGTGTCAGCGGTGTACAGGCGATGTGAGTCAATGTTGAATCAGCTCCACCACAGATTGCACAGCCGGGCTGTGAGAGAAAGGAGCGTGATTTACAACAGCACGCCGGGCGGCGCACGCTTCACGCGTGAGCCACATGAGACCTGAGAGCTCATTTTTTCACTGATGAAGATTCAGGCTGACATTATTCACTGTTCGCCTGAGGATGTCTTTACGTCAATTGGGATAGACACCTGCAACGCTGCAGTGAAGCCTGTTAAGGCTGTGGTCTTTACTGTCTTTGATTGGTGTGACATTTTTTTTAACCCTTCTGTCTGTCTGACAAGATAAACAGCACAAGTTACATTAGCGAATTAAGGCGTCTTACGTGAATGAGTGGTAATATCTGAATTTGAATTAGGGCTTTCAATTTTAAGGAGTCATTTAGAATGATGGATTGTTTAAAATAAATAATGTTTTAAAGGAATGAAGGCAATTAATCAAAAAATTATAATCATGATGGTTTATGTATGCATTTGTGTGTATGTGTGTGTGCCACAGTGTACAGTATATAATGTCTAATATCTAAACATATTATCATTATTATTATTATTTATTTATTATTATTATTTATTAATTATATTATTATTTGTTTGCCAGTTTGCCAACTGATAACTGTCTCTGCACATCCAGAGTATAATTTTAAAAATGTTTAATATTTTAATAAAAAATAAATCTTTTTCTATTTTTAGGTATTTTTAAAAATAACATTAACATTTGACTTCTTTTAGTTAGTATTTATTGTTATAAAAATGTGTCAAATATTTATTCTATATATTATTATATACTCTATATATATTTTATTTTATAATATATATTCTTAAATCATAGACCTTTCCATCAATATATTGTGTTCCTCCTGTAGAACGTTGATTGTTAACAGGTTTTTAATTAACCAACATTAAAACGTTTCTCCTTGTTAATTTAATAATAATTGCTTATCAATTGACCGGCCTAATGTGAATAATCTCAACTAACCAGGTTTTGATTTGACGCTGCATAAAACAATGATGTGCGTATTGTTCCGCATGCTGGCTGCTTGAAGGCTAAAGCTCTGGTTCTGAGCTGACGGAAAGCCAGTTGATATTGTGTGTGCTGAGCGCAGATCTGGATCTGTGTTCAGACACTCCAAAAAGCCAGTTCTACTGATGCCAATCCAGCTCCTGGACTCACTCGTGTGTGTGTGTCAGAGCACCTACTGTACTCTAACTGGGGGTTTGTCACTATGACAGTGAGTCCTGGCAGGTGTGTGGAAGTCTGTGTTGAAAAAAGCTTTGGCTGCAGGTGAGCCTGGTTGAGATTTTAGGCCAGGGATGTGTTGCTGTGATAAGAGAAAACTGGGATGTGAACATACAGAATGTAGCATTGAGATTAAACGTGTGGCCGGAGAGAAGAGTGTATATGGAAAGATATAAAGTGAGGCGGTACACTAGAGCAGACATTATTACGGATAAAGTACACGTTATGTTAAGGGACAGTTAGACAGAATGGTAGGTGGGGAAGAACACATGAAAGACTGTTATCTGTTGTTTCTCAGACAGCAAGAGATTAAATTGAGAGCAAATGGAGTCTTTTCTTAAAAGTCCTTTGTTGTGTCTCAAACGTATGAACAGAAACCAAGTTTGCTAAAGATAAGTAAGGTATTTATTTTATATGCTGTATGCTAACAATTGTAAATAAGTTTTTATTGAAATACTTGAGTACTTCATTAAAAATCATTGAAAGAGCTATGAAAGTGCACTGTCTGAGCGTAAAAATGTTTCTCTGAAAACTGAAGCGGAAGGATCTAGAAAGAGATAAAAGAGAAGGTTAAAGAAGATGGAAAAGAGATCATTCTGCTAATGCTTAGTGAGGGAGGAAATGAAAGAGAGGGAATTATAGGTAAACAATTGAACTCCTCCCATGTCTCTCCTTGAATTCATACTTCATCCTCCATTGAACTGATGATTTCTTTGGTCAATAATATTTGTAAAAGTGCTCCTGTGAAAGTGCTCCTTCTCTCTAATATTCCTGTCAAAATCACAAAGAAACAATTCCATTGTCCGTCCTTTCGCCCGGATTTGGAATTCTGCCCGAGAGTCTTGGCTGGGCCGTAACACTATGATGGAGAAGGAAGGGAACAATAAGTCAGGAAAGGCAGGTGGGAGTATCTGAAGAAGAAAATTAAAGAGGTTAAAAGGGATTTATTCTTTCAAAGAACCCACGCGCAACTAATAGAAAACATGAAAGATACCACTCTAATAGAATTAAAATAAACAAAGCGTAAAATTAGCACTAAGCTCCCTTTTGGTTTCCGGCCCATTAAACAAAAATAAAAAAACAGCTGAACATTATTCGTTGTGTTTGTGTTTACAGGACCCCACTCTCATCTGGCTACCTTCCTATCTCATTCAGAACAGCTGAACATCATGCCTGCCTCTTATTTTTTTCCTATTTATATCAGAAAGGGTGAAGTTGAAGATTTATTTGAAAAGGCTGAAACAGACAAAGCGAGATAGCAACAGAAAAGAAAGAGGCAGAGATAGAGAGGAAGAGCTCGCCCCAGGGAAGAAAGTGTTTCCAATAGGAGCAATTTCTGTCATCTTAATGCCCGCCATGACCTCTTTAGAAACCCCCTGATCTTAGAGAGCTATCACTTTTTCTTTAGATGAAACTTTCACACACGTACAGTACATACAAACAAACGAATATCATCACATGTCATGAATGTTGAAAAACAGCTGCTCACCTGCATGTGTGTTTCAAATGGTACCAGGCTGGAAATATTTTGTACAGTTTGAAAGTGATTGCAAACCTGTATTATTTTCTTTCGTCTGTGGAGCACAAAGCCACAGTATTTTGTCAAAGCTGCTTTTTCTCCATGAATTGAATGGGTACAAAAACTGACAAGTAAGGCAAACATTGTATGCATCAGTCATTTCTTATACCCCAGTTCCTAATATTTTTCTGGTATAAAAAAAAGTATTGTGAAAGAATATTGCACAAAAAGTCATACGGGTTTGGAATGACATGAAGGTGAATAAATGATGACAAAATTATTTTTTGATGATTGTTTCTTTAACCTGATAACTGTCACTGCATATATAAAGCATATCGAAAAATTTAAAATATTTGTAATATCTTTTTCTTAATTTGTTTAATTTTAGGATTTTTCTAAATAACAATTTTTTTACATTTATTATTATGAAAATCTAAGACCATTCCATTAATATCTAGTTTGTCATGATTAGATTAGAATTCAAGTATGAAATATTAAAGTGAATAGGGAAATAACAAATGTTCCACGTTTGGAATGGTGACGGTTAACAGGTTAACTAACCAAACAGCACAAGCATGTTGGTCATTTCACCCCATCTCTTTTTTCACACACACAGACCTTTATTCACACTTGACCTTTTCTCTCTCTTGGCTAACGTTAATATGAATTACAAAATAAGTGATGTCAAAAATAGAGACCATTATAAAAATGAAAGGTAGTGAAGAAAAGAAGCTTCGTACAGACGAGAGAGGGACCTTTGATTCTCAGACAAAGAGGACAAAGAGAACAGCCCAAGGCAAAAATATTAGAGCTTGAGTGTGTGCGAGTGAATAGGTCACTCAGGCCCTTTTTGGTAAGCCGGGCCACGCCTGCCGCTGTCTGAGGAGAAAGGTTTCCATGTAAAGCTGCGCTGCAACCTCTTTTTCATTTTATTTCAGTGTCGGGCAGGCGGTGCTTGGTTTCCGTCTGTAGAGTCTCTCTCGCTCCTCTCTTTCTCCCCTGAGGGATCATAGTTATGTGCTGCGGCCCTTTTCGATCTTTAAAACTCGAGGTGGAGCTCCCGTTTAGAAACTTATTGATTCTTCAAAGGCCCCAAAAACACTGTGTCCTTCAGAAAAACTGAGCTTGGCTTTAAGGAGAAGAACAGTGTGAAAAAATGACTCACAATTTCTCGGGCCCACATGCGTCTACGTGCGAGTTTAGCGAAGTTTAACATTTCGTCCTCACGCTGGCATTAAACAGCATTATTCACTGTTCTTAGACTAATCAACGCAAAGTGAATTTTCAGAGGCATCATTCTCCAGACAGAGCGGCGTGTGTGGGTTGGTGGTGGGTGGCATGCTGCTCTGATTAAGTGTATGCAGATTGCAGAGAGGCTGTGTGTGTGTGTGTGTGTGTGTGTTTGAGAGAGAGAGAGAGAGAGAGAGAGCTGCATTACACTGCTATGATGGAAGAGGACCGTGCACATTTAAATATTTAATGTGCTGGCAACAGATCCACATCTGTAATCTTTTGTGACAGTGTTGTACAACCAACTGTCCTTAAAGTGACTGATGCTGAAGTAGCTTCAAAACACCTTTTTTCTGAAACACAACAAGATGCTGCACGGCTTTCCAACAGTGGCACCTAGTGGATTGTTTGCAAAATGGTTTGAAGGTTTGATGATTTTTGCTGTGTAGTGAAGTAAAGTATGGGATGCTGTGATATAAAAAAAAGACTTGTTTGACTTTTAATCAAACTCTGGTCTGTAGAAATGTTAGTATGTAAATGGACATTCTGTAAAATGGAAGATCACTTTAAAGACTTTTCTTAACAAAGCTGTGGTCACAGCCTGTTGTGCTGGACAGATTATCTGTGTTTTCTAATTGAGAAGAGAGAATTTGTCAAGTAAGTAATAAGGTACAAGAGGCTGCAACACCTTTACCACACAATACAAATATTAAAGCCTAAAAATATCTATCAATGCCACTTTCATGATGTAAAATCACTAAAAGCCTTCCTTCTGCTGGAAAAAATAGTACTTGACTGACTGTGATAAATGTTGTGCAGTGACATACAGAATTGTCGTGTCAGAATTGGTTGTAGCTGTGCAATATTGGATTAAAACACAGCTATTGACCAATCAGAAACAAACCGTTTTATAATCTTCTCTGAGAGAGGGACAGAAAAAGAAATCGTTAGAGCATTGTGTTGGGTTTGAATCCTAAGGAACACACATACTGGTGAAATATGTATTTGTATGGCTTGTAACTTGCCTTAAAAGTGTCTGCCAAATGCATTAATGAAACTAAATGTAGGAGGAAGGAGAGAGGAAGGGAGAGAAAATAAAAAAGAAAAGAATTTTAAACCCATATTCTTGCCTAGGTGGAATTTTAAATAAAACCCATTTTTTGAAACTCAAAGGTATGGACTTGTAAGGTTTAGGAATCCAAGAAA
This sequence comes from Beaufortia kweichowensis, assembly GCA_019155185.1. NCBI lineage: Eukaryota > Metazoa > Chordata > Actinopteri > Cypriniformes > Gastromyzontidae > Beaufortia > Beaufortia kweichowensis. The sequence continues at coordinate 8,480,282 of CM032797.1, read as the reverse complement.
TGAAGGAGAGACTCTGGAGGGAGAAGCTGTACGTTGTTGGAATGTAGTGTGTGAATTGCCTCAAAGGATAATCTGGGCTTAACGTTCCTGAGTCCTATTAAAACACAAGGGAGAGAGAGGGGTGACTGTGAATTGGGTGTCAAAGAGACAACATGATTCAAAACAACCTGCCAAACACAGACACAAAAGATAGATGCGTTTTACAAGCTCAATGCCAAATGTATTTGTGTACAAAGAAAAACCGAGTGAAATCAGAAAGAGAATGAATACAAATGCACACATAAAACTATGTATAATGTAAATCTTAGAGGCAGCCGTCAACTATTAGATGGACACCGATTTGGCCAGTGTAGCTACTTCTTTATTTGCCTTTCATGTGTTGAAATATTTATTAGCTGGGCTACAGCACGTTAGCGCTGAAGATTTAAATTCTGAACCGGTCAGTAAACACTTGACCCTGATATAAATGAAAAGAAATGTAACAGAGCTCCGTTCTGAAATCTTTCCTTCCCCAAAAACCTTTTCCTAAATTCCTCTCACACTCTCTCAATTTTATTCAAAGATCAAATGCTTGAAAAGTCACATGATCTGCCATATGGCTTTATGGAAGCACATAATGTGATGTAATAAATCCAAATAGTGGACCATCCAAAGTGCCTAATTAATTTCCTTTAATAGCACTTTCACCGGAGAGCAAGAAAAACTAGAAAGAGAGAAAAACAATGGGGCTTGTTATAAACAAGTATACGAGAGAGAGAGAGAGAGAGAGAAATGAGTGTGTAATCTAGGTGTCAGCACCAGACCTCTGCTTACTAGGAAGGGCACAGAGCGTGTGATGGAGTGATGCTGAGAGAGAGAGAGGGCGAGTGAGAGTGATTGAGTACACGGGAGAGAGAGGGACGGGTGATGAGTGTGTGCTCACAGTGTAAGTGACATCTCTCCTCCTCAGACAGATTGTCTCTCTCTGCCTCTAATGGGATCCTGTTAGGAACCTTTTCTCTCCATTTATCCCTCCTCCTATCTTGGCTTCACTCTCTCCATCCTCTGCTTGGTCTGTTTCTCTCATTCTTATTTCTGTGCTTTTCTTGCATACAAATGTCCCCGTTGTGCTTTTATTTCAATGATGATGTCCTTCAACCACCCCTTTACCTGAGTAATGTTTAATCTTTCTGTCTTCACAAAGGTTGTGGATTTATAGCAGAGTTTGCAATATTGTAAGTGTGAGTGAATGTGTGTGTTTGTACCACTTCTGGACTTTCATATCAATCTAATTATGACAAACTTTATATTTATATAAAGGTATTAGACTCGAGAGTAAATATTTGACACATTTGTTTTTTTAAAACACCTAAAAAAAGTTAATTGTTTAAAATGAAAATATCTAAAATCTTAAAAAATTGTAGTTCATTTTCATGTGCTCAATATGTGCATTGACAGTTGTAAGGTTCATTATAAAACATAGATCAAGGCACTAAGTAGAACTAGATCTAGACTAATGCTGCATTCCAGACAACTTGGATTTAGGATATTTCCCACCTCATACCCGGAAATAACGTCTAGATTTAGTAACATTAAAAGTGCATCATTCCAGATATTATTTCTGGGTGGAGGTAAGAAATATCCTAAATCCGAGGTGTCTGGAACACAGCATATGTCCACTTTTCTGTGGTAAAAAACCAAGACTTCAACTCAGGAAACATCAGGAAGAAGGTCAGTTCGACACATGAAGTTTTACAGATACGTAGTTACCTGATCTCCTGCAGTCAGTTCAGCCAGATTCAGTTCATTTCAGTCTGTTCTTCAGTCACACTGTGTGCCCTACTGGTCCAGTCTCAGTCGGATCTTACATTATAGGATGATGTGAGAATGTGTGTGACTGTGAGCACCTTTGTGTATATTATTGCGAGGACCAGACGAACAGAACTAATGACAAAAGTGACTCTTACCCACATGCTGCAGATGTCATAATGAGCCAGTCATTTCAGACTTCTTCAGCTCTTGTCCAGCTTCACTTGCCAAAACCAACCCATTACCTGCTTTTGCTGTGCCAGCGTCGGGCACTACCATTGGCCAGTGCCAGATCCAGATCTCAAGAGTCCTCAAAATACAATAAATGCTGGGCTCTGCTCCTGCTATTGCCTATTGCCAACTTCATCAAAGAGCATGATTGCATTTCAAAAGACTGTAACAATTACAAAGCTCAACAATTAAAGTGTATCAAACATTATAAAGTTCAGATCAGTTATTATTACATTTGTGTGTCATGTGGGAAACATGATATTCCCCAATCTTCTCTATGTATAACTTAAATGCACAGTTTCGAGTTGCCTTGAATAAACGCTTCTGTCAAATGCATACATGTGAAATGTCATATTGGTCAAAATAAAAAATTGTAATATATTGGTGTGCATATCAATATGTTTGAGTTCTCATTGAAATGCTGTGATGTTGTTTGGCTCAAACTGATATCACACGTCTCTGTGTTTGTGCTGCAGGCGGTGGACTATGAAAGCCGTAGCTCATACTCTTTCTCAGTGGAGGTTTTGAACCCCATTGTGGACCCTCGATTTCTGCGCCGTGGGCCCTTTAAAGACCGTGCCTCGATCAGAGTGGCCGTGCTGGATGCAGATGAGCCCCCTCGGTTCTCCAGGGCACGTTATAGAATGGATGTGTCAGAGAACTGCCCACCAGCGTGCACAGTGGGGCGGGTCAGTGCTGTGGACCCAGATACAGGCCTCACAAACAATATCAGGTAAGCTACAACCGTTCGTTGCTCAAAATGTGGTCACCTAAAAATAGAATAATCAACATTATGATTCCAGCAGAGTTGCAAAACTTGATCATAAAATACACAGGTCTGTATATATATTTTAAACATATAAAAAATTATATGTAAACGTATATTTATGACAGCCTATATTATATAATGTTACATTTATGGTATGAAAGAGGGTAAAAATGTTATCAGGTTATTAATTCATTATAGTTTTTAAAAATTATGACTGAGAAATTCTTATATTGGTGTATATTTTCTGAAAGACTCTAAAACCATAAATACATAACACACAGAAGTACACGCTGAAATGTTTAGCTAGATGCACACAAACATTGCCTGAACTGTTTAGTTTGATGAAACTAATTAGATTTTAATTAACTGGAATTATTTATCCATGCTTGCTAGTTCTGAATAAAATATTTGTATACTATTTTTAAAGGGTCATCTATCAATTGTGTTGCAATGCATTCTGGGATTTCCTTACCTGCAAAGGATACATTAGATGCTGCATTAGATCTTTTAAGCCATTAGGGTTAGATTCAAATACAGTAAACAAATGTTTAAGGCACTGAACTTATTTTTGTCTCGCACATTCAAAAGCCCTGTAAATGTATTTATCAACACGGTCTTTTGCAACACAGGCTTTTATGAACAAGGGAACTACTCATTCGTTGTTTGAAAAATACATCCGCTGTGTGCGGCGACAGAAACACAAACAGCATTTTCTATTCAGTAAATCTGACTGAATTCAGGTGATTCATCTAGTTTATAACTGCACTTTGTGGTTTGGGTTTCATTTTGTGTAGATTAATTAATATGTGGATGTAAATGTGGTTGCATGCAAGTAATATTTCTCAATGATCCAATCCTTTATAGTTTATGGGCATTATTAAATGAAATGTGCAGTGTGGTAGCTGAGAAATCACTTTATAATCACAGTTTTGTTGCGGAAATGTTGTGAGTGTGTTAAATTTTAATGCATGTCTGCTTTTGCAGCTGCAATCATGATTGCCTTTAAATTTGTATTTTATACAGCAGCATATTTTTATTGCCTATTTACCCTTATAACAATGTGTCTGTGATGGCTAAAAACACTGTCTAGGTAGGCAGCTCATTAGAATTTGGAACAGAGCCATTTTGTAACTAATAAACAAATAATTGTATAGTTCTGTGTTCAACATTTTGAATCAATCACAGAGTTGAGAGTAATTACGTTATAAAATGTACTTGCTGGTTTTCATATAAAAAGGCTCAATGATATTGATCTAGATTCATCCCAATGTACTGTAGTTATTTTAATAGTGTCTAGTTAGGGATTTGAGAATTCTTATTTGTTTGTAGCCACTGGGCTTAAAGAAGTTAAAATGACTTTGTGATATTGTAATAAGCCAGGTCTTCATGCATCAGCTCATCTCCACACCAGCTCTTAGTTTCTGTTTTGCCTTGTCTATCTTAGGTTCTCCATCGATCCTCAGTCTGACCCGGAGGCTCTGTTCCGCATCACCCCAGACACTGGGCTCATCACTACGGTGACGGAGCTGGACCGCGAGCATGATCAGTGGCATAATGTAACCATCATTGCGACACAGAGAGGTACACAAATATACACATTACAACACACAGTCATGAGGTCATCAGTCACCATACAGTGCTGTTTATTAGGTCAGGAGTGGCTGGTGGAATAATTCTGGTCAAAAATGATGCACTGTAACTTGTGACTTGATGGTTTAGGATGTATGTACTGGTACTCTTAAGCCAATGTACTCTGGATATCTATACTGTTTTATATATAGAAATGGCATTATAGTTAAAATTAAATAATTCATTAAGGTTGGGTGATTTATTGAACATTCACAAAATGCATTTTTTTGGCAAGACGAGGCTTAACTGCCATTTTTTATTTGGTCTGAAATAATGATGTGAATAGTCTGATTAGACAAAAGCCCACCTATTTAATCCATTTTACAGCACTTGCTGAACGACAATATAAAGATTTAATTTAATGATTTTGTAGTTTATGTGTTTATTCTATATTCATGCATGAATTAAACATGGTGTAAACCTACAGTACATTGTTTCTGCATGGCTCATGGAAATGCCTCCATGTTACAATGTAAAAAGTAGGTCTGAGCAGCTTCAGGGAGGCCGATGGCTATTGTAGGGAAAGCTTCTTCCCAATAGTGTGAAGCGGTGGGCACTAATCCACAACATCATGTTAAAGCTGTGTGTGCGTGTGGATACCATCCAAGATATTTGTGTGAAATCTGTCCAAACCACAGGCGAGTGTGTGGGACTGCATTACAACGAGAGAGCGAGAGAAAGCATCAATTTCATTTCAGGCTCACAACAATCCATTACGTTTGTCTTCCGGTGCAACCTATACTGTACTGATATACTACAGTGAAAGCTATTTATTTGCCATGACAAGCCATTAGTCTGGAATTTGAAGAGTGACCTGAAGCTGTGCCTCTATACTTAGTGTCCTGCCTGCTGCCTTTATAGTCTTCCATCCTAAATGTGATGAAACACAATGAGTGGCTTCTCCACGTGTCGCACAAATAGCATTTTGAGCATGTGACTCGACTAGCAATTGATTTGTAAAGATTTTGGCTTTTTAAAAGCATATTTAAAAACAGCTTTTTACATTTTACACTTAATTATTTACAAGATATTAAGTGTGGAATAAAACATACATTCCTTCTTTAGCTTTTCTCTGAGGGATATATATGTAATGCATTGCAATTCAGTCTAAGGTATCTTATCTTAGGTGTCTTAAAATGAAGTTACCTAGAGCGTGCCTTAAAAGACCGCCTCCATAGACAGCTCGCTATAAATTTTGAAAAAGCAATTGTGTGCAAAACATGTCACCATTCTTTACGTTTTCCTTTTTCAGGAAAGTCAATGTGTGATTGTGCGAGTAAAAATGTGCCAGTGTGAGATTTAAGATGAAAGCAGTTTACCTCCCAGGCCGAGACTCGAGGCGAGCGCGTCTCAAAAATCATTTAAGCTTAGTGTGTGACTTTCTTCCTCTACTCTTTCAATTACCTCAGATAACCCCAGCCAGGTGTCCAGAGTGGTGGTTGCCATAGAAACACTGGATTTAAATGACAATGCTCCAGAACTGGACAGGCAGTACAACACAGCGATGTGTGACTCCGCCTCTACCGGACAGGTAAGAGAATAGTGTATTTATGAGCATGAGCAGACAAGTTGGCGACTGTTAAGACCATAGAGTTCGCAGTTGTCTTTGGTGACTAGTTCATTTGTTACCCCACTCAAATGTAAGAGAACAGGATGTGCACTAATGAGAGTCCTATTGTTAAGCGATGCAATTAAGTAATTGTCACAGATGAATTATGGGTGATTAATTACCTTTTCGAAAGACTTCGGCCCCTTTAGACTCACTGACTAATGCATTTTGTGTTCATAAGGGTTTTGGTGATGCATGAACTTTTTTGGCTACACTCTTATTTCTTTGTGCACATCTGTGAACGTGTCCATGTATACGGGCTGAACACTGATTGATTACCTCTGCCTCTGCCCTGCGGCTGAATCACTGCTGTTCCCGTATCTTCATTTTCTATATAGATTTACATTAAAACCTGCTCATCCTTTTGGTCTGTTGACATGCTTCCGTTCTCTCATTCATTTTGAGTGCTTGTCTTTCCCAGGTTTATGTGTTTTTTCCCACACTCCTGTTTTTTCTGTCGTTTTTAATTGGGTGGTCCCCATCTGTTTATTGTGCATCAGCTTGTATCATATTTCTTTTATTACATCCACGTCATTCCGTTGTCTTTTACGAATTGGCAAGCTGTGTTTGAATCCATGATGCAATTTGTTCCAAAGTCATCAAAGAAAGTTTTTGTTGGGGTCTGGCTATGAGCCCTCCAGCATATTACTTAACCCCAGGTTTGTATTGTACTTATAGAAAGTAAACTGTAAATCACTTTGGAAGATATAACTACTTTTAATTGTCAGTGTTTCTCAATTAATAGAGCATTGCATTAGCACTGCAAAGGTCGTGTGATCAATTCGCAAGAAAACACACATCTACTTTGTCTACTTTGAATAGCCAAATGCATAAATAGAAATTTCACAGGAAGATTGCATGACTTCACATTATGAGGCGGAAGGTTTTGTGACCTTTAACACTCAGCAAACTATTAATGTGACTTGACATTCTTAGTCACGACGCAGCACTAATCAGAGGAAAAAATTTAGTGTCTCAGCACATCTTCCTAACCCACAGTTTCCACCCAAACTAGATCTCTGGAGTCAGTGCTTGGTTTTTTTAGAGCACATGCTAAAGCTAGGTCTATGTTTGGGTATTCCCCATGGCTTGCTACTCGGTCAGAGTTAATTATTGTTCGAGTGCATTGTGAACTAATCCGTCTCCAGTCACCTATTTGCAGAGGAGCCAGTGAGGTTGATGCTGATATCTCCGATTAAAACGTGGATCAGTTTTTGTAATGAATTTCTTCTCTCTTAACCCTTCTAACTATTATTCTCTTGCTCTCCACCCTCTCTTATTGTCTCTCTCGCTCTTTCCATCTTCCTCCTATCTCATTTTCTCAGGTGGTTCAGGTGTTGCGGGCGATTGATAGAGACGAGGGAGGAAATGACAGTGCCGTCCATTTCAACATCCCTCCGGACTCCAGCGCTGCCCTCAACTTCAGCATCAGGGAAAGTGGAGGTCTGCATTCTCCTCATTCACTACCTCTCGCTCCTTCAATTTGTTTCCCTCATCCGTCCGTGTGCATCAGCCGCTCTCTGGATCCGTTAGTCTGTGTCTGGGATTGTATTGTGTGTCTGCTCCTTTGTTTTCCCCATTGTTTGCTTTTGCTTTTGCTTTTCTGCCACATCTATCTTTTCTCTCCACACACATAAATAAGCTCTGTTCCAAAACTTGGGGAAATGCCTCACCACCTATTTAGTCAGCTACCTTCTGAGGTAGCGTCATATTTAAAATGGAATTATTAAGCAACTGATTTGGAACACTTCAATAAAAGTGTTACGCACAGGTGACTTAAAATCGATTTTAGTAGTAACATTTATTCATTTGGAAGATGATTTTATATAAGGGACTAACAGTCCATTTTTTGCACTGCTAACACAATGCAGTAATAAGCTAATAAGCATTAATAAGCATTAATAAGCATTAATAAGCATTAAAATTAATAGCACACACAAATTTTTAACATTATACGTTTCCATCTATACTTTTAGTACTAAATTAAATATACGCCATAATGTGTTCAATATATTTAAATTTATGCGTTTAATATATTTTAATTACCTTTATTAGACAAAAAAATGTGCCAGCATATTAATTTATTTCATTACAAAACTAAAAAACTAATTTATTAACAATGTTTTTAAAACGTTGACTTAGAATGTCCAAATAATCAGGAAATTGTGCAGGTATCAACTAAAAATCCATAATTGGTGGAAACTTATTCAGTACCGTTTAAAAACATCTTAGGGTGAGACAAGAAATTGCCTGATAAAATATTAGGTGTACATTTTTACAAATTTTAGATTTCTTTTTGAGCAAATAAAACATTTTGATTTAATTTTGAAATTTTAATCACAATATAATTCCCATAGTTTAAATTGTGTTACTTTATACTTTTGATTAGTTTACTATTATCCTAAAATATGTAAAAAATAAATAATAAGTGAGTGACCCTAAACTTTTAACCAGTAGAGTACATGTATTTGTAATCATAACTTCTTTCACCTCATCTGCCATCTCTCATTTATTTATTCACTAATCTCATTGTAATGCACCACATTGTCGTCTCTTTAAAGAATACATGCAGTGCTGCCTCAAAATTTGACTAAAACAAGTTATTAAATGAAGAGGCTGTATAATTAATTTACCCACCATTTAGAACAGACTTCACACCGTGAGCACGCCTGCAACGGCTTTAAATGCTACCCCCGTAGGCAAGTCACTAGGTTTTGAAACAGAAAAAAATGTGCCTTTGCATTCCCGCTGCATTCGGAATCACTGGTCTGTACAAATGTTATACCAGCAGCAATGGAATTACATTGCACTCCATTGAGTTCAATTAAATTAAAAATCCAACAGGCTCGATTTGATCTAAAAGCTCTTATTCTTCCTCTCCATTTTCTTACTATTTTTCTTTCTGTCTCTCTCTTTTAAGGCCCCACTGCTAGTTTGGTGTTGACATCACCTTTGCAGACCCTGTCTCGCTCTGCGTCCTCCTCTGTTACTCTCTACATCCCTCTGGTACTGAGAGACGGGGTCTCAGGTTTGACCAGTACGGGGACAGTCACTTTGTCTGTGTGTCCCTGTCTGAGAGGAGGAGCACGTGCTGGAGAAAAAGAGAAGCAAGGTGATGCGGAGTGGGACAGAGAGACGGTTTGTTTGCCCCAGCACTCCTCCCTGCCCTCCCCTGGACTCAGCACTGCCGCCCTGCTGGCCATTTTAGCCTGTGTCGCTACTCTCTTGGGTAAGATTAATTGAGATTCCTACAGTATTGGTACATCTGTAACTATAAAAAATATGGCTTCTGGTTGCTGATTGGTTATTTGTTATGATATAATTAAGTCATAGCTGGTGTTGTTGTTGCATAGTCATTTTTTATGGTTTATGTCGCCAACTAAAGTATATTTTTTCTTGCTTGAAGCTGCACTGACAGCGTTTCTGCTACATTAAAAGAGATTCCATACAGAATAAATATTTATTCCGGGGTTGCTACTTAGAAAATTTATTTTAATAACAGCCATAAATCATCAAGTGTTTTCATGAGTGGACCATTGAGAACAACTATAAACTTATTCTTTAAGAAGAATCTAATTTATGTGAGGAGGGTCATCACATTTGTGTCACACAGTTGTTATTAATCTACATAGACCAAAACTGAACCCAAAGTGTAGCTTTAAGTGCAAAAATGTGTTGATAAGTTGGTTTACACTGTGTGTTTTTCCCTACTTTGCATGCAAAAATAGATCTACTTTCAGTGCTGCTCTAACCTGTTAATACGAGCATCGGAATAAATGTGCATCGCAGATGCAGAATGTGTGAAACAGACCGCAATTTGCCAGCTGTTCTGATGTGGCTATTGAGTATCTGTCTTTTAGCAGCACCCTGCAATTTTATTGTGAAAATTTGTCACCCAGCACAAACACAGTCCTCTCTTTTTATAAATGGCAACACAAAACATTAACTCTTTTTCTTTCTCCATCCCTCTCTCTAGCTGTCAGTGCTTTGTCTCTGTCCTTGCGCAGACAGAAAAGAGACTCTCTCTCGCCATTAGAGGAGGATGATGTAAGAGAAAACATCATCACGTATGATGATGAAGGAGGGGGCGAGGCTGACACGGCAGCCTTTGACATCACAGCGCTGCAGAGCGCCCCACACAATGCACGCAGGGGGTACCGCACCCTGGACAGCAGGAACATGTGAGTTTTGTTCACGAGGGGTCATTTACATGATGCCATATGTGTTACATCCACTAATTCAGTCATGTGACTTGAATGATTTATGATTTCATTTAACCTGTCACAAACTATATATTAATTAAAAGGTCTAAAATAAATAATTGACATATTTACATAACAATAAACTTAAACAAAATAAATTATAAAAATGTTATTGTTATTTTTAAAATGACCTAAAATTAAATAAATGTAACAAATTAATAATGTAAAAAAAATTTAAAATTGTAGTTCGGTGCATTTTTATATATATACTCAATATGGGCAGTGACAGTTACCAAGGTAAAATTGATTGGTCTGCGCACCATTATTCACCATCATAAAATTTTCTATTTTTACTCTTTTCTTTTGTTCCACCCATTGTTGGCTTCATGTTCTTTATTCCTCCAGACGTTACTCACAACACAATCAGGAAAAGGCTCGTGCATACACCAGCTGGGCTCAGGCCGGAGCGCTGGACCCCGGGCAGTACAATAATCAAGGCCCCCCTCTGTACGGACGGCTGTGCTACAGCAGTCACACCCTCCCCGTACTGCGCCGTGCGCAGGGGCCCTATGAACCCGGACTGTCCGAGCTGGCTTACCGCTTCGCTGGGGGTCAACCGGACCACTCCCTTGTCATTCAGAACCAGACGGCTGTGGTCGGGCCTCTGGATCCCGGCGCCATTTACTCGACCCCGGCAGAGGCCGAGCACAGCTCTAAAGAAGGGCCAGTGGGATCTCAGGAAGGAGCGACTACATCTGAGGGAGGAACACCAAGAAAAAACGACTCGAAAGAGGAATCGAACAGCGACAACCAGCAGAGTCAGAGCCAGGATCTAGACTGGGTAAAACAAAACGCTTCTCTCTCTTTTTTTTAATAAGACAGTCAGAGTCTTTTCTTTGGTTAGACAGGGTCTGAAAATAACACTCATGAATGCAAACTGGCTTCGATGAATAAATACCAAAGGTAATTGCCTATTGGCGAGTAAAGTTGTAGTTTTATAAAAAGATGAAACATGATTTATGTGGAGCTATTAAAATGATTGATGTAGACGTTAGTGTTAGAGACATAAGCACTCCAAATCAAAAACATATAAACCGTGTAAGAAAACATCTGGCGTGACTTGCACGACTGCTAACAACTTTTAGCCCGCTGGAACATTTATCATCATGTGTTTATCAAAGATATAGTTTCATGTGTGGGTGTCAGCAAGGTAAACTCTCTTTGAGAAGTTAAACTCATTCTCTTTTAAGCACCATCATAACAACCATCAAACCATCACTTGTTTAACAAATTAAGCCTTCAGCAATAAATTTCAAGACAATTACTGTCAAATACCACATTGCCTGCTCTGTGCAATGAGTTTGTTATATCCAGTAATCTGCAGATGTCCATTTTATGATCAGACTATATAATTGTGAGCACTTTTCGGTATTTGGCGTGTTTATTTGTTTTCAGTTACTATGTATTCCTAAATCTTTCTGTTTTTTAGATGTTGCGTGTTGTCTTGCTTTTTTACTTCATGGTCTTAAGATAACTGCATTATAGTTTGTATTATTCTGTTTCTCTTCGTCCAGCTGTTTTTAACACAAGAACAAGTCCTACCATATGTTAGCATCCCTTAACAAATGTGCATAATCATACACATTCCCACATAGGAGACTGGTTAGTTCTGGCTTGATTTTCTTTTTGTTGAAACCTTAAGGTCTTGATTTACTATAGTCAAGTGTAAAAAAAAAACGTGCAAACTTAATGTCTGAACTGATTTACTAACTTTGCATATTAAGTATTGCACAAAGTAACACAGCGGTTTTGTGGGTTTCCATTAATTAACATGCTATTTGAGTTGTGCCTTTTATACATGCGCAAAATAATGGGTGGTGTCAACGCATTAAATTGCACCCACAAAGTGATTTATCAATTCAGAAAATAATTTCAGAAGCGGTAACTGTGAGAGCAAATTAATGCGACTAAAAGACAGGTATTAATTGGATTCGCACTGTTGCGTTGAGCAAAAAACACATTTCGCACCCAATGCTGCCAGATTGCTGACATGCATTCATGGGATATTGAATTATTTCTTGTGAGCAATTGTTTAAGATTATATTTAGAACACAATATGATACATGAAATTAATAAATTATTGTCAAATTTAAATAAAATACTAACCATTTACTAGTATTACTCTAATACTAATACAAAACTAACAAATTATGTCATTATATTTCAATTATTTGTTCTGTTTGATTTATGCATATCAGTTATGTAAACATTGCTGTTTTGTTAGCGATAAGCAATCACATCTCCGCATTCGGTATAAACATATGGTGTGATGGTGTGGTGATTTATCTCTCTGATCATATTTTTATTTAAATCAATAGGATATAATAATATTAATAATATTTAACCTGAGAACTGTTTTAGATTTAGTATTTTTGAGTATTTGAGTATTTTTTACATTTTTTAATCTTTTTTTTTATATAGTTATTTGTATAAATAACATGAACTTTTTTATACTTTTTTATATTTATGTTTATTGTTATGAAAATTGGTCAAATATTTTTTTTTTGAGTCAATCTATAGTTTGTCATGGTTACATTAGAATTAAACTATAAAATATTAAAGTGAATAAGGAAATAACATAGGTGTTCCTCCTGTGGAACGGTAACAGTTAACAGGTTAAATCTACAGAATTCATGTATATAATATAATATAATATAATAATTTAATATTATTATTGTTTGCATGTTATAGATTAATAAATAGTAATAGTAAAATTCATCAAGTAGTACTTTTAATTTGGCGTATCACTAAGTCAAGGACTCTAAACATGCTCATAATACAGATGTGTTCTCATGTATTATTTTTCGCTGTTTCTCTCCCTCCTTATTCATCTCACAGTGCAGTGTTAGCTCCTTTTAGAGTTCAATTAACCACTTTCAGCTTCAGTCAACTTTGCATCTGTTTCTCACTCTTCCTGTGTCTTTTATGCACCTGACTGTTACTTTCTTCATCTACTCACACTTTCTTCACACTTTTCTTCATCTTCCTCACTTTATCATATTTTCACAGTTTACACCTATTCATTGTGTCTGAATTATCGCTCTGCTTTTTCCTTCTAATATCATCCTTCTCTTAACCATCCTTTCTCTCTCACACTCTCTCTTGAATAACAGAAGAATAAACTCATCCTTACCTCCCGCTCTAACTTTCCTGCTCCTCCCCGACCCCTACAGGTCCAGCCGGACACGACTCCCCGTGAACGAGAGCGAGAGTTGGTGTTGACACGTTCCGGCTCTGTTGCCGGGCCGGGCACTGGTGGTGGGTGGGTTTGTGACTCCGCCACGCTACCGAGGGTTGGCCGGCACCCGTCGCGGGCCAGTCTCACCCTAACCAGAAGCGGTGCTGGGGCTGCGGAGGCCAACCACGCTGGGGTGGTGGATGCTGCCAACAGCAACACGGAAATCCAAATGCAGTCCGTCAGCAGCAATTACGCTACAATCCTGCAGGGGGAGCAGCAGAGGGACTATCCGGGGACTCTGGGTCGGGGAGGGCTGGAGATGGGGAGTAGCTTTGTGGTGGGAAGGCCGGAGAGAGAAGGCAGTATTCCGATGTACCCGGAGGGTGGAGGGTTTATAGGAGACTGGCACGAACGGATGGGTATGACAGGGTACTCGCTGGGAAGGAGAGATATGACTCCCCAGCTGCTTCCTTACCCCGGGCAGGGTCGGGGGGCTTTCGGGGGCATCCTAGGTTATGGCGGAGCGTGGCCCTCAGCACCTGATGCATCAGGACGGGGTGCACCCGCAGGAGGAGCTCACTCTCTGGCTCTGAGGGTCGGCGAGTTCCTGCGTCTGCGCCTGGCACAGGTCACTTTTGACCCCTCGCAGCCTCCTTACGACTCAGTGCAGGTGTACGGGCTGGAGGGCACCGGGTCACGTGCGGGATCGCTTAGCTCTCTAGACAGCGAAGGAGGGAAAGAGGCAGAGAAGGAGGTTTGGGGAGCGGGACTGGAGGACTGGGGCCCACAGTTCCAGAAATTAGCTCAGCTTTTTAAAGAAAGGGAGAAGGAGGGAGACGAGGATAAAGAGGGCGATGCAGAAGCAAGCAAAAAGCACAAGGAGAGAGAATGGGAGGAGAAGGAGGAGCAGTCTGGAGACGAGGAGCTGGCGAATGTCTGAGAAAAATAGAGAGAGAGAGAGAGAGAGGCTGGGGTGGGACAGTGATTAAAAGGCAACAAGAGCTTGAATAATGGAAAGAGAAAGGTAAGGAGGAAGAGATGAAGTGGAAAGGTAATAAGTGAAGACAAGGAAAAATGAATGCAGGATGGGGAGAGAGGAGGAAGGCATTGGAGGGAGTGATTGATGTAATTTGAAGCAATAAGTGTTGAAAAGCTGATGTGTGAGCAGAGAGACACTCAGAGCTGTGTGTCTCTATTCAGCATTTAACATTCCTCAAGTGTGTTTGGCGCAGTAAAAAGCAAAGATAACTGTATTCTGGATGGCTTTTAATTATGAGACAGAGAGAGAGCGAGAGAGAGAGAGACGTTAGAAGACAGACAGAGAAGTTAAACCACCACAAAGATGAAATGATACAGATGAGAAGTTACGAAACTCCTTTTATGCGTTTCGTAACTTCTTATGGAAAATTAATATTTGTACAGAAATTGTTTATACAAAGCAAGAGAAGTGAATTATTCAGTCTATTTCATTTCAAAAGAAAAGCACTGAATATTTCAGTACGGTCCTGAATAAGTGTCTGCACAAAGATTGTCTGTGTTTACACATGCACACACAAACAAAGACAAACCTACATCGATTTCAAACCCTGCTTGAGTATTCTGCTTTGACTTGTTAATGGGGTTGTCTGATCATCAGGGTTCAAAGTGATTCACACGTTTCACCAAGAACAGATTGTATACAAGGTTGCAAAAATATCATACTATTACAGAAAGAAAGTGTTACAATTGTGCAACACATACACATGGTGAGATCAGATGTAAAAACCCCATAATAAGGATAACATCCCATATTTAAAAGGTTAAAGTTATGATGATCAGCTGACAGATGTGCTTCAGCTACAGTGCACTTTTATACATGATGTTTAAAGTACAGTACATAACAATGTTGTTGTTGTTTTTTTATTGGAGAAAAAACATGAAAAGATGTTATATGTAAATGCACTTAAATGTAAATATCACTGAATGCCATTGTGAAAAGTGACAACAGTACTGTAGTCTTCAAGTAACAAAAACAATACTAATACTAAATGAATAGAAATAAAATACAGCACTGAGAGGACTGGGTGCTACTGGATATAACTGGAAGACACTGGGTTGAACTGGTGGAACAAAACCAGAGAAAACCCACCAATTACAGAAGGATGTCAGATTTAGATGTGCTCAAAAAGGAACTTTAGGAATTAAATACGAAAGAGGGCCCAAATAACTATGTGTTTAACTACTCCAAATCCTGTATAAAGCCTTTTTCCATTCCTCATTCTGGGTTGAGCGCACACTCACACCTTGATGTCCCGATTAATCATACTGTCTGTGGCCACAAGGACACTGACTCACTGTGACTGGACTGAACCAGAACCACTGTATCACTGCATTATCATACTCACAGGACCCAAATCAGACCCAAGATATGCTTGATCCAGTAGGCTTTTTCACATTGCACGTAACCCTGGGTTATCTTGTTAGGGCAACATTTCACACAAGAGGTTAGGGCTGTTTGGGTTACAGAACCCTTCTGCAGTGTTTTGTGTATCGTGAGAAACAACGTATCGTGTTTAGCAGATGGACAGCCAATCATAAACTGCTTGGTGCTTACCTCATTTAATATTCATGCACTTTGTACAGTTGTAGAAACTTTTACATGCTGTGTTTTATTTTGGCATCTGAAAGAAATATTGAAAGGTGAGAGAAATGCATTAATTAAATTCATACAGACTATTAAGTTTTTTTAATGTTTAAGATCATGTTAAACAGTCTGCTGTGTGTTGGTGTCATTTCAAGAGATTATCGTAATAAAACTGGTTAAGGTGCACTATACACTGTAAAAGATGTTTTGCTGCCTTAAAGTACAATCAAATTGACTTTACAAGTCTATTCATCTTACTAATTTAAAATTTGGTCAGTGGTGAATTGCTGTAACTTAAAAGCGTAACTTGTTTTTTTACATTGTTTTCAATTGATCAGTATGTTGACATAAGTTAAAATTATTGATTGTACTTTGTAAATTTAAGGCAGGACATTTTTACAGTGAACATTGTTGTTGTTGGCCTCAGTTTTGTGCAAATAAGAGTGTTGTAAACCCAAGGTTTACAAATATAAAGTGTGAAATAGTAAAACCTGAATATTCATGATTAATTATTAGGATAAAGTAAGCTTGTAAAAATGCAAAGGATGGAACAAGATAACCCAGGATTACGTTTATACAGGGTTAGCAATGACTATTTTAACTATTTAAAAAAGTGTGAAAAGCCTTTGTGTGGTCCTAAATGGATTATTTGAGATGTCTGTTTTATTATATGATATTACAGAAACTCAACCATTCATTTTTTTAGGGTCAAAAAATTTCCCCTCTTTCATTCCATGAGTTTTTAAGGTGTTTAAATCAGTTTTAAAGTGCGTGTGGACTGAATTTATCCTTGTTTCTGCCGCCTTCTTGGACTGCATTGGTACGTTGATCTCACAATGGCGTGTATTAAATCAAATGTATTTATTCTGTTGTATTTTTTCTTTTTTGTAAATTTGAATAAAGACGGTATGTTTTGAGGTGGTGTGTGCCGACCTGATGCGTATGCTTCTTTTGTAAAACAACTGCTAACTGAATGGCCTTTTAAGACTGTGTGTGTGTGCTGAAGCAAGTTTTTGGCTGTTTGCTGCTGTTGAGTAAATGAAAGTGTTGGCTGTGGAGATGTCCATAGAGATTCTTCAAGGAGTTACAAAGTTGGCAAAAAGTAAACATTGTGTCGAGTCCACTTATTCGAAGGCAATACAACGAATGAAAGTTGAGAAAATAAGGTTGTTTCGAAGCAGTGCACCGCTCGTACATCAGTTTGTGATTGTCTGATGTAATAAATAAACAAGTCGCGTCCACATTCTCCATTTGAGGCTTATTATCAATGAACGTAAAGGGATATCTTTGTTAGATTAAAGCTTTTCTAAGGAAAAAAAACTGGAAGTAAGTTGGTGAAGGTGAGGGAGTCAGATTTGAGGAGAGTAAGAATATGAATGCGCTTTCTATTCTTAAATGAAAATATATAATGAAGTGATGTAGATTTGCAGAGACAGTGGGAAATTACCACACATACGGTTTTCTTCATAAATTTACATACATTTTGCACAGTCTGCGAGACGTTTATAAATCATTTTTTCATAAAAGCTGAATCGTAAAAATGTTTATTCTGTTGAACGGTGGATGATGCTGCCATCTTGTGGAAATATGATGTATTTTTCCGTTTTTCTCCTTGTAAGAAACATGGCACATATTCATTATTTATAAAATGAAAAGGAGCATAGGACTGATGGCACATGCTTTCATGAATACGGATGGTAATGTTTTATTATTCATTCATTCCATGTAAAACGTGTTCATTAAAGATTTATTTGGTGAATTGTTCTATAATAGTGCTGAGAATGAATCTGATTGCAGCATTTCATGGCCTTTATTTTTCACTGAAGCATTAAAACTTAATTCCAGACACTCAGACAACAGAAAATGTTTACAATTCATATTAAAATGTTTTAAATGTTAATATCAAACTTTAAGATTACTCACTCAGTATTAAAGATATCAAGATATGTTCTTACAGAATGTTGTTTACTTTACATTATATAGGACAAAAAATGACTTTAGCTGGGTTTTCATGAGCAGGTCACATATTTTATTGCACAGCGTAGTACCATAAAACATGATGTAACTTCTCCGTCCAGGAGAAGTCCATGAGGTGTCCAATTATTTTAGATCTAGTGAATTACCAAAGTCAGTTACTGCCTGTGAACAAAATATGTAGCTTGCAGTTTGAAGTGTGAAAGAAGCATAAATAATTACTAAATATACTCTTTGCCATTGTTTTCTTTGTGTGTCTCCTTAAAACTATTATTTTGCATATGCCATATATATAATTAAAAACAATGAAAAGCTTAAATGAACTCATCTTACCTTCTGAAGAATGTTTGACACTGACCTCAAAACATGAAAAACTTCTTTTTATATTACTACAGTATAGTTTCACTTTTATTTTAAAATTGGGTGGAGTCATAAGCAGCGGAGTTATTTAAAGTACTTACAAATAAGTGATCTTATTTCCTACCAATGTCATTCACTTTATTGGTATGTGGCAATCAAGTCTGTATGTACATAAGCCAATGCTTCAGTCACTCAGAATTAAACAGAGTTTAGATTTACAATTTACTTAACGAAAATAAACGAAGACAAAACAACATTTGCAATTCTTACATTTGCTCAACATGTTTGGTTCAGTTATATGTTATATATTTTGGGTGTCTGGTTGTCATAGTTTCTTTAAATAATTTGATTTACAGTATATTCCTTCAGTAGCACAAATGACAAAAGAGCAATATGATTGCTTTAGAATACGCTAGTGGAAAACTCTCCAGAAAAATCACCAGAAAAGCTGTTAGTAAATTTTCTTCTCACAAATAAAATTAATGTTGTAATTGCAGGAGTTTGCTTCCCATGTTCTTTTTGTTGTGCTTTTAACACAGAGTTCTTTGACTTTTTGATTACTGGGTTCATTTAAAGTCCAGAACCTGAAAATAATGCAAAATAACACTTGGTATTGATTTTCTTATCGTACTACAGGACACTGAAAGTTTTAAGCAATGAGCTATAAGCAATATGTAAAAAACATATTTTACCTATTAGTAAGTGGAAAACCATCCACCCACTTCAACACTCCTATATGATCTCTGTTCGTCAATCCAATCCACACGTCCGTTTTACAGCTTAATTTTTCAATAAACTTCTGTTGTGATGGCAAATACTTATGTTATCTAATTGATTTCAAATTCATTTATATTTCTTAGTAACTCCAGAAGATTCTCAGTATTTGTTGTACCACTTGTTCCTGGTTTAAAAATAGTCAAACTGTGAAAATACTGTGTTATGGCTACTGTATATGAAAATCATGATGGAAAATAATGGCAATTTTAAAGGATGCATTAAAGGAATTCTGTCACAATATATGCACAATTGTCTTGAAAGTTACATCACAACATCTCAATGGTCCTAAATATAGACTTTATAAAAAATAGAATTAGAAATGTATTTTCTAAAAACTTTCTTTGATCCAGATATTTCTTGACACGACTTGTGAAGTTCACCCTCTTAACCTCTCTCTTACTCACCTGTTCCTCATAGCTGTTTATGATCACCAGATGGGCATTTCTCCCTCTGCAGTAGTCTCTGCTTTCAGTCCATTTCATCCTCTCGTTAAATTCAGATATGTAGTAAACACTGGAGTTGTAATACCACCAGCCCTTTTGTATTTCTTTATCTGTGTAAATCAATTCAAGAGTAGCTACCAGATTGTATAGGGAATGATCATGAGATTTGCAGAACTGTTCTATTAATATTTTTATATATAGTTCACCTGCCCATTCATAATAATAAACAAGTTTGGCTAGCTGTCTTCGAATGAGGGGATTGATACAGAGACTCAGCAGAGTCACAAATCCACTCCATCGTACTCTCAAACTCTAATTGGATAAAAATAAATGTTGGAGGAGACTAATAGAAGGGAGTTTGAGTTATATATCTTTCTAGCTTTATAGCTAAAGGAGTTCATGATCTGTGTAATGGTAGTCTTCCACTGCCAAACCTTTAGTGCAGCGCTTGTTAGGTTAAGAACATGATAAAGTTAGAAAACGGACTGTGGACACATAAACTGCATAAATAATAATAGTTAGTAGTTAGTTAGTGTAATTGTTTGTTCTTTTGAGTCATTTAGCTTACTTACCCACTTCAGAGAGACCTTTTCCTAAGTCAGTATACATGACATGCTGTGTGACGATGCAGGCCAGCAGAAGAATACACAGCAGTCCCAGACACATTGAAGAGATTGCATTAGACGTCTCATTACAGCAGAGACATCCTGAAACTGACACATGCTTATATATGAATAAGATTTCCCTTAAATGTTAAAGGGACAGATCACCCGTAAATGCATAATCTTACATCATTTATTCATCCTCATTTTATTCCAAAACTATATGACTTTTCTGGACTTTATATGCCTTCTTTTAGAACACAAAGGAAGATATTTTGAAGAACGCTGGTAACTGGGACACTAGTCCCCATTGACTGCCATTGTATTGACACAAAATTACTGATAAATATTTGAAAATGTCTTTTTCTGCTATGTTTCACAGGTTTAGATTCCAGGAGACACACATACAGATAAAATGTATACTGTAAAATCTGCTGTTATTTGGTGACATCCAACAGCAAGCTGTGTACTTGTGTCATCTAACAGCGAATATCGTATTGCTACTTTGCACATTGTAATAATGTAAATTACTCAGAACCACAAACAGTGATATTACTTACTGTAAAAATAAATCTTCACACTATTTTATAGTAACTAATTTACCTTAATTAACAATGGATACTTTCTGACAATTCACCATAGTATTTATTTCAGTCTAGTTCCATCAATGTGCATTTGTGAAAAGTGCTATATAAATCAAACTGAATCAAAAGACTGAATTATTTTGTGTTTTTACCTTGTTTGTTTTGTCCAGCATGGTTTCTTGCTCCTTCAGGCAGATTTGATATGACAAATGCGTTGTTTCTAGTATTATATAAAGTTTGATATGTGTCTGATATAGACTCCATGCTATGTCCATCCAGGGATGTTCTTCTTACTGATGGTATACAAGGTGATTTCCAGTTTTAAGTACAGCCTTTGACCACTTCCTTCAGCTGTCTAAGTGACGGACACTCGGAAGTCGGTCTTCCCTCTAACTGTACCTCTAAATGCTTTTAATTAGTCTGTTGCTAAACTGCCTTATTCTGTAGAAAATTGGATAAAACCTGTCTAATATTAGCTGAAAAATGATCTAAACAACACATATTTGCAATGGACCACAAATGATTTAATGAGGGATGTGATGTCAGATTAGTTTGGGCTGGTGTTTTCTGTTTATAGCTGTGTTTTCTTTAATCCACTTGTAGTATTACTGGTTTAAACTGATCACAGCGTGAATCATTGCACAGTATATTTATGTATTTACAATTTAGAGAAATGGTTGTTTCCTGATGATGATTGTCAAACCCAAATACATGTATCATTAAAAGGGAAATTCCACAATTTTCTGTCGCACCAATTTAGCTTTAAAAAGTCTTGCAATGCAATCATACATGAAATCAGGTTTATGACTTTTAAATCACACACTATTAAAATCACACACATATTTTGATATTGGGGCTTGTAAGTTTTTGAACATGCCTTCACCATGACTTACACAACTATATTCAATCCTGGCTGAGGGAGAAACATTGTCTATTATCATCTGAATGCAATGATGTTAACACTTCCAAAACAATAGGGAAAAATAAAAGATTTTGAATAAATGATAACATTTATTTGTTTTTTGCACATTTTCTCTGTTTACAAAATGTAAATAAATTACATTATTTGTTTCCTGTTATGCTTAGATTGCAGGTTATTTACAGTATGTGTGCATAGGGCAAGGACTGGATCTTGTTATCCTGTTTCTTCAAGTTAATGTTTAAACATTGTGTAATCCTTTTTGTTACAGTTAATGCAGTCATACAGTTAAAGGTTTTCAATGTAAGATAGGTATCAATGTTTATAGGCTAAGGAAATTTTTTGCTAAGGTTTAACAGTATATGAGGGAAGTTGAAAAAAGTAAAACATATAAAAGTGTAACCAGTTGTTCCGAACGGTTCATCACTGAATTTTGACTGATTGTAATATCATTTACACTAACTAGTAGCATGGCAACAGTTTCTGTGGTTTGGAATGATGCCCAGCACTATGATTTGTCTTGGATCATAAATACAGTCCTCTTCTAGGCCACTGTCCACCATTCCACAGTTAGGTGGAACCCATGCGGTGTTAAATCCATATAAAGGCCAGGTCTTCTGCAGGGGGTGACCCTGACAATCAATCCTTATCACTCTGCCCACATTAACACTCAGTTGGAGAACAGCAAGCGGTTCCCCAGTTGAATTCACTGGGTACCGGCAGGCTTTCTCATAGTCTCTGCTGAGGTACACTCCAGGTCCCAGCATGCCATCAGGGGAAGGAATGAACCCCACGTTCACAATATTCAATGCATTCACCAGCGTAGTGCCATGAAACATTGTGAACATAGGATTATTAACATAGGGATGATACATTATCTCAGGAAAAGAATGAAAAGGCATCCAGGACATTTTGCTGTCCTCACAAGAAAACTGACCTGTAAATAAATGTAATAATTTGTGAAAGTACGGCACATTTGTATAAATGCTTTCTATTTACACATATTTAGTCTTATAAAAATACAAAGCAAAACAGATGGTAACGACAAGAGCTTGTAAACTTCTTACCTTGTTTTTATGTGCTAGTTTCACCGTTTTCTAAAAGCAGAGCAAAAAAAGTCTCGCTTTAATTCTTACTGTACACAGTAATTGAAATAACGATAGGACTATGCGGTGCGACATAACAATTATATTATAATACTATTTTAACCAGAACGACCGACTTACCTCCACACACTGAAGTATAAATAAATCGCTGAGAATTTTAGCAGAAACGGTTTCACTTTCACCTTTTCCTGTTAAAGGGGAGGAGCACATTCTGTGAATGACTGTAAAAGTAAACGTCAGCCATTGTCTTGAATAATACGTCGGGTAACTACACATGCTCTAAACATGGATCAGTACAAGCTCGATTTATTCATTTCAGTTTTATAAACCTACATAAAACTCACCGAAGACCATTTACAGCACGTGTTTACTGTCTTTCAGATCAACTCCCTCTAGTGGCGAACAGTCACAGAGTGTCGTAACCCACGGCTCGGGTAGTGACGTTACGACGTTACGCAACGCAGTTACGTTTGCTGAACGTTTTCTGAAAGCACGATACGCACTCCGAAGCGCGAATTTTAAATAAAATATTGGTACAGATTTCTAAGCCTTATGTAGCAGTGTTTTAAAAGCGCCCATCAACACATACATGCTAAAAGTAAAAGTTCAGCAGTATTTCTTCAAACGTGCACATATTATGAGTCTTTACATTTGGAGGTGACCTGATTTTCAAAAACAGGTAAGGCCGATTAATTTAGCTTTGTTTTGACACAAATTAATATTCTTTTAAGAAAGCTAAATTATTTAATTTATCGTAATGTATACTTTGTAATTAAACGGTTTTATTTACGAGCCTAGCCACCCAACACCAAACATTTTGGGTTTCTCTATCGTCCAAGTACCTCCAAAAATCGTTTATCTGTACTAGAAAGATTTTGAATGCTATTTGAAATGCAGTTTTTAAGGTTTGGTGTGCTGTGACTCGTGTGTTGTGAGTTATTTTTGTAATTTTAGTTCTGTGTTATGAACTGTAAACATGTCAAATTGCTTTTTATGGGCACTACTAAAAACAAACGGCAATCTTTATGTTTAAACTCACAGTAAAGCTAAAGTTAAACTTGTATTGTTGCATGTTTTGCAGTGCAATGTTCTCTTAACGTAGAAGGCTGTCAAATGTAATGTGGCGTTTTGACTTCCCATATGTGAATAAATAAACCACTGTGTTGTCTTTAGCTCAGCATGTCAGAAGATCTTTGCACATTTAGACCATACAACACAGGGCTTACCGATGAGACCCCCAACTTTACAATGCAGCACTTACATTGTTTTGGTAAACAGTATAGTTTGTTTTATTATTTTAATTTTAATATACATATTTGTCCATGTCCTTGAACATCGGTGTTCAATTGTTTGAATACCGTACTGTAAGCTTATGTATCTCAATTAAAGTGCAGGTTTCTCATGTAACTTTTAACACCTGCACTTTAATTGACATACTTGCTTACACACGTGCTTAGACATTGTACATAATGTGTACATCATTTTTTTCATTACTCTTATTCTCTTTCTTTAATTTGTTTTAGTAAATTATTGAATGTCTTACATTAAACATTTCGACTGTCACTGACAATCTGTACACATGAAAAATAAACTTGAAACTTAAACTTATGTTGTTTGTCCCAGGAGCAATCTAGCTAAAGAAAAGAACAAGTAAAATGCTAACTAATACAGCAAACACTTAGCTAAATGAACTAATAAACAAAAAAAATATTAAGTTATAAACCTTTTACCATGACACCAGGCAATACATTACAATAGGTTTGTTATTTTTCTACATTAAAAAAGTCATTAGTAAAAATGTAAAAATATTTTTAAAATGTAGGATAAGAAATGGGACATTATTGGGAGACGGATGTGGCTTAGCTTTTGTCAATAGCAGTCTTCTGAGTCATTTTTTTGCCCCTGGCTTCCTATCTAAAACCACACCCTTACCCAAATTGTTAATTCCGGGTTGTCTGTGCCACAGTCATCTTTTCAAAGAAACGAAACTTACAAAGTAAAGCTTTGCCAGTTGTACCCCATTCACAGTCATGGAGGAAACAGCTTCAGCTCTTTATTCATATAGATCCACAGATGTGGAGTGTAATGCATGTATCGGATATAAGCGCAAAGCAGAGCAGACCTGTCTGGAGTGTTTGTCTTCATACTGTGATATTCATCTTGATGTGCACAACACTCTGCATGTCGGGAAAAGGCACAGACTAGTTAAGCCGAATGAAGATTTGCAGGAAAGGATCTGCCCTGTTCATGACAAGCTCCAGGAGGTCTTCTGCCGTACAGACCAGCAGTGCATCTGTCACCTGTGCATTACTGATAATCACAGAGGTCATGATGTCATTGCAATAGAGAAAGAAGTGATTGAGAAACAGGTCAGAAATTTGATTAAAGATGTGCTGTATGGAAAATGTTTATTTTTGTTACATTTTCTAAATTGTAAAATATATTTTTAAAGGATGTAAAACTGTGCTAAATATTGGTTGGTATAGTGTAGGGAGTGGGGTGGGTGTTGGCTGATATCTTGTGTTGTTTATAAGATAAACAATGGTCCTTGAATCAATAGTATGGGGTTACATAACAAAATATCAAACAAAGGCTCACACTAACTGTACTATATCAATCTCACTTTGTTTATTTTAAGAAGTAAAGTTAATTTCGAGAAAAGCGCAAGAAGCTTTTGTTAGATGGCATTTGCTTCGAGAATTTGTTCTTTAATGCAGTGACATTCAGATAAGTGTTGCATAAGTGTCCTAGTTTTTGGGACCACTGTATGTGTAATATGGTAATACTAAAATTAATTCTTTAATTATTGCACTTGTATACATACAGTATACAAATCAGAAGGATTTTGCAATATTCAAGTAACATAATAATAATAATAATAATAAAAATAATTTAAATAATTATATTTAAAAATAAATATTTAAAAATATTTCTGGTCATTTTATGACATATTCAGAAGAATGCTTTTGTTCATTGGCTGAACAAAAACAGATCTCAAATATGTTTATCAGTCTAGATGATATATTGGTCTGTCACTAGCCGTTCGCTCACATGCTCCGAACATTTCTCATGTGGGTGGTGGGAGTTTGAGTCCGACTCATTATTCTTCTCCCCATGGTTTCATGTCCTCACTATCATTGCCAAAAGATGAATAACATTGCTATTTATACTGAATGTGATTGCAATGCTGTTTCTTTTTAAGATCAAGTTGGGAGAGTTACAAAGGGAGACGACTGATACAATAGAAGCAATAGAGAAAGACGTGCAGGAGCTGGGACAAGCTGTTGAGGTTTTCAGGGTTAGAAGACTTTTCTTTGAACAATAACTGTCTTTATTTATATGGCATGATATTGGTCAGGTCGTTCATTTTAGGACATCCATTCTGTTCTCATTCACTTTTCAGACCTCAGTCCAGGATGCGCTGCAGAAGAACGAAAGAAGCTTTACAGAGCTTATACGGTCTATGCAGGACAATCAGAGGAAGGTGACAGAGTTGTTTCAAGGTCAGGTGGAGGCTGCAGAAAGGCAAGCGGAAGAATTCATAGGGACATTACAACAGGAGATCAATAATCTGAAGGGCATAGATGCTGAACTACAACACCTGGAACTGTTCTCTCAGTCAAACAACGTCCGATTTCTTGAGGTAACAGACGCAGTATGTGCAAATTACATACATCACAAGGTGGTTGGGTTCACTTATAAAACTTTAAGAAGGACTCTGCATTTAATGTCTCTTATTCCCACAGAACACTGTGCATATGCCATCCTTGACTGCCTATAAGAAATCTTTTGTCCTCCTTGAGCATCCATACTGTTCATTTGACTGTGCCACTGATGCAGTCACAGAACTGGTTAAACAGCTGTGTATAACTAGCCAGTGGAGTTTATTTACAATCTCAGGAAGAGGTTAGTAGAAGAAGGTTATAATATTAAACATTATAATATTTTGAAGCTGTCAGTTTAATGCATTTATTCAGTGCCTATAATTATGAAAAATGAATTAGGAATGTTTTCGATTTACCATGCTCCCTATGTAAATATTGCAAATATTGATATGTGATATTTGTTTTAATTGATTGTTGAATTTTACAGTGAAAACCACTAGAATTGCTGTATCACCACCACCAGAGACACGAGAGGACTTTTTACGTTGTATGTTTCTTATTTTTAGAGCATTAATTTAGAGTATATATTCAGAGTATTATTCTAGGTTTGCAGCTAACCCCCAAATGTTGGCTGTACTAATATTGCATCTCTTTATCTGTTCACTACAGATGCATCAAAACTCACTTTTAATACCAACACAGCACACAAAAACCTTAACTTGTCAGAGGAGGACAGGAAGGTGACTGCTTCACATTTGATTAAGGACAGTCCAGAACATGAGGAGAGGTTTGACTCCAGAGCACAGATCTTGTGTAATGAGGCTCTCGTAGGCTCCCCACAGTACTGGGAGGTGGAGTTTGGTGGTGGGTTGTGGGTCTGTATTGCTGTGTCTTACAAAGGGATTTGTAGGAAAGGAAAGCGAGGACCACTCTTTGGAAAGAACCCACTTTCATGGGGACTGCGTTGTGATGTGTTTTCATTCGATTTCTGGCATGACAGTAAGAAGACACATGTTGATGGTGAGTCTCGTTGCTCCAAAATAGGAGTGTATTTAGACCACAACGCTGGGATTCTAGCATTTTACAACGTTTCTGACAACATGCGTCTTATTTATAAGATTCAAACTTTGTTTAGTAAGCCTGTTTATCCTGGGTTTGGACTGGCAGGAAATGGTTCCTATGTGAGGCTTTGTGATTTG
This sequence comes from Beaufortia kweichowensis, assembly GCA_019155185.1. Lineage (NCBI taxonomy): Eukaryota > Metazoa > Chordata > Actinopteri > Cypriniformes > Gastromyzontidae > Beaufortia > Beaufortia kweichowensis. The sequence goes on along the minus strand of CM032797.1, from coordinate 8,452,624 downwards.
TGAAGTGAAAAATTAGGCTGTAACATTCTCTTCGACTGAATTTTGCCTTTACTGTTGTAAGTTGTAGAGATGTGTGAGGTCTTTAAAGAGAATATAAATTTGAAATTAAAGAATTTAGAATTAAAAATTTGCAAAGACTGCTATTGTCTGAAGATGCAGTTTTCACATGCACACACTTGGTGGCAGCACTAGTTAAGTTTTACTTTAAATGTAATCTTTCAGGTCAGGAGCAATTTTTACTGAAGTCGAGAACAAATATAGTCAGCAAGAACTGGGTATATATTCAATGTACAGGATCTAAAGGAGCATACATTTTCATATTAAAATCATATTACAGTATGTAATAATTTCATATCATATGAATTATTGAATGATTGTTAAATGTTGTTTGACTTTATCTTTTTTTTAAACAATTGTAAATGTCTTTGATTGTTTCTAAGATTATTTCTCTTTACTACTTTTTATTTATCTACTGATCTCCAAAATGAAAATATTTAGACAGCGATTTTCTGTTTTACACCTTCTGGTCTGGTTGTAAATCTATCATAGTATCTATTCCTTCAACAACATCCACATACTCAGTACAACCAATTCCTGCTGGCCATTGTCTGTCTATATTCTGCTTCTACTTTATGTTTTACTCCATCTCTTCTACCATTGTCCCTTCAGGGTGCACTCTTCACTGCTACAAGATGTTTGAGCAACAAAAGCAAAAGGTAATACCACCATTAGACCTACACCCCGGGTGCTCAGTATACTTCTTTCTAAATATACATCGGACCCTAATAAATCACAACTGAACCAGCTAATAACAGACAGGTGTGTTAAAGTGTGGTTGGAACAAAACTCTTCACTGTGGTGGATCTCCATATAACAATAACACACAAATGCACATCTTTTTTCTTGCTCTCACACATGATTTCATTCAGTAGATATGCTGGCCCTAGACATGCTGGTACAAGGGACAACACCAAAGCCAGTCATCTCCTGCCCTTCCTCCTGCTATTCACCCTTGTACTCAGAGAGGTAGCCTAGGGGTAAGTGCAGTGCAGACACAGTTTTAACAGAGCAAGCAATGTCACAGCAAAAGAGAAACACTGGATATGTGTGTAAATGGAAGGATAGGCACTAATAGAGAGAAAATATCAGGGAGAGAGACAGACAGTGGTACCACTTGCCTCTGGGAACCCACTTACAGTTCTGGCCAATCACAGGCTTCGTTTGCTGCCTGTATCCTTTTATGATTGACAGAGATTTTAAAATACCCTATTGCATACCAAGTGCTTTGCTTTCTACCAAGAATGCTGTCAGTGGTCTCTATAAATACCCATTTTAAACACTGAGTCAGAATATAGGATAAAAACAGTAGTCAGGGACTTTTCCCAGGAGACAGATGCTTTGATGTCTCACTCTGCTAACAAGGTGCAGGACTCTCCTTACAGTTGGTGTACTGTAAGATCACATAAGCCAAAATAATTTCTGCAACATTTCTATTTGCTGTTACAGTACCTTGTAACTTTGATGTATATGGTATTCATGGTACTAAATCATTACTATATTTATACCATAGAACTGCCATGTCCATGGTTATACTGGTATTATGCTGTATGTTATGTTATGCTGTACTTTAATATGCCATGCTCTAAATACTATACAATATATATGGCTGTAACAATACGCTTAGCTCACAATAAAATGCGGGTTCACGATTACGACTGTATCATGGTATTTTGAGCGAAATGTAAACATTGAAGCTGAAATTTAAATGATAGATTAATTTTCTGACATTTTTAATAACACTTGTTTTGTTAAAGAGTTGACAACATTTAAGGTTCAGTTGATCCTTCTGTATGTAGTTAATAAAAATGAAATGAGTCTGATACTGAGAAACCAAATTTAATTTTAACATAAAAATGTTGAAATTTTTGTATTGTAATATGCGATAGATCAATACACACCTAATACTATGCACCTTAATAATTCCTTAATATATTGCTATATGGCCTATATTTTAGTATACTACAGTACTATACTACTGCAATACACTACACTATTGTATATTATACTACTGTATGTTAACCTATACAATACTAGACAACACTATACTATAATACTCAACACTATACCATAGTATTCCAGTAGGCTATATTTTTGTATCAATGGGTCTACACTATTTTATTTATACTGTACTTCATTACACTACTTCAATACACTATTCTATACTGCACTATGTATTACATACTGTATATTTATAGAGGTTAGAAGATTTGTTGTCTTTGAATTATTAATTCATCTCTTTACATGTATACACACTTGTGAGTGAACTGCTATCGGATGCTCTCCTCCCCTTGCTGGCTCTCTTCAGTATGATATGTTTATAGGCATCGGCAGAGAGAGAGAGAGAGAGAGAGAGAGAGAGTGCATTACAGCCGCTTCTGCTTGATAAGGATAAGGAAGAGGAGCGGGGCGCAGGACGGCATGGCATCGAAAGACACCGTCGCCGCTGCTTTTCTCACCGTGAGCCGGGAAATGACAGGTGATTAAAAGCCAACAGCTCGTTTTTTAATGCTATTCGTACCTGACATTCTGCACGCGTGCTGTGGGATTGGTTACGCGCTTTTCGGCGTGCGGTTAGTGGTTTGAAATCGACACGAGCGTTGAATGTTTTATATGCTGATAGATTTGTGGAAGTGTGAAGATATATGCGGAATATATTTAGATTAGTGGGGAAAATAATGCATTGCAGTGTGTGCTCATGTCGGTTTTAATGTTTATGGTCACACCGTGTCCATCTTCTATGGACCAAATCTGTGCGAATCGATTAGTTGATTTCCTGTGTGCGTGCGGGTTTGCTAGCGGTGGTTGCGCGCGTGTAGTTGCGTGTGTGTATGTGTGCGCGCATGTGTCCCTTTGATGTCTGTCAGAAATGAGTTACTTTCATATTTTTTGGAATTTGCGTATTGATGCTGACGCAAGTTCACAGAAAGACTGATGCACATCGGACACATTTACTGGGATGAACACACACGCACTACACTCATGTCCGCGCACGGTGATGCATCCTCACACACACTGACATAGTGGGTGAGCACACTAGCTGTTTGACATTTGGAGCTCTCTCAGTGTTAATTACCCTCACACGTTATTATCTTCCTTTGGTAATTAATCCCTATTACGAACCTAGTATTTACTGTCTCTCTCTCTCTCTCTCTCTCTCTCTCTCTCTCTCTCTCTCTCCACATACACGCTGCCTCTCAAGATCCCTCTCCCAGACTCTCTTTCAAGTTCAAATTACTGACATGAACATACTGACATTAGCTGACATGAAATGTCATAGCAGGATGCATGGTGCACTTCAATGCATACCATATTTAGGGTAAATTCAAGAGAGTTTAATTAGATTTTCATTCATGCATTTAGCAGGCACTTTTATACAAATCGATGGTAAAGCATTCTTATAACCTCCAACCTTTGTGCTTCTAACTCAGTGCTCTACCAGTTATCCCCATTTAACTTTTAACCTAGCGTTTTGATCTGAATGCAGATAACCCACTGTCCCTTATTATGTTGTAGGTAGGTGGAGACATGCTGCGATGTTGGAACAGAGCAGTCATTGCATTCCCATAATAAGAACGTTTTTCATTATGTGGCAAAACCTCAAGTGTGCTTTATGTCTCTCACTCTCTCTCCCTCTCAGTAGCACTTCTTTCATCTGATCTCCATCTCACTCCTACTCCATTTGTTTTTTCTTTTCATCTCCTCCATCTTTCTTCTCTCTTCATCCAAATTTACATATCCGTACCCCATTTACCCATTTTTTTTATCCCTCTGTGACTCACTGTAATGGAAACATGTGCTCTATTTTGGCCTCATGCTCTTCTTAGTGTCAGTCAGAAAGGCCAGGATTTCGTGACCGGGTCTTACAGAGATTAAAGTTGATTGCAACTGAATTAACTGTCCATGTGTTTGTCTGACTTTGATCTTTCCTCTCCTCACTCTGTTGTTTTCTCTTGTTGAATCATCTTGGTTAAAGTATAAAGTGAATATTGCAGTGTAATATAAGTTTGAAACCACAGAATTTATGTTTCTATTTCATTTCACACATTTGCTTTGAAGGACATGCTTTTCATTTCTTTGCTCTTTGGATATACAGTATATGCAGATAAAGAGACCACCTACACATGTGGACAAGGTGTAAAAATAAAACATATGGGAGTAATGCGGTCATTTTGCAACACTGCATGCAATGAAAATTGTTTGTCTGAGAGAGAGAGTGATTCACTGGCCGTTAATGGCTTGCCTTTCTGTTTTGCAGACAGCATCAGACGAATTATCGACAAAACATCAATCAAGTTAGTGAGAGCTATCAAAGTAGAGAACAAGAGTGGCAAGTCAGAAGATCGGATTCTGGTAAGACATAATATTTAACTAGGTACCATCTGAAAAGAGGGTGGGGGCGTTATCAGCTCATGAATATTAATTAGATGATGTAACACTGACCCAGTTGTTGAACTAATTTAAACAGGTGCAAGCTGTAGTAAGATTACTTCATATGGTCCTTCAGTCCGTGTCTGCCCATGTAACCGGATAGCAGATGCTTCTACTTGGTCTTAAAATGGCCTTTTTACGCAACCATCTAACACTGGCCAAGCAAAACAAATGATTTTTTCTCAATGTGTGTGAGGTATGAACGTTTCCCAGTAAGTGGGGGGTAAATTTCTTTAAGTGAAGGGGACATCACCTCCTCCATTTATAATGGTTGTTGCACCCCTTTGAACACATCCTTAAAAATCCATCAGCATTGGGCAAATGTGTGCATTCACTATTATGCAGCAATAACAAAAACAATGAGCCTAAGACTTTAACCTTTCCTCCTTTGTAATGGTGTGTTGTGTTTACTGCCCGCTGCTTGGGTTGTTTTTGCCAAGTCTATTTGGAGAACGGGCAATAGAATCAATGATAAAAGCAATGTAAGTGTGACGGTGTGCCTATACACACACAAACAGAAATCGGTGGAGACCAGACCCCTGCTGAGCTGTGAGTATTACTGTGGCAATTGTATCTGAGTGTCGGTGGGAATGACAGTGTGAGACAGACTCTAGAAGTAGTGTGTGAGATTGTGGAAAGCAGAAGTTGCATGCAAATGCCTGTGTGTGTATCACTATAAGACCATTGAATGAAGCTTGAGACTTGAAATGCCATGGTCTGGAGCCACAAAAGCACAATTAATCATCAAGATCAAGCATTCACACACTAAAAGAGAGTCAAAGGGGACAGACTCGGACTTGAGGTCTCAAACTTATTTCCTGTGAGAGTCAATAGACCAGTATTAACTATTTTTTGACCTCTACCCCTTTCGCCACTCACCTCTATGTGTCTTTTTCTGTCTCTCTGCATTTGTTTCGTTTCCTCTCTGTCCATATCTATTAGCGTCTTATGCAGCCCTCCCCCTTCAATCTCTCGCCTCTTTGTAGACAGCACCCTTTTTCTTTTCGCCTTTTTCTGTCATCGTTCTGTTCCTCACATTTCATGTTTTGCTCAGACCTGCTTCTCTGCTTTGTCAGATTGATGTCAAGTATGTGTTTAGTAGTTTAATGTGTTTGTCATTGTGGACAGATAGATATTGCGTCCAAAACGTTCAAATCTGAAGTGTGTCATTTCTGTGCCACTAGTGTCACCAAACAGAATTGCAAAAGTAATCGTTGTTTTTAAACAGGTGCATACGCTATCTACAAAATGCTGGGTTATTGTTAACCCATGGTTGGGTAAATATGGATATTTTCCAGGTTAATTTAACCCAACCATTTTGACCCAATCACATTTAGGCATTTAGCTGAAGCTTTTATCTACAATGATATATATATATATATACACACATACATATACATATATACACACATACATATACATATATACATATACCTGTATACATATACATATACATATACATATACATATACATATACATATATATATATATATAAATGCATCTTTATACATTTAGCTTTTGTGCAGCATTTGAAATATAAAGATGGAATTTCAAAAATACTAACTATACACACACCCTCAATCTTTATCTTTTATGTGTTTGGGATCTTTACTCATAGTCTGTCACTCTTTGCTCTTTACCCCAAGGGTCTTTGTGTTTGTGAGGTGGTATGCCAACTGCATACCAGCCTACTAGCACACCCTCATCTGCACATCAATCCAGACACACACACACACGCACATCCCCGACCCCGATACAGCTGTATGAAACTCTCAGCAAGACATTAGCACAAAGCCCCAAGCCACACTGTATAAAAATATTGCTCATAACGCTATCTTTCGTACACATCCACTTAGAGATCTTGTGTACATAAACACGCAGGCACACACTCGCTATATTTTGTGGCCCCCACAGCAGAGAGATGGTGCGATGTAGGAATAACGGAGAAGATAAAAGCTAGGCTTGGTGAACAAGAACACACCAGGGAGAGGCTCGCGAGAGGGGGCTGTGGAAGGGGGCGGGGGGCAGCAGTGGAAATCGCTTGTTTTGAAGTCACAAACGTCGCCTTCTCTTTCACTTCAATTATTTACTTCAGCCTGTCGCTTCAGTTTTCCGTCTCCGGGAGAATAATAGGCCAATTACCGGCTGTGATCGCCGCTGTGACTGACATGGTGACTTTCTTGAACCAAAGCGGCACGCACCACCACCACACCAAGCTCAATGGGCTCATTGGTGCGGAGAGGTGACCTTACTCAAGCAGAACTCTTTTTGTTCTGCAAAAAGAGAATAATAAGTGATTTTGGAAGATTACATTAGGTATTCCCTGCTCTCTCTAATTGCTCTCTTTTTTTAATGCAATGCATGCAATGCTACATCCAAAGTGGTGTTTATGAAAGTTTATGATTGTTTTTGCATTTGCCTTATCTTTATTCAGATACTGTTTAGTTTGTTTTAAATCTTTTAATATTAAAGCTAACAAGAATTATGGATGAATTGCATGCGATAATGAGCTCGGACTGTAAAACTAACATGAATTATGAATGTCTCACTTGCAGTAATGATCTCAGAAGTATCATAGAGTTGTACAAATGCTGCATTCTGATACTAGAGCCAAATTGTGAAATGCAATGCTTCAGCAGTGCCAAGATACCTGTAGAGATATTTAAAGACAGTGACTGTTGCTGCAGTCGGGGCAGAGGTGATGTAGCTGCCCAAACTGATCCAGATTAAAAGCGAGAAAGAATGAGATAGAAGGTGTTGGCATAAAGGTAATCAGATGTGGTGTCAGTTGATGGTGTGATAACTTTATCTTTTGCTCTGTGTTTGTTGTAAAGCTGATAGTGGTGGTGCAGAATTGTTAAGGACTATAACCTAAAGGTTGTGGATTCAAACGTGTGAATCAGTCAGATGCAATTGAAATATCTTGAATTATGATTTGCTTTTTTAATAACCATTCAGCTGTTATATTAAAGGCCTCCATCTGTGACCGTCATAATGCCTGCTGTGCTTATTGAGGACGTGTCGACTGATGGTTTTAAAAAGAAATCGATGTAGTCAACTTTGGTCTTATCTTAACCAGATTTTTAATTTTAGTTTAACATTAACAATTTTTTATTTTTTTTAGTGTGTTTTTGTTAGTTCTTCTATCTTTCTATATTAATCTATATTAATCTTATCTAATTTCAGAGCAGATTTGATTTCAATACTTAATCATCACGAGTAAATCTTAGCAATACAGCATTTTTGTTCTCATCCTTAATTTTTGCTTCTCTTTCTCACTCTTATTCCTCTCATCTCTCCCTCTCAAGTTCAGTGCAGTTAAGCAGACACACACTCTTCCTCGCACAGCCTGACAAATGAATTGGGTCCGTCTTAGGCAATGATACCAGAGGCGGTTTAGGCAGCCTGTGGATGTGATATGTCTGAGAGGAGAGGCAGAGGCACGTTTGGAGCAATCTGCTGCTCTTTTTGAGTCTCCTGGGCATGATGCTGACGTGTCCCCAACAACCCTTTGAATTATGGGCCGCGTTTGAAGTGTCAAGCCAGATCCCTAACATCTTATGATTAATATAAACCTTCTGCATACACAAACCTATCCTCCCTCACTCACACCCTCATATCTCTCGTTCTTTGATGTCGGCAGCAAGAGGTAGTGGTTGATTTTCAGAGCAAGTGTTATAGGTCTGATCTGGAATGGTCTATAAAAGCCACAGACTAAAGTCATACCATCGCTTTCTCCCCCTTTTCTGTGATTGGCTGTCTGTTATCACTGGATGTGGCAGGTGGCCGCCTTACTCAGGCTGGATGACCTCTGACCCGCTACTTTAAGGATGTTATTATAGTCAAACCCAGCCACGCTCTGAAATTTCTCTTCGCAGCTTTTTCTCATGAAAATGCTGGACCAACGTGTCCAGGATGCAATAACGAATACTCACGTTGGTATCATTATAATGCTAGCCGATGAATCCCGCCTGCGTTAGACAGCAGGGTGAGTAATGTGCATCGTAGCTTAACTGCCGCATTCATTACCATGCAATCAGCCGCGGTCCCCACCCATGCAATCTTTGATCTCTTCCAGTTTCTTCTTTAATTGGGGCTACCCCCTCTTCCATCCATTTATGCAAGTCGGTCAAGTCCAACAACACACCAGTGGTCTTTAATAATTAATGTAGCTGTTTACATGCTGATCTTTTGTGTCTGCTTCCTTTGATAGCAAAACCTTTCTGTTGCATAAACAGACTTTTCCTTCCTGTATCTGCCTGTTTTATTCTGCACGCACTTGCGTCATCTTACTTTCTTAAGGAATTTATTTGTGTAACTAAGTTTTCCCAACCCAATGTGGCTAACAGTCTCTGAAAAAGACCTTTGTGCAGCTCTCGATCAATGGTTATATCTCTTTTTACTATGACAAAGCATCAGTAACTTTCTTTCTTTCTTTTAAAATTTCTACGCTTCAGACCTCAAGAATAGACAAGAGAAACCCATATGAAGTCTTTATTAAGCAGAAATCTGGGATCTCCATCTCTCTGTTTCTTCTTGGTAGGGTGCCATTAGTAATACATTGGAGGAGACCTTGAGGAATCGAAACCGACAGGGCAGAAAAAGAATGAAATAAGTGAAGAGAATAAGAAAGCAGGGGGCTGGGGTGCCGCAAAGCTTGAAGGCCGCCGTGGATAAGAACGAAATTAAAGTTTGAGATAAGATGAAGGAATAAAGCGAATTTGAGTGGATTAAACAAGAAAGTAGAACAGTGTGAGAACGTTGGAGGAAAGAGAGCAGACAGATGAAGCATTAGATGATGAAGAAGAACTTCCTCTAAATATCGTACTATGTCTATTTTTTATGTTTCTATAATCCCCAGACTTTACACATGCCCTTTTCATTCTTGCCATGTGTCGTTTTGATACATAACACAGAATCAAAAAACAACTGGTAAAAGCATTATGTGTAAAAAGTCGAACTTTGTTGTAGCACTTAATAATGAGTCATTATTTGGAAAGGTATTTTGTTCCTGCTTTTACAGGTCCATTTGTGTTACATAATGCACAAGTCAGCAAACAAGATACTAGCTATGTGAGTGAAGAGTATAGATTTGCTAGTGGATCAGAAGAAGATTAGTCACGTTAGTGTCACTGCCCTGTAAATTGCCCTGTAAACCCATGATTGTCTTTTTTCCTGGGAAGATGTTGGACACGATGACAGCCTTTGTCCCCATTCACTTTAATAAAATTTTAAAAATGAGTAGCATCAATATTCATCAAAAACATCAAAACACAAGAAATTGAATCTCATATGTTGGAACATCATGAAGGTGAATAAATAATGACAGATGTTTATTTTTTGGCCAAGCTTTCCTTTAAAGTGTACCTCGACTGTGAAGGCTGCATATATTACAATATAATTGCCTTCTCCTATAAACACATTGTTAGAAAAACATAAAATATTTTAATTAGTTTAAAAAACTCAACATGCTCATTAAAGTGTAAAAAACATAGATTGAGGCTGACTGACTGAAGGGCGGTATGTGCTGTGAAACTGGGCATGTCTGTAAATATAACAAACCCACAATTACTGTGTTTTATTAGTGTGTTTCTCATTGTATTCTTATAATGTATAATGTACACATCTGTGGTTAAATCTAAATCTGTTGCATCATAAGACAGTAGTTTATTGCATATTCTTTATCTGACAGAATTCTCATCTTCATTTTTTTTATGTACATTTTGTGTTGTCTTATATTACACTCTGGTTCAAACTGAAATGGCTCAAACTATACTGTTTTTATTTCATAATTGTAGATCCAAAGTCAGCGTTATGCTAATTTAAAGAATTTGGAGTGAAGTATCCCCAGATCGCTACAGCATCTGTTTCAAAAAACATCACACTGTCAGAGAATTTTAAGGGGCTGAAATGAGTTGAGAATTGCCTAATGTGTCTAATGTGCCTTAATTTTGCACTTTATTTATTGTGAATTTTCCCTGTTTTCTCCCAGGTTCTGGCAACATGGCGGCTGTACCTCATGTCCCCCAAGATACCAACCAAGGTACGGTAGGCAATTACACACCACCTGGCTGCTCCGTCTCAAACCACTGCAGTAATCTCATTTAGCATGACTTATGTAGCATGATGCTCATTTTCGCCTCAGGTGGAACAAACGTTCAACTTCCTGGAGATTCGGGCAATGAACACCCACCCAGATAATCAGGTACGAGTGACATCTGTACAGCTCCGGCCTTTGAAAATATGTGGCCAGAATGTTTTACTTTGTTCTTGCTCGGCTCTCCATCGTTTTGCTTGACTAAAGCGTGTTCTTTCCTTCACAGGTTGTCATAGAAACAGACAAGTCCACATATTCCCTAAGGCTGCAGTCTAATGAGCACCTGGATCAGCTGATTAGCCACATAAACTTTGCTCTGTCTCGGATCTTCAACAATTCCATCTACACGTAAGTTACACGGTCTAGATGTTTGACTACATGGCAAAGGATCTGGTCCACTTTGAAGCTTATTTAAAAATCACTCACTTAAACAGGAGGCAACCGTCTGACCACGTGCAACATGTCAAACCTCAGCTTTTTTGTTTTTACATGCTATTAAAGTGTGGGTTTTTCTGAAATTGATTATATAACAACAGACATTTAAGAAGCCCATACATTGAATGCACTTTGTAAGTCACTCTGGAAAGATGCATCTGCCAACTGCATAAATGTAAACGCTTGCTGTTTTTTTGTGCCACATGCATCAAATGGACAGTGACTAAGGCGGTGGGTTTGTTTGTACCTGAGACTAGGCCTGCCGCAACATGTATTTGCAACGCTTTCTAAACACAGATAGAAATCAAAAAAATTGTTATCTTTGCACAGTATTGTGCAGCGCTAATGTAATTTATTCTGTGCAGTAGAATCCATAATGCTGTCTATAGGACCCAGTATCTGCTGGACCAGCAGGGGTGTGAGGTACTGCTGAGCAGTTAATTGAGAGATTTTCTCATATTCAGACAGGAAAGAGATTAGTGCAATGCATAATCACACTCTTTCTCCTCGTCGCTTCTCGACTCTCTTACTCTCTTTACTGTTTCAGCTCTTTGGCCAGGTGTTCTCATGCTGGGTCAGAGTAACTGAAATACTGATACTGACAAATCCTCTCCCTTCCTCTTTGTGTCTCTCAGTCCCTCCATCTTCCATGCAGATGGAGACGTTACCGATGGAAGTCGAAAATTCTCTCCAAGCTCGGAGAGTTCGGTGGAGACCCAAAGGACATGCGGTGAGAAAAACATAACTACTTGTATATAGTTCACGCAACCTCATGATTATTTTATTATATACTAAATATTAATTTATTTAGTTTTTTTCTAACACTGTCACTGTGGCCTGGGCTGTTTATTTATACACTACCATCTGTTGGGTATCATCAATATAGTGTTTTGTCGGTGTGACAATTAATTTAAAATTGTGCCACGTTACGCCACAGCGGTTAAAACTGCAGACATTAAAAATTTTTATAAATAAAGATTAAATGGGGGAGTGATAAAAGTAAAACTAACATAATAATAATTAGCAATGATAAGTAGTCAATCTGGTAAAGTCTAGGCAGATTATTCTCTGCCATTCATACAATGACATATAGTATACAGCATTTTGTTTGTTCATTCTTTTAAATAAGGATTGCAATTTATATGATGATCCGAAGAACATAAAATGTAACAATGTCTTGTTTAGTATTCATGTGAAGCATTCATATAGCCAACTATAAACCCTATGCAGCAAAATAAGCCACTCTCCTTTCGATAGCCCCTAATAGGGATTCTGCAGTTGTTCTCTTCCTAGACTTAATTGGTTCTTCAAAGAAAAACTGGAGACTTTAGTTTTAGTCTAGGTTTGGCAGTTTGTCACTATTTTGCCAAAGGTGATATTTGAATTGATTGAATTTATTCAAATTGTTTAATCTATGTTCATTTTCTCTGTCTCTTTCAGGGGGTTTCTCTGAGACATACTCAGCACTGTGTGACTATAATGGCATATCTTGTAAAGAGGAAGTGCAGTGGGTAAGAGCTGCTAATTTCCCACTGACCAGAAAATATCTCAGAGTATCGCCGCTGATCTGTTTTCTTCCTCTTTCTGGGTTTATCACCTTCTTCTGTCTCCTTTTTAGGATGTGGACACCATCTATCATTCACAAGACAACAGAGAGTTTAACCTTTTGGACTTCAGTCACCTGGAAAGCGGGTAGATAGAAACCCACACATAATCTTGATGTCCGTGTAGTTTATCTGCAATGAGGAATCACCACTTATTAGCCTTCAATTTTATTGCTATCTCTACATCACACAGATCAGTGGTTTAATGGCTTCTTCATTTTCAAAAGATTAATCTAATCTAAACCGTGTGCTGCGTTAATTGCTCCGTATTGACAGGGATTTAAATAGTAATTTACATAGACAATCTGATGCCTGCCACAGTGTCCAATATGTGCTGAATTGCCACAGTAATTATACATTTTTGCTCCTTCCTGTGGCATCCCCGCTGACTTCCTGTCTGTTGGGAGTCATGCTGTGGGGAATCGCAGTGTCCTTTTACATCCGTCCAATCGGTGTCAAGTTGTCGCTTGCCCTTACTGATTCCAGATCAGATGGTTTGGATTTTCTGCTGATGGCGGTGTGTGTTTGAGACTGAAGTCTGGTGCAAATCTCTCCTACTGTTGAAACTGGATTACCGCTAAGCTGGTGCATATACATGACCTGTAGGAATCATAATGACTCTTGCTCGCTGCTTTTAACACATGAGAAAGGAAATGCACTTAATATTTATACTCTGACTCTCAGAAATGATGCGGTTTGTCGGGGCACATTGCTCGAGGGCAGTTCCAGTTATCTGCAAAAAGAGAATTTCTTTCAGCTGTTACATGATGTAACTCTAATGGGCTGAATGTAAATCATAAGTAGCATTTTATAATTTAACATTTAAAAAAGCTTTTGCTTTAAAAGGAAGATGCTTGTCATTTTAGATGTCTAGTAGCTTTGAATGGTTTTTGGGCTCCTCTGATGAGCCGTATAATTTATTGTGTTTCTGTATTTATTGGAATTTTGTGTGTCATTTATACACCTTTTTCACATGTCCAAGTTCATGCAATTAGAAAAGAAATGCACATCACTATCAAGCTCTTAAAGATACTATTTTGGAGCAAGGCTTTGGATCCTTTCGAACAGACATATAGACATAAGTAAGGTTCTCCTGACCTACATTTTGCAATACATCATGCTCTTGTGTGCTGTTGTGAAGGACATGAATGAAATTGAATGAGCTTACCAAATTACTATGCAACTTCACTACAAAAGAATGTAAATAAATGTTAAAAACAACTTCAATAACTTCAAAACAATAACAGGAATAGCAGGAAAACAATCTGCATGTTTATGCAAAATGCTGTTTACATGTAGCCTATACAAGAATATTCCAACATCTGTGAAGCATGTAAATTACTCTTGCAAAATAAGAACTAAAACAGAATAGGGTTCGAAACCGAAAACAATGTGCATGCAAACATGATCGCTGAAAATGACTTCTTTTATAAGTGTAGTATTCTCATTGACTAAGGAGAATATTTTATTCTTCTGGTATTGGTGACTTAGTGGTCCTAATTCTAAAGATGAGGCACAATAACGGCAAACATGTTTCAATACTGCAGGACACTTTAACTGCTGTTGTTTCTTGGTATCTCACTGACAGAAGCACTTAGACATTACCATCTACATGCCCTGCTCTGTCTTGAGGATGTTATGTCATTGATCTCTAAGCATTTGTTCCATTAGATATCTACAGGGAGAACTGAACAGGAGAGGTAAAAGACCCGTTTAGAAGCAAGGTACAGCTCAGCACATGCTGCCCAACTAAAGCATCCAAACACGGCAATGATGAACCACAGCCATCAGCCTTACAGTCTAATGGAGAAACTCTTCTGTCTCTTCCTCTCTTTCCCTTATTTCGTCCTGAGAGCGCAGTAACGTTTGCTGCGTCTGTCGGGTAAAATGGTTTTAGGCACGTTGCCAATATTAAAAGCTGTATCATAGACACATTGCACTGAGTAATCCACTGACCTGGCATCAGTTTTCCAATCGATCCACGCTGTCCTGTTCCCTTCCTCTCTTGGCTTTGCTCTCAGGCTGCATTTACTGCTGAATCCATCATTTTTCTCGAATAAGAACCTCTCTAGTTTAGTCTTGGGTGTATCATGCTATCTTAAGAAATGCGAGAGGGTTGTTCGCAGCACCTCTGTGCGACCATCTGTTTTGATTTTTGTCCTTTCTGTGTCTGCTTTTGTTACAGGGACCTTGCGGTGATTGTGGCAGCCATGGCTTATAACTCATGGTTCACCAAACTTTATTGCAAGGACTTGCGCATTGTAAATATTTTTTATATCCTTCTTCATCACGACTGTGTGTGCTTGTGCTATTTGCTGAAATATGGGTGTTTTTGCTGTTACTCTGCATGGTCTTGACATCTGTCGCCTTTACTAAAAAAGTAGTGTAGTATGGTAATTATTAATGCTTCTATACTTTTGACCATATTTAGTAGTGAATACTGTATAAGCACAGTGATATTACCATCTGGTAATGTCACTGTACGTTTAAGTACTGTACTATGTGGCCACATGTCTCTATGATCTAAAATCTTTTAGAAATCTGGTGGTAAATCTGTCTTTGTGCATGAGATTAAAGTCATTATGGAGTGTCTTACTGAAGAATTTATTTTTAGTGCTCTTCTCATTTCCATCTTACACACACACACACCTGACACTCTTCTCTCTCTCTGCTTAGAGTTCAGAGGTCGTGGAACAGATTTTGCACACTGTCAGTAAATCCAGCAGCTTGGAGGAGCTCACGCTGGAAAACGCAGGTCTTAAAGCGTGAGTTATGAACATCTCTCTCTTTCTCTCTTTTTGTTATCTATCACTCTGAGCACTTCTAAAAGTTTCTTTCTTGTTCCGTCACTATCGTTTTACCTTTGAGCTGTAGCCGGTCTTATTCCCCAGCCATATCGCTGCTGTCATTTTTCATCTATGTCCCAGAATACAGTGCTTTTTATTGCGGGTTTGTTTCAACTCGCTTTCTTTTTGTCATTTAGAGATTTCCCTCAGAAAATGGCCACTGCCCTGTCAGAAAACCCTGCATCAGTCATACACTCCATTAACCTGGCCCACAATTCACTGGACAACCAAGGTATACATCAAAGTCTGTCCTCTTCTCTTTTTCTCTCTATCTCTCTTTCTCTCATTGTATTTACGTGCTTTTGTCTGTGTAACACTTTCTGTATCAGCGCTCATCTGCTATTTCTGTATCTGAGTGGGTGTTTTTTTTTTTTTCTGCCTCTGTTTTGCTGGCTTGTTGTGGTTGTTTCTGTGTGTGTTGCTGATTTGAAAATGATCTTTATTTGTTTGTCTGTGGGTGCCATAGGCCTGCAATGATAAACCGTTTAATTCATCATGAAAATATTCATCGATATATTTTCTATTGGACAAAATCTTCATGATGTGCACATCACGTCCCACCTAGACAAAGAAAGAAAATCTAAATTCAATAAAATAAAATACAAATTTAATTGACATTAAATGTGGGTTTTAAATTGACCACCAATTGACTGCATGTAATGTAAGTAATGGTATTTTTATTGGTTTATTTAACTGTAACTCCATTGGGTTTCTTTAATATTGTTCTTTAATATTAAGCATGTGCATGTTCAATTTAAACAAGTGCATGCTTTATAATTTTTACCTTTTTTAGGTAAACTATTTCTAAAAGTTTGCAAGTTGCACTTACGAGGCGAACATCTGGCAAGATATACTGTAATAGAATAATTATTAGTTATTAAAATAGATATTATAATATTTGATAATATATTGTCATTTAAAAAATGTGTCAGAAAAATACAGAAAACCAAAAACTGAGTGGCAGCACTAGTGTGGTGTGTTTTAGTGATTTTTAATATACTGCATGTCCTCATGTGTCAGGGTCAGATTTTCATTCTGCCATCATATGCCTGACACATGTCATTCCTCATCACATCACAAGAATGTACGTGTTTGTGTACATATCTGAACAGCTGCAATGTCAGTGTTTGCCTGAAGGTATGTGTTAATATGCTGCTCGTGAATTGGTTTATCAAATGATGCAAGTGTTTGTATTTGTATATTTCCCTACAGGTGTGTCTAATCTCATCCAGCAGGTGTGTCGGCTGAGCAAAGGCTTACGTCTGCTTAACCTCTCCAAGACGTCGCTCTCTTCCAAGGGTGTGTGCAAAACCAATATGTCTCTAGGCATCTAGCCCCCCCTGCTGGTTTAGTCTGTAACAACTTTCTCATAATCACCATTCACTGGAGCTCTGCACAAGATTGGTGCTGCCAAATGTTTACGCTGGATCTGAGCCAAACTTGAAATTGTGCTGTTTTCTTAGAGTATATTTCCTCTTTGACTGAAACACAGTTAAAAAAAAACAAGTTAAAAGTAAAAAATATGTTCACAACATTAAGAATAATCAGTGAATAAAGCAGTATTTTAATTAACTGTATTTATCTGTAAAACTTTGCTAGATATTTGACATTTCTACCATACCCAACCCACAACAGATCTAACTTAGTTGCACAATGTTTCTGTAACATTTCAGGCAACAATATAACGTCTCTCACACCACTGATCTAGAATCAGCTTCTTGTTCACCCTAAATGGGTAAGATCACTGATGGATTAGTTGCGCCTGACTGGAGACCCAAATAGTCATTCTCCACTTGGAAAGCCCAGACTCAATTGTCTGTATCCGCTTCTAGGGTTTGCTTACTCTTTGGTTTTCTCTTTCAATCAATGCGATTTTAAACCGAGTGGATAGATGGATAGCCATCCAGCACACCCCATGAATCAACCACCGCTCAATGTAGTTCCATCATTAATCCTTATTTGTAATTTCATTTGTGACAACCAAGTTTTGAATCGCATATAGAAGTTACGTGAACCTCCTTCAGAGAATATACACCTAGAAAATGTCTCATTCCACTTTGAAAAATTTCATTTCAACATCTGACACCTTGTTCGGATTTCTTGTTAACCCCGAATTGAGCGTCGGCCCACAGTGCGAAAAAACAAATTTCCACATCAAAATAAACCACGGCAACCGTGAAAAGCACAGCCAAGAAGTGATAGTTCATAAAAGGTTGCATTGGTAATATTTTGATGGGTAAATTCTTCCCTTTTGCAGAGCACTGTGTGAAGTTTCTGTTATTCCCTAGTGGGAAACGTACTGGCGGAGTTCATTGGCAAGCTGCCACATAACAGAATAAGCCGGGCTGTCTTTTTGTCTTGAGATATAAAAGGCAATCAATGGCATTTTCCTCTTGTATTCAACGGAAAGATGAAAACCCGCCCGGCTTTCTGAGTTTGTTATATTAAGTTCTTCTGGTTTACTGGTGTTATGTCCTTCTGTGTCATTCAATGTCTCCCTGTTGTTCCTCCCAGCTGTCACGTCTCTTTCTCAGGCCCTGTGCTCCAGTGACGACTATTCCAACTCGCTTCTTCATTTGGATCTGAGCAAGAACCCCGGTATTCTGTCTGGAGAAGATGCAACGGTTAGAGCCGAAACACATGCATGCTTGTTTAAATATTTCTTTGTATTTAGTTGTTCTTAAATTAAGATTCCTTTTCGTGGTTTCCTTCTCCCCACACTGACAGACCTGTCTTCACCACCCACACAAACACACAGATGCCAAAAATGACTCACATTCACACAGAGTCTAGTACACAAACACACACATACACACACTCCTATTAACAGCCTGAAAACTCTTTCCCCTTCACAGAATCTGTACCTGTTCCTGGCACAGCCGAACTGCCTGGTGCATTTGGATCTGTCAGGCACTGACTGTACCGTAGACTCTGTAAGTTGACAGTTCATCTCTTCCTTCTAAATATGTTAGTGTCGATCTGCTTTTTACTCCCTGTGATTGATGTAATTGCACTCTAACAACAATTTATCATTGATTTCAGATTGATTTTTCTATCATATTTAGTGCTCATGAATTACATTATTATCCAAGACTGTTCTTTCCTTGCTCTGTCTTTCTCTTCCTCCTCCTTCCGTTCAGTTATTTGGAGCTCTGCTACGAGGCTGCTGTGCTGATCTCTCATACTTGAACCTTTCCAAAAACTCCTTCTCTCACAGGTGAGCTATACTGCCTCACACGGGCTCCAGTATCTTAATCTGTCACTTTTAAGACTGCCAAACCTGCCTGTCTCAACCATGCACATCATTGCGAGCTGGTTTTACTCATCATAGTTACGCAGAAAAGCATTGAAGCAATGAAGGTAGAATCCTGCTGGAGAGACCAGGTCACGTACAATGAGTCAAGGATTGGCTGGTTAGCGATGCCCTGTTAGTTGCTATAGTGACAGCATCAGGATTCTGCATGTTCTTAATGTGCTATCAGTCAGTTGATATCGTAAATTATATCATGATGTCATAATAATAATTTGTTGCGTGATGTCTACAGCTTAAAAACTGACTTTGAGTTGTGTACTTTAAAAGAGGAATGTGCCACACGGGCACCTGCTATTGAGATGAATGGGAATGATGATGGATTGTTTCCTCCAATTAAAGGCTGTCTTGGTCATTCCAGTTTAGGTATGATCATGAATGACTTTTCAATATGGTAGCTGGTTTGTTTAAAGTGAAAAGTACCATTATAGATACTGGCAGTCTGTGATTTTGAGTTAAAGAGGGACAGCAGCTATCAGATAGAGTTTATGGGCCGGTACGCTCACAGATGGTGTGTCTGCCAGAATCCTTATTGGACGTCAGATGTTTGTGTTAGTATTTAGTTTTAGTTTGGGGATAAAACTTTCCCCAAAAGCTGTGTGCAAACAGTAAAATGACAAGGGGTTGTTTCTAGAGCTAGTTTTGTTTTGGCTTATCAGTTAAGATTCATCTTCTGCACACCGAAAATCTCAACTAAATATGACAAAACTTGCTGGGCAGTGTGACCATTCTTTTGTTAAAAGTTTTGTTAAATTATTTTTTTTATGGTTAGGGTGTTTGTTAGAGTCCTCATGTAGCCAGTTAAATGTCTGTATATGGTTTGGCCTGTACCTGTGAGGGTCAAATTGTTGAATATGTTGTCATAAATGCTGAACAGATAAAAAAAAGCTCATAAATCTGCCAAATGTTTTACGTATGGTGTATGTTGTACAAAGGTTAGGTTTATGGGTAGAATAAAGAAATTCTTATTATCTTAGTATGACATTCATTGTGTCTGAGAGGTTTTCAGTAAAATATTTTTTTGTAGGTTTGACCTACATTACAAGGACAAAAATGTGCACGAGATGCTACATTGTAATTCAAATGGCTTAATAAGCATACTGAACAATATTATAATGGTTTAGTGTATTAATGCAAAAGTACTATTAGAATACATTAGCATTAAATTTACTAAAAGGATAACATTAGTATAAAAACCATCAAGTCAATTGAAAGTCTTTGTAATGATCTTCTGTGTGTGTAGCTGTAGGCTGTGGAGATATAAAAAACACAACAATCCATCTTCGAATTTGACTCCCATTGGAAGCGCACAGCAATCCCATCTCCCCTCTCACCACGCTAACGGCATTATGATGAACTCTGTGAAAGATGATGCTAATTTTAGCCTTCTTATTGTTCACTTTCAGACGTTGCTGCATGCTTTACTCCTTTCAAATCATTTGCTCTTAATTGGGTTTGAATTTGCAGAGGGATGAGTTTTTCAAGATGATTGGCTGTCTGCATATTGAATTCTTCTCCATTTCTTCGTTAACAAACACATACACTCTCTCTATCTCCCAGTGCTAATTTCATCCGTTCACAAACACCCACAGACTCCTACATTCAGGAGCGCACAAATGTAGAGGATGATGGAGGAAGATGGACCTCTGTAGAAAAATGTGATTTACTTATAAATTGTAGCATTTTTAAAATGGCTTTGGCAACACATCTACATTTATGCATTTGGCTGATGCTTACAGTATATTGTACTGTACAGAAATGTATAGAGATCCT
The DNA here is from genome assembly GCA_019155185.1 of Beaufortia kweichowensis. Taxonomy (NCBI): domain Eukaryota; kingdom Metazoa; phylum Chordata; class Actinopteri; order Cypriniformes; family Gastromyzontidae; genus Beaufortia; species Beaufortia kweichowensis. Next base: position 8,432,070 of record CM032797.1, on the reverse strand, counting down.
GTATATACATGTGTTTCTTGGACTTCGAACCTATGACTATGGTGATGTTGGTACCATGCTCTACCAGGTATGATTATTTGGGGAAAGAAAGGTTGAACAATTGAACAATGTGTGTGTGTGTGATGAAATTTGGTTCCACTAGTGCCATGTGAGGACAGCTATGTAAATCTGTTGGAGCTGATAAGACAAAGAGCTCATGAATATTGAATGGGAATGTTCCCTTAACACTCTTTGCTTTTGTTAACACGTTTAGCACACACTTCTTTCTCTCTTTAATAATTATGTCATTCTGTGGGACATACTGTGAAATACAAATGTTATCATGAACTGTCATGTTTTTACCCCCCCCTTCCCAGCATCCCTCACTCTCTCTCGCTCTCACTCTCTCACTCATTTTCCTTGTCTAGTTCTGTCCCACCTGGATGAATTATTTGTTTGGGCTTGAGTTTTATGCCACAAACCAAGACAGCTTGTTAAACTGTTCAGCGCTGTTAAAATGTGTAACACGTAATTGAGGTACAAACGACTCCATTTCTCAGAAGCCTGAGGGTATTCTTTAGAGCCCTTTTCTGACGTGTTGCTCTGGGCTTTGTGAAGTGTGGTTTTATGTATTATGAATCAAATTTACCCTTTATTTCTTTCATGCTTTCAGGAAAGTGAGAGAGACACTTCCTTCTTTTCGCCAGTTCTTCAGTTCAGCGTTCAGCCTAACTCACATCAGTCTGGCTTCTATGAAGATGCCCCCCGACGTACTGCGGTGAGACTGAACTCCCTCTCATTTACAAAAGGCTTTTAATGCCACACTTAACTTAGCCAACTTTAACTCTGTATTGAGGAACATTTTGCCATATCATTTTTTAAGGGGTATTAGAAAGTTTTGTGTATATAATGCACACTTCTACCTGCTGTTTTGACTGTATTCTGGCACTTTTTTGCTTTGTGTTCATACTGTATAACTTCAATATGGTTGTTGCAATAGTTAAAAAGTACAAACTTAGGTGTCCTTTGTTTATATCCCAACGGGAAGCATTTTCCCCGCTGCCTGATTTATAAAAATAAATTGCTTTCGCTTTACTCTAAACCAGATCACCTATAATTAATTACTAACCCAGAGTAAAGTAAGCACAGTGTGAAACAAGATAACCCAGGATTACATTAACCCAGGTGTCAAATGCCCCTGGGGTAACAATTTCAAGTGTGACAAGCCCATTAGAAAAACGCTTCAGTGATTTATTTCTACTTTTGAGAGCTCTCCAGCGCTAACTGAGGTCAGATTCAAAACGCTCACGCAGATGCTATTTTGGGAAGCGAGAATATTTCGAAAGAAGCGTTTCAAACAGGGTCATACCTTCACAAAACACGCGCAAGCGTGCTGTCACGCCCAGCCGAACACCTGATTTTAGCTCGCTTCTGTCAACACCACTGGCCCACACAAGACGAGTCATACTAATCTCTAAGCTCTTAAGCCTTTAAGACCTGCGTAACGTTGTGTTGCTGCCCATATAGACCTTTTCTGATTTGATTTATTATAGAGATCAGCCATGAGAGCAGACAATGAAATAAAAGTCTTTTCAATGAGACATGTAATATTGTCAGTATCTTACGTCTGTTTACTGTCACTTCCACAGGGCTCTGTTTCTTGGGCTTTCATCCAATCCTCACATCACTGACCTGAGTCTGGACATCAGTGGCTGTGAGGTACCCCCCCTCCCCCTGATGTCTTAAAAATACCTCTCCTCTTTTCTATGGCTATGGCCACTGGTGCTTCTGAGATATTTTTGCTACAGAATTAGTCATGCAGAAAAGGTTTATAAACATTTCAGTTTCAAGTTCAGCATGCATTCATCTGTGTATGGTCTGCATTGCCTTATTTACATTTACTTATTTATTTACAGTATTGGAGACTTTAGATGGGGTCACAAATATTTTCAGCTATTTTCGATGTAATTGAATAAAAGCAATAGATTTTAAGTAAACAGTTTAACTATGTTGCCAGGACAAGGATATTTTTGAGCATCACATTACTATTAGAGCAGGTTGTCACCATATTTTATATTTTGTAATGTTGCACAATTTATTTCATACATTTTTTGCAGGACAAAATGGTGTGATTTTTCATACATTGCCACACCTTTTTTTGCTGTTTAATGGACTGTATTCTGTTGTTTTTATAACAGGTTGAACATTACTCTGTCTCTCTCGCTCTCTCTATTTAAGTTACAGTATGTATTTTATCAATAAGTGTGCTCTCTGGGAATCAAACCCATGACCTTGGCTATACAACAGTCACCTTGCTTTACCATTTGAGCTGTTGGAAAGGCATTAGCACTTGCACTTATAAATTATACATATTAGAGCCTTCGAGGGCTCTGTCTCTCTTTCTTTATCTCTCTCTGACCCTGTCTTCCCCTATCTCTTTTTCATTCTCTGTGTGTGTCTCTCTCTCACTCTTTTTGTCTGTCTTTCAGCTCAGGTCTGCTGGAGCAGGAATAATACAGGATCTGTTCCCCAGAGTCTCCTGCATCAGCACACTGGACATCTCAGACAACGGTGAGACATTCGACAGCTTATATCAGAGAAAGCTTTTGTCCGAGTCTCCTCTCTCTGACCTTCAACCTGTCTCGCTCTTTCTCTCTCTCGCTGCATTTTTCTTTATTCACCGCTGACTATACATTCCTCTGTTCGTTTCAGGGCTGGATGCTGATCTTCTCTCTGTCATTCCTGCTTTCTCCAGACACCCATCTCTCAAACATCTCCTGCTGGGCAAGAATTTTAACATCAAGGGCAGGTACTTGATCTTTGACCGTGAGAAAGGGTACCTATACACTTATTCATCTGGCAGATACATTTATCCAAATTGACTTACAAATGAACATTTTGTGGCAGGGCAAGTTTTGAATTAGATGCCTTGCTTTATGAAATATTTCTGATTTATAACTGAATAGCACTGTGCCGTCAAATATTAAAGAAAATTATCTTTGTAAGAATGTGATGAACTTTCAGTGAAGGCTAAACTGACAGGTGCACTGGTGGGCTTAAAAGCAAAAATGTGAAGCTTGTGATATAACATAAATTCTTGACACTTGAACATGAATTCTTTAGCAACAAAGGTGATTTGACCTGAGAAATTATCTGAATTATCCTTTGGAGTGAAACTGCTTCTCTGTTAAAGTGCTTTTATGTTTCTGGGAGCAGGCTGGTGATTTTACAGTTACCGCTGGCAAACACTTGCCAATTTGATTTACAGCGTATTAAAGGTACATAATAATCAATATGTGCATCTCCTAGGAATGTACCCTATGGCAGCACAAGCATCATGCTTATGTGAAGTGTTATAGTTTTTGTAAAAAAATTGATTTTGGTAGTTGCTCTCAACATTTATTATAACTCTTTATTTCTTTATTTATTATAACTACGCTTTGCACGTGTGTTGATGTTAACACAATATCTGTTTGATTTTTACAAACCAAGAGATGAAATAATTTGTAAGAGTTTACTACATGCCATAGATGTTGCTGATAGAACTCAAGTGGTATTAACCAGGAATGATGGGGATTGAACCTTAAGTTACTATCCTTAGGAATTAACCACTAAAGGAGCACAGTTTGGCAGTACAACTGATATCCACTGTGGTACAGGTGGATGAGGTAAACAGCTTAGAAAAGTCTGTGAAATAGTTTGCAATCACAAAGCGAATGGGAGCTCACAGTAGGCGGATCTCAGGGAAGCATGAGGCAGAGGAGGAGACTGGGGGCAGGTGTGTGAAGTGTCATTAATCTTTGAGATGATTGTATGTGTGTGTAACCCCTTCTGTTTCCTGTGTTTGCAGGGTTCTGGACGAGGTTCTGCACAAACTAGTGAATCTAGTGCAGGAGGAAGAGTGTGTAAGTGTTTTATGTTTTACAAACACAGACACACACACATGCACATAATGCTTTATTTATTTAGTGTATTTTTTATGCATTTTTTTTGTACTTTCAATGATCACTTTTCATTTTTATTTTTTTTTACAGTTTACTAACATCTTTATTAGCTAAATTAGCAACAACATACACCACAACTTGGTTAACTATAATAATAAACATAACATCTATAACAAACTTAACATAACTTTCTTGAAAATTCCAGATGACGAATAAGCAATGACAGATGATCGTAACATACAAAAAATTGTCAGAATTTCAATGCTTGTTGACGTCTGTCCATTTTATACCCACTTTTACAGCACTAGTGATTTATCCATCCATCTCTCTCGTTTTCTCTCCTTTTTAATCTTCCTCTCCTTCAGGGCACCCAGGCCCTTTCATTGCAGATATCACCAAATGCTTGATCAATTATTAAGTGCTGTTTTTACAGATCACAGACTTTGCACACACACACACTTTCCTGTTGCTTTTCTGTCTTGATAGGCACTGCAGAGCCTGTCTCTGGTGGACTCCCGGCTGCGTTCGCGGGGGACAGTGCTCGTGAACGCTCTCGGCAGCAACGCTTGTCTGAAGAAGGTGGATCTGAGCGGAAATGGACTGGAGGACACAGGAGCCAGAATGCTTAGTAAAGCCTTACAGATCAACACCACGCTGAGGTAAATGCTTCTGAGATGGTGTTGTATGGAAAAACAACATTATAAAGCAATCTATAGTTTCAGCCAAAGATGCTGTTGTTGGAAATAGCGTGATGTTTCTGTTTCAGAAGCGTGACGTGGGATCGAAATAACACATCTGCCACGGGTCTTCAAGATGTGGCTCGAGCCTTAGAACAGTATGAAACACATTTTGATATTCATGTCATGCATTCTCAGGGCATACACACCCATGTGACTCACTCGTACCCAAACTTTACCACACAATACTGAAGTGTGAACTTTCCAATTCATGTCTACATAAGTCTGTGTATGTGTGATTGCATAGTCTTTCATCACCTCCCTGACCTGCCTGTGATCCACAATTAGACTATTGTTCTGGAAGCACCTCTCCTCCCCAGAGATCTGAGCTTTTGCTATTTAATGTAGAAACATTTTTTAGCAGACCTGAACTTGAAGATTCATTCAGTGAACTGTAATCATCTTGAGAAAGTTGTTCCCAGTACAGAGTGCTTTGAAAATACTTGAAAGAAACATGAAAAGCCAGAATGAATACAAAACTGGCTTTAAAACAACTTGCTTTTGTGACACAAATAGACGTTTTTCACAAATTCTGGAAAGCTTTAATCCTTAGCTTTTTATTTTAAGGTTATTCTTAACAGTCTCTCTCTCTTCTCAGTAACTTCACTCTGCAGTATATGCCCATCCCACTGAGTGATGTCACACAGGCGTACCGTAGCGCCCCCGAGAGGACAGAACAGGCGTTAACCAAGGTGAGAATGCTGTATTTTTATTTTAAAGGGGTCACACATTTTTAAAAGCTGTAACTTGTTATACTTCATGCCTATACTATCTATGATTGAAACATAAAATTGTGGGACCGTATGTATCTTTATGTGTGTCAAATAATGTCAAACTGACCTTACCCACAAAATTGCAGCCGACAACTCATTACAAATTATTATTATAAGCTTACTTCTGTGAATTAACTAAGGTCAGGAGATTTTTATGTACTTGCTAAATAGCTACAGTAATTTTTGTTTATTTTTAACGAAAAAAGTTTGAAGTTCTGTTTTGTTGTTACTCAAGATTTCTTGCAAGTTTGCTGTGGGGTTCAATAATGTTAGTGTTATGTTGTTTGTTAGAAAGCAGTGTTGTTCCAATCCTGTATGCAGTAATTTTTGTCCAGAGAACACAAAAAAGTTTATAGTTGATCACAGACTGTCAAGCTCCACAATTGAATTCTTTTCATTCTAGCTCAGATGTCATCAGTATTTGGTGGTTGAAATGCTAATGTGAGGTCTTTCTTCTTCATGTTCTTTAAAGATCCATCCTTCTCCATTTTTGGGGTATTATTGCTTCTGGTTCATGCATAGACTGATTTTTTTCTGATGTCTCGACTCTGTGGAAAATATAAACAGATGGTTCAATATATTGGTAATAATTATATTCTGTGTGAATTTATATTTCAAGTTTTGACTGAAAATGTCACAATCATAATGCTGAAATTGCCCATTTGTACTTTACTGTGACTTTACTTGCAAAGTTGCTGAGGACTAAATAGGATATGAGTTGTGCAAGATTTGTAAACAAACCATTTTTTATAGTGTAGTTTCAATAAGTGGGCCGTGGTGGTTTGAGTTCTGGAAAATAACTGTGTGTTTTCATGGTACATAGACTTCATTTATTTCAAAAGAACAAGGAAAATATGCTTTTCCGTGATTTGACCCCTTTAAATCTCTATAATGCTGTGTGTCATGAGATTTACAGTCCCCCAGCGGTGAATGTTTATGCACATGCTTAAGGAGCCTGAGAAGAGTGAAAGTTTTACAAAGTCACTGTCGAGACAGGGACACGGCACTTAATACATTTATCTTGTGTTAATCAGCAGCATAATTACAACCCTTCCACATGACTGCACCCACATGACTGCATCTCTATCTCTCTTTCTGTCTGTATGTCTGTCTCTCTCAGATCCAGCGGGCTCTCTTAAGGAACAACCAAACCCAACGCTTCTCTCAGAAACAGGCTCTTCGGTTACATCAGGGTCTGGTCACCAGTACAGCAGAACAGGTTCAGAACATTTCCTAATCATTCTGTTTGCCCTTTTTGCTCTCTATAACTCCATCTCTGATTCAGGGACATCCAGCCAGATAAGAATATGATCATGTAGAGGATGATGTGGGTCCTTGGCTGACTGTAACTGGGTCAGAGTTTGGCTTGGTTCTATTTCAGTTCTGTTGGCTCAGTTTAATTAAGGATTAAATAGTGATTTTCATTTCTTTGCATTTCCTGAAATAGCAGAATTGAACACCCCGAAGTGTGAATTACAGAGTTCTGGCTTTTTAGCAGTCTTGATTTAAACATTTTTAATGCAGTATTTACTCAAGATAGTGGATTATCTATTGAAAAGGCAGTTGTTATGGATCTGCCAGGACAATTATAGACAGATGCTAAAAATCTCAAAATGGCCAAATATTGTCTGACTTATGATACTGTATCAGTCTGTCACTATTAGCTGCTGTTTGTCATTTCTGCACCATTAGCAGCAGCAAACACAAAGTAATTACTTCAATCATTTTTAACACTCCTCCCATCTTACATCAGTCAAACAAATAAACCCGCCCTAAATTCACACTATTGATCAGGGCAGAAGTTGACTTGTTTGATTACTTAAACAAACATTTTCACAGAGCCACAATGTGTAGACATTTTAGGGAAATCATCCCACAAATGCTTTACTTATACTCTAATTGCTCATTAAACTTGTACCAGAGAAAGTACTCACATCCGCTTCAAACTTTTGTGGTGAAGAAAGTAAATCTTTCTCATGCTAATATGAACTTAGACTAATCTTTGCTTTGTATTTGTGATCAACCCCTCTCCTCCTGCTTTCGCAGGTGATGGAGCGTCTGTGTGTGCGTGTGCAGCAGCAGGTGTGTGTGTTGAGAGGAACAGGTGAAGGAGAGGAACTACAAGCTGCCAGACAGGTCCTAAAGGAGGCCAGGAATTCACGAGCTGTGAGTGTGTTTGTCACCGTTTTTCACATTTGGAATAATAAAGTTATTATGCAAACCATGCAAACCACCCTTTTTATGTACTATATGCTAGAGACTGGCTGGTTGCTTTTCCTTTAAATCATCAATTTCAGATCAGTGAAAAAAAACAATTTCAAGCATTTAAGCACAAATCTTTCGATCAAACATTTAGTTAAGCGTGTCTAGAAATTTGACTTGTTGTGTAGATGTGTAAGTATCTGTCAGTGTAACTTTAACAGATGACAGAAGAATCATTTTTTCTGAACTGTGTGTGAATTATGGATTTTCTGTACTGTCATCTAGCTATATCCATCTCTATGTGAACTGGCCCATGTGCTGTCAGTAGATGGACCTGTGAGACAAAAATTGGACTCTCTTGCTGGAGAACTAGCCAAGGCTGCTGATAAAGAACTGCAGGTGATATTTTTCTCTCTCTCATCACTTAGCCTGATTTATTTCTGTGGGACATATTTGGCCAATAGTTCGGGTTGGTTGGTGATTGATGGTGGATTTGTGCAGGTAATTGTGGACTCCATGGTGTCTCTGTGCCGTGAGTTGTGTCCGCTCTCGTGTGCTGCCGCCGAGTGTCTCTCTCCCCCTTTATCCTCCATCTCCGAGCGGGTGTCCATCCCTCGATCGTCCATCCGCACCGCACTGATGGAGAGAGCGGCTCAGGACATTAACAGAGCTCTGGAGTAAGACAGAAGGACTTGCAGTGGTTACAGATGGATTCATTAGCAGTTTGTTATAATCATAATTATAATAATACTTCATGATCTGATTTGGCAGAAATTTGTGCCAGATTGTTCATAATCACCATCACCAAGCACAACTAGAATACGTATAACAGTATCTAACACACAGGGTATAAAACAGGCACCAAATATTATGAGAATATACAGGAACACCTAATGGACTGAGGATGAATAAAGGAACGTCTTCCTGATGGTATTCACACAAAAATATCTCTAGTACTCAGTACAAGCTTTGAACACATTAATGAGTCTATTTGGTTTGATTTATGCTGTACCAAGATATTATTGTACCCTACTGTTACCCTATAAAGCATTGTATACTACACGATTAAATAACTACACGATAGGAATAATAATACGTTTGTCTTCTGGCAAAGAAGATTCAGAGAAACATGTATTGTTTGTTCAGCATAGTTAAAATGATTTTATCGGATAAAATAGGGTCCATATAGACACACAAATACTTCTAAATTGTAAATAAAAGGACAGTTCGCACCATTAAAGCTTTAGATATTATGCCAAGTATGAGAACAATAGAAGAGAAATGATAGAAACAGCAACTTGTACCAAAATCCCTTTTTGGTGGCCATGCTTGTAATTTTCCCCTGGCAACAACAAATGTCTGAGAAGCTTACTTTTCCATTTAATTTCTTTTCTCTTTGTCTTTAGGGAAGTAAAGCTGTCTGTGGTGTCCTATCTCACCAACTCTATAGTGGACCAGATCTTACAGGAACTCTACGCCACGCACAAAACCCTGGTATGATGAACTAGAAACTGCATTAATAATTTAAAATAAAAAGCACAGTAATGTTCTACTAATTGTTCTATTAAAATCTAACTGGAGTACAAAACCTTGACAATAGTCTAAATATTAACATTTTAAGTAACTGGAGACAGAATCCAGAATTTCCATAATTGTCTGGGAAAAAACAGATAAGCAGATAAAAACAGCCCAGTATGAACATTTTACACCTCAGAGTGATGTCAGAATGACATAATGAGAAAATGGCTTTTTGTAACGCAAACTTTGCTACCAACTCATTCGTTCTTAGCACATGTACATATATTGCTGTTCTTCATGCATGTGCTGCCCGTCACAGCTCCGGCAGGTTTCTCAGATGCGACGGCTGGAAGACGGTGGAACGGCCAGACGTGGACACAGACACGTAGACATACTAGACGTGGTGGAGGATGACTTTGGCATCAGCATAGTGAGTGTGTTAGCTTGAATCACCGCAGAGCTGTACTCACAACAGAGCTGACTCATCACTATGTTTGCTGGTATTAACAGTATCTGTCATCTCGCGTAACTCGGCGGCTTCATCATCCGCTCTGTTTGTGATGTTCTCACTGACTTCTGTCGTTCTGCTCGCAGGACACCATCGCCATTAAGAAGCGCAGCTCCAGGACCAGACGTATCCGTCCAGTATCCAACAGACTCAGTGAGTCACACACAGACCTCCTGTAGGACAAATCCAGGACTGTTAATGCTCATTCAGTGCTTTTAAACATGTATTTATAATTGTGCGCTTCATTTATTCAATTCCTCAGCACAGCTTAAACGCATTCATTCTTTATATCCTAGGTTTTAACAAGTTTCTTAAAAAATTTTTGCACCTATCTACTTATATTTACTCCTTTAATAACAATTCTCCCTTTTTATTTTCCTCTAGGTTTAGGTGACGACCCTAACTCCTCGCCTTTAGTCTCCACTCCTCAGACGTCCGCTCCCATCTCACGTTCGGCATCATGGGAAGGTCTGTCCACACTGCCTACCCAGGGCTCACCTCTGCGTCACGTGACCCACGTCAGACCCCGCCCACCAAGGACACACAGGGCTGCACATGCTCCCTTTGAGACAGTGGGTGCTTTTTTATTTCTACAGTTGGGCATCCTTTTTTGTTTCATCTTCCCATATGCTTTCCTTGCATCTTTGCTCCTCCCTCTTAGGACACAAGTGTGAGATGTAGTTATGGAGGGATCAAAGCAAGACGTTCTTGCTCATTTAAGCACCACTTTAAATGTTTATTCCTGATGGCTTGTTGTTGTATTACCTCACTGCACTTTTGGGATTTGCCATGACGGTGTTGATGCTTGATTAATCATGACATTATTAATAAATCTTAATAAAGCATGATGCATTATTTAGTAATGGGACATTTTTAGCTTATTTAAACAGCAAAGGTAAAACTTGAGATTAAATCATTGTACCAGACATGAAGCAGGAGGTGAACTTTTTAAAAATAAGACAGGATTCATCTATGTTTTCTTTCTGCTATTGTACTGTAGCTCCTTTGAAAGCTTATCTCTTTAGTCTTCGCCTTCACACAGAGCATTTAGAAAATTGATATGTCATTAATAATGGCGGACTCTGATCGATTTGTGGGTCACGGGCTGGAGGATGAAGGAAATGAGGAACCATCAATTAGAGAGTCAAGACGCATCCAGCAAAAACCTTGTGACCTCATAATGACTATAATGTTATTCTTGAAAAATGGGCTGAAATAAAATAAAAATCTAATAATTAGACTTTATTCAAGCAGCTGGTGAGAAGCTGGTCGTTTTAATCATGTTTACTTGTCAACTCTAATACGTATCCTTGTTCCACAACAAATGTGCAGAATTGTGTCAGAACACAGGCCCAGATGTTTCCTACAGAGACTTCAGAAAGACAAAATCAAACATCAAAGACTCTCTCCTCGTAAATCACTTCTAAGTGCCTGTAAGCTGTGCCTTTGTTTCTCTTATGGTTGTTGATCAAACTAATGGATTGACATAATAGACAGAAACAAAACCCAGATGATGGTATAAAGGATCTTGAAAGCATCTTCCACTAATGTAAATTTAGAGAGATGATCTACTCCAAAGCCCTAGTCCTCAAAATGAAACATAATCATCATCTATTTTTTGTCGTCTTATAGCACTGCTCCGAGAATGGAGGAGTATCTCTGTTGGACGATGGACTGCCAGATTTCTACACCAAGAGAGTTTTAGCAGACAGGTTCTGTGAATACTAATTACTTGTGTATAATAATGAACTCTAACAATGAAGGTTATGTCACAATTGCCATCTTTTAATAGTTGAAAGGATGTGGGCGTACTGTACTTGGTACTGTATTATCTTCTCTCTGACACGTTGACTTTCTGTTCTGCAGTCAGCTGTCCTCCCACCATCATGCTCAGGCTCTGAGGAGAAAAAAGAGACGCAGCGTGCTGTCCATCTTTTCAGGATTCAGGAAGAACCGAAACTCTACAATATCCTATCAGGAGCCAGACCCTGCAGGAAGGGGCGGGGCCTGCGGGGATGAATGTCGCACCAAGTACGTCATTTGTATTTACTATATCTTATTTTATTAAATGTTGTGTTATCTTTCATTTACTGTACCAGCCATGTGTGCATACCTGCTTGTATTCACTGCAAAAGAAACATTTCAGTGTCATTCCCTATTAAGTATACAAAAATTACTCCTGATGGGTTTGTAAGCGTGCACTGTGTTGAGTCTAAATGTTTTTTAATACATTATTATTAAAAAACGAACAGCTTAGTCACCCTACAACAAAGTTATACAATAAGAAACCAAAATTAAATGAATTCTGTATAAAAATTAAGTCTGTATGGGAATATGCACAGCTGGCGTAATGTAGGCCTACATAAAAAGTTTTTGTTGTGTTTCAGTTAGATTTACATGAGAGTCTTGCTGTGAGTCTGCATCTTTAGAAAACATTTGCACCTGCACAGTCTATGTTGGGTGGAAAGCCTGTATGTTGACTTGCGTATGTTTAATGCTAATTAATAACTGTGGGATTCATTAAACATTAAAATGAGAGTAAGAACATAATGTAAGAACGCACCTGTTTCTTACAGTCAGAAGTAATCAGTACAGTATTTGATTATATATGCAGTCTTATTTATACATTGCATTATTTATGCATCTTATATTATGAGTTCAAGTTTCTCTTTGGTAAATATGCTAGCACTGTTTATTTTACACAGTAAAATATAGGAACTGACAATTGTGCCTAACATCTTATTTTGTGGTTTAAGTAAATCGCATGGTTTTGGAACCGAATGTTGAATGTCTCTTTTATAAGCTTAAAAATGTATATTTTTCTCTTTTTTCCTTTCAATCTTTCAGTGTTGCTACAGAGAATGTGTACTCCTTGATTCAACACTCTAAGGATCGTGGGAGATTCGATCCTGAGGGCACCAATGGGAGGCTGGTGGGGCAGGGTGTCCAGAGGACCCCTCAGATGTCAGGACGGGGCATTCAGGGCATACCCCTGCCTGGAATGATAGGAATGAGCCCTTCCTGCTTCTCACAGAGACAGGTACACTACAACACATTACATCATCCTCCAGTCATCTAAAGCAGATCTGTACCATACTGCTTCATAGCTAAATAAAGCAAACTAAATATAAAGTAAACTATATAAAAGCATTTAACATTTAAATCTCTTCCCTGCAGTCACCTGATTACAGTGAGGTGTTTGGCTCGTCTGAAGAGATCGGATTCCCAGAACATGAAATGGACCGACATTCAGATATTGTGGCTAAAGTGCACACACCATCTACAGACAGACAGACAGAATCAGGGCGACAGGCATCACAATCTGACAGCCAGAAAAAATCAGAGAGCATATCCGACCCTCAGCTGGAAACCAGAAAGAGACTCGAGCCGCCGCCTCAGAGCTCCAAACCCAGCCTGGCTAAAACACGACAGCGACATCTGGAGGAAAGCTCAGGTACTGTTTTCACAGTGCTTTAACATGATTTTTTTTAGTGGCTGTCAATACATCTTTAAAGGACACTGTATTAAATAGTATTTAATATACACCATTTTAGAAATGTGATGTAGTGGTGATACACAAATTGCAATAAACTCAAACAATTAAGTAAATCAAACAATTGGCCTGCTTTGATAAATATGAATGGATGATAGATAGGGGATGGTTTTTCTAAGAAAATAATTGTAGTGAAACTAAGAACGGTTTTCTTTAAAACTCTATTCTGTTTCAAGGAATAGTTATTTATGGCTCAATGGAAATACATACAATTAAAGGTTATTAACTATATGTATTTCCTAGCATTACCTGGTGCAGCAAAATTAACAACAGTGATCTCTAGAGCACTCGTCATCGTTCAAACGATCGTATGCTAACTTTTAATGAACATGTTATTCTTCTGGCATTGATGAGTAACGATCCGTGCCCAATACTACAGAACCGGTTACAGTATTGCATAGTTTAAGGGATGCGTCATGAGCATTAAACAGAAACAACTGGGATTTGTATATACAAATTGGACAGTTTATTCTTGCTCATCTTAGAGAAAGTCTCTTCTGTGTGTTGGAATGTTCTTCCCTAGTTCTCTCTTAAAATCTCCAGGGGTCTGGAGAATCTCAAGGGGTTGAGCCACAGAGGTGCCATAACTGTCCTGCTAAGTTAACTAACAACCAGCAGGTTGTTATCGCTTAACCCAGACATTCTGGAGCCAAAGGGGTTCTGTTAGAGACAGCCCCCCCCCGGATGGCAGTAATTTCGTGATCCCCGTAGAGAAATCCAACATTTGGGCCCTGTCAAGTCTCTACATAATATAGTTATTTTATTTAATTTTATCTTTGTGCCCAATAATGAGGAATATGAACTGTTATGTATGTGACAATTCTAAAAACAGCACTTTACCTGACTATGAAAAATTATGCTTTAACAATGAAAGATAAAGATGAAAAAGTGTCATGGTAAGATTGACATTTGCATGGAATTGCCCAGATAGGTAGATAGATAGATATATTATTATAGTATATTATTATAGTTTATGATAGATTATAGTTACTCATTGTGCATTATTCACTGTCCCTAGATAAATCCACTGAAGATTCTGGAGAACTGAGAGAAAGAGAAGAGGACAATGAGGGGAGAAGATGTGTAGATCAGAAGGACCAAAAACCAGATGGACAAAGTCCACCCTTCCCTGAAAAGGTGTGTATATTAGCATGATTTTACATAAATGCTTCATGTAGCTGGAATAGAAAAGCATGATGCTAGCAATGCCAAAATCATAGGTTTATTTCCAATTAATGCACAGACTGACTTTTGTATACCTTGTATGCGATGTAAGGTGCTTTGGATGAAAGCGTTTGCCCAAAGCAAAAATATAAATAAATGAGTATGAGCGTGTGCGATTGTTAAGTGGGTGTGTGCCCTTTTTCTCATAGCAGAGATGTGTCATCAAAACAGCTTTTGATTATATCATTCCTTCCAGCCATGTTATTATTCACCTCTATCGTCTCCCATTGGCTCTCCACCACATGACGAGGCCAATGAGAACAAGGCACCGCCCATTTCTGCTAAGCCTGTGTTTCATTCTGCTTCTGTAGATTCTGCTGTACTTCAAGGTAATTTGAGGTGATGTTTCAATCTAGTACTGGTGTTAAAAGTTAAAGCTTTTATGAAGATTAAATGTTGCATTTTAGATACCACATCATTTAATAGAGATTAGAGTTCATTTATCATAAATGATGTAGAGAATGTATCATCTTTGTTGCCATGGTGATGATGATGGGGTTATCAGGTGAGGAAGTCAAGAGCAGCCCAGGGGGTCCCACGAAGCCACACCGAAACAGAAAAGCAAACTCATGCGACACAGGTACACATTTGTAATAAGACAATTTTAAGCATGTCGTGAGGGTCCGTGTGCATTCACTGTCTATTGCTCTGGCATGCTTTCATCTACAGTATGTACAGTACGGTATGTACAGTACAATGTACTGTACAGTGTGTTCCTCACGTAGTGCCTCTCCCTGTGTGTTTGCCCCTGAATTCTCCTGTAGGTATGGAACAGGATATCCGCTCTGATCTGGAAAGATCTTCAGATCGCAAACCCCCCGTGAAAAAACCCAGACTCCCTCCAAAGCGAAATAAATCTTTGGATTTCCCTGGTACTGTGTGAATGGATGTTTCTTTTGGGCTTTTCACACTTAAAATTCTGGGGTTGTTTGATTTTGAGATGTAAATATTTAACAACGCGACTGGACAATATAGCAAATCTGTTTTTATTTTTCTGTTTTAAACTTAATTTTTTTCTGTTCTTTCCATAAAAACAAAATCTTAGCTACATACAGTGTGTTTGGTTAACTGCAACCAGTTTTACAGCACTTACACAATTTTGGCCTTTTGTTTTTTGATTGCTTCTATTGTTTGCCTCACTTGTACATCGCTTTGGATATTTAAAACGTCTGCTAAACGATTAAATATAAATGTCAGTGAATACCGATCAAGTCATAAATGTGAGCATCCCAACCCATGGTTAAGTGAAGTGTGAGTCTTGGTCTTTTGGAAGATTTTAGAAGTCGAACAATGTTATTGCATGGCCTGACTGGAAACAGCTTCAGTAATTAGGGATGTTTTTCCTTTCTTACATGTGAATGAATTACCTCGCTGATTGTGTGTGTACACCTGTCTGCGTGAGTAAGTGAGTGTGTGTTCTCAGGCAGATGGCTCTCTAAACTGACCTTTAACAAAGCCAGATCATTAAACAGGTAAGGCAGGAAGCCATCATTCACTGCTTTCTCTCTCTACAGGTCATCAGAGTTCAGAGCCAAGCAATGCTGAAGCATCTTGACAAGCATTTACGCCAAAGCTCGGTGAAGACAGAGAGTCATTGCGATGCTGAGAGGCGAGAGAGGACAAACAATGTGATCTACAGTATGGATGAACCTGCACTTCAATGAAAACTTATAGACTCTTGCTTTCAGCTGTCAATCAATTTCATATTATCATTTCACATTCACACACACAAACATATTCAACATATTCTTGCTTACTCAAGTGACCTGTTTTGCTTTCCCGCTATATTATACCATTGTTAACATTCTGCACTTAAGTGTCATTCCTTTTTTTTCTTATTTCACTCTCTCTCTGCAGAATGTCTGCTGACAATCTTTGACATTAAAGAACTTTTGCTATTTATCTAAAACTATAGAATGATATTTTGTAAAGTATAATATATAAACAAAACAAATATTTGCACTAATCAGCATTTGAATTCTCATTCCGTACGGTGGAAGTCATTTCCTCTCATGAAGTTTCGTAGTGTACGACTAACCTATTCTTAACGTTTTCATCGACACTGTATCACAAGCGGTATTCCTGTTGTCTTAATCAGCATTGTTTATGCAACTGGATAAATGTTTTAAGAGTTTGCTGGCCCTAAATGAGCTTTATTTTCTACTAAATGTGATTGAATGAATAAAAACAGAATATTACATGCGATGATGTTTTCTTAGACAGCTGTCTGACATCACAGGTCTTATGGTGCATTGACTTACAAAAAAGCAAGTTGGATGGTAAGGTCACAGTTCTTGGATATAGGTGATACATATGTACTATGGTAAGACTGTTTTTTATAAAATGCCATGAAATCAGTGCCATGGTATTTACATTACATGGTTAGATTAAGATGACATTTTTACTAATGGGTTAGCAGAAAGCAGTTGTGTCTACTATTACCATTTATTGACACAAGGGGGCAGTAGAGGCCCAAAGCCAAACTTCTTGACATGGATCAGCAATTTCCAAACAGAGATTAAGGAATTTATTGTGTGTGACTGGTGTTTAAATGTCTGTGAGAAGCAGTCTCCACAGACAGAGAAGCAGAGAATATCATTTCATTAAGCTATTTATTCCACTAAATTACTCCATTTAAAATGATAGATAAAGCAAAATTCTCAATCCATCCAGAAGACAATTATATTGCATAGCTCAGGAGTAATGGTGGTGTTTTTTCTATCTGTTTCATTGTCAACTTTTAAATGTCTTTTTTTAGAAGAAACATATGTGGCAATTCAAAGACAGCTGATAAAATGCAGAATAATTATACGGTTATATTATTACTCTGTTAATTTAATGAGAAATGCTTGTGTACATATTTGTAAGTATGACTAAATTGATTAATGTAATGGTTTTTAATTGCATTATTTAATGGCTTCATGACAAAAATAAGTACAGTTTGTGACAATGAAACACAGTTTGCTTTAATGTAGATTGTCTGTCTGTTATATAGGCACTGCATGAAAATGGATGAATACTACTGTATGTACTACACAAACCAATTTTGTGAGAAATTGTACATTTGAAGCAAAAACACTGCAGTAACAAGCAGGTATGATCCATCACACAGATATATACACACCTGTTTACATTGCTGAAACATTACCACATTTTAAAGCAATTTGTCATATGTATAAAACGTGAGTGCAACGTTCATAATCCATTAGATTAATGTTAGCGTAAACACAAATGCTCAAATAATTATGTAAAATCACAGGGAATCTGAGTAGATGGTAGGAATATCCATTAATCATTTCATTAATGCTGTCTCCAGCACACGCACACACACCCACACTTACAGGCCTGGTGGGGGAGGCTGTAAATGAAGTGACATGACTTTAAAGGCCGATGCATAAACAATGAGATTCACTGGGAAACGAGAGACTATGTGCAGAATAATATACACATTTATTATCTGCTAATCACATTCATTACAGCAGGATTACACGACAACACGTGCTCTCTACCTGTAAAAATGATCATAGTGCCATGACATGAATGTAATGGTACATATCTAGCATGTTATTGGTATGATACATGCAAACCAAGCTATCTGCTAAGTGAACAATACTGATAGTTACCCGCAATGACAAAGATCTTCCCACCTTGTAACGAATCACATTGTAGCTTTCACTGATTCTCACAGATTGTCACACCGAAGAGATTCAAGTGGAACAGTGAAAATAGTGACTAACTTAATACAGATGGCATCAGTCAGCAGAAACTAGTAAACATCGGAAGACTTCTTCAGCTTTTACAAGCTGGTTTGAGTGTATGAGACAAGAAAGAAGTAACCAACTAATCACATATTTTCACACTTCCACTTCATAATTACGAGTCTATCAGAGTGTCTGTGGTGAAGTGTGTTCATCATCTTGTTTTTTGTGTATGTGTGGTGTTTTTGGTGTAAGAAGCAGGCCGTGGAACATCATTAAGTATTTCTAAATGTAAATTAGTTCCCTGTTTAACTTTCTCGGCCCTTCAACGCTGCCTCATAATTGGTTTCTATCCTTTGAATGTCTCCTTAACAAGACATGAATGTTGCTGTGCGCTAATAAGCGAAGATTAGGCGAGATTGGAGCTTTCAGGAGTGTGGATGTGAATATGAGTGAGGTGTGTGTGAAAAGGGGTTGGACTGTCTTTGTTAAGGGGATGATTGAGCATCTAAGAAGATGAGCAGAAGTTTGCCAACAGACTGCCAGACTGATGCCTGATCAAGTAACTCTTCTCTCCTATCTATCTATCTATCTATCTATCTATCTAATCAATCTATCTAATCTATCTATCTATCTATCTATCTATCTATCTATACAAAGTATACTATTTTTAAAATTGCAATTATATAATTATAGTTATATTATAAAATTAGCATAGAGGAGAACTTTGTTGTTCTGCCATTTTTGTTCTGCACAGTACAGATCATTCCATTTTAATGGCTGTATGGATGTTCTGTTAGCGAGGTTGAATTGTAGACTTTAAATAGTGCTTGGAACATGTTTCTGTCACAGCCTCAGTGAGTAATTGGTCAGTGTTGTAATTGCAAATGCAAGTGCTTGGATGTATATCACATATTTAATAGGTTTAGTTTGCTTGTTTCTGTGGTTTATTAGACTGGTTATCATGCTATCTTTATTGCATCTTGCGCTGTGGGACAGAATTCATTTGTTTCATGTTTTTAAGACATTGGTCCATTATTGCAAACTTTTGTTAGCTTTTTTCATTGGTTTTCATTTCCCAAGTCTGCTGACTTTCTGAGTTTATTCTTCTGTAATTATTACTTCTATAATCAAGTATGGGTTTAATGGACTATCGCACTATTCGTTTATTTCATTTTTTTCTTCTTTTTTCTCAGACGCTGGCAATTTCATATACAGTCCAACATGCCTGCCATTGTGAATCTGCTCTTCAACACGGTCTCCACCAACACCACCATCTCCTTCTCCCTGGTGCTGCCTCTGGTCAGCATCCTCTCTCTGTTGGTGGGTGTCGGAGGTCACCTGCTCATGTGGTTGGTTTTAATGCGTAACCCACGGCGCCGTTCCAAACCCAGCTCGGTCCTGCTGTTAAATTTGAGTTTTGCAGATCTGTGTGCTTTACTTACTCTGCCCTGTGTGCTTCTGAGTGCCAGCTCTCAGAACTGGCAGCTGGGAGGAGGTGTTTGTGTGCTGTTGAGTTTCATGACTTCTCTGACCGCTGGTGTGGACATCTTCAGCCTGGCAGCCCTCTCTGTGTTGCGTTATCGGATAGTGGCTCCGTCGACACGTCCACCTGCAACCCCTGCGCAAGTGTGAGTATCTGAAAAAGAGTTTAAAAAGCTAAATATTTTAGAATTCTATATAATTGTGTTTCTGTAGCTCAGTTGGTAGATCATTGTGTTAGCAGCACAGGTTGTGGGATCCGATTCTCAGCGGAAACACATACTGTTTAAATGTACAGTATATCTTGAATGTACTGTAGATCGCTTTGGATAAATGTGACCCTGTCTGTAAAAGCAAAATCTCAAAATCAAACACGCAGATGCAGGTTAGGAATACAAAAAAATACTGTGTTCATACCACGCAACAATGCTGCCATTAGTATTTCACTTTGATATATACTATGGTACAGTACTTAATAATTACCATAATCATAATTTTAATTATTAATATAACTTACAATAAAGTACTGTAGCATTGGATATGGTACCAATACCTTGTTTTTTGAGATCAATGGTAACATATGATGAAAATCTGATTCTTAATTTGCCAGAAATACCTTAAATACCACAGTACATAAATCTGATAATCACACATATTCAAATCAAGGCACATGGTATTATTATCACCGCACAAAGCAATCGAAAAAGGCACAAAATATGTCTGAATCCCTGTCTCAAGGTGATTGTTTATCTCTATCATCTTTGTCTCTCCCTTGGCACACAGAGCTGGCACAGTTGCTGTTATTTGGCTGGTTTCCATTGCCATGGCCCTACCTAAGGTCACCTACATCCAGTTTGACAGTGGCTGCACGTGGTCGGTGGGGCGTGGTCACTGGCTGGGGTTCCTTGTTCCCGCCTTTCTGGTTTACTATGTTGCTCCTCTACTTTGCATCGCCGTGCACTGCGGTCTCATCATCACACACCTGTACCGCTGCCGGAGCACGCTGGCAGCAGACCACCGCAATAAAAAAGCCACCGCCCTTCTCATCGGCTCCACCTTGGTGTTTGCCATTAGCTGGCTGCCGTACTACATACTGGAGTTTGTGAATGTTCTGTCGCCATCCCTGCACTCCGTAAGCTCACCCGTCAACTGGGCCGTAAGCCCCGCCCCTAGCTCCTCCTCCCCATCGGCGTCAAGTACGGAGGTGTCTCTGCTGTGGGAGGTGACTTCGCTGTCTGCCATTCTTTTGATCTGTCTGGCACCTTGCTGGAACCCACCGCTGTACTTCCTGCTATCTAAGCCAGCCCTGAGGCAACTGAGAGCGCTTTTACCCATAATGCACAAACGCTGGAGAGCTGCTACCCTCTTACAGCACATAGTGCCAAAACACGCTCCCACACAACCCCACTCACAGCCTGGGTCTCAACACGCTGCGCAGATGCTACCAGTAACACAAGCGCAATGAGAATCTCATCCATACACATCCGCACGCTCGGGTACAATCTTGATTTGCATGGTAAGAAACGGTGGACAGCAAACACACCCACACACACACACCCCACATGCAGCGACAGGTGTTTTCTGTACGATCATCCTCATTTTTCTCATGGTGGCTGAGATTGTGAGTTGCTTAGTAACACTACAGAGAGGATAGAAAAATAAGACCATGGACCTCTGCATCACATTTACAACGTTCCACCACGCCAGCTGCTCTCTCTCCATCTTTTTTTGCTGTCTCTCCAAATCACTCACTATCTACTCTCTCCATCTCTCTCTATCACTCAAAAAATGTTTCTTGCTCTCGTACAACAGCAGATTTTCATCACCAACTCAGCCACACTTACACACATTAGCATGTTCTTGACAGCATATGTATTCATTTTAATAATTCGCTTGTAATCGTGTGCCGTGTTTCTGATCGGGAATGTAGTGAGTAATCATTTAGAGTTGTGTGGGCTGGCAATGGCTAATACTGTAAATCGGATATATCTGTATAACGACTAAATGTTTGATTCTCACTCGCTATCATGGGTGTCTGTATGTTCTGTTATTAGCTTTCTGGCGGCTTTATGTGAAATGCAAAACACTGTGATTTGTAATGAAAAAGTCTATAACGATTTCCCATTAATGACAGAATTGTGCGGTCGAGCGGCTGAGAACTCCGACAAGCATCTCTCAGAACTGTGTCACCTGCTGATGAGTCATCGCTCTTCACAGGAGCTTTCATTCTCTGCTAATATTGTAGCCAGTGTAATAAAATGTGGATCTGAATTGATCCCACACACTTTCTCTGCTGTTTCTATTCCCTGCTTCCCCGCTGTATCCTCTCCTCCAAATCAGTTCATTTCTTTTTCTTGACCTGAACTGGGTGGAGGGATAAAACGGAGAAAGATCCAGATGGTTTTTTTTTTCACTTAATATCAGTCTCTAAGCCGGTGAATGCCACAAGAGTCGCCTTTGTTTTCTTCGTCAATTTATCTCTTCAGCACAACAAATCTCTGACCTTTTTCATTTATGTGTCTTCCTCAAATGCATTACAAAGTGGCATTCATTGCAAGCTAGTAATTTTCAGTATTGTGAATGCACAGATGGGATTTTGAGGCAGGCATTTCATCAAATAACACAAGACTACATATCACCTCTGGGACAAAATCAGAGAAAAGATCAAGAGATTGATGAATGTGAAAGTATTTTGCTTGTGCCTGCTTTTTAAAATATCAAAACCATAATCATGAACTATGATTGTGCTACTGTATCTCAGGTGGGAAGAAACTATACATTCTCATTTTAGAGCATATTAAATTAGACGAAAAACTGCAAAATGAGTCACCAATATTTTTGGTACGATTTGTCAGAAGGGGAAATTTAAATGCATTAAAATTTAAATGCATATACAGTATAAATATAGGTGCTACATAGTATCTACAGTAGTTGGCCTCAAAACATTACATTTGATTTAATGGTCTTAAATCTGACTAGAAAATTGTTTGGTTGTAATCCCTCCTATATAAAAAACACCAGGCAGAAAAGTGACAATTTAAATCGCTAATCTGATGCAAAGGGTATTCAGACCTCTGTGAAACAACAATAGTTCAAAAAGGTCGCTGTTAAAGTGCAGGCAGGCTGATGAGAATAACACTGAAATGGCATTGAGCTGTCCCACAATTACATTGACAGCATCACCCATTCAACGCGCTCACAAGACGTACCCGTTATCCACTGTAATTATGACAGTCATATTTTGGGGAGGATTTCTAAATAATTAGAGTTGTCATCGCTCCCATCACCGCTTTCAGCCTCACACGGTGCCGGTGGAGTCTGATGAGACGCAATTAACACTGCAGAATACCATGTTCATCTCGGAAGTGAGCTCAGCGTGCTCTGCTGAGACCTTTTTGTCATCATGTGATGCCCCAGACCACCACGGACCACTGAGAAAGTCGTGACCAGATGAAGACTCTGCTGTCGAGCTGCACTGAGCTGGAAATGTGATGTGTGATCTGTTACATGTGTTTGAAAGAGATATAAATGGTCCTTTGCTCACAGAGAAGGTTATAGTTAGCATATTGGCACCATGATTATTGGAAAATACATATGAATATAGCAATTCAAATTCTGGTGGTTTTCAATACAAATACCATTACGGATGAACCATTAGCTACAAATTTAGAACCATTACAAAAATTATTCTATGTAGTGTGTTTTAGGCCTCATTCCAGTAGGATTAAATGGCTCTGTTGGTTTCCATCCACCAAAACCCCACAGAAATCCTTTTTAAACATTAACCCCTTCAGAATATTTGTAATTGTTTCTGTTGTTTTTTCAGCAAGGTATAGCAGTGTATGATGAAAAATAAATAAAAGGGCAAGTAAACCAGTTTTGTTACCAGTATATACATTTAACATTTTTTAGATTAGTGGTCAACTGTAATAGGGTTGGTTTCATTTGGTTTCATTAATGAATGAGTGAGCTTTTTGGTTAGAGAAGCTTTCAGTGCACACTAAGACTAATAATAAATATAATTTTTTGAATAAACAAGACACAACTATCAGTTTACAGAATAAACAAAATATGTTTACACTCCCTTACAGAAAAGCCACATACATTTCAAATGCAAAACATGGTTTTGTAAAATCCCATCTGAAACCTGTTGTTCAGATCTGGACATATGTGATCACACGTGAAAGTCCATATGGCTTTTATGTAAGAAAATTGTGATGTATACCATACAGAAAACAAATCTTTAATCTTTGGGGAAAAAGTATGACGAAAAAGCAGTAATAACATCAGTGATTTTAAACTGAGGTCATGGAGACTAATGACAATGAATGAGCCCACGAGACGTTTCTCACTCCAGCTATGACATACATGATAACTAATGGCTGCAATAAAAGTGAACGAGCACTTAATTCAAAAGCGTTTGAAAACTTCAGGGTTGCTGGAGAAAAATGGTCAGCCTTTATGAGTCTTGCGAGTCATTAGCGGCTGAAGCAAAGCGCTCATCAAGGACGAAACTTTAAACGCGTGAATAGAGAGAGAAAGCATTCAGGTAATAACAGAAATGAAGGGGCGGGACTGCAGTGTGCGGGGGCGGGGCCACGCGCTTCCCCATGAAACGCCACTATAACGACTTAAAGAGACGCACAGGTGTACGCTAATACACGAGTCACGCGTCGCAGCCGTACACAAAGGAAGCATTTAATGTTTACTGTTAAGTCAGCGTGAGGAAAGGGAGGATTTTGCACCTTTACAGTCATAGTCACAACGGGAGCGCTTGTTTTTTTACACTACAGACATGTGATGGCATATGAGTGGAGTGTAATGTAACAAACCCCACCGACGCCTGTGCCGCGCTTTTGACGCTCTGTGAGATGACACGGACGGCGGAGCGTGTCGCTGATATCAGATGAACTGAAGAACGATGTCGGACCAGGTAAGACCATTTAAATGTGTGTGTGTTTGTTTTAGGGTCCTTTTGACTTTACAGGTTTGGGATATACGCCGGTGTACACACCCTCTCTGCCTCTGCAGCCTTTGTCACTTTGAAAACATTCCTGTGGAGATGGTCACAGAAATCGCTTTCTTGTAAATCATTTCCATTTCTTCTATTCTTTTTGTCATGTAAACCAACATAGACAACAGCAGTAATGTCGTTTGCAGTTTATTTCGTGTGTTTATTTTTATGCTTTATTTAACCTATTGAAGCACTTTGAGCTGCATGTCATGTATGATAAGTGCTATACGAATGAATTTTTTTATTATTATAATAATATTCAACTCTTGATTTTGTAGTTGCTCATTTACTATGATTATTGTTTATGTTAATCACTATTGCATAGTACTTTAATATTTCTGACTGAATTTGAAAAGTGTCTGTTACTTCAGAGCTGGCTTTGGGTTACCTTACTCCTGGCAGCAAAAGTCCTATTGTTTCACTGTCTTGCCCTCAACAAAGTCTATGATTAATTAATTAGACTCTTTCAATTAGTATAATTGGTTGTCTGTATGTGTCTTGCATGTCTGATACTAGATCAGCTGGTACAAGATCTCGGCACACCTACAGTGCTGCGGGTAAATTAATTGCTGCATTAATATTAATAGCGTTTGCTCTTGCAATCAAACTCTGAAAACAGTTTAACAGTTCTCTTGGTGATTCTGGTTGATGGAGATGGATGAGTAAAGCCCTAACAGCCTCGAGACCACAGGAGCTTTTTATATTTCTCTTTTTTTTCTTTTTGTCTGTTGGGATACTTGTGTTGAGTTTTTTCAGATGGCGAATGTTTGCTTGTATAAACGAGTTTTTAAATGGTAAATGTCGACACTGTTGTGACCCACTTTGAGTGCACAACCCCAGAAATCCCAGAGGATCATAATCCTCTCCTTTCCACGTGAATTATTTCTGCCCATGAATAATCTAGATATCACACTGACCTCTATTGGCTTTAAATGTCAGTTTGGCTTTAAACATTTCTTCCTCTGATCTCATCTGATGTTATTACCTCTCCTTGATTTTCACAGGGTTATGGATTAACTCTTTCAGCTGCACCCCCGCTTCGCAGGGGCAGCACTCCTCTGCCAATCAAGCATCTGTTAAAGCGGGAAGAAGCTGTGTCTGAGGACTATGATTGGGCGCCTGGGCTCGACGAGCCTGCGACTCCACAGATCAGTGTCAGCTGTGCCCAAGATTCTCCTCCACCAAAACCACCACAGCAGAAGTACCGCGGGCCCCTCCGGATAGTACTTCTGGGCCAAAATGGAGTCGGCAAATCATCTCTAGCACTTTGTCTCGCTGGACTCTCGGACAGATCACTCTCTATAGACTCAGAAACCCAATCGGCCGGTAAAGAATATATTTCTATAGTCTTTTCTTTCTGTTGCTCAGAATCAAGCTTAAGGTGGATGCCAAGGACTGTACTATTCTTAGACTTGCTGTGGATGAAACACAGTTATCACCTCACAGACACTCGAGATCACTAGTGTAAGGCTCTCAGGATTTGATTGGAAAAAGCACAGAGTGGGTGCTATGAAGGCATCCATCTTATTTCAGGTCTTTCATCATGTTGTGTCTTAATGAGGTGGGAGAGAACCAGCAGAGTGCTGCACAAACAGAGCATGTCATTTACTAGAGGATAAAGAGCCAATCAGGCACACAAGACATGCTATTTTCTTATCCTAGTCTTCTTGTGCATCAATTCTTCATCACAATCTTGTCCAGATTATTGTTAAGCAACGTCTCTGTCCAATTTTGAACTCGCCTTTCAAAACTTCTTTTGTATTCTTTCCTCTGATGTATTATTATGCGTTTGAACCCGGTGAAATTACCAGTTTCTGCTGAACTGTGGAAATAAAATTAGCAGTTAAGTGAACATGGGTGATTTCATTTTCTTGTCATTGAATGTCAGTTTTGAACAGACGTGTTTGTGTGTATTGCAGATGAGGGTTACCAGAGACGAGTGACTGTGGATGATGAGGACAGCACGATTTTAGTATATGACAACTGGAAACAGGTGAGTAAAACACACAGTCACAAATGTGTAAAGCAGGCTGAGATTTGCTTAGATCTCTTTTATTACAAAGTGTCCTCAGCTTAAAAGTAGCACAATATTGCTATAATTGCTATAATATAAATATTCTGGTTAGAATTTGTTAATCCTAGGGGTTTCTCAAACCCAATGAATTTAGTCCAAACCACTTTTTTGAAAATATTTTATTAATCTCAATACTTTGAATGTCGTTTTTCATCTGTCTTTTTCACATACACAGCATTTTGTGTAAATTAATAGTTCATTTAGAGGTCGAACAAAGGTGAATATAATGAAATGTTTTGAGCATGAAGATAGGACACTTTGAGCCAATCATAAAGTTCTGCAAAAGCTGCACTGTTTAGTCGTAAGCCTATGATGCAGGAAAGCAGAATTGAGCGTAATTAACAGAAATTTTGTGAAATTGTACAGATGCTAAAACAAAAGGGCATCCGTTCACATAAAAAAAGGAATAGAAGCTGACTATATTTTTAGCACAGCTGTTGAAAGGCCATTTCCGGCAAATGACTGAGTTTTACCAGCATTTTGGAGCTGATGTGTGAATCATAGCAATATGGATTAAAGATGGAAGGCAGGTGTAATGCATTTAACAGGAATTTTACTGCGATTTTAATAAGTTTTATGTATAGATAAGATTTTGTGCAATACTAAGTTGTGATATCTTTTTTGCACATCTTATTTGTAACACTACACATTGTGTGTTGGTTTTTGTATATACCTGTGTGCAGAATGCCAAAAAAGTCAAAGCTGCTCGAATGCTGTTTAACTAAAACCAAACCTTGTTTAAACTTGAAAACCATTCTTTTACTGTCTAGCAATCATTGTTTTTCCCCTCAGGATATGCAAATCTGGTTAAATGTGTTTTCTGATTTCTGTTTTCTGATTCACTGCCAGAATAAAATGCACATGGTTGATGTACAGTTTTGGATAGACGCAGACAAATGGATAGACGTAGACATGAATCACATGTGAGTGGTAGAGATGGAGCGAGAGAGAGACAGAGAGAGAAAGAGAGGTTAATAGAGACTTCAAAGGAATGGATGAGGAGAAAGATTAGAAACATGGTGTTCTGCTCTTGACCCTCGAGCAGAGGTTGTCTGTGGTTTATCATTTCTGTTTCCTTTTACTTTAAGGGAAATTGTTTTCGGTTTCCTGCAATTTGTTTCATTTTTGCCGAGTGCAGTTTCTCCGAGTGCAGTTTCTTTAAAAGTTGTTTATGTGCACCTGCTATAAAATAATTTCACATTAGGTTATGACCTTGGTATTTCTACCCTGGGCTGAACTGTTTAGAGTAATCTAGACCACATGGATTATCATAATGTGATGTGTATTAAACTGTTTAGTTATGATTGTATGTGATTTAGTATGTGGTTTTAGTTTTTCTTATGTGATGATAAATATAGTGTCAGGTTAAATGTATTTATAGGTTCTGTGATTATACAATGGGGTCCGAAAGCCAGAAATGATACTTTTAGATTTTTGTATTATTTGGTATGTCACCATTTTGTTTATAATCATGCAACATGATTTGGGAATGTTATCATTAGTGACCTAAAAATAGTGCGAAGGGTTTCTTTTACAGTGTTACTCATTCAGTCATTCATTCCTTAAGTCTTATTTCATTTCTTTTGGTTTGAGATTTGAACTCTGTATAGTTGTCCAAGAAAACATGGTTTACTCTAAATTAAAGGAAAGATGAGACTCTTCTCTGATGCTGACCCTTGTGAGATCTCCTTCAGGGCATATGTCTGACTGAATTATTTACATCCATCTTCATCTTGGTTAAAAAGCCACACTTGATGTATATCTGTGTCAGTTCTGACCTTGCTTCTCTTCATTTATCGATCGACCGCATTTCCCCATTTTTTTTTTTTTCCGTCCTTCTCTTACATAAAACGTGTGTGAGGACTTTCAGAAGGTGTTAAATCCCATTTTAGATCCCCGTTGTTTGATGTTACGCACAATAAATTTATTTTCCTCACACCCGTTTGCTTGACAGATCCAAGCATTTAGTGTGGGTGTATCTTCCACTCAGTATTCTGTTTATATTCTGAAATATGATGATAAATTTTGCCTGGAACACACAGATGTATATCAGCGATCACACGGGCACATGGTTGTGATTTTCACATGAATCATAAGCTGTGTTTCAAAACCTAGTGAGCTGCCTACGGAGTCAGTAAGGCATTGCGAACCCAAAGCTGACTTGTTGCTCAATTTTGCCATCCCAGAATGCACTGCAGCAAACTTAGAGAAAAAGTAATAAATAAAAATATTAAAATGTTTAAAAATAAAAACTTTATAAACTTATGTGACCCTGCCTGTAAAAACCCAACTAAAGTCTTTTTTTGTGATTTACTGTTTTCTACATAAAAATCATCCTACATAATGTAAAGAACATTCTCTGAAAATATAACCTTGATATCTTTTATATTGACTGAGTAATGACATGTCAAAGATTGAAATCATAGTGATATTTATAGGTGAAATCAAACTTTGAGGCTTGTTATCTCGTAATTCGATTTTGAGACTTTAGCCTGGTTTTTACAGACAGGGTTACATATACCCAATATTTGTGTGGTATGTGTTGTTATGCTTTTTTTGTTAATATTTCAGGATGCCTTGGAGCAGAGCTATAAAATGTCATTTATTTAAATATTTTTTCAGCACATCTGCCTGTTATGAGGTATTATAGGGTTGAACATATAGATATTTACCGTACTACATGAGTATTATTTTGTCTTTGTAGCTGCATAAATATTCAAATGTATTCAAATCCCTGTGCAATATTTACGTGACTTTGGCAGGTCTGATCTGTTTAAGAATGATCCTTATGTCTCAGATCATCCTGATTGAGATGCTGCCGTTTCTCTCAATCTCTTTCTCTCTTTGTGTGTACAAGCATGAATGTCAATAGCAATACAGAATGGCTGTGAGTTTGGATTAATTCCAGGGCAGAGAGAGAGAGAGCACTGACTGGATGTGCTCCAGGCTTGCCCATTTCCATCATTTTCTCTTGCTCCATTTTGCCATTTCTCTCTCAAATTATCTCTTTTTGTCTTAATCTAACCATCATGTACTCTGTCTTTGTGGCACATCACATCACAAGACCCTTTGACCTCAGCAGCTGCCTTGCATTATGTACCCCTATGACCCGTTGTGGGTTGCTATGGGGACCAGTGGTTACAGCTAACACAGTTCCCATTATAAACTATTGAGTAATAATTCATTTAAATTTTCCAGAGGCAGACATTCAGAGCTGCCCTTATAGTTACATGGTCCATATATTTTTAAACTGTAGTGCATGAATTAAAAGCTAATAAGGAATGCTAAGTAGCAATGTAGTTGCTTTTATGATTAGTTGTAATGCTTTAATTGAGTAGAGGTTGGACAGCACAATCGATCACATCAAAGTTAAGATTGCTTTGGTTAAGTTCAGGGATATGAAAATTGTTAAGAAATTGATAAGTGAAATACTGTGTATATGTGAACACTTAAAACAAATATGCATGAGGTTTCAATTGCCTGAAAGTGCCCTGACAGAGTCCTCTGTCATCTTAACTTCGATTCTAGATTGTGGAGAGCTGTATTTTAAATCACAGGGTACTACACATTGCATATGGAGAAAGTATAAATCCATATATCACTTCACAGAAAGTGGAAAGGCACATTTACCCGCCAGTCATTGTGCACAAGATACTAGAAGCATGTCAACATGTTGAAAATGAATTGTTTGTGGGTATGACATGCACAAGAACTATTGCAGTGCTTTTCCTTAACAGATCTGACCGAGAGTAACACATTTATTTCCATTATTAAACTTTGCAGCAGTGATTCATCATGTTTTTCAGCCCTAATGGTGGGGGGTAAATATACATAAATGCTTGCAGGGCTTTCTTAAGACATAATATAGTCTTAGCTAATTAGTAGTCCAATACTTTGGATCACTGTGAAGGTCAGCACTTTCTTGCTTGTAAAACTAGGTCAGCAAATCTAGTCAGAAGATGCAGTAAGTTTATAGTATGCCTGCAATCTGTGCTGCAGACTGCAGCCTTACTGTCAACTTGCTGCATTTACTGAACCGTGTAAAAACCGAGCGAGAGAGAGCATGTACTAGAATGAACTCATTCTTTCACAATGCTGCATGGGATGTGCTGATTCTGTAGGATAGCCACTAGGTTTATTGTGTTATGCTACCTTCACTGAGACAAGTGGACATGATGCTTATACAGCCAATCTTCACCTAACACATCAGCCCTAACACATACCTCCCCAGGTCTAGACTGCCTCAGTTAGCCTGGTGACTTGAAGTGCTTTTGACAGCGGGAGGGAAGAATGCCTTTAATAAGTCATTCTTTTTCTTAAAATAGCTTACACATGGTCAGTCGAATCCTTGTACAGAACGCAGACGCGTTCGGCCTCCCGTCACGCCATTGGTCGCCGCTGAGATTTGCGTCACGCGTCTCTGCTTCCCTCAAAGTGTGCGTTACAGAACAGAAGACGTCACTCTGAACTGTCTCTGATCACCTATGTACACTACATGAGCAAAAACTGTGTGGTTATTGCCACCTCGAAATCAATTCAGCCTAAATGGGGCGTGACTTTGATTTAATACATTTGTTACCTAATTTAAAGTCTTCATTAGGTTTGGCAAAAATAAAACAAGAGAAATGTTTGGAATAGAAGAAAAATGTTAGTGGTGCATATTGGACAATTTGTTTTATGTATTTATTATCCAGATGACATACTATACAACATTTACCAAAATGTGCAATGGGTGATACATCCCACAATGCAATTGGCTTAACTTCCCTTTCTATTTCAGTTTGAAGCTATATCATATAAAGATTTAACCTTAAGGCTTTGGGGTGGAGCTGTTTGTTTGAGTTAACAATAGCAGATGGGGGAATGTTTGAGAAACTGTTAGAAAACGGTTGTTATTTTTGTATTTGTGGTGATTAAATGACACACTGCAGATTTAAAGGTCCTGTAAGCAATTTTGTCTGTCTTGCTAGACCGCTGGCTTGTGTTGTTTGTTTTGCTGTTTACAGAGCCTTGGGTTTGACATAGACAGGTGTGAATTCTCAGGGGATCTATTTTAGTGATGTCTGTCAGGTAGCAGGGAGATTTTTTTCAGGGACATTTTTTTTTCATGGCCTTTATGGTATATTTTACAATTTCAGCACAATTTCATTAAAATGCAACATGAGCATAGTCTGCATACTATTAACATTAACATATTAGTTATCATCATATCATGCATATTTTACAGATGCATACTATTTTGTTATTTTGTCTTTGTCAGGAGAGAGCCTTTACTATTCATTCTATTCATATCATACATATCATTACTATTGATATGGAATTTTTCATACATGCATATACTGTGAACACAAAGTAAAGCTTATAAAAAATTGTCTAATGTGCAAATGTTAAAAGCAACGTAAGGCTTCATACATGTGTCTGCACATGTTGGAGTGTAAGTGAAAAGGTTGATAATGGTGGTGGGCCTTATGGAGATCCACCGAAAAGAATGTGTAAGTCATCTAACAAGTCAGATCATGGGCCTACAACTGTATAAAGTCTGGAATCAGATACTGGATGATCAGATGTTGTATGGGCATCTCAGCTTTGACTCGAGCCAAGTTTGATCTGGAACCTTTGACTGAGA
Organism: Beaufortia kweichowensis; assembly: GCA_019155185.1. Classification (NCBI taxonomy): domain Eukaryota; kingdom Metazoa; phylum Chordata; class Actinopteri; order Cypriniformes; family Gastromyzontidae; genus Beaufortia; species Beaufortia kweichowensis. Next base: position 8,399,738 of record CM032797.1, on the reverse strand, counting down.
GATTTCTTGGAGCATTGACAGACTAATTCCTCCACATCATTGGCCAACCTTGAAGTTGTTTGAGATTATGATGTGTAGTATTCAATTCAAAGCACAACTTTAACCAAGCTACAGCTCAACAAGAATACCAGTGCTTGTAAACTAATAACGTGGGTCACTTCACCTCGTCTATAATTAATAGATGACTCTTGGATAAAATATACATAATGCTGAATGGCTCATGTGTTTTCTTTTGTTGGGCAGGGTTTCAGTATAGTGTAGAGATGAGGTGTGGACTGAACCATTGTTGGTGAAAACTTGAGACGTTGTTTTTTCTGTAGAGGTGTGAATTATATGTCTGTTTATCTCAGTTAGTCAGAGCGTGCAATGTACCGCTGAGAGCCGTATGGTTAAGTATAGTCTGCAACAGTTTTTATGGAGCGTGAGCTCCGTCAACATTCATTAGGGAGATGTTTTTGTTTGATGTCGAAGCAATTGGCACAGCGAGAAGGCTTTTATTTCTGTGGAGGAATGTGTGCTTTGTGTTTGGAGCGGTGGAATTGGTCTGTTTAGTGGCTGAGGAAGCACTTTTTAGATTGCCTGGTAGCCTGTGCACAGACACGCATCATTTGCAGCGTGTGTATGCTGTTTTGTGTGTGGACAGATGGTGTGTCATGTCTGTCTGCAGGGGTATGGCACCTCACACCGGTTCAATGAAACAAACTCCGTTCACGGTTAAATCCCAACATCCAATTATCAGGTTCGACTTTCCCCCACATGGAGCAACAAATTAAAGTCTCTTATCTTCTATGCAAGCCCCTCGTCCCCTACTCCTGTAATATTTTTTTTATCTCCGTATTGGCTTGTGGGCCAAGCCCTGGCCTGATTTTCGTGTAATCTTTCTGTGCCAGAACAGTTGGTGACAGGAAGAAGGTGTGCTGGTGGTAAATGACCCAGCAGAGAGAAAAACCCAGGCTTGGGATTGAGTTCTGGGTCTGAGATGAGTTGGGCAATATTTTAATGGCATGTTAAGCACAGATTGTAATCTGCTTTGTTGTGACCTCTCGTGAACTCATTTTATTCTGAACCAAAGGCTTAACTACAGCAATAGGTACCAACAGAGAAAACAATTTCAGGGGTTTAAAGCTGCTTTGTGTGTTTCTGAGCTTCTCCAAAACTGTCTTCAATAGAGCTGATGGGTTTAATGTCCTCATTTTCTAAATATTCTCATTTTGTAAATATTAACTCATGTACCTCAATATATCAATTATATTATGTTGTCAAATTATGCTCTGTTCAAGTCTTCTGCAGCATTATGAAAATCATAATATCATAATAGTTATTTGTAAACAGAATTATGACTATTTAGTTGGATTACCTTGCATAGTTCATTTTATTATCCTCCTATTATAGCATCAATGTAATGAATGAAATTCACAGACAATTTTTCTTTATCTAATAAAACGGGCAGTTTTAATAATCTAAATCTGCACAGAGGGGACCAAAAGCTGGCAGGCATATTTGCTGACAGCATGGAAGGGATTTGCGCGTGTGTGACAGACAGGCTATGCCAGCAGGTACTAGTGTGTGTTTGTGTGTTGCATTACTGCTATAGGCTATACATTTGCATGCACATACCTGCTTGTGTAAATGCAGGGCTGTTAAACCGTATAAATCTTTCTGCAACGGCCATGAACAGGTAGACAGTGACAGATAGCCTATAGAGCAGCAGAACGGCTCAAAGCTGTTAGATACTCTCTCACTTACTTCTTGTCTCCATGATGAAAAGACCTTTTGCTTTGTCAGTACGGCCCCAGAGAGCACTCCATCACGAGGAACGCTATCGACCATGTTGTCTTGATGGCACAACAGCAAGACGGCACATGTCCACTCCTAGCAGAGGTCGCTCTTCCCATGTGCCGCCCATGTGCCCTTCCCGCACAAGGCCGTGAAAGGTGGCCGGATGCCCTTTCCTCTCTCACACCCGCCCCAGTAGACTTCTCCCTCTAGAGACTCTGTGTTTCTAGGACTCTGGGACTCTCACGCTCCGGGCGGAGTGGCTTGGCTACAATGTTTTTTTTCTCAAGGCTGTTCTCCAGAGGGTTGAAATATGACTTTGGGGATGATGATGTAGGACACAGACTTTTTCTCTTGATCTATTTATCTGTTCCCCTTTTACTCAATCATTATTGTTTATTTACCTTCATGTCATTCCAAAGCCGCATGAGTTCTGGAGCACAAGAGCCTTCTGAAGCCATACGGTAGCTTTGAGTGAGAAATGGTGAACCGCTGTCTCGTCTGTTTCTTTAAAAGACAGGGGGAAAAAATGGTCCACAGGGAGTGAGATGCATTTTCTTTGCTTTCTCAGTGCATTACAGATGGGGTGACTGTCTATGGCCCTGTCATGAAAAGGGGGGCTGACCCTTGCATCCCTTTATTTTTACACTCACAGCTTTAAAGTGCTCGGGTAATGTGCAGTGACATTCTCAGGGGTAAACGCTTGTGTCTGACTGAGGCATCTGCTCTGCAGTGCTGTTTTAAACACACCTGAGCTCTGTGGCAACAGGGACAGAGAGAAACTGTGAACTGGAACAACAACAGACACATTTACGGTCATCTCTTTAAATCCTGTTAATCCTCTTTTTCAAGGACACAAACAATCTAAAGCTCCCTGCTATCAGAAGCTAGCTCCTCATTACTGAAGCCTAAAGACAACACAAAATTATCTAATGCTCTGTAAACAACCTTTGTATCTGCAACTACAGTAACACAAGAGTTTACAGCAATGGTGTGCACAGGGGTGGATTTTACTTTATTTGCACTTAAATATGTAAATAAGTAGTTTTAATAATACTTTCATATGTAACTGTGCTTTAAAGCGTTTGTGTATTTATTTGTGTGTGTGTGTGTGCGCGCATGTATGTATTGAATAAATGAAAAATGTTCAAGCCAATTTTTATATAAAAAATTTCTCACATATATATTTCTCATTTATCCAATATGAGATAAATGAGAATGAGATAAAAAATGAGGTCATAAACGTGTGTGTGAGTGTATGACCTCATTTCTTCTATTGCATGCTGTTAATGCACCATTGCTCAACATCATCCTTCTGTACAATATTTGCATTCTTTTTTTCCGCAGTGTCTTTTTCTTGTTTCATCTTATGCTTTTACTTTATCTCTCTCATCTCTTATTTCTCACGTTCTTCATCTCCAGCTTCTCTCATCTTTGTAGCTTCCACTCTGACCTCATCATCCTCTGTTTTTTATAGAAATAAAAAAATAAAATAAATAAGAACTGTTTACTGGGTAAAATGTTTTTAGGCCTGGATGTGACCAAGTTGTCTGTGTCTTGTGCTTCATTTAGCATTTTTCTTCCAAGAAATTAAGGATGTTCTGTCCTTGAATGTTCTCACATGACAGTATTTGCATGCCCTGCTGCATCTGCTGGGATTATTAACTGTGCAACCAGTGAATATTTTGTAATCCCTTAAGGCTGTAAGAGCTTGGTAACAACAACTTCAAAAATAATCTTTAAAATCTAAATAATGAGATTTACAATGTAAATGTGATGGAGAGCCATTCTTTTTAAATGTAGTATGTGCTATAAGTAAATGTGGTTAAATTGTACTAGAACAAAACCTAGTACATTTGTGTCTGTTTGGGGTGGTCACTGATGTATCATAGTGCAAAAAAAGGTCATAAAGGTCCTTATGTCCAGGAAACATTTAACCTAACGAACATATTTTTTCAGCCGTCAAGAGGTCATACACTTGCTTTAATGACTTTGGTTATTTTCTGCTGTAATTAATCTTTGTGATTTTTTTTTTTTTTATTGACAGGACCTGTCCACCCTGCAATGCGAGGTGTGCATCCTGGTGTTTTCGTTGACGGACAGGCGTACTTTCCACAGGATCGCCCAGCTTCGTCTTCTGTTGAGAGAGACGCTGCCCCACACCCCCATCATCCTTGTGGGCAACAAGAGTGACCTTGTGCGGTCCCGTGAGATCAGCACAGAAGGTAGACTGTCCTGCAAATGGCAGAACCATAATTCAACCAGATTTGAATGTCAAGATGCCTACAGTTTAAATTCAAATGGTAACACTTTAGTTAACAAATAAATAACATTCTTCACAAAAATTGGACCCCATTGACTTTGCATAGTAAGAATAAAAATGGCTATGGTCATTTTTGGGTGAGCTATTCCTTTAAATGCATTAGCTAGCATGAACTAACAATGAGCAAAATATTTTTTCTTAATATATTTGTCTTTGTTAATGTTAATATAAATAGAATTGTTCAGGTTAGTTTATTGTGGATTAACTAATGTTAACAGATACAACTTTTGGATCTTAAAAGTGTATTAGTAAATGTTAGATTAACTTAAATGCTGTAGACGTATCATTTTATGTCTGAAAATAATCCTAAATTCCTGAAGAAGTATTAAAAACAGACTAACCAAATAGGTAACCTGCAACTGAAAAGATCTACAAAACAAAAGATGAATGGAGTCCATTTTATTTAAGTGGTAAACACTGTAACAAGTACTTAGTACATATCTCATAATTCAACAGGTATTCAATTCACACAATGTCCCCGTGGTCTCTTATACCAGTGAGTCATCCATATTCAACTTTGCTACCGTGACTCAATGTTTGTCTAAGTGCTTCCATCTCCATCTGGCCTTATTTATGTAAGGGCTTCGTGGATTCCTGGCAAGAAAATATCACTAGGATTATCAATGCATGCAGGTGCTGCTAGGAGACGTGCATTAGTAAGTGGACATATTGTCCATTTAAAGGCTGACACGAGAACAGAAGATTCTCCTTGCTGCTGTTTTCTCAGCAGGGCAGACATGCTTTTGCTTCAGTGACTCTAAATATAACGTGGCAGATTTTCAGTGCAACTCCCAGATTTGCTTTTTGGCTATTTTTATTAGGCATATGAGGTGGTTTTTGCAATACAGCATATACAAATAAACAATGCCAATGTAAAACACAAAAGTATGTACTTATATACATTACCCCCATTGTCCACACTGTTGACACAGTCAGGACATTTTTGCATGTTTGCTCTATTATCTCTCACCCACAATTTGATGGTGTTACTATCTTTGCATGTTATACGTATGCAAATGCAGACAGACACACACATTCTCTCCCTTACACCTTTCTTTCTTTCTTTCTTTCTCTTTCTCTCCTTCATCTGCGTGGTGAAGTAAACACCCTATGCCATGTGTTTGCAGGAGTGTGATAAGGAGGGAGGGCAGGAAGGCTTGGTGTGTTGTAATCATTAAGAAAATTGCTTGTGGGTGCTTTTATGTATTGGAGCTGATAACAGGGCAGTTTTGGAGGAAGGACATCACACATGCTCTGTTCTTTTAAGGCTAGTGTGAATTTTTTTTTACATTAACTGGAGAAGCTGTAACAGAGTTAATAAATCTATGGCACTTTATAAAACCATTCACCATGTTGGAAACCATGCCTGTGATATTCTAATAGCAGACACCAATATACCTTGCTTTGTCCTCAGCTTATTTCTGTTTAAAGTTCCTTTTAAACACCAGAAGTTGCATTAGCCACATATTTGTCATTTATTCTCAAAATGTTGGTACATAGTTTGACCTTTATGGATAATCCAATATGCTTTCCGTTTAATTTGTACTAAAAAATAATCTTGTGTGGGATGGGCAGATGGGTATCCAGGCACAGCTGCGCTCAGCAGATTTTTTTCCTCCGGGTGCTACAGTTTGTGTGGTCATCGATATGGAAATGTTTACCATCTATCATCCCTGTTTGCATTTTACATTATGCCGCCCCACAAGAACACACAAATCCATATCAATGTGTACTCAGCTTCATGTAGATGGGTCCGATTTACATTCTGTGTTTGCATGTTAGCTATTCGATACGGACATTTAGGCATTAGATAAACGGGCATGCACGCAAGCTGTGCAAAGCTTTGTATGCATAAACACTGTGGTGTCACACAGGCTGACTCGGTGAAGCAGAGGAGCCCGACCTAATGCTGGGTCTATTTAAGATGAGTCTATAGCCATAAACAGAATTTACAACTTTCAGGAGACTCAAAATGTTGTGCTACACATAATAAATTTCAGAAAGAATGAGTTCCACTTCAGTTTTATGGTATCGCTGTTCCATGGGGTCATATCCTGCATTTGTTTTTATCATTTTATTTTTCACCCGAAGACGTTTTATAATGTTATTCGAGGTTTCCTATACAAAAACTGTTTTTCATGACCTTTTCCGCCCACTGTCTGCCACTTAGTTATAAACGGGCTCTTTGTAAATGACCACTGTTGTGATTGGCTAACCTCTTTTCATGTGAAATAAATAACAGCACTGCTTACAAGATGTGGGGTTTGCTGTTAGGTTGGTGTTGCCTCAGCTTTGAACAGCATTTTAAAATAGCCTTTTACATCCCTATTATATTATGTTATATTTATTATATTATATATATTTATATTATTATTATTATTGTTTTTTTTAAAGGGGGTAAACAAATATAGCAACAAAGAATGTGTGTCAATGTAACACATTTTTTTTACAGGTTGCCCATAAAATAAATATAAGTATTTATTATTTATATATAATAAATAATAAATACTTATATTTATTTTATGGGCAACCTGTGAAAAAAAGATGTTACATTGACACACATTCTTTGTTGCTATATTTGCAGAAAAAAAAACATGATCCCTTTAAAACATATTTTGTGTTTTATATATTAAAAATAAAATAAAAATTCAATACAATACAAAATACAATTATTATATTTTATGTTTTTTATTGTACCCCTTCAAAACTACTACTTTAAAACTACTAAACCATTGTCAATCGGCATGACAAGCGCTTCATGTTTTTCCTTTGTCACCTCTTACTGCTTGCTAGTAAGGAATAAATGTTGTGTTGTCCAGTTAAGTAATCTACTCGAAGCCTGTTCATACACTTTCAAACAGACACACACCCACACAAGATAAGCGTTAGTCTTTATTTCTTTTCTATCCCCCTTCAGTGCTCTATTAAGTCCCACTCAGTTTATTCAGTTATCTAAAGCTAATCTGTGTTGATATGACAAGAGATTGTCAAACTGCATCTATGTCTGTATCACTCAACCTCTCTCTCTCTCTTTCTCTCCCTCTCTCACAGAAGCACATTCTAGTGCAATGATGTTTGGCTGCCTGTATCTGGAACTCTCTGTCTCTCTGGACCACCGCACTAATGACCTGCTGGAGGCAGCTGTAAGAGCGGCCCGGGGTCACAGCCTGGGGCCCGGCTGGACGGAAGGGTCCCCCACAGCAGCGGCTCGTAGAGAAAGTCTGACCAGCAGGGCCAAGCGCTTCCTGTCAGGCCTGGTTCCACGCTCCCACCTCGGTCGAGAAAGGGATGTGCCCAGAGACCTCAGCCGACACAGAGGAAGCAGAATGCTTAGACAGAAATCACGTTCCTGTCATGACCTCAGCGCTCTGATGTAACAGAAAACACCTGCGAAAGTGACAGGCAGTACGAGTTTGAGAAAAAGAGATAAGGAAGGGCAGCGATATGAAAGGAGGAGAGAGGGCAGAGAAGCTGAGGAAAGATTAAACAGAACTGCATGTGTGATTGACAGGTGAGGAGATAAGAGACAGTATTGATGCACCACTTCACCAAGCAGATTATCCTTCAGTGATATTACCTAAACTAGTATGTGTGAAATTAGTTATTCATACCAGTCTCTCAGTCATCGAACGTGACAGAGGTGCAGAGATACCTAGCAGTGTAAAAACAATCCTAATACAACATGACCTTTGAGGTTCAGACAGACACATACACAAATACGTCAGTGATTCTCAGCATAATGAGAATACTGAGACACGCTGGCTGTGGCAGGATGTTAGAAATAATAAAGTAGCTCCTGTAGTTCCCTGTCGGGAAGCATGCTGACACAGCAGACATACAGAACTGTAGTAAAAGTTCTGTAATAAAAACACAGGCACAGAATAAAATACTGTAGTTATTGCATGTTTTTTTAGCTCGTCTCACCTTATTCCTCATAAAAATCTTGTAGTCTGCTGTAAACAGTAGGACCAAATACTGTATCTAAACAAGAGTATTTTCTAGTGGTGGAAGTATTTATTTCCGTCCTGGCAAAAATAAAAAATTGAAAGAAACAACATGATCAGAGGTTGGGAAGTGGAAAACCATGTGTTTTTAGAATTAAATAATCTGATACATTTTGAAGAAGCCCTAATAATGAGAATGCAATTCATAACGTTTTGGTTAAAATAAACAAAAATTTGTTATTGAGCAAGTGCTTAAAAATCAGTGTTAAAGACAGTAAGTTTATAATAAGGATTGAAGCTCAGCTGTCGATTTTACGGGTAATATCAGTTTGACATAATTTGATTTGTGTATGTAAAGTAACCTTCAGTTTTATGTTCTAATGTGTGAAACCACGCGCCAATCACCGTGATAAATGGTGCAGGCTGAACTGATTTTTCTTGATACAGATCGGTTTTATTTATTGACTAATCTTGTCCAAAAGATTGATGCGATTGATGTGTTGAGCCCCAAGCGGGGATGTGTCTTATTGCAGTCTGTTATTTCAGGCACACATGTCACCCCAGGAATTTGCTTCGAGACTAATAGCAAAGCTTAGTGGAACATATGGGCCAAATCATCACATGAGTGCGGAGGAGTGGTAATGGTATTCAGAGTTTTTTTTTTTAACAATTGTTTTAGTATAAACAGCCAGCCAGTTGCAGTAATTGCGAATTGTACCTTCAAGGGCCTTGTTTACAAGGGAAATTAGCACTTGCTAAATAGTTCACATATGCGGTTCCATAGTGTGAACGACTGAAACAAAAAGCCGGCGTATGAGTAATTAAACATGCTTTAGTTTAAACAAACAACAAACTCCCAGTTTATGGTTGCAATTAATTGACTCAACAACAACAAGAGGACAATATTCAAGATGACATTCAAGCAATATTTGTGATTGCCTGAAACATGAGAAATTTATCAGTACCCAATCAGGCGTATTGCTTAAGTACTCTGATATACCCGTGAATAATGAGTCTTAACCATTGAGAGGCACACTTGCGCAAAATAATGTATACCAATTGATTGTTTGAAGATGTAATGGGCCATTTGCTGCTGTAGCTACAGCCCTTATAATGATAAATTGCAATACAATAGTAAAATCTTGCAATTCTTAATCTTACTTATTTTAACATCATTTTATACTATTAATTACACACACTCATAATTTCACCAGTGCACTGCAGTGCTTCACCAATGTTTTATGCTCATTAAATAACCTACTGTATGTTAGGCAGTCAGTGTTTGCAGGAAAGACCGATTGGTCTACAGAGAGAGTTTTGATAGTCCCGTGAGTCAGCCAGAATGAACTCGAGAGATTAACTGGATTGTTGCAAATTACTCTTTAACTAATTTAACACCTCATTTTAATGAAAGCAAGCCATGTACACACACACACATCGCAGGGTATCTGTCAAACCTTAGATTTCATAGACTCACTTTCCTATGACTTGTCACCAAATAAGAAGAATGTTAGGGCAAGCAATACTGAGGATGACCCATGTAGTTTTTCCCATAGCGTATTATGATTTTGCTAAATAGGACATGGTCCTGGATGATTAATCTTTTAATCAACCAGTCAGATTCAGAGTTAGTGTAAGGGCTGGGGTTCCAAGAATAGTATTAGCTTATTTTGGGGTGGGATTGATCATCAGGGTGTGAGGTAGAATACGAGTCGGAACTGTGTGTTGTCATGTTTTTCCAAGACTGCCCCCCAAAAAAACACATTACTATATAGGGTAGAGCTGGAAGGTAAAGGGATGATACCATATGAACATACGTGGAAAAAAACGTGAAAACCATCAAGATTTTTGTATAATTTCACCTCCACACGTTTTAAACCCATCATCACACAATCTCATGGTATCCAGCGTATCTGCCATTGGACCGAGCATTTCTGTGGGGGCTGGCCACACAGGCTTATGCAACAGCAAAAACGCAACGTTCTGGAAACGTTCTGAGGTCAAACATGGCAACACCTTTCACTTGTTACTGTTGATGAATGTTAATCACTCTGTCTTTAAAAATGAGAGAATAAAGACAATTTGTTACAATAACTCTGGCTGGTCTGAAGCTTGTCCCTGTGTAGTGAATAAATGACAAATGCAAAACCCAGCAGCTATGATGTACGTTTGCAAAAAGGTGCCTTGAGGTGAGGAACTATATTTGTATTTGAAAGGCTTTGATGACTTCACTCTAAAGGCAGATGGTTGGAAACGGGACATGAGGTAGGAAAGAAAAGGGATGACAAATGTTAGTTGCTTAGCGACTGTTGTCAAGGAGACAGAGTGTGACTCCTCTGACCAGACTTAGAATTTTTTTACTATGTTTATTTGTTCGAATTGCTGGAATGGAACTGGATTCTGCAAACACTTGGATAAACAAAAGGGAATACACAGAAAAACACTTTATTGGTTACAAAATACATGGGAGGGAAATTTCATCAGATTAATGAACTGCAAAAAGCTTTTCTGAAAGACAGTCTATATCATTAGAATAAAAAGAAACATAATTTCAAAGTATTTATAGCACAAAGGCTTTTAAGACACTTAATAGCACTGGCTACCTGTGTTGCTTAAATTGCATATCAAGTGTTTTTCTTCAGATCTTTTTAAAGCACAAAAGGTAGAATCAAAAGCAGAATTGTGTAGTACCGCACTTTTCTAAAAAAGCTATGCATTAGGCGAAAGGCAAGATGTTTTGCCAGAGACAGAAAATATCCAATCAAATATCCAATTTAGAATGCTGAGTCCACTAGTTGTATGGGAGATCTCACTGTGCATGGCGTTAACAGACCCTTCGGGAAGGTTAATCCAAAGACAAAGTTAGGATATTTGAATCTCAGATCTGGTCCATGCCTCTGGCTGATAAAGCTCAAGTTGTGCCATTTGCATTAAAATGCTATTTCACTTGCTGCCATTACATAGTCAACCAACACACATTTATCAGATTCATTTTAAAATGTTATGTTATAATGATGTAATGTTGAAAAACATGAATATAATGAAAATCAGGAACATAATAAAAACACTAAATGTTATATTTTAAAAGAAGAGTATAAATCTTTAGGTATAAAAGTTTTAGATAAAATTAAAACTGCTTACATAAGCATATATATGCTCTTTAACACCAGAAAGTAATTATAATACTCTTATTCCTTTTAAACAAGAGTACAACAGTGTCTGTTGAGCGCCATCTGTAGCATAGTGTTCTTTCTAAATGCACAGACTGCCATCTAGTGGAGTGGAAAGCAGTACAATCTGTCATGAACTCAGGCAGGGCCTTCAGTCTTCAATCACAGGAGAACAGCAAAGAAAAAAAACAAAATTATCAATAAGTATAGTAAAACGAAATGCTTGCACACAAAAAGGGAAAATTTTAATCTCAAAACAAATATAATACTTCCATTTCAACCTCTCTCACTGTACATTCTGTGATGCCGTTTTAGTCGATAGCTTCTAATGAACTCTTCTCTATACTTTGAGCATCAGTGAGATGCTCAGTTTTTTCAGAATGGCACTGGTTTCCTGAGCAGCTCTATCTGTCTAAACACCTTACCGCAATGAGAGCAAGCATGCTTCATCCCTCCTGAATGTTGCCGTTCATGAGCAACCAGTTTTTCTTTGGTATTAAATCTGTTCCCGCAGTAGCAGCAGGTGTATGGCTTCTTATCAGTGTGCGCAGCCTTCTGGTGCATCCACATGCCAGCCCAGGAGCTGAAACTCTTCTCACACTCACTTGCAGTAGTATGTTTTTTTTCCAAAGTGTTGCTCCATGTGCTTGTTTAAGGAACTTGCAGAGCTCAGGCATTTTCCACAATCTGAGCATTTGTGGATTCCTGCATGAATCTCTTGATGCTTTTTGAAAGTGTCTTGGCGAGTGAAGGTTTTGCCACAGGTGTTACAATGGAAAGTCTTTTTGAGGTGAACTATGTGGTGGGACTTGAGAGCACACCTGGTTTTGAAGGCCGATCCGCATTCAGAACAGAGAAAGGGTCTTTCACCAGTGTGGATAGTCTCATGATCTTTCAGGGATGCGAGTCTAGAAAAGTTCTTGCCACACCTCTCACAGTAAAAAGGTTTTTCCTTAGTGTGTGTGACCTGGTGCATCTTCAGGGAGCTACTAAAACGAAAGCTCATGTCACATTTCAAGCACTTGTATGGCTTTTCCCCAGTGTGTACCCGCTGGTGTCTGGTGCAGTCAGCTGATGTAGTGAAACTTTTGCCACACTCATCACACCTGTAGGGCTTCTCTCCAGTGTGAATACGCTCATGCAGTTTTAGGTAGAAGAGAAGCTTGAAGGATTTGCTGCAGTAGGTGCACTTGTAAGGGGTGTCCGGGCAGTGGGTCTTAATGTGTGACGTCAGGTGACTCATTCTTTTAAAGCTTAGTGTGCACTGTGTGCAGTGAAAGGGGCGATTATCCTGGTGAATGAGCTGATGAGTGTGAAGTACTGACTTGATCGAGAAACTCTTTCCACACACAGAACAGCTGAACGGCTTGTTCCCTGAATGGCTGTGCAGGTGAGTCTTCAGCTCTGGCTTTGTGCTAAACTTTTGTCACATTGTGGGCATGCAAACGGCCTCTCTCCCGTGTGTTTTGGCTTGTGTTCTCTTAAAGCTGCTGCAGAGTTGAAAAGCTTCCCACAATGATCGCACTGAAAGGGCAGATTTCCTTCATGTGTGCGTAGGTGATTTGTTAGGGTGTTTTTCTGAGAAAAGCATTTTCCACATTGAGAACAAGAAAAAGGCTTTTCGCCAGTGTGGCTCCTTAAGTGGATATTCAGACCTTTCACCCTGGTAAACTTTTTCTCACAGTGAGGACAGTCAAACAGATTTTCTCCTGTGTGCAGTCGTGTGTGTAAGGAGAGCTCATGTTTACCCGCGTAACTCTTTCCACAAGTGAAGCACTGATACGGCTTTTTTAAGGAGTGCCACTTCTCGTGGGCTTTAAGGTCAGACTTTCTTTTGAAGATCTTGCCACATTTTGGACACAGGTTGGACCCCAATGATTTAGTAGTAACTGTAGCTGATGGAAGAGGTTGCTCTGTAGATTCACTGGGACCCGTTAGCACATCTGTATCTACCTCCTTGACACTAGAAGCACAAATCAAAGGCTTTGAGTAAATGCAAAAGATTTTTATGACCGTTACACTAGGCCAATATGAGACAGTTTAGGCTGGCTGTTAACTTTCACATTTCTTATGTCAGAGTGATCTTTGAAAAATGGCACTTACCTGGTTTCAGTCGACTGCTCCATCTGAAAACAAACAAACCAAAATGTTTAAAATAGGTGTTTTCTGCTACAAAGTGAATGTGTGTAATCTTTTGATATTCTAACAAGTGTTTTTCACTCATTAAAATTTGACCTCAATCAATAACTGTCCACATTCAGAAAGAGCAGGTTTGTTCCTCTCTTTTATGTACTATTTTTAATATTTAACATTTGGAAACCTTTTTTTTTGTCAACCTTAAGCTGCAATCCGTAACTTTTTTGGGTAAAGAAAACATGTATGGAGCAAATAGATAAAAAGTCAGTCTTCAAAACAGTTTCAAAACAGATAATATGCACTTGTTGGTTATTTTTTGTATATTTTTGTAAAAAATATACTCTAAACCTTCTACCACAGCCTTCTTTTTTTGGTGTAACACTTGAAAAGCAAACAGCACCCATCCCCAGTAAACCTGCAGAGGCCCTGCTATTCAAGCAGATAATAGAAATAAAGTCTAAAAGGCAAGGAAATACAAGTGGATCATATTCGATTCTCTCTGAGAGTCAAAAAACGCAGTGGAAACCCCCAAAAGTGAGCCGTACCGAACCGTACCATGCAGTGGAAAAGCGCAATTTAGTACTGTACCCAGTGGACCCCCCCAGCCCCAAAAACTAGAAACGCACAACAAGAAGACTACATTGATACTGTTATTAAAGACTGTTCAGGATAAATCAATTTAAATGTTAAATTTAAACAAACAAACATAGATATAAACAGATTGCAGTTCAAACGAATAATTAAATGACTTTCCTATAAAAGGATAACCCTATTTGATCTCTCCGTTATCTTTAAATATCATCCATGCAAAACCAATAATGCAGTTTATTCATTAATAAAAGTACAATGCGGTGCACTTACCGTCTCATTTTCTCCGTTCCTCGCATGGTTTGGTTTGTTGTGATCTGATAATTTACTCTCTCTGACAAAGTAAGAAACGCTCAGATGCTGCAGACGCACAAAACACTGCGTCTGTCTCAAACAAACAGGACACTTCAGAGACTTGTTAAACTCCCAGTAACTTCGTAAGCAGCTTTTACACAAACTGTGGCAACATTTTAAAACAACAGTGTCTTTTAAAGAAGAAGTGCAAAGATAACAGTCTTTCACATGAGAAGGGGAGGTAGCGGTCATGTTGTCACAGAACAGTCCGGGTTAATGAGAACAAGATCTTTGTTTAGCACATCAGTTATGACTGTGCTTCAGATACAACTTGACATGCTGTATTTTCCCTCACAAGAACACACGAATCGGACTGAATCGTTCGCGTGTTAAATCAGCGCAATAATCCACAAGTTACTCCGATTCTAAATGAGCCAATATTCTGGATTGTATAATCTGAATTTAGACGAGTCTATAATAGCAGCCTTAGACACTAAATCTGAACGGTACACTGTGAGGCAGCGGTTCTCATCAGTACACTGAACTGTTTCTATCGGTATTCTGATCAACTGAGAAGCGCGAAGATGTTACGTGTTCCGAACAGCACACATACCGTGAGACAGCGGGTCACGAGTTACAGATCGGTCTCAACAGTTCTCAAATCACAGTACACTGAACTAAACAGTGTTTCTATCGGTTTGACATGAGTGAGACGCTGTGTTGATACTTTGAAAAAATCTTAGAAATGACTTGAATCCTTCTTCTTCTTATAATGTTTTATGGCGGATGGCAAACCAACTTTTAGTGCATTTACCGCCACCAACTTGACTGGAGTGTGAAGCACTGATGAGCAAAACCAACAACTACATTCTCCTAATTAATCCTATTTCTTTAATATATTTTATAACAGCACCATGTATTTGACCTTGTTCTGCACGTTTTCCCAAAAGGCACTAATTTCCTCACTTCCTTAATGAGCTTTGACCTTTCTTTTTCATACATTTTGCATTGTATTAAAACATGCTCAATTGTTTCTGCCTGATTACAATAAATACATTGACCTGTTTCATGCTTACCTATGATAAACAGATAATGATTTAAACTAGAATGCCCTATTCGAATACGAGAAATGACTGTATCTTCTTTCCCATTCCTTAACACACTTCTTCCATTTCCTACTTGCTGCTGAATATGACTTGAATCCACGGGATGATGGCAATCCAAATGAATGACTCCACGGGATGACGTCATTACGCAAGGTTCACAGAAAACCGTTACAAGACATCTGAAGGAGCACTGGCCAGCCGACCATTTCTGAGCAGACACATTTCTTGCAGATATCCATTTATATAACACAAATAATTAAACTTAGAGGTAAACGAGTCTAAGTTAGACTTAAGAGCAAATGTCAATTTTGTTTTTAACCCTATAGAACCAAAAAATGCACATGACCAGCCAAAAACTGCAGTATATTCGGACAAGATACATTTTTGCTGTACGCCATATTAAGTTCATTAAAATTTGTGTGCAAACAGTGTGTGCAAAATGTCTTTATGGTCAAGAAAGCAGACTTATACTGAACAAGAAAACCAAGCCACCTGCTACAACATTAATAGCAGTAGGATTACTTATCTTTCTATTGGATCACAGCTTTAGGAAAAATGTTTTAAAAAGCAATAAATTATATATATAAAAAAATGAAAGTAGGAAGACTACATCACAACAAAATTAAGCTTGAATTGCCTATAACGTAACGTGGCACTAGTTCCTAAAATAGCATTGTTTGCAAAATCAAATCTTAATCTCAATGAAAACATACAGTGATTTTTTAAATCACTGACAGAGACACTACAGAGACCAGCACAAGCACTACAGATCATGACACTTAAAGCGTGAAGTTCTTTAAGTAACTTTATTAAATAACCATCAGCCGATTCTTTTCACAAACACAGATAACAACTAATAAAGGAAGATCTTTTATCATGCATTTCAAAAAAATGGTAGAAGTTTTATTAAATAACATTCTCATACTGAGGTTAACTGAAACAGAAAATTCAATTGTTAAATTAAACAGGAGTTTATTGGACTTTTCTTCTCAAAATGATCATAACACTTCTATATTAATTTATCTCACTGTGCAACAGTAACACCTTTTCCCACAGAATCGGTGAGGTCTCTTCTCTCAAAGTGGACCTTCTCAAGCATGCTCCATCTGTACTGAATGTTGCAGTTCATGTGTAAGCAGTTTTTCTTTGGTATTAAATCTGTCCTCGCAGTGGGAGCAGGCGTATGGCTTCTCATCAGTGTGTGCTATCTGCTGGTGCTTCTGCATGTAGGCCTGGGAGCTAAAACTCTTCTCACACTCGCTGCAGTGGTACATTTTCTTTCCAAAGTGTTGCTCCATGTGCTTGTTTAAGGAACTTGCAGTGCTCAGGCATTTTCCACAATCTGAGCATTTGTAGACTTTGATCCCTGCATGAACGTCTTGATGCAGTTTGAAGGTGTCTTGGCGAGTGAAGGTTTTGCCACAGATGCTGCAATGGAACAGGGTCTTGCTGGAGTGAACTATTTGGTGGGACTTGAGAGCACACCTGGTTTTGAAGGCCAATCCGCATTTATAGCAGATAAAGGGTCTTTCATCAGTGTGGATCGTCTCATGTTCTTTCAGGGATGCGAGTCTGGAAAAGTTCTTGCCGCACTTCTCACAGTAAAAAGGTTTTTCCTTAGTGTGTGTGACCTGGTGCATCTTCAGGGAGCTACTAAAACGAAAGCTCTTTTCGCACTTCAGACACTTGTATGGTTTTTCCCCAGTGTGTACCCGCTGGTGTCTGGTGCAGTCTCCTGATGAACTGAAACTTTTGCCACACTCATCACACCTGTAGGGCTTCTCTCCAGTGTGAATACGCTCATGCAGTTTTAGGCTGACAGGAAACCTGAAGGATTTGCTGCAACACTTGTATGTCATCTCAGCATCAGGTGACTCATCTTTAAAGCTTAGTGTCCTGTGTGCAGTGAAAGGCGACCATCCTAGAGGCAGTCCTAAGGAAACTCAGTTCCCCGAATGGCTGTGCAGGTGAGTTCTAGACTTTTGGAGGTGGGCATGCAAACTCTCTCCGTGTTTTGGCTTGAAAGCTGCTGCAGTCAAAAGTTTCCCACTGATCGCTGAAAGGGCAGATTTCCTTCATGGTGATGTTGATTTTTCCTAGAACATTTTCCACATTGAGAACAACAGAAAGGCTTTTCCCCGTGTGGCTCCTTAAGCTTATTCAGACCTTTCACCCTGGTAAACTTTTTTCACAGGACAGTCAAACAGATTTTCTCCTGTGTGCAGTCGTGATCTCTTTCCACAAGTGAAGCACTGATCCCTTTATTAAGACATGTTCTCGTGTTGAGGTCACAAGATCTTGCCACATTTTGCACAGGTACCTGGTTTTAGTCATTCATTGCTTCCAGAACTGGTTGAAGAAACAATATCATCTAGCATCACATCTTTATGTTCCTCCTTGACCCTAGAGGCACAAATCATGTTTAGCATAAGACTGGCTGTTGGTTGTTTCCATTTTATATTTCATAGGAAGCTGTATGTTTTTTCAAAAACATTGCACATACCTGGTTTTAGTCAACTGCTTCCTCTGAAAACATAAAGACCAAACATGTTTAGCATAGGCTTTCTTTCCTAGGAAGCTGTATGTTTTTAAAATAATAACGCCTCTTATCCTTACGCCAATTTGTGATAAAAAGTTTATAACAATGATTTATAATTTGAGTAAATATTATTTATGGATATGTCAATTGGGACGCAGATTATTATGAATTGCAGCTTTAAAGGAAGTTTTTAACAAAACTGTATAAAATTTATACTGTATAAAAATGTGTTTATCCTCATGGCATCCAAGATGTATATGACTTTCTTTTTTTCAGCTGAAGAGAATCAGAGTTAAATTAAATAACATCCTAGCTCATTTCAAAGCTAGGGAGGACACTATCATAAATATCATGTAATAAAACTGTGCAGCTGAGAAAAATAATGTCATATACAGATGGGTTGGCATGAGGCTGAGAAAATTATCATTTTCATTTTTGGGGAGAAATTATTTCTATAACTTATTTCTTTACCGAAACACTTTATCTTCTTTGGACAGCAATTGAAATAGTAAGAATATAAACATTGTGTTAAATTGATTTAATCTAATTGTGCCTTTTGGACATCCATACCTGATCCCTCTGTTATCTTCACAGATCATTCATGTAAAATCAATGCCGTTTTATTTTTAGTTAAAGTACAATGCAGTGCACTTACCATCTTACTTTTTGCATTCCTCGCATGGTTTATTTTGGTGTTGTTGTGATCTGATAATTTACTCTCTCTGACAAAGTAAGAAACGCTTAGATGCTGCAGACGCACAAAACACTGCGTCTGTCTCAAACAAACAGGACACTTCAGAGACTTGTTGAACTCCCAGTAACTTTGTAAGCAGCTTTTACACAAACTGTGGCAACATTTTAAAACAACAGTGTCTTTTAAAGAAGAAGTGCAAAGATAACAGTCTTTCACATGAGAAGGGGAGGTAGCGGTCATGTTGTCCCAGAACAGTCCGGGTTAATGAGAACAAGATCTTTCTGGATATCACATCAGTTATGATGTCGCTTCCGATGTAATTGACATTCTGGTGTAATTTCTCTCACATGAGCGCATGATACTGCTGTCTCCTTCTACATATCCTTTAATAGTGGTTACAATAGATCTAGAGGAGCACTGGCGCCATCTAATGGCCGAGAGACCACATCAGATTATTTTTGTTTCTGTACAGACAAATAATGTCTTTTAGATATCCGTTTATATTAATGTCAAACAAATAATTTTGGTCTCATGTCCCAGGAGGTCAAGGTCTGATTGGATAGAAATCTGCTTATAGATGTCACACTGTAACCACATCCCAGATGCCATGGCCAACCAAATGTTGCTGTATATTCAGTCAACAAACATTTTTACATTAATTAAAATGTGTGCAAAAATCAACTTAGATTCAAGTTTAGTTACAGGAGGTTACGAACACCAACAGACTTGAACTAAACAAGAAAACCAAGCAACCTGCCCACAACAATCAAAAGCAGTAAAGTGCAAACGCTACATTGTGAGGATTCATTATTTATAAGTTAGTGGTAGTGAAAAAGAACTAACAAGACCACACACAGAAGCATAATAATCTTTATTATGAATAACGACACCATGATTTACCATGGTACAACACACAAGAATCAATGCATACCTTGATGTACAGGTAAAATGTAAATTGCAGGTCCAGAACAAAGTAGAAAAGTTCAAAATCAACAGCCCATTTCTTCTCTTGCCACTTATGTTACGTCACAACAGACGTATTCGTGTTCCACCCAGTCCATTCCGTTTTAGACTCGGCCTTCACCTTAATAGGACTAACATACATACAAAAAAACAACGGTTTGGTCGCTTAAATAACTCAATGCTTTTGTGCTGGAGGTTTAGTCATCTAAGAAGTCATCATCCAGATTGACGTCTGTGGTATCGATGTCATCAAGCTCCATGTTATCCAAATCATCCTCCAGTTCATCAAAAACCTGAAGACAAAAAAAACACAATTAAGTGACACTGTGATAATACCAAAACAGCTTTCATAATAGTGTCGTCATTTGACCACTGTTTAAATACCTTCTGATCTGCTGCTGCATCCTTTTGATGTTCCTCCGCTTTCTTCTCGACTTCCGGAGTGGGTTTGGGTTCTGTTGGGCTCACGGCAGACACTGCAGCTACTACTGGAGCTGAGACAGCTGCTATCACGGAAGCTAAAACACCCGCATCTTCTGAGGCCTCATCTGCGTCCTTCACCTGATGGGCAAACATGGCCACTTACATTAGTAAACATAAGTTAAGAGCTCAGTGTCTGTGTGCGCTGTGTGCATGACAGGCCAACCTGTGTGGGGGCGGGGAAAACACCTTTGGGTTCATAACCAGTGGCTTCTTCCAGCACATTCCTCTCTTCATTGGGCTACAAAAGAAGAAAAAGATAGATACAATGGTCATTGGACGCCCAATAAATACTGAGTAAAGGAGACTTAGAATGAAGAATTAAAGAGGTGCTTTCTCACTGTGATCAGTGGGTAGTCAGAGGCAGGTCTGGTTTGCCCGATGCAGGTCTCTCTCAGGTACTGCTCTGCAACAAAGGCCTCTCTCAGGCCAGGGAACAGGTTCTCATACTCAGTGGGGTCTGCCAGAGACTCAGCTGCTTTCTGATTGACCTTAGACAAGCTCTCTCTCCAGAGCTTCACCACCCTAATATAGACACATGGATCAAAACTATAAACACACAGCTTTTATTTATTTAATGTATCTATCTATGACAGTACCTAGATGACCTCTGGCTATGTTCAGAAAGGAATACTGCCATATGACTTACAAAAAATTAGCATACAGCTCACATGAAATGCAACATACATGTTTATTAAGGTAAGAAACCTTGTGACAACGTGAATATGAATGCAGACCTGGAAACCTGGCTGGGCAGATATGTGCGGGCCAGAAAGGCTGCTTCTGGTAAACGGTTGGTCTTAATCAGAAGCTCCAAACAGTTGTCCAGTCTAGAAAGAGAAACGGATGACAAAAGTCAGATACAGTAATACTATTACACTGTACATTACAGTTTCTAAAAAACATGACTTTTCTTCAAAGTCTTCAAATTAAATCACAAACTTTATGATCCGGTCGCAGAGAAACAACAGTGACGGTGACTAAGAAAAACAAAAAGCTACTTTACGACTTCAGGGTATAAAAGGCAACACTTCTTCATGCATTTTAGCTGACTTTTGTGTCTTGATACTAACTTTCCCTGCAGGAAGTAGGTCATGAAGGCAACGTTATTTTTGCCGTCACGCTCGGCACCCTCTGCAAGCTTGCCAACCATAGCGGCGTTGCCGGATGCAGTGGCCAGCAGCAGCAGTCCTCCATAGTCCTGGGCGTGATGGAGGCACTCCTGTGCCAAACCAAACTGGCACTTACTGATGGCCAACTCTGCCAACTGCTTCCACTTCTGCTCAGACTATACAACAAAGAAATTAGAAACTTTTATTACAATCAAGATGTTAAGGATTTTGCTATTGCATTTTGTTCTGTAGCTATTTGCATTGAACATGCAGTAGTTGGATTTCTCTGGCCACCACTAGGTGGAGCTGATACAACCATTAATGTTTATGCTCCTGCATCATGTTTGGAATAACAAACCTCAGCTTCTACTGCTAGCTGGTACGCGATCTTCAGTTCTCCTAACTGTAGTGCCAACTCAAACCTGTGCTCTGGATCGGTGGACACAGCCAGAGCCTGTTGCTTGAAACCCTGCAGAAACAGACAGTGGTCGTTTCAACATCGCAAAACATCTAGAGTTTTGAGCCAATATGCCACACACACTTTTGAACAGCAAAGCTGGAGCAGACCATTTGAAACAACCTTCACTGCATTTGGCAAATCAAAGATTCTGACTTTGTGACTCTGAACACTGGAAGTTTCACCTGTTTTTCCAAGAAGTGAGCAACTCTGGTCCTCTGTTCTTTAGGGATGGTTGGAAGCACTTTGTCCGCCATCCCAAAGTCTCTGCGCATGACGGCTGTCTGGTACTCCAGCACAGATACCAGCAGAGAGTAACTGACAATGTTTAGCTCCTTATCCCCCAAGTACAGACGGTCATCTTTTGGAATGTATCCCAGCAGGTACATGGTCCTAAGGAAAATAAGGCACAGTTACAGCGTTTATTTATTTCTCATGACTAAAATGAGAAATATAAAACAGAGTGAAGGCCAGACTTTTAGACCACGAACCCTTCAAAACAGATTTAAGACTAAATTATTGGCTGCACCTGTCCAGATGAGCAATGGTGACAATCTCCCCTCCAACAAAGTAGTTAAGTCGGTTGACAGAGCTGGTGTAGATGAAGCAGTCTCCCACCCACAGGCCAGTCTTCACCACCTCCTGAATCTCTCCTAGGACCTGCACACACAATCACAATTTAAGCTCAGGATTTTCCTCAGCCATGTGCTTTGAGTCTCCTTTTCAAGTATGTTTTCAAGGGAACGTATGCTGACCTCAAAAGCATCTTCGATACCATCTTCAGTAACCCCCTCATTTGACTCCTGAGATGCGGCCACTTTCTCTGATAAGTAGCGCAGGATGAAGAAGGATTCCTCTGTGGCAATACACACCAGCTCTCCAGAGTCTGACCAGAAAATCTAATAAAAAAAAGAGTCATCAATAAGTTT
Source organism: Beaufortia kweichowensis (assembly GCA_019155185.1). Lineage (NCBI taxonomy): Eukaryota > Metazoa > Chordata > Actinopteri > Cypriniformes > Gastromyzontidae > Beaufortia > Beaufortia kweichowensis. Next base: position 8,377,227 of record CM032797.1, on the reverse strand, counting down.
GGACATCGCCGCATTTAGCAGAATACAGTAGCACTCCATAAGTTACATACTGTAAGTACATGGAGTATGACAGTAAAGGAAAATAAAGCAATGGGCTGCAGAACTCACGTGTTTGGGCTGAATCTCAATGCGACGAATCAGCTCTGTGTTGTCCCAGTCAAAGAAGGCCAAGCCATTTACTGACCGAACACCCAACAAGAACCCACCATAGATACCTGCAAATGCAGAAGCATTATACACATTATAAAGCTGTTTAAATTTGCATTCTACAATACTATTTATAATACATTTAGTATTGCAGCCTGAAACCAAAGCTAAGTGAAAAATGGTTTACCTTCTGCTCCAAAGTCTGGCTTGAATGATTTTTTCTCTTTGAAATTTTTAAAGATCTTTACCACACTGCTGCTTTCCCGTATTGCATACCTTTAAATAAAGCAAACCACAACCATATTTAACTATTTCCAATAGACAAAACAGTCAAATACATCTGCAATACTCTGAACAGATACTTGTGTATATCGAAGACTTACTCGGATGAATCATGGGCCCAAACGAATTCCTGCGCAGATCCAAAGCTCTTGTTCCTAAGAGCCATAGCTGTGTAGATAATGTACTCTCCATCTCCACAAACCACCACAAACCTGAAGATAGCAAATAGAAAATTAAGGACACTGAACCTATACATATAAAAAGTTTATCACACACAATTTGAAAATACATAGTTTATCTTAAATCACCGCAACAATTTAATAAGTAGCGTTGTGCCTTAATATTGATGATGATCTTACCTGCCGTTCGGATTGTGCTGGATAGTTTGAGGGTAGATCTCACAGCTGCCCATGTCCTTCACAGCCAGCGGCAGTCTCTCTCCATCCTTGATCTCAGCATCTCCCATGGCTTTGAGATTAGCTTGCTGAATCTCTGAATGCTTGGCCCAAATGATCTTTCCATTGGTGTCCATTGACATGGCAGGTTCTTCACGACCGAGCTACAACACAATTGTTTAACATGATGAACATTACATCATATTCAGATTACTAGTGCAAAGCCTCACCAGTACGCCACATCATCAATAGGCATCAATCAGCATTTTTTGTAGTGATTTAGGTACCTTGATAATGATGCTGCCTTCATCATAGCCCAAAGCCACGCTGTTGGAGCCACGCAGACCAGACACACACCACACCCGCTCCATACCGTAATTGAGAGTGCTCTCTAAACGGTACGTGCTGGAGTGCCAGATACGAACGGTACCTAAATCAAACAGGAAACTTTAAAAACCCAAACTAGGCCTGCATCAGTCTCCATTGTGTGACTATGCATTTATCATGAAGGTTGTGTGTTTGCCTGCACTCACCATCCTCTGATCCAGTGATAATAATCGGCAGCTCTGGGTGAAAATTTACACAGGAAACATTCTGAGCATGACCCTCAAGAGTCTGAACGCACGTCTTATTCTAAACAAAAGGCACAGAGGACATGAGAAAATGAATTTGGAAACACTATTTGAAAAACAAGCCTCCGAACCACACATGTACCTGATAGTCCCAAATCTTAACCAGTCTATCATCAGCTCCAGATATGAGATAGGGTTTATCTCCTCCGCTGTAATAATCGATGCAGTTCACTCCCTTATCATGACCCTCCAGAGTGAAGTTAGGAGAAGAAGAGCCCAGCTGCCAAACCTGAAACGTAACACAAGGGAATATGTATTATATGAGTGCTTTCTAACTATACACAAATATAAAAAACAAACAGCAAAATCATACTTTGATGGTTCTGTCCAGCGATGCACTCGCAAACTGGTTGTTGTCTTTAGGGTTGATGACAATCTGCATGACGTAGTGTGTATGGCCCTCAAACACCTGACTGCAGGACCACTTCTTTTCCCAGTCCCAAAGCTTTATTAACATGTCATCTGAACAAGGACAAACTCAAATGAGTGTTACAAACATTACAGGACAACATCACACAAATTCAGGGAGCTTAAAATGTATATTTAGAGTAAGCTATACAAAACAAGACCTCTCTGTGTTCTGCATCTACACTAAATGTATATGTTAACATTGAATCAGTGATTAATATACATATGCAAGACAAATTTTATTTTTTAACATTATTTGATTGTCCGTACCGCTGCTTGTGAGAATGTAGGGCTGGGTGGGGTGCACAGCAATGCAGCGAATGTAATCCGAGTGGGCTTCAAACATGTGCACTCGTTCTAGTGTGTTATAGTTAAAAACACGAATCTGCATGTCATCCTACAAAACATGGAAAAACTATGTTAAACATGTATTCGATTTTTTATCAATACATAGTGCTTCACAGTGTGCATGAATACACATGTAATAGGTTTTTATATACTTACGGCACCAGTTATCACCCAGTTCTTTCTTGCAACAAACTTGGCAGCTCTTACTGGCAGGTCACAGACTTCAAACGTCTTAACCAGGGTCTGTCAAAGGTTGAGTTAACACATTAAATGCATTGTCTAAATCCTCACTATGCAGTTTTAATCGTACAGATCTGCTGGGTATGTAGTAAACGCTGACGTCCTGATACTAACTTGTGTTTCATGGTTCCAGACACAAACGCTGCCGTTGTACAGACTGGCCAGCATCCATGGCTCGGTGGGGTGAAGGTCTACGCTTTTGACCCTGTCGGATCGAGCCGTAAGCTTGCGTTTGATGTCCAGCCTAAGAGGCTAGAAGAAAAGAATGAAAATTATTGAAAACGAGACTTTACATTATATACTTTATCAGGCTAATACTTAGTATTCAACCAAACCCATAACATAACAGTGAACAGATACAAATGCAAAACCAATAAATAACATTGTTTTATTCTTAACCAAAAATAAACATATTTCTACGATTAGTTTTCAATACTTTTGTTGGGTAGCCAGTTATTTTAACAACATTAGTGTCACTGTTTCAGATGTTGAGTCGCATTCATATTTGAAGCTGTTAGCCACAGGCTATCACTTTAATGCAACAACATTCAATAGAGAATGCATTTATAACAAAAGTTAAATAGCAAGCGGTATCATAAGATACTATACAAGAAATAAAAAATAATTCACAGACTGACTGAATCAATCAGTTGTCTATGTGGCCACTTTAAGGGCCTTCGCATGCTAACAGCGCTAGCTAACCTTACCAAAAGCATATTTACATTTATATCTGCGAAACAGCGATAATACTACCCATACTGTAGATACAGACATGACGCTTACCATGTTTACGATTGTTAGTTTCGATCTCCTTCAGCTGCAATGTTTTATATCATCCACCGAGAGTATGTGATGTTTTTTCGGCTGGAGTTCTGTGTGTGCACTGCAGACAAATGTGACGTGGAACTTCCTCAAGCCAGTGCGCTTGACGTCGTAAACGTCGACGTGACAGTCGGATGAGTTCGGAAGATTTCGGATAATTTCGGTAACACTCGGCATATGAGAGGGACGCTATGTGATGATAGCTGTTTGCACTTTCGTCTCGACCTTTACCTTTTTACCTGCAAAGTTTATGCTTATACACTTTTCTGTTGTATTCATGATGAGGTAAATAAATAATGCATAAATAAATAGCCACAGATCCTGTGCCCCACATTCAAAAAATGTTTTTAATGAACTGAATATCTTAAAATAGGCATATAATATTATAATGTAAAATAAAAATTAAAGACATTATTATAATATAAGGTAATACATTTTGGTAAATTAAATTATTTAATCCTGTAGAGACATTCTGTGTTCTTTTCTCCATTAATAGCTCATTAAATCATGAGCAGTTCTCCACATATCAATTTCATTTAGATTACAACATTATACATAATATAACTATTATGTTATATGAAATTACACTAAAAGAATACATATTCCTATGTATGTTACATGTTTTTGTACTTTTATTTAAATTTAACTCTGATCTGTTATGTGTATTATTTAATCGTTTTAATCTCTTTGTGTGCATATGTATATAACAGAATTAGAAAGCAAGACAATTATATCTGTTATTTCAGTTACATACACAGAAAAGTGAGACCCATATTGTCATTTTTTTATTGAGAGAAAAAAAATATGTGTTGAAAGTCGCACATTGTCAGTTAATCTCCTAGAAATTATCACATAGCTTGTCTGCCTTTAACTTTGATAGACTTGTAAACTACAGCAAAACAAAAGTAACAGTCAATCACACAGCAATTTAATGTGTCTAATTTTTTCTTCTGTATACTTGTAGGCACACCACGTCCTCACACGTCAGCTCCTATATAAGTAAAATGATAATGATATCAAAAGCTTGTCATGCAAAGCATACTGATTAAAAAGACAATAACATCCATTAGGTGGCATACATCTAATATTGCATTGATAGATTTCATAGCTGAAAAATAAAAACAACTAGGCTATTTTGTGTATTAAAACACAATTATGTAATGATGTTGCATATTAGGCTGTTTATTACACTTGGTAGAATGACATGAATGCTCACCAGGTAAAGCTTGTCTCCTTCTATCCAGTGTTTCCATCCGCGATTTGCCTTTTCACCTTTTTGTTCAGCCACCAGTTTGCCTCCTTCCCAAGTCACCAGGGTCTGTGAAAATGTAAGTATAGTAAACAAGTGAGAATTATTCCTAACCCCAACCACTCTTTTATTTGAATTTATTCCTCATTTTATACAGTTTTGTGATATAGACAATATAGATCATAAACAAGTGATATAGAGATATGAACAAGATTTTGTTGAGACTGGTGAAGTTTCAGGTGACACCATGCAGAAAAAGACCCCCAATGTATTTTGCCCTTCTGGATGAAAGCTGGCTATACTGTTTGTTTTCTACTGTAGGTTCATCACTAAACAAACTGACTGAGGTCATGTCCAACAGGCCAAGGCTGAGGTAACTGTAGGTCAAAGATTATTAAAAGTTAAGAAAAAATTAACCAACCTTTATCAAGCGGTTGTCAAATCCCTTAGTAAATTCTTCATTTTCAACTCCAACAGTAAAGCTGAGCTCAAATGTCTTAAAGGTGCTCTGTGTCTTTATCACAAAATTGTCCCCATCCTGAGTAAAAATCTTTGTTGGCTTGAGGTGGGAAGCAATTTTACGGATTGCAAAGTCAATATCTGTCGAGAATATATTGACTGATGATCCAGTTAAAAGCACAAATAGTATCACATGTAATGTTATCTTGTATTTTATTTTTAAAATATCAGGATTCAAATTGTAATTTATCTGATTTAGAAAATGACTACTTTTAATTCTATACAGTTGTAGACAACCTTACCCAGTGCTTTTAAGTAATTCTCCAAATTTTCGCTGGACTCCAGCTCCCACTTTCCATTGAAGTCTGCAGGCATGACTGTGAGATGAGCTCTGGACTTTTAAGCAATGTTGCCAGGTCAAGAGAGAAAGGTGCACTAAAGCTTTTATACTCTACTGCCCATTCACAAAAACTGATAAGAGAGCTCCCTGACCTAATGGGACATGAGAGAATAAAAATCTTCAAACAATATACAGTATGTAAACAAAGAAAGCTAGACTAGATCCGCTATGGGAGGCATGGAAAAACACATCTGTTAAAGCACTTAACACACACAATTTTTTTCTTTCCTTTTAGAAGAATTTGGTGCTTTATAGAATACCAAGGTTTTACTATGCTACCATGTGCAGGTTAATAGTATTATAGTATTATTAGTCAGAACAAAATTGCCAACACTGACTGTCAAGACTGACAGCTATACACCTTATTTTGGTGCAGTAAACAAAATAAGTTACTCTTAATAAGTTACTCTCTCTCTCTCTCTCTCTCTCTCTCTCTCTCTCTCTCTCTCTCTCTCTCTCTCTCTCTCTCTCTCTCTCTCTCTCTCTCTCTCTCTCTCTCTCTCTCTCTCTCTCTCTCTCTCTCTCTCTCTCTCTCTCTCTCTCTCTCTCTCTCTCTCTCTCTCTCTCTCTCTCTCTCTCTCTCTCTCTCTCTCTCTCTCTCTCTCTCTTAATGAGCATCTCTCTTTGTGTGTGTGTGTGTGTGAAAGACTTAAAATGAGAAACTACTATATTTCTAATTTCAGTTACACTAACAAAACTTAAAATTGTGATATATTTTTATTGAGACAGATGAAAAAACATACATGAGTGTTTCAATTTATTGTTTCCACTAGTGTTTTCTTTTGTAAACTTGATAGCACACCACATCTTCACATGTCAGCTCCTACAAATGAAATGATAATGATAAATGCTTGAAAGAACTGTAACATCTATTAGGTGGCACAGATTTATTATTACATGGTTAGATTTCATAATTGAAAAATAAAATCAATTAGGCTAATTTGTGTTTTATTATGTGTACATAATTATGTTGACATGGAGCTGTTTAATATTATCAGTTGAATGACATGGATGCTCACCAGGTAAAGCTTGTCTCCTTCTATCCAGTGTTTCCATCCACGATTTGCCTTCTCTCCTTTCTGTCTCGCCACAAGGCTGTCCCCTTCCCAGGTGACCAGGGTCTGTGAACATTTTATGAAACAGATTAAAAAAGACCCTCAATGTATTTTGCCCTTCTGGGTGAAGGTTAATGACTATACTGTTTGTTCTACTGTAGGTTCATGACTGAACAAACTGACTAGATAATGTCCAAGGCTGAGGTAACTTACCTTCAACATTAGAGGATAAAAAATGCAATAAAACTTAAAAAAAATAAACAATTAACCTTAAGCATCTGGTTGTCAAGTCCCTTGGTAAATTCATCTGTTTCAACTCCAACAGTAAAGCTAAACTCATAGGACTTAAAGGTGCTCTGTGTCTTTATCACAAAGTTGTCCCCATCCTGGATAAAGATCTTTGCTGGACTGAGGTGGGAAGCAACCTTACGGATGGCAAAGTCCATATCTGTGGCAAAGAATATTTTGACTTAGCATGATTATTTTTTCCAAGTATCATATATAAAACTTTTATTTTATTTATCTGAATGAGAAAAATCAGTGTCTTACGCAATGCTTTGAGATAATTCTCTATATTTTCGCTTGACTCCAGCTCCCATTTTCCACTGAAATCTACTGGCATGGTTGAGCTCTGGACGTTGAGTAGTGTTGTCAGGTCCTGAGAGGAAGTTTTTATACTCTACCGGACATTCATAACAAGAGGAGAAGGCAGAAAAAGATATATGATATCCAAATATGTGCAGTGTTTTGTCCATAAAATATGCAAAAAATTAAGGTAGACTAGATCAACTTTGGGAGTCATGCAAAAACATTTGCATTTGTAATCATACACACACATGTTGGTACATTTGCACACTCAACGAAGCATATTTTACAGTATAAGTTCCATATTATCATTTTATTGTTTGGAACATTAGATGCTTCAAAGAATACCATGGTATTACCATGCTACCATGTCAAAAACTTTCAATGTAATAAAATGTCTGTCTGTTTTAGACTTCTTGAACATTACATTAAAGAACAACATAGTAAATCCCTAAAACACCCACTGCGATGCTACTGCCAGAGAAAGTTATGAGTGGGTGGATAGTTGTGGTTGGGGGCACATATCATCTTTCATTTTTATTCATGTGATGAGAGAAATTCCATATTTGGACTCTATTGTTAAGCAAGGAAGACAAGATAAGTACCAAAGAAATATGTCAGGAAGAACAAGGGCTGTTTCCAGTGTTTGATGTTCAGAGAATCAGCATGCCCAAAGGCTACACTTTATTCTGTTTCCAAATAGTGTATGAGTCAGCTTTAGCTTAAATGTTCCATGAAGTCTGTCATCAAAAAAGGCTAGTAAAAAAGTAGGACTATGAATACAGAATAAACGCAGAATTTTATTTTGACTATTTAAGTAGAACACAAAATAATGGGATTGAAAAATGTTGCAAGCCAGATTTAAACTCATTTATATGTGCCCCATGGCTTGATTCTGATATACTTCATATTTATATGTTTGTTTGATTATTTTTATGTGACTGATAAATGGGTATTAAATTTAATATGCAGGCAGATTGGAATCTGATGTTTGATTTACAGACTGATCTGTTTACACTTGTTTAGGCTAATATAATTTTCTATCCATTCCCCAAACCATCTTGTTTACTGCAACATTGTGGCAGGGATAGAGTCTTGTTGAATGTGAATATTGTACCTACAGGTTTGGCTGGCAAAAGTCAGTTTTGGTTGGTGGGTCAGTAAATAGACCGTGATCAGAAAAATAACATCTCAAGAATAGACTGCTGCATCTGCTTTGTGTCATCTATTCTAACTTTCACTATAAACATTCAATATTAATTTAGTCAGAAAGGCAACACTGACTCCATTACCCACTCCATCCTCTCTCTCTCTCTCTCTCTCTCTCTCTCTCTCTCTCTCTCTCTCTCTCTCTCTCTCTCTCTCTCTCTCTCTCTCTCTCTCTCTCTCTCTCTCTCTCTCTCTCTCTCTCTCTCTCTCTCTCTCTCTCTCTCTCTCTCTCTCTCTCTCTCTCTCTCTCTCTCTCTCTCTCTCTCTGCAGGAATAATAAAGAGCCTGTCTGACAGCATTGTGATGGCTGTTTGTGATCGTGCTGCTGGCGGGCTGAAAATCCCAACAATTACAAGCTGACACGTCTGTCTATTCTCAGGCAACGGTTGACTGGGGTTCGTGAGACGCATCGAGCATTACAATTCGCTCCTGAGCTTCTTTTAAAAAGAAAAGCATTACAGAACAGAAGTCTCACCACATGTGTAAATGCTCTTTGAGGTAATCCAAAGGCCCTAATTGGCTTTAGGATTACAACGTGCCCCGTGCTTTGAGACTCTCTTCACACTCTGATGTTGAAACATCAGTACAGGGGAGAAACAAAAGGCAACAAATATGTCCACAGACATGAACGGATACTGGAAAATGATAAGCAATGAAAACTTTGATGAATACATGGAAGCACTGGGTAAGGGAATTATGTAATCATTTATTTATTATGCTGTGAAGTAGATTTATTCTGTTGGTTTGTGAAATGATACAGTCATGTTGTCTTCTTGTATCTTTTGTTTACAAAGTAAAACTCATGCTTATATTTTGTACTCAGGAGATAACTTGGCAAATCTGATGTGAAGATAATGGCTCATGCACCATATGTGGCTATACGGTTGACCAATATTTATTTAACTTCCAGATGTGAATATTGTCATCAGAAAAATTGCCAGCTATCTCATCTTTGATAAGGAGATTATACAGAATGGCGATCATTTTAATAACAAGACTCTCACCACCTTTAGGAATTACCACATGGAGTTTGATGCTGGAAAAGAGTTTGAGGAGGATCTGACTGACATCGATGATAGGAAATGTATGGTAAGTCATCTGCTTATATAATATTTAAAGGTACCGTATGCCTTTAAGTACTATTGGCCACAGTTGTCCAGAGTTTCTGTGATAGATGACTCTGTAACTATATGAGTAAATAGGATCCGATTTAGATTTACATACAATGACCTATTAAAGCCTAAATCCATGTGGGTTTTTGGCTAATGCCTCAAACACCTGGCACTCTTGGGACATTAAGTCATTTAGAATTAGGAATGTTATGGCGGTGTTTTGCATAGAGGAGTTTAATGTTCTGAAAAAGCTTTGCTTGGTTTAGTGTACTTCATATTTCTGACTGTATCAATATATTAAAATAAAGTTAGGTATTAAAGTAAAGGTATGTGAAAATATGTTAAAATTTACGTTTTTAAAGGTCATATGGTATACAAATAAACTGAAATACTGCATTTAATTTAAATGAAACTCAATAGATTGTTTTCACATTAACAGTAAATTTAGCATCTTTCCTTGTGGTTTGTTTTTGTTATTATCTTGTAGACCACAGTAAACTGGGAGGGAGACAAACTGGTGTGTGTGCAGAAAGGAGAAAAGGAGGGAAGAGGATGGACCCAGTGGGTGAAAGGGGATGAGTTACATGTGGTAAGTTTGTATGAAGACACAGCTCATATAAGGACAATCAGTATGTAGGAAAAATGGACATGTTTAGTTTCCGATTAGTCAGCATTCAGCTGTCATACTTTTCAATAATGATGTCTGAACCCACTTTTGCATACTCCAAGTAAGACTTTATTTTCATGCATCTTTTGGTAAGAAGCAGGAAAATGCACAGCTAGCTGGTCAATATAACAGTCAATATAATCATATAATATAATCTTATTTCTGCAATACTGCTGACTATCCATTATTCTCTCAATATACAGTATGCCTTTTATTTTTTACAATTATGTCTCCGTGTATTAAAACTGGCTTTTGATTATTCATCTTCCAGGTAATGCGAGCCTGTGGAGTGGTGTGTAAACAGGTTTATAAAAAACAAGTTCAGGACTAAATGTGCATTAAAAATAAATATTGTAAATAAGACATTCTTCCTATTTATAATAGTTACTGTTGTGTTTATTGTTCTCAGTTCATTAAGTTCCGATGTTGGATATTTTTGATAAATTAATAAATTTATATTAAATGCCAAATTAAATAAGTCAAAAACAGTCACATTCAAGCAGAATATACAATAAACATTTAGACTAAATATTTAGGAAAAATGTATATTCTAAAGTTACTGTCTGTTCTGGTTCAGATATTTTGCCAAAGTTTACTTAAGTGTAATATCTGCAATTGCTGATATATAAAAACACAGTTCCTCAGTTTTCTTTCATTTATTTTTCTTTTGTTTGCACATATACAATATGCTCCGTGTATGAATTTACAAGAGATGTAGCAGTCTAGTTGAACTCATAACATTATCTCTCCACCTATTTTTTTCTTCTGGCCTCCGAGTAGAAGAAAACATCCTGATTCGTTTCTCTCCTCCAGCCAGCATGTTACTTACTTTTTTAGAAAGCAGTAAAGTTTACCATTAACTTTTATCTAGAGTCTTGAATATAGCACTATAACATGCCAAACCCATACACATGAATTTACCAGGCCTCCATGACAACAGCTATATTAATTGCTTAACTGAAGCTAACTATGTTTTATAACAAGTCCTAACAGGCACATGTGAAACTTATGATGATAAAGGACACAAAGACTAATTGATAAACAAGAGGATGGATGAATGAACACACAGCTGGGTGGTTGTTTCTGTCTTCTCCAGTAGGAGGTGCTACTACACAGAGTAGGTTTAAGATTTCTTGAAGACCTGCTTGCCAACAACTCCAGCTGCTCTGAGCTCCTGCATGAAGAAACACACATCAAACAAAGCTGTGGTGTTGTACTGTATAGAGATACAATATAGTACATATAGTATTGTACAGTATAGTATATAGATTACAATTCTAATAAATAGTTTAAAAGCATCTCTGGAACCGTAATGTAATTCTAAGCAGTGCACAATACAGTTGTTGTAATACAGTAATTTGCCTGTCCCTGGGTCACATGACTAGGTACTGAATCTATAACTTTATATTAGATTTCCAAATCCTTTACGTTTCTTATTGTTCCTACACTTCTCACCAACAGGTGGCAGTACTGTAATTACACACAGCTTCTTCAACAGACCTTCCATACCTTTTTATCCACAATATCACACAGATGTATCCTAACATCCGCTTTTATCATTTCAAATGAGTTCAATATAACAACAGCCTTAAAACGATGTCCTTGTGCCTTAAATAATGAGCTCCCAATTAACTTAGGTAAGCATGTAATTTGTATCCTTACTTTACCATATGTTTTATAATACACTTGTACAAGCAGGTTGTTTTAAGAATAAAAAGTGTGTGCTAAACAGAGGGGAAATATATATGTGAAACCAAATGAGAAAACAAGTGACTGTCTACTGCACCAAGTGAAGTTCATCTCCATTAATCCAGTGAGTCCAGCCTCTGCCCTCAACCTCTCCTTTCTGTACACATATCAACTTGTCTCCTTCCCAGGTGATGGTTGTCTGTAGGGTTAAATGAACAACACACTGCATGTACATCTGGGTGTCATTACAAAACATAAAAATGTGGATAAATATAAAATGAGTGAAAAGTGTTAACCAGGCCTTTAGACTTTGAACAGACTTCCAAGAGTTTAAAAGAGCATGTTTACAATGCCAAATCACAAAGTTAACTACAGCGTTATGTCATTTATTATTAATAGGAGAGGGAAACTTTCCTTGAAATTATTTTATGCCCTGGTGAGGCTGCTATAGAGATGTCATATTTGAAATGGGAGGAATCTAATAATTGCAAAGTCATTTTATCCCTACAGAATGTATAAAATATATAAGATAAGTATAAGATTCTGAGACATAATTTATCCAATTCATGTTTTATTATAGATAAAATAACTTTATGTGAGATACAGAACTTTTACATATTTTTATAAGATTGAACATTAAACATTTATGCAATGGTGTGCCCATTTTAGGTTTAGAGTAAAAAAGCTTCAAATGGCTATAAAAAGTCAAAAAACAGTTAAATTATTAAAAATAAATGTTCTGCCTATTTACTTAATATTTCAGTCCTTTGAGTTTTAAATGGCTTTCTGTACTTAGCTGAATTCATTGTATGTACAAGAAGATTACAATAGAGTCATTCATCCAAAAAAAAAAAACAAGTGAGAAAGTTAGGTACTGTAGAAATTTCTTGGCCAAAGATAAAAGCAGCAGACAATAATATAATTGTTGTCTGTAAAGTTTTTCTCCCCATGTGTGCTATTCATATTTCTGGATTCACACTTATATTGGCTTATATTGGAAAAGCATGTCTCACTTACCATACACTTCCTGCCATCAACTGGACCAAGGTCTTCCTGAAATTCTTCTCCAACCACAAACTCCATATCATAGTTTCTGAAGGTGCTGACAGTCTTGATTATAAAGTGATCTTCATTCTGAGTGATGTCTTTATCAGATTTCAACAAGACTGCAATTTTCCTGATGGCAACGTTTACATCTTCAAGAATTGTGGAAGTAGTTAAACAAAAATGACGATTAATAATGTTAAGGTTCCACAGACCTCTTTAACAAATCACTTTAAATTGAGTACAATATAGTATAGTTAACAAAAAATAATTTCAAATTATTTTGGCTAACAGTACATTGAAATAAATAGGTAAACAGTCACAAATTGAAATGCAATTACAAGTAAATAAATAATGCTAATAAATAGATAAATAAATGTTTTAATGGATATAAATAGAAGTGAAAAATAAAATAAGGTTTTTGTCGCTAGGTTTTTATGGACATTGAGTCAAATCCTTCAACCGATTCGTTCTACTACTTGGGATTCAATGAAGAACGAAGGCAGTGACTGACTGAATTCAGCATCTGAATCGATTCATTCACGATTCATTCAAACATGCGGATTCATTCAGTCCGGAATAGCAGCAGCTGGTATTGTTTGGAACTATTGTTGTTGGTAATATTATGTTCACAATATTAAGTTGTAGTTGTATAAATAATATCACTTTACTGATGATTTTACGTATTTTGGTAAAAACTCGTGCTCATGTGCCTTTGCAAACGAGTACGTTAAATGCGTTTATAAAGTTTTTTCCATAATTGATCGCACAAAATGAACGCATGGACAGCCATTATTAAAACCTGACGTTGACTGTACCGTACATCTTATTCAAGAAGCTTCTTTACGTGTCTTACTACTCGTACTAACCGTTGCAGTTTCCACCATTCACAGTAATACCACTTGCACTGTCTTGTTATATGTAGAGTCTTTGGCAGTGTATAGTGTTGTACAAATTTGTAGTTTTTGTTGTCTGTATGTAACAATTACTGCATATGAAATTCATCTCAAGTTTAGAGTAAGAGAAAAAAACGTCTACTAATCAAAGCGACACACAGATCCGCATGTCTCCATTATTTAAATCTTACCGAGAGCTTTCAGATATTCTTCAAAGTTTTCATTGGAAATCATTTTCCAGTAGCCGTTATAATTAGCAGGCATTGTGAGAGGTATACGTCGCTTTCTAGTTACCCAAAATGCAGTTCGTAAGCACGTGCTCGTGCTGTCCTTTTATCTCATAATTGCTGGATGACAGCAACATGTGCTCCGTAAAACTAAACACTCCCAATACGCGCACAATCCCGTCCATATCAAGACACCAAGAGCCGTTTACCCTGTGGATTAATGGTAGGGGACAATCAATCTTTACATTATTTATATGGATTTACCCCTTTATGATAGGCTACGTCAATTCTTGGATTAAATGAACTGAAAAGGCATTTCTCGAATGGGATGTAAATTATACCGAGTCTCATTAGGATTTTTACAGCGTCTCTAAAAGTGTGACATTAATTTGTGATTCAGGGACAACATAACAAGCTTTCTTCATCTGTTACAGACTAATGTTTTTGAAGGACCTTTATTTTGGCACACATCCGGCCTTTTACAATCCAGTTAAATTAAATTAACTCTTTTCTTAGCTTTATTTCTAAAACATTCATAATACCATAAAACTGATTTGGAGCATGTAGAATAGTAATGAATTACCTTTGACCCATCCCTTTACCAATGAAGTAATTTAAAAATGATAAAGAGGATTAAAAATGAAGATAAAAGAGAATTTCAAAAGACCCCAGAGGGCCAAATAAGTGACAGCAGTGCCGTGAATAAAAAGATTAAGTTTCTTAAAAAGGAATAAAATTGTCAGGAACCCTGGAAGTTAGATTTGGAAGTTACAAAACCATCAGTTGTGTATGAAGTAACAGCTACACTATACTTTGTTATATTTTCTTTAATTTTATAATATAGTATATACACCAAATTATTCAAGTTATTTAACAGTACATGATTCACCTGCTTATTCAACTCAAGGTTGAATAGACACTTTATTTCTGTAAAGAATATGTTAGACATTAAGCTTTTGCATTATGATCTATTTAGATGACAACACCAGCCAGTGCACTACAGTTCTTCCATAATCATTGCAAGCATTTGTGTGTGAGTTCCAGTAAACACCTCCGCTTTTTTCTTCGCTTTTCACAAGTCTCTGTGTGATCGTTTTAACGATGCTTGAGTAAAATGATGCAAGCCGTTCTTTTAATAGGAACATAAATTGAACTTACTCTTGGAGGGTTGCCTAGAAGCGTTGCAGTAGGAGATGTTTATAATGCCTTTAATATTATTTGTAATATACATTTATTAAAAATATTAGTGTGTCATATTTAATCTATACATTGTTCTTTTCTCTCCCTTGTTTTTAATTGTAGTGTCTCGGTACTGTGCATAAAAATGTTCTTGGCAAAATGTCTGTGACTGATTATCATACATAAATAGAACACTACCACTAGACACACACATCTTTATTTTAATAATTTCTTTCACGTTTGTTTTGTCGGCACGTCTTTTGATACACATAAGGAGAAAACATAAGGTCCAACATCCTGAGAGTCCATCAAGTTTATTTATGCTAGCCGCAGGAGCCAGATTTCATTCATCACATCATTTTTCTTCCTGTCAATCATGTCTTTGCATGTCATATGAAGAGTCACATACAGCTTCCTCTTTCTGTTTCTTAAATTATCTTCTAGCGGTTGGCAGGACAAACTCTAATTCCACGTATGCTGTACACCAAATGGGCGTAGAGGAGAAGGGGGTGAGATCTCTCGTAATCTATCAAACTGCAGAATTCTTGTCACATTACCATATATTTAGAAAGGAGCCATCGTACAGGTATATAGCTGTCTGTGATGCATGTGGTAAGCATGTCAAAGTAAATTGAGTAGTATGAATTTCAAAACATATTTTTAAGCCTAAATTTATATTTCAAACTAATAATGCATAACAATACTAGTCCTTTCTGAGAGGACAGTGAATATAAACGTGGCATAGCTTATCCCACTTTCCCATTTTTTTTTAGTTTAGAGATAAGGTGAAGCAAAGTTTTTCAGTAGTGGGTGGCAGTTCACAAAACATGTTTTCCTGAGGACATGCATCGCCACTATGCCTGAAATTCTCAATTCCTGAGACGAGAGATAAGACGACAGCAAACAACAGCAGCCATCTGCTGTTATCTTTTTAACACATCTTATTAATCTCCTCAGAACAACAATGATGACAAAGATGATGCCTGCCTGAGGCCTTTAATTATGGTGAAAGTGTGTCTGACAAATGCTTTTGTTTGTCACTATCACAGTGTGGATCAAATAAAGCAAATGCAAACCATTATTTTTTATGTAATTAAACAGAGTGCACATTGAATATGCTTTATGATTTGACCTCTCTTTTAGGGTTTGAGGTAATTGCTATGAGTGTCTAGCTCAGTGATGTTTTAAAGATTGTTATATTTACATCATCTTCATTGATTTCTTTTGGATAGGACTATGCAGAACCGTAGAGAGAGAAGAAAGGAAACACAAAACAGATTGGATTCAAAACCAGGTACTATCCATAAGCTTTACTTGGTTTGAGCAATACATTTGTGCCATGGCTTCAAAAACGTTACTTAATGTTTTGTATTTAATTCAAATTCTAGTAAAAACATAGACAATACAAAAAACTGCTGCAGGAAAATAAGGGCACCTTAGTGAGTTTTTTTAAATATTTTTATTCATATGGGAGTATATATAGTAAGAAATACAAAGCATGTGAAACACATTCCATCGACTCTTGACAAATCCTCCACAAACTCTCAGCCAATCACAAAGTCAATGTCAGTTCTTGAATGTGATTGTCGATGAAGTGATCTTCATTCTGTGTTAAGATGTTGCCGGCTTCAGCAAGACTAATATTAACATTCATGTCTGCCAGTGTCATTTGCCAAAATTAAAATGAGATTACTTAACGTGCAGCATATGTGTGATTTCTCTTCAAGGCTGTGATTACAAATAGTTTCATTTATATGATATTTGTGTTTGTGTGTGTATACATAACAGGAGTAAAAGTATTTTGTGAAAATGATACTATATATCTGTTACTCTTTAATGAAATTAGCTTTATAGTTAACCATTGGTGGGATTATACAGCCCCACTCAAGTAATATAATTCTGTTTGAAGGTTTTTTCTACTGTATGGTGATAATGTTAATTAAGCCTATTGAAGAGTTCCTGCTTTTCAAATCCATAATTGACTCACCACAAGCTTTCAGGTGCTCATTAGAGTTTCTGTTTCAGATCCAATATTCATTGTTATTAGCTGGCATTTGTAATTAAAGTGTGAGGTTTCTCTAACAGCAGTCAAAGTTAATGGCAAGCCCAACGCTGCCATTTCCCAGCAATGGAGTATTTGCATGTTTATGGAAACCTCAAGGTATGCTGAACATGGAGCCGATTATAAATGCAATGAAAACTAATAATAACATTTATAGATGAGAGGATCATGGTCATGAATAGGCTGCGGGGACACAAACAGATCACTCATTTTTAGCATGAGAGGAGAAAACCCCCCAAAACATGGAACGTATAAAAATCTGCCTACATTTATTAACACTGCCAACACTTTGGTTTTCTTGTTTAGTGAATATATTGGGTTTATTTACCACAGCATTTATGTATACTTCAGATTTGCTGAAGCATCTTTTTGCTATAACTAAACTGAACTTAAATATACACACTACAGCTGCTATATTTAGTTTTCTTTCAATTTGACTAGTATGACGCTATTAAACTAGTGAATTGTGGAGACAATACACAAACAAACAAACACATGAAGACTCATATGAACAGCGTAAGGCACTTTATTTCTCTTTATATCACTGATTTATGTATTCTGTTGTGGATACACACACCGAGGCATGATGGGAAGGAAAGCAGAATCCTGCCTTGCTCACAACCCAAGAGACTGACAGGCTCTTCAATCAGAGCGACAGCAGTTGTAATAGAAACGCCATTTTGTCTTCTGCACGTCCTCTCTGGAGTCTAATTACACAGAAGCTCACAATTTTCTCAATGTTGTGTTAAAAACACATCCTCACACACCTATTGCATAATGGTTCACTTACACAACAGCTTGCTCTACCACTAATGTAAATAACATCTAAATGACAAACAACAGACATTCATTTGTTATGAGTAGTTGCTGAAGAGATTTTTCTGCTCTATGCATCATATATAATGTTCGTTTTTTACAGTGTCAAACATGCTGTAGGCAGCTTGATGATGGATGAATGGATAGTGTTTTTGTAATATGGTTTTCACTGCATCTCTTGCAAAAGTTCAGTAGGGGACGTTGCTTTATGCTGCTTTTTGAAGACTTGTTTACTCACTATCCCAGCAGCTCTCAGCTCCTGTAAGCAAAAAAAGCATAAGAAATGCAACCATACATACTGTTTCATTACCATGACGTGAAGTCCAACATATGGTACATACAATACCCCCTAAAAAATACACAAGTTGTGGGTTTTTGATGATGTAAAAAATATTTAAAATACACATTTTATCAGCGTCCCCTGTACTTACTTTTCTTGTATATAACTTTCAACCAGCTGGTGTCAGTAATGTCCAGTTTTTTAGTGATGGTATATAAGGCAACGCAGTCGGGAATAGTATTTTATTTATAATGCATGATGAAACACACAGCTGAAGCCAAACATCTGTTGTTATTAGCAGCACCCAACATACCCCAGTCAAATTCATTTTAAAATCCTATCAAATCATAATGATGGCGTTTGACGTCCATTAAAATGATCTCAACCAAGTTCAAAGGTATTAAAGTAATCAGTTTGTCAGCGCTGTGCTGTTTAATGCGCATCATCGTGGAGCTGAGAGGTTTGCGATAAGAGAATAGCTCTCCCCCTGCCATCTGCTATGTTCTGCGCCTTCAACTGTTTTAAGATGTTTTAAAATCTAACACCGTTTAAAGCTTTACACTACATGTATATATACTGCTAAATGCTTAATGTGTGCAAAATTGGTAATGAATTGCATAAAGGACAAAGTGTTTTCAATTTTTCTTGCATAGAAATGAAATGGATGACTGATGGGAATACAGCAGAATTGGCCTGCAGTACCAAGTGAAGTTCATCTCCATCAATCCAGTGGGTCCAGCCTCTCCCCTCTATCTCTCCTTTCTGCACACACACCAGTTTATCTCCATCCCAGGTGATAGTGGTCTATAACGCATACCAGAAAAAGTGATTTATTCCAAACCTACAGCAAAAATATGTGAACTGCAGTGATTAAGGTGACACATGAAAGCAGAACATGTTTGCACAGATAGTGGAAAGAAAAAAAGCACATATACTCACACTTTATCAATACAAACTGAAATTGAATCTGACCCACAGTAAATGTGTTTGCACTCCTATGATATGCTACACAAAGGGAAGCTTTTGGAAGATGCTTTTTCCTCTGCTTTCACTAGGAAACCTAAATCCGCATTGTCGGGATTGAATAGGTCCAGTGATTTTTGTTCAGGGGAAACCAGGTCACAACGTCTTAACTGAAGTATGGTTTGTTGACTCAAAAACACTTCACAGATCTTTTGCCCTTATATCAGATAATGAACAATGACCAGACAGGACAGTTACTAGTTACTGTAAGTTAAGCATTAATAATTTGAATCCTGCTGGTCTCATACCAGCTCAGCTGGACACAAATGGGTTAAGCCGAAGGAGGTTGTTATCTCCGTTTCTCAACACAGGTCTTAAACATAATGAGTTTTGTACGACAAGCGCAAGAGGAAAACTAAAGGAGAGGATGTAACGCTCCTTATTACATTAAATATCCAATTATTGCTCTCATTTCACACTTTAGCCTTTTCTCATTAGTAGAAATCCTGAACTGTAAATGACATACACAGTTAGTGACTTCCAAGGGCAATAAAATTAAACAAAGGTTAATCACATATTCTACGTGATGTAGACTGAGCTGCGCTGAGTATTTTAAATGTTGTTTTTGTGAGAATAGAGAAAAATATGCATGAACTTAGCAAGTTATCTGAAAAACGTATTAAAAAATTTTTAATAAATCTTATCTAGTGGCCTTGCAAAACAAAAGCTTTCATGGTGAACCAAATAAACATGTTTTTATTTTAAGGTTATGCAAAAAGCAAACCTGATAACTGTCACTGCAGATATTGAGCATACACATAATTTTTTTTATTTGTAAATCTTTATTTGAGGTATTTTAATAACATTAAGATGTTTTATATATGTATTTTTTTATATTTATTTTTGTTTATTGTTATGCAATTATACCTTTCCATCAATATATTTTGCCATGATTCAACTATAAAATATTGAAATAACCTGTGGAACGGTGACAGATGACAGGTTAAAATCACATTAGAATAAAAAAAGAAAAAGCAGTGAAATTTAAGCTTTTGCTATGAAAACACCACGTTAAACATTTGGCTAACAGAATCCACCTACCATGCACATCCGGTCATCCACTCCACTAAGATCTTCTTCAAATTCCTGACCAACCATAAAATCCATGTTGTAGTTCCTAAACGTGCTGAGAGTCTTGATAATGAAGTGATCTCCATCCTGAACAATGTCTTTATCAGGTTTCAGCAGTGTAGCTATCTTTCTAATAGCCACATTTACATCTGACAGAAATGATAGCCACATGTGAAAATTTTGCCAAGAGCTATTTCAGCAGCATTGTTCTATAAGCCTAAAGTATTGTTTCCCATTCCTATAGTTACCATAGTTTCTTTTAAAATACTAGATATTATCATACTGTATCGTCAAACAATGTAAGAATTCAGAATGTCTTTTATTTTGTTTAATTTTCTTTTTTTGATTACAGTTGTAGCTACAACCATTAACTTTAAACTTAAATAAATAATTAATACAAATAATAGCCATGAATATTTTAAAGCATGGTTAACATTATTGTTTTATAAGGAAGGTAAATTACATAGAATAAAAAAAGTAAAAAAGTATAGGCATATTTAAAACAATGCCATCTCCTCATAAAACCAATTTACATACATTGACAAATTATCTGTCTAAAAAACTCACCAAGAGCTTTCAAATATTCTTCAAAGCTATCATTGAAGATCATTTTCCAGTAGCCGTTATAATCTGCAGGCATCTTGAGAGCTGATTAAATCTCCACTGATGGGCTTGTTGAAAAAGGATCTGCTCCACTGCAAATACTTTACATCTGAAAGAACCACCCTTTTCAACAAGGTCACAATAATCCGATTACTTTGACTTGTATTTTCATACTGTCATAGAAACTGCCCTGAGAGTATGAATGGTTTTAATAACATACAAAACTTTAAGTCTCTCTGCAACTGAACAGCTCTCTTGGACTTCACACATTTTTAAAAAAAGGTCACACGTGATCAACTTTTTTGTTCTTTAAATAAAAGGAGTTTTTCTGAAAAGTACATTTTGTGTTTAGCTGAATTGCTATTAACAGTCGGTTAAAGTGTCAAGCTTTGTGTTGGCACACATGGCCATTCTGTGCTATTCAGCGAACATCTAAGAGATGGACGGTTTGTGTTGAATAATCTCGCTCTGCCAATTTCTCAAGCTTTTATTTTGGAGAAAGTGAAGATAAATGCATTCTTTAAAGCAAACTCTACACACACACACAACTGTCAGCAGGAGGTGAAGCTTCACACTGCAAATCACTCTTAACTAGTTTTTCTGAGGCTAAAACTTGCTGTATATGATGTAAAATAGATTCAGAAAGACATCGTCACAAATATCCCGAAATACATTTCATTTTGTCAGAAACTGTCTTCCCCCTCAAAACAGCTTGATGAAACATGTTGAGCTCTGACAACATGAATGACGTTTCTGTGCAAATAGAAATGGAGGAAGCGGTGTTTGCTCTTCAAAGTGTAAAGGCTCTGTTATTTATCTTCTTTGTGACATTCAGCAAAAGTCAACATTTCCTAGACCTTTAGAACATAGACTTACAGCTCTGCAATGATCTGGCAAATCTATCACCTGCAGAGACCAGATAAATTTAAATCCCTCTGCACACATTACACAGTGGTGCCCAGGAAACTATAGTCATAGATAATGCTCATGTCACAGTAAATTGAAGATGTGCCTACTTTACACTAGACAAAATATACAATTACTCTGAAACCACCTGCTTTCGCATCTTTCAAAGTAAGAAGATTTAACTCTTTCGAAAATATTTCGCCCTACTTATAAATCACACTGGTGTCAGTGTCAGTCTTGAATTATTTGCTTGGTAAGAGGTCGTAGTTTAATTTCTTTGTTCTTCATCTCACTGTCCTGTGTGTAAAGGTTGTTCTCTTGAATGTAATCAATGACCGAGTCTGGTATGAGGTATTTAACACTATGTCCTCGACGTAAAGCTCGTCGGACCTCCGTAGCACTGATCTCGTTTTGAACCCACTCCCGAACCAGGAAAATGTTCTGTCTGTGCCTGGACAACATGTCAGACTCGTGTACGATCCGATCCGGCTGCAAGCTTCCTCTGCTCACGCATACCAGTCCAAACCGGCCCACCACCTCCTCGACGTGATCATCCCTCCACAGACCAGGCATCTTAAAGGTGTCCATGAAATCCGCTCCACAAAGCAGTTTTAACCGGGGTCCACCTGCAGGGGGGAAGCAATCACATTACAGATTTCAAAGTCAGCACGGATCGGTGTACAGCTTATTATAAATCCTAATGAATTCATGCATTAGTGAAATGAGCGTCGTTTCATTGTTATTGTCATCGCGTGATCGTGAATTAATGTGCGTCTATAATTAAAGGAACCAAGTGTTTCTGAACAATAGCTGTGTGATTGCTTATTCAAAGCTTTCAAATGTTAATGTCAGCCCAGACAGGTAATTATAGGAATAGTTCACCTTTAAATGTAATTCTGTCATCCACTACTCACTCACGTCTTATGAAACCTACATGATTTTTTCATCCAAGAAACACAAAAGAAGAAATTCAACAGGTTTTCCACGCTGCCCTTTTATACTTTAAAAGCAGATGATGACCATTGGCTTTGAAGCTCCAAAAAGTACCATAAAAGTACCTTTAACTAAACTTATGGTTATAATAAAAATATTTTTTTATTAATTTTCATTTTTGATCAAACTATTATTTTAAGCATTATGCATAACATTATGCACTATCTGGGCATGGACTTATATATGTTAAATACAAAACCCAGACATGTTCATATTCCTAAAAGTACCCAACTAAAACATAAAGAAATCCCTTTTAAATATAATTCTGTAGCTATAACCGTATCTAAATGCTTTTGTCTGAGAAGACACGTGTTGCTGTTGGGTGGAAGATGAAGCTCACGGCACACTAAAGCCTTCATTTCTGCTCTCTGTGACTCAACATAACCCTAAAATATACAAACACACTGCACGGAGCCAGTGATTATCAACCCCCATAACAATAAATTCATAAAAAACAATGCAGAAAAACATTGCACAGATTTCAAAAGCAACAGAAATATTTCCAGACAATCATTAAACGGCTTAATTCAATAAGCGGTAAATTCCTCTGAAGGGCCTAAATGAGGTGTGCATAACATACATTTTAAACAAGAATAATCCCTGTGATAATTAAACATGAAATCTACAATAAAATAGAGAAAGTTAATTATTTTCAACGTCATTTAGTTTAATTCCAACCGATATGGTTATTTATCATTGTAAAATAGAGAGTAGGAGTTCCTTTATGTAATCCTCTTGGCATAGACAAACAAAAGCGAATAAACTCGGGTGCTTTTTTACAGAATCACTGCACTGCTAAATGTTTGGAGATAAAAGGTTTTTTGTATGTATGATTGCGCATGTGTGCTGTGTTCAATCTTTCCTGCCACTTTCTTATTTCAAAGTGATGCTGGCTATTAATCTTGACTTCATTAATAGTCTGAGCATGCATGTCTTAAGCCCAAGTCATCCAGCGGAGGGTATTAGGCTTCATTAGCATGCTCCTCTATAGCAACCCCAAATAAAAGCACTGTTGAAAAGCGGCCTAACAGCGTTTGTGCTGGCCAGAAAAAAGAAACGTGTTTAAATGCATCAAACTTATCTCTAGTGATTAGCAAAGCCAGGAAACTGTCTGTTGTGCCAGCGATGAGGCTTAAGAGGATACAGAATTGTGATGAAAAGTGTCTGGGCCAACTTAGGAAGACATATTGAGATGTGGGTGGGGCTTACCAGAGTTTTCTGTGGGCGGGTCCTTGCGTTCTTTTGTTGTCTGTTGATACTGAGCAGCTATGCGGCCGTAGTGGTACCTGACAGCGAGATGTTGTGTGAGACAGGGAGAAACACAGCGGATAAGAAGCCCTGTACATGAATAGCTATATTATAATCGGCTTATGGATGTGGGAGAAGCTTTATGTTTACACAGTGTTATGTGAGCATATAGATGTGCATCATAACTTCTCTGATCACCCACAAGGGCCTACAGTATAATTGCTTCTGTAATGTGTAAATGCATATAGCAGTTTGAAGCCATTTCAAGGAGATTACTACTGAGAAGAGAAAATGAATGGGAATTCTGTGCTTGCATGGTCTTAAAGGCGTAATGCACATACTGTAATGAACTGAACTGTGATTGTATATATGTGCAGCATAACACACTATCCATTAAAATCAAGAGAAATCTACTTGGTAATGCAGTAAAAGGTTATTTGCAAAGGCAACATAAGCAAGTGCAAAAATATCATCCAAATCTGCCAGGAAGTAAATTACAGGAAGTAAATGACCTACAAAGACACAAAGCCCTGGCACAGGCAGCTGGCATCAAAGCAGCTATTTACCTCCCTGTAACACTGCCACCTGAGTATTAATAAGCCACCTCAGGGCATTGCTAGTTGGCATAAATCTCTAAATGGTCTAAGAGGCCTTTAAACAGTCTCTTGTTGGATTTCGAAGGAGAAGCGGCCGTCACTCTGAAAGAGTCTGGCATGCTTACAAACAAAATCACTAACAGCCGTACGCAGAAGGATGATGGGCATTTCATATTTTCTGAGCTGGGATCTGAGCAGAATGGAAACGGAGGCTGTTTTGATGGATAGCCGAGCTGGAGCGAGTCACGTCAGCACTCGACTGTTTGATGTCTCATAAAACAGGAATGGAAGGATTCAGCTTCTGTAAAGTTTTGGCTATAGCTCAGCGCAGATATTTTGAAGATGACAGCGAGTTTGAGAATTTGAGCTTCAACCTTCAGAAATGGAGCACGAATGACATACCACAGAGTTATGTACAGTAAACAAAACGTAGAGTAACAGCAACATGGAATATGATATTATTTCAGTGAACCCAGTTGAGATTAGTCATTCTGTTGTTGTGTATCATTCATTTATTTTATAATACTGTGTACAAATCAGACTAAACAAGGAATTTTTAAGGATACCATCAGTTCATAGATGGAAAAATTTGAAGGTTTGAAGCTAATACATTTCATAAGTTTTATAATGGCAATATGTTTATTTAACTGTTATGTATTTGCATTGGGTACGCACAGTGTTTAAGAAGTAAAGGCTTATTTTTTTTATATTTTCTATATTTATCTTCGAACCAATTCACAAATGCTGGGAAAATTAAGGTGCAGCTCAGAATTTCTCACCCATCTGTTAAAAAAGTTAAATGTCTCCTTCACACCAGTGATCTGGTTGTGTTTAAAACAATATTTTAAAATGTTTTACTTTGTCTAATTATTTGACTAATACAGTAGATAATGTGAAACCCATTACTAAGGGGTCAACGCAGAATATATTCTTTACATTTTAGATTTAACATTTACCTCATAGTCACCACAGTCTCTGTCCAATCAGACTGCTGGCTCTCCCAGTTGTCAACAGTAACCCAGTCAGAGCTCTGTAGGGCCAGTCTTGCCATAGCAAGTCTGTGCTTTGCTGAAACAAGACCCTGTTTACCATAACCATCGCTGACAGGAGACACAATGCCACCCACCACATGATACACACCTACGAGATGGAGAGAGACAGTATATCTGATCCAAACAGATGTATATATAATTATAAATTTTTGAAGTACACAAAAAAATCACAAAAACCTGACACCCTCAGCTTATACAAGCATAATTTCCAACAGTCAGCTAATGTTGTATGTAAGACCAAAGCACAACTGAAAGCATTAAATATTCACACTTGGCATTACATAAACACACCAAAGACATAAAGAGTGATTTATTAGCAGGGTTTATGCCTAAAGCTAAAACCAAACATGTAACAAATCAGAATGCAGTTAAAACATTTAGTAAAACATAAAAAAAATGTTTATAAAACGACAGGCCCAGCGGGATAGCAGAGAGAAAGACAGTGTTGACCCGATGACAGATGATGGGCAATTTCAGGTTAATGAACAGGTGGCACTAACCCGTCTGGTGCATCTGGTCCCTGGCCAGCTCAAACAGACGCATGTGCTGATGGGTAATGGGGTTGAAGGAGCCACAGGCCAGCAAAAACAGAGGAATACGACCAGCCATTTGAAAACATCACAGCATAGTTTTCTGGTTAAAACTGGGACAATTATAGAAACAGTAAAGAATTAGGAGCCTTAGGAACGATTTAGCTGTTGTCAAGATGTCACCAGTAACCATTTGAGCATTCAGAAAAACAGATATTAAACCTACAATGAACCAGGAACTACTTGCTATGAGAATTACTGTACCATCATAACTATACAGTAGATCATTA
Organism: Beaufortia kweichowensis; assembly: GCA_019155185.1. Classification (NCBI taxonomy): domain Eukaryota; kingdom Metazoa; phylum Chordata; class Actinopteri; order Cypriniformes; family Gastromyzontidae; genus Beaufortia; species Beaufortia kweichowensis. Next base: position 8,350,712 of record CM032797.1, on the reverse strand, counting down.
GTGTATGCACACATAATCTGTCATTTTAAACGTAAATGTGACCAGAAATACCATAAGCCATAAGTTTAGCTCTAGTGATATTTAATGGTAATGTGTATTGTATATGATTCAGAAATTCAGAGTCAGCAGAGATCTGAAATCTGGCATTTTTACACTTGGCAATGGACGTGTATGGATATTGCCATTTTAACATTCACATATACTTTCTTAATAACACTATAAATATAATGGCCTGATTACAATCCTGCAGACATTGCTTTTACAGTCATTAATGCTTATGGACATTTTATGGAAAATCTGCAATAATGGCACATATTTTATAATTATATCATGCATTTGAATATTTTCCAGTGTTTATAAAATGTACTTTTCCTCTCGTTTCCTATCTCCCAGCTGTTTGTGTTAAGATGTTTGTTTTTCTTTAAAGCTACTTTAAAGACAACAGGCACCAAAGCAAAATTGTACAAAAGAGCTATAGAAAAAAATGATCTTGAAAATAAACTTGAATGTTGCTTGCCTTATAAAATGAAATGAAGATGCACCCTGCTGTTTTGCATTGGATTTAGTAAGAAATGTGTGTGTTTGTTTATTAAGGGCTTAACAGAAAAATGAACATGAATGGGTGGGTGACAGACACAACAATAGCACAAAATGCCCATGACAGAATCGCCAATGAAGTACTACAGTACGTACAGTACTAGAGATTTACAAAATTGCTTTAGTAGTTATAGCACACTTCTTCAATGTACTTAAATACACTTGTTATATTATGATACTATGACCAAAAACATCAATGATAGTATTAAGTCCATATTTGAGAGAACATCATGTTTACTACATTTACATTTATTAATTTAGCAGACGCTTTTATCCAAAGAGACTTACAAGGGCTCACTAGGTTTCTGAAAAAATAAATTCAGAAATAAGATGGTGAACTTGACAGCTGACAGTAAACTTAAGCTACTGTAAATCTCAGGACATGATAACTGTCCACGTTAATGACATTAACACCATGATTTAAAACATATTTAATAAAGTTGTGACTTCTGACAGCCGCTGTAAAGAAATATATAAATACGCAACGCAAATGTATATTTACCTTATCTGAGAAACTCCTTCAAGTTTTTGTAAAGTGTTATGTGCTACATATTAAGCCATGTGTTGCAGTATTTGTTTCCCCCAGAACATTCAGTCAGAAAGTACAGTTCCTACCGTCAGGCGCAACAGTGACCACTAGTGGCAAAAACTTTATTAGGCGTCTGAATACGTGCGAGGACGAGATAAATAAATAAATAAACAGAGAAATACATTAATAGATAGATAGATAAATGCTTTGGTCATGAAAAAGGGCATAGTCATATGATGCTTAAATGTTAAATATTTATTCATTTATTTATTTATGTGTAACACATTTATTTATACAATAATTTATGTATTTATTAATATATGTGTGCATTTTTATTTAATGTATTTATTTTTGTACATTAATTCAGTTTTTATTATACTAAATATTTATATATAAGTCATTTTCGTCCCCCATAACTGAAGAGGTAAGCATGTTTAACGTGAAACCATTGATTGCAGGCTGTATCAAAATTATTATAATTACAATTAAAGTAAATTGCTTGAACTGTACCTTTAATGACTAGGGCGCTGTCTATAATCATATTATAAAAAGAGGTCTTTATGTGAATGTGCAGCACATTCTTTTAATATTTCTCTATAGGAAACTTCTGAACGCAGGAAGATTATTATAGTATCTATTATCTCTTTAAACACCCACTTTAAAGTGAACTACATTCTTGTGAAACTGAGATGCTGAGCACACAAAGGTATATATATATATATATACATAATGTCTTCCTACTCTTCCTCTTTTTCCATTCTTAGCCTTTCATGCATTATGTATTGCCTAAATATCCACCTGCGGGAGAGAGAAAAAGCTATTTCTAATCACCCTTCAAGGGGACTTTCTGTTGCCCTTCAAAAAGGTGCTTTGCACAAAAACCACCCTAATTATGGCTATTGAAGGGGAAACGGTCTGTAAAGATCCATACTCTGAGCCTGCTTTAGCTAATGTGACTAATGTTGTGCCACTCTAATGGAGTTATATTCTTTGTATTACATCATGCAGGAGGTGATGAACATCTTCTTTTGAGCCTGTCTTTGTAAATCCCTGTAATGTAGACAATGTCTCAAAAAAAAGCACTTTGTTTGGCTTTGACGATGACTATTTTCAAAGATTGAGATAATCAATCTAAAAAATAGTATGACAATAGCACATATGAAGCATGAATTAAACGTATTAACCTATTAAATAGAACAGACCATTGTCGTATTTTAATTGCCAGTTTTCTCAAATGACTACTGACTTGATCTTTTGCAGAGTGATCTCAAGCAGTTTCTAGGCAGTGATAATTACACGGAAATGACTCCAGGGTGACCCCTCCTGGGAGGTTTCTAGAACCACCACAGACACAGAGAACTCTCCAAGGTGCTGAAAAGATCGACTCATCAGACTAAGAATGGATTCTAAGACAATCTGAGCCAGTGCACAAAACACAAAGCAAATAAGAAATGTATGTGTAGATGATGCGTCAATGTCAGAGTGGATCCTAAAAGAGTTATTCCTGCAATAGAAGAGTTCAGACTTCATTTGAACAGATTGCTCTTATAAGATTTTAAATAGAATTGAAATTAATTATTTAAAGATCTCCTTAATAGCAAAGACAGAGATAAGATATATTACAGTTGTTCTCTGTTGAGTACCACAAAACTGGAATTGACAAAGAGTGAATAAAATTGTTGAAATCTTTTAATAGATAAAAATGACCTTTTTTATCATAACTTTATGATTAAAAATTGTAATGCTTGATTATCTGAACATATCTGCCAGAGAGTTGAACATTTACTTAATGTCACCATTGTGAAAGTTTCAAGTTTGGTTTTACCCTCATTTATTATTGAGCCTAAATCTGTAAGGCTAGAAGTCATTATTTAATGGTATAATCATTATTTTCTACCATAGGCTGCTCATTAGTGTGGGGCTTGTTATAGCTCCCCAAACAAAGCCTTGGATTTTAAAAAAGTGAGCAGAATTATCATAGAAAGTTGTTTTCATTATTTTTGTTGATGCATTACAGACACACAGTTTGCTATTTAAAGTCATTACTGTAAATATTGCAGTATAAATCTGTGGTGAGATCTGCAGAACTTTCAGGACATCCAAAATACAGTAGCAGATAATCTGCTTTAGGCATACACATGAGAAGACTGGCTCTTGCACTCTTGTCTACTCTGTGCTGGATGTTTAGACTTGCAGGTACCTTGATAAGAGAGTAAAGAAGCTTTCACCTAAAGCAAATTTACTCGACAGAATGCATCCCCCTAAAATGCAACAAGGCAAATGATTGGATTGAATGAGCACAAATGGTTTTTCCAATCTATCAGCTGTGAAGGTAAATTAGGTTTTAGGAAGGCTGGGGAAATAATACGGCATTTTAAACCACCTAATTTTTTCAGGCAACTAAAACGATTATCAGAAATTCCCCAGGGCTTTGAGGAAATTGACATTTAACTAAGAAAAAATAGGAAATAAAATAAGCGAAAGAATGACTGGTGGATTCAAATTTTAAATGAAAAGTTCGCTCTCTTCATTGTGATAAAACAGCATCTTAAAGGTCGACTTTTTACAGGCATTCAGAGTATACCCCTAAAATAAGCCAATAAATAATCTTGTATCCTCGCTTTACACAATACATTAATCTCCAACAGATATTTGTCAATTTATAATTAATAGTTATGCAAATTACAGTGTCCATAGTCTATGTTATATAAATCATCACTTGGATACATTGCATGCATGACTGTCAACGTCTTAACACTTAATTTAGCTAGAAAAAGGTGGTATTTACAGTCTTCTATAATCTTTTCAGTGAGCCTAGGTAGCGCTCCCAAGGGAACAGGCTGAAATGAAGAAGACCTTCAGTTCATGGCTGAACACTCATTAAAAGCTTTTCCAGTCAACCCACATGGGCACATGGGAAGTCCATAGTATTTTAACTGCAGCTGACGAACTGCAGCTCATTTTACCTGAGGGGAAAACCCAGGTAGGCGTGAGCCACCATCAGAAATGAAAATGTTTGATCTGGAAAATGTACTCTGCATGTGATATGGTGTTTTACAGGAAGGAAGTGGAGATTTAGCACATATATGTTTAATGCATTAGAAGGGATCGTTTTCAGGGACAGCCATGAAAAAAGAAATTAATAGGGTTTGAATATAGTCTTACCAAAATGGATTACTGCAGCTCAGTAAAAGTCTATTTCAAATAAATGTGACTTTTATAAACATAGTAAAATTATATACAATTCTCTAAAACACCCAGCTCAAAAGAATCCTGGTACACTAACCTGAGTGCATTGGCTTCCAGTGTTTGATGTTCACTCTGCAGCTGTCTACCAGTAGGGTACAAAATCTGGTAACACTTTTATCAACCACAACAAAAAAGATCAAGGACTGAAATGATGCTGAATGGAGAATAAAGAGCTTCCCAATGCTGGTGGATATTAAAAATGCAAACATCCACACAAACCCTCAATAATAAAATATTTTTAATAATAGCTGCCTATAGTGTTTTGATAAGGAACATATTTAAATGCATTTAGGACTGAATGAATAGGCTACTTTTGAAATCACTACTATTATTAATTCTATGCATATAGTATGAAGACCAAGAAGAACACAAAATCTCAACAGGACAGGGTTCAGAATGATTATTTATAATTATTTGTGTTTTTGGAATAAGGTTTCATAATCCTTGCCATACATTGTAATTATTTATTCTAAAAAATAAAAAGTCCCAGCACGGTTGTTATTGTTTTTCATTTTTAATGAGCCTGGAAGGCATAGGACAACAGCTGCTCACTTTGGGAGGAGTCCTGTCATTGGATTAAGATAATGATTATATCAATAATAAATGAGAAGGAGAAGATGTTTACACAATCTCACACTGAGTGTTTATCCTAGGTTAGCTCTGTGATAAAGAAAAACGCCGTAATTTTTTATCAATAGAGAAAAAATGCAAATCATTTCCGAACATTGTGTATCAATACACAAATATCAAATTCACTTTCACAGTCTTTAAATTGGGCGTTTATATAAATCTCTTATCATAGGTCAAGATTAATTACTCGAGGGGAGTGACGTAGCAGCCCGATCCTGAGGTTTCAACTGTGCGCGCAGCAGACTCGCAGACCGCGTAACCGCGTGCGCTCGGACCGCGTCGCGCAGCTGGGAGTTCAGTTAACCGTGTGCACCTTCACAACGCTCAAGGACAGACAGACCCACGGTGGTATTTTTTAGATAAAGTAAAGGAAAGCTGAAGAGGAAGAATTAGGTTATCGTTCTGGTCGAAGTGTTTGGCTCATCATGAAGATGTGCATGATAACGCCGATGTTGTTTCTGGTGCTCTACGGGCAGTGCGGCATCCTGGCCAGTAAAGGTAAGGCGGATCGGAAACTTCGGGTCGGCTTGAAAAGAAACGCATTGGGTTGCCTTTTCTTACATTAGTGTCTTAGACGATATGTTTTAGGTTACAATCAGATCGGATCACGCAGTTTGTGCACGCCGGCAATGAAAGGCTGTGTGTCTTGGCGAGGTTCATGTATCAGGTTGGCAATGAATCTCCCCTTATCGAGTTGAAAGTTTCTCCGTAATTGTTCTTTAAATATCTGATTTGTTTTACTTTCCTCTGTTTTTATCATATAACATCCATAACAGTCCTTCATTTTAGACACTTAAATTATATATATATTCAGCAAGGTTACGAATGTTGCAATCATTAAAGTAAAGTAGTGGTTATGATATGAATCTAGATGTGTTCATTATTATTCAAACAATAACACAGAATCGTTTACCTTTTCTTGTCATGAGTCATATTATAGCTAATAACCTCATCAATATTTCATTGACCTTTATGCCACATTTCTACTGATCTATCTGCTTCATCGGTTGGTTTTATTATGCACATGCATTTTTGCCTAATCTGCTCCATAAGGTTCAGTGAGGTTTTCCATGACTACATCCAAAGTGCAGTGTATTTTCCATAGCTGCTTTGGAAAGGTGTTAATGTGTTTGTAGGAACACAAACATTGAGATAAGAGATCTAATTGTGTCTCTGGGGCAGTGATGAATATGGAACAGTTCAATTATTTGTCAGTGTACAAGAGGAATCTCTGTCAGTGCTTACCTGCGTGCTCTGATTTATTTTCCTTGGAAGTAACTCGCCGGTTGTGCTCAGGCTCTTTCAGTGTAACAGATTGGCGAATCAGGGAATCAGAACCTTGAATATTTGCATTCAATTTTCTGGATTCAAGCACTCCATAAAATTTTGAACATTATGAAAAATGAGTTTATGCATGAAGAATCTTGCAAGGTGAGTGTTGAGTGAGAAGGGAATGGAATACAAAAGTGACTAGAAAAATGATACACAAATATAAACCAATCGAAGCATTTAAGGTTGCTAAAACAAACTTTTCACATTGTGACTGAATACTCAGGTGCTTTCATGCATATGACACCTGAAAACATATCAGTCTTGTGATATGTCTGCCAGACTACCTTCACAGCTCTACCGGTTCTAAAAAAAGACAAGAAAAGGGATTTCATCAAAATTACATCAGAATGCTATTGTAATCCTGAATTCTCAAACTGCCTGGCATATCGTTAAAGGCAAAACCCATATTCACATCATATACAATCTTAAACTAAAGGTGCTTCACAATGCCATAGAAGAACTCTTTTTGGCTAATTGGTTCTATAAACAACCTTTCTGTTGCACAAATATGTCATATCAGCTCATCATAACTAAATTAAATTAATATATTTATGTTTTGATCATTTCTATTTTATACACAAGATTGTTTTTTATCATGTTTATGTATATGGCATATGCTTTTAAACGCACACAGTTTTATCCCTGAGAATCAAACCCATGACCTTGGCATTGCAAGCACCAGCTGGTCTTCAGTAGAGCATCTAAATTTTAGATATTATTAGCAATCACGATATAGCGACAGGTTTTATTCTGTCTGAGCAATGTTAAGGATTTCTAAAACTTTTCAGAGAGAGAGAGAGAGAGAGAGAGAGAGAGAGAGAGAGAGACAAGAGACAAGAGAAAGGGATGAAACAGAAGGACACCAATGACAAATAAGACTAGCACTGTAAAAGCAGTCTGAGATTTATGCTGGCCTTTTCAGAGAAAGCATAGTGCTATCCCAGAGCTAAATAAATTGGGTTGCTGATCTGGAATAGATGCATAACTTAGGATTTCGTGCTGTGACCTAAGAACATCAAGCATGGGAAAAACAAAGGCGCTCTCTTTTTTGCGTCACCGCTGTTGTTCTGGGAGCAAAGAGAAGCGTTGCAAACACTCTACTAAGTGAACCACAGCTGCTTGAAAACATGTCTTAAATCTGTCTTAGTCTTTTATTTCAGAAGATCTATGCTCTTTTTGTCTTTTTTTGTCCTAATGTGGCTTTTCAAGGATCATGCCGATCTTCGAGCCAGAATACCATGCAAATGCGCAACTTAATTTAAACGTTAATTACCCAGCATGCATCATTAGCGCTGGTGTGATGAGCAGCAGGGAGGGCTGGGAAAAAGGAAGGGAGGGGACGACAGGAAAGAGCTGAATTGGAGGTAAGATGGGCCCTGTCAGTGGAGCTCTCTCACCAGCTGGTCAGATGGCACCAGTCACTCCCAGGGGTCAGATCTGGCCAATCTGCACAGGAATAACACTGTATGCTCTGCCACACATACTCGTACAGTCAGGGTTTTGCTCGGATACACACATACTCTTGATTACATGATGTTCAGTACACTTAAAGATTTATTTTAGCTTACTCAGGTTTCTTAAAATGGGCTAACTGAACACAATTCTTGAGTTTTTCTAAACTGCATATAACTAATTTACCGTCATAAAATAAAAATTAAGCTGTTAATTGTCACCTATGTTATTTCACTATTAACTTTAATATTGAATTAAAATAGTTGAATTTTAATTCAATCATGGCAAATTATATATTGATGGAAAGGTAGAATAAATAATAAATATATTAAGACTCAAGAATAAATATTTGACAAATTGTCATAACAATAAACATAAAAATAAACATATACATAAAAAATAATAAAAATGTTATAAAAATAAAATAACAAAATAAAAAAAGATTTAAAATAATAAATAAAAATATCTAACATTTTGTGCATTTTCATGTGTATGCTCAATATGTGCAGTGACAGTTATCAGGTTAAATATTGTGTTTCTGGTTGTGTTAATAATTCTAACATTTGGCAAAAGAGTTTCTGTAGCTTAACTGGTGGAGCACTGCATTAGCAACCCAAAGGTCATGGGTTTGACCCAGGGAACATATATACTGATGAATGTAAAGATTGAATGCCTTGTAGGTGATAACTAAGTCTGCCAAATCTATTAAATGTGGATGCAGTTTCCCCCATGCCTTGCATGATAAAGGTTAATGTTAAAATTGCTGTTATTGTAATTGTAAACAAGTGCTGCTGTGTGTGCTTTTGAGTGGTATAAATAAAGGGATAGACTTGTTAGCATTTTATGTTCTGTTATTTTGGAATTTTGTTTGTTATGTTGTTTGGTGAGGCTTGTGCTTAGGTTGAGGATAATTTACTAGTACTATAACAGCTTTGCTTTTGTTTCATGGCATAAACTTGCCTTTAGCATTCTAAAGGTGAAATTGTGTTTAGTGAATTAAAAGGTTTTATTCATCTTTGCTTCTATTCCATTACACATGGCATTGAAGTTTAAAGTTTAATATTGAGAAACCCAGTTCCAATGTGTGAAACCAATTTCTAAAATTGAGTATATATATCTCTGTAGCAGCATGCGCACATTAACGTATACACTTCAAAGTCATGGAGTCACACACACATATGCACAACTGTAAAAGCACACGTAAACACACGCCCTAGAGGCACACTCCCGCACACATATTGAAAATATTTTCTCCTTTCCATGCGAATGATTGCCCGGTGTTATGAGCCTGGTGCTGGTGTTGGAGCACTGGGACCCGGTTTTGTATTTGCTGACCGTCTCTTAGAAGTGGGCTAGTCTCTGTGATTCAGTCTCAATTAAACTGCTCCTACTCCCTATTGGAGGTGAGAGAGGGATTCTGGGATGCTGTCCTCCAGCTTTCCTCCTAATTGCCTGCACTGGGTGCTGGTGAGCTGACAACTGGCCATGGGTGAGCAGGGAGCTCATGGTGATTGGGTATTTGTGTGCATGTGAGAGTGTGGGCGTTTGCATGTCCAAGTGTTACTAAGCAATGGATCTTGACCGTTCGCCTGTATGATGCATGACTTTCTTTAGACTTGAATGCGAGTGCACGGATGTAATCACAGTGTTTACAGTTGTGCGCTACAAGATGGATTACTTCCAGTAGACCGTGAGCGAGAGCATGCCTCTGTGGGAGAGAGATTGAATGCGGTGTCGTCTGAAGGAATTGTGTATGAATCTTGTACCGTCATCTTTTTGAACATTTTCAGTTTGTGTTTAAGGTGAAAACCTTAGAATTGGGAAACAGCCATGTCATTTTATTATAAACAAGACTTATTGTGTAGACCTTACAGCGCTGTCACTCACTGACCTTATGGTTTCGTGCTACACCGTGATGAAAAAAGCTAACGGCATGGAAACAGAAAACATAACTCATCATTGTCCTCTTATAAGCACACTTTACACCAGCACATTTTAAGGGTAACATCCCCCAAGTATGTGTTGCTTATTTGAACTTATACTGTTGTAGGGCAGTTTCACACCCAATGTTTGATTGCAATGGGCTCCACGTCTTGGAAAGATGCAGCATACATCACGTCTCATCTTTTTGACTTGATCCGCAGCTCTCTGTGACCTTCTGTGGGGACATGAGGGGTGAGAGAGACAATCAATGACTTTGATAGAACTCGGAGCTGGCTACTGAGAACTGACAGGACTTCATGGCGAAGGTCTAAATCCGAAAGGCCATGCTTAGATTGGTATTGCGGAATTTGACTGAGGCTTGCAGCAGAGAGCAGATGTTTGCGCAAGCTAGGTCATGGCATCCTTCTTATCTACAAAACATTGTTGCTGAATATATTTTTTTTAGATATTACAATTTACATTAATGCATTTGGCAGATTTGCTTATTGAAAGCAACTTACAGTGCATTCAAGATTTACATTTTTCTTATCAGTATGTATTTTCCCTGAGGGTATTTATATATATAGGCTTATAAGTAATAAAATTTCAGAATTTAAAATCAATATTAAAGTATAATTAATTAAAATCTATCATATAATCTTTTATACACAGCAATAAACACACATTGTCTTACTTTGATGCTTTTAATCTCATAATTAGATTTTAAGACTTAACATCAGGGTCAAATATTTTCTCAATAGGGAATATTTTATTAATGGTAAACTCATCAAAACAAAAGAATTACAGAAATGTTATGGAAAAACAAAAAGCATTCTATAAAGTAAACAAATTAAAAGAAAATAATTAAAAAAGTAATATGTTGACATGTACATTTCCTTCTACAAAACTAATGTCAAACATTAAAGCATATTTTGCTCTGTCCAGCTGTTTATGAATGCAAGAGCACGTCTTCAGTAAATGCCCCCTAAGAAACACATCTGACAGGGGTAAGGTGACCCAAATCCAGCCTCATTTTACAGGGCTTTCTTTAAGACCAATTAGCAGACCACTTGTTCAGGCAACCCAGCAAGCAGTGTATTTTAAAACGGTTGTTATTCAGATTGCAGTTGTTATTGTTTAACCTGGAGCACTTTTGACTGCTTTCTGTAAAATTGCAGCAGTGGGAAATCTCACCTCAGAGGTTATGTCACCATTCACACGGTTAGCATGCCATGACTGATTTGGTTAAATCTGATGCTTTTACAAATAATGCCCTCCATTTCTTCCAGCTGACAGTAACAGGAAAGAAAACATCACTACCCCGCAAACTAACCCTTACATAACACGAAAGCATTTGATCCCCTTCACCCATCTGGGTAGGATCTAAACGGCGTGCCGTTCTGATACCCACAGAGCCTCTTTTAATTGAACGGTTGGTGGATATTCTCGTAACACGCCGAGGGAATGCAAGACGCAGGTGCTGCCCTTTGTGTTGTTTGGATGCTCCGAGAGGGGTTGCAGTTTTATCTTTGGCGCATAAATGACTTAGGAAGATGTTAATGTTCAGCGGGTGAAGGAGACACCTGGCTTGTCAAACTGCAGGTGTTTGTTTTTAGATAGGAGCGGCTGCAGCGGCACCGCCCTCACCTCCCTCCCAGGTGGAAAAGTGCAGCGTTGGGGCGCGCAACTCCTGATCTTTCCTCTCGCACACACGTGGTGACTGTTGGGACTCAAACAGAGATAATGTGAATTCATTTTGCTGGGTAGTTTTAATTACAGCCAAGATCTGCAAGCATCAGCATAAAATATTCATGCAGGTGTCTTTGAGAGAGAGAGAGAGAGAGAGAGAGAGAGAGAGAGAGAGAGAGAGAGAGAGAGAGAACGCTGGCACAAAGAGAGATGAAAAAGACACAGCCACTATCCGTCTGAGTGTTTTCATACGTGTGGCGCCTGTCAGATGACTGTGCTGACTGAAGCTGAAATCAATAGTGCATGTCACGGGCCTCCCGCCACCGCTGCAGAAATGAAAATACTACGAGATGCAACAAAGGCACAACCAGAGTGAGAGCGGGTGTATTTGGGTGTATCTGAGTGTTTTTGTGTCATGTGTATGATAGGTCTCTCTCCTGAGTGCTTTGTTGTTGTGAAGTCGAAGGCATTGGGAAGGATTTAGCTTTGCAGGAAAAAGCAGGTAAATAATATAATAAATCCATATTTTTCTTACCTCACACATTATTGGCAGATATGTCCAAGACAAAATTTTAGAGGCATACACAAATCATCACAAATACACAAAAGCGGGGCTGACCATAAGCCGTCCCAACTGTTTGTCTTACTGGGTATTTTGTGGGCGATTGTTGCCACCCTCGGAGAACAGAGGATGTGGAAGCTTGTCTTCATGAAAGCAGGTATTAATTTTCATGGTGCGTCCCGCAGTTAAAGGCATTATCTTTCCCCCCGCCTGCAGTGATACACTCCATTCGCTTTAACTGTTTCTGCTAAAATATGGTCCCCTCCATCACATGATCAGAAAGAAAGAGGAAGAAAGAGGCGAGATAAAAGGGCTAAGTGGAATGGATCTGAGCTAAAATTGTGCTATCAGTCAGTCCTCTCATTCAAGCCTTCAGAACTTCCACTTACATTTCCACACCGCTTCAACCCTCATAGCCTTTGTTCTTTGTGTTTTTTCCTTATGTTTTTAATGTGTGGTAGTGTCTGTTGGAGTAACAGTGGAAAGATCTCACTTAGAGTATCAAATTAACACAAGTGAAAATTGTCTTTTTAGTAAGAGTAAATAAAGCAGGCAAGTTTTAGGAATTACATAATAAATGAATGTGAGACATTCTGCAGGCTACTTAAACAAGACTAAAGTAGTATTTCATAACAGTGTTATGATATCACAATATTGTTATGAAATATATATATATCCATAAATGTGACAATGGTGTGAGTTTAGGGTGGGACACATTTACAGTACCAGTCACAATTTAGACACAATTGACAAAAATGTTTTAAAAACTTAAAAGGTGTATATTTCAATATTTAAAAATGCTTATGTAAACAAAAGTATAATTGTGCCAACATATCAATTTCTTTAATCAGAAAACGAAAATTTTATTTTGAAAAATATTTTTGAAAATGGATTCCTTGGGCCCAGTAAGAGTCCAGCATAGATAGTAATTCCATCAGTGCTGTTTAAAAAGCTTCTCAGGTTGGGACCTCAAGAATCTGAATGATAAAATGGCAAGAGAATCATTTTGAAAAGTCTAGACAAAGGGCGACTACTTTTGAAGATGCTAAAATATAACACAGTGTTTATTTATTGTGGATGATAGTCACATCATAATTCCGACAGTTACAATTGTGTTCAAATGTATTTCATGGTTTTAATTAGTTTACTAATATGAGGGAAAAAAATAAACAACAGTAAGTGTTTCCAAACTTTTGACTGGTAGTGTATTTTTACATATAAATTATGCATAAAAGTTATGATATATAACCTTACATGGACTGTATCTGTACATATGGGTTATGGGTTCGATACCCAAGGAACACACATACTGATAAAATGTTTACCTTGAATGGACTGTAAGGTGCTTTGGCTACAAGGATCTGCAAAATACATAAATGCAAAAATATTATGAAACAGTGCAGTATACAGTACATAATATTGTTCAAGAGCCAGTAAGCAGTAAAATGTTTTTATAGCCTATCTGGTAAATGTAAACATCTGTCATTTTCAGCTGTAGCAGAAAGTTTACCCTGATCTCAGCGTTTCTACTGTTTCTTTTTTTCACCACTCCAAACAAATTACCATAGGCTTTAACAGAGAGACAGAGAAAGATCTTATGCGTCATACTGAAGCCCAGGGCTGGACCGAAGGGTCGTAAGTCATCAAGAGTGACAGTCCCAACAGAAGCCGATGATCTTTGCCGGTGAATTATAGAAAGGGGCTTCATGAATCCTCTGGACCCCTCACAAATGCCAGGTCATGAGTTATTGCTAACCTTATACGGCTTTACGCACCATCACGCTGTGCCAGATCGACAAGCTGACAGTTACTGCTTCAATACTATTTAGACATATTACCTTTGTGCACCAAAGAGACAGATAGACATTAATATTCATGTTGGGACATTAAAGAAATTTAATGAGGAGCACTATTCTGTTTACGACTTAACGACCCATAACCAAACAACTTTGGAGTTGTAGATCATGCAAACAATTTTTATAAAAAAAGAGCTGAAATGAAATACTTTGCATCCACAGACATGCTGGAAAAGACTTTGATAAAGTGCCTGACTTCTTCTTTGCTCTCACTTTGTCTGTGTATTAGGAGAATGATCCCAGCTTTTGTGCTGACCGAACTTCAGGCCAGCTGCTCTTCTTCCAGGCGTTGAAGAGGGTTTTCAGGGCTGCTAGGCGTGAAGGTTTTCGGTGCTGACATAAAGCCTCTCTCTAACTCTTCTGTCTTTCTCCAGTCTGAGTCATTATCTCTCCAAAACCCCCCTTCCCGCCTCCCATCTCTACTCTCTCACCGAGAGCGCTGTGCTCTAGGCTCGCGGGGAAAAGGAGCACGGGCCTAATTGGATTTTGGAGCAATCTGTCGCTTCGCCTTTCTCTTCTGGATCACACAGACAATCACAGGTGTCCTTTATTTCCTTTCTGCTGTTCGCAGTACTCGGATACCGTTGCGTTTGATGCAGACTGTAAAAAAAGCTGTGTAGGACAACTTCACAAAGCTTTGGTTACTGTGGTGGTTTCGTAAAAGTTTTTGCTCACAGATTGAACAGATTTTGGCTCAAACTTGCTGTTTTGGTAAATATACACAGGCTGCTGCTGCTGAATCTGTAGGGATCTGCAGTGGCTTTCACCAGCAAAGCAGAGAGAAAACAGAACTGCGAAAACAACACGTATGTGAGTGTGTGTGTTGTGTACCTGCACAAACTCCCCATGAGTGCTCATTACTCATGTTTGGAGCTGAATTGTCCCTGTCTGAACACCTGTGCCAGTGTGCTGGAGGCTCCCAGATGAATGCTGGTGAGCCGATCCAGACTCCTCCTCCCTTCTCCTCTCCTCTCTTTTTAGTAGGACTGCTGTATATTCTTATGTCCCATGTTACTGTCTATATATAGTATTCTATATAAAATATCGATTTGATATTTTATTTATATAAGCATTCTACATAATTATATACATTATATACAGAATATTATTTTTTAAAGTCTAAATTATATACTGCAGTATATAATTAAACTTACCAGGGTTTTTTTTATTTTTATGGTAAATTTTCTTTTCCTCTGCTAAAAATTTCCTCTGTATTTTTACCAGTGGATTAGCTGAGTTGTCCTCCTTCACATCTCTTACAGTAAATCCTGCAGAAAAGCATTGTGGGTTCTGTGGAGGATAGTGAATCTTCTTAGTCATCTCTCTCTCTCTGTGTCTCTTTTACTAATGTAACCTGAATCATGAGAGCAGGAACTATTTGACCTATTTTCAGCACAGTCCATCTCTGGTGGTGGTTGTGTGACAAAGACAGAGATGGAGAAAGAGGAAGTAAGAGGGTGAGAAACAGACAGAGGAGTACTATGATAAAAAGACTACAAAATAATTGAAAACAGTTATGGCTGTAACGTTTTTTTGTTGGAAAGAAAAATCACAATTAAGGTGACTGCCGGGTTGTTTTTCCAGGACACCAGCGAGTTTAAATGGCAGAAAATTGATACTTTGCTTCAGTCTGCTGCTTATCAGATTTTTCTCCTGAGAAACAGACCTCATTGGTCTAGCATTCGTCTCCGTTAGGGTTTCAAAAGCCATCTCAACCATGTCACACACTGGGTACATTTTTACCTAGACAACAAAGTCTGCACTTAAACCTCAGAGATTTTAATGTGAAGTTCTCCCAAACAAATGAGTTACTGTATGTTATCCATATTATTTTATAGCTCGAATCACTTACTGTATGTCCACAATTGTCACAAAGGTTACAGTTAACAGATTAAAATAAATTGGGAACTCTAATAAGCCTCCAGATCCATACTATAGAGCAACTTCTGAGTAATAATATTTATCTCCGGGTTCATACATTTTGACTTTCAGCTTAATGTCTCACTACAGTATGTCTGAACTGACTGATTTTTGTTTGTTTTGTATGAAAGAGAGAGAGAGACTCATCTGTTGTGTATGCATATGTCCTCTTATCTTTCTGTAACAGCAGCATGTGGATGTCCTCTCCAGCATATTTTAGGTGCTTATGATGTTCTTGTTGGGCTCTCCCTGCTGTGAGGCACGCTCAGTCGTAACCACAGTGCCACAGAAGCTCTGCGCCCTCACGACCACATGCTGGGTTCGAACCCGGGTCCCATATCTTCTGCTGTCCCACCATCATAACTTACTCAGTGTCTTACCCCCTGCCTTTACCACCGTATGCCTTTCCTCACCATGGTAATGCATCTTCCCTGCACAGAGAGAGCACCCTGCTAATCCGTGGAAGAGAAATTTCATTTCCAATAAATTATGTGTTGTTGTTGTTTTACGTGGGAAGAATAATTGATTGCATTAGTTCTTTTGCATTTGGCTTTATTTTGCCCTACCAGTTTGCCCAACAAACAGCCGAAGCTGAAGGGTTCTAGGAAGATTTTCTGTGGTTCCACTGACATTTGGTTTGTTTCGTTTTGCGAGCATTATTTTACCCTCTATCAGCGGAAAGACATTCTGCAAAGTCAGCTGGATTTGTGTGTGTGTTTAGTTTTTTCTGTTTGTTTGGTTGCCCTGCTCAAATCAGTTTTAAAAAATGCTACTCCATATTTCTGAGCGGTGGCTAAACATCGGTTCAAGACACACTTCACTGACAGCTGCTCTGCTGAGGCAAGATTTGTTTGAGGACTGTAACAGTGCTTTGTGTGTGTACACACTGCTTTTCCAAAGTTTGTTTCCATGGACAGCATTGAGATGAAATGGAAAAAATTATGAATTTTGATACTTAGATGTTTTTCCTGAACCTCTAGCAATTTTTCAAAGGTCCATTTTGTTCAAACATCTGAGGCAAAGTGTTTGTTAAAGCATTAGACCTCAGCTCTATAAATGGGTAGTTTACAAATATACTAGGGATGCCACAATTCTCAATATAATATTAAACCGTTCGGTACGACATCCACGGTTCAATACGCTTGTGAATTGCGGTTTCTTCGGTTTTACGTTTTACTATGTGCTTTTATTTCTCTCCGAATTGACTGTTTGTGTGTACCTGTAAGTCTACGAGCTGAGATGAGGAAACTCCTCCCCGCGAGTAAATATTCAATCACTAAAGTTAGGGGGCGCTGAACCATCATTCCACACTTTAACATGGCGAGCGGCGGTGGATTGACACTACAGTACTAGGAAGCGCCGGCGTCTTTCAAATCCATGGTGTGGAGAGTAAGCAGACAGTATTCATGTGGATGGTGATCCATTCATATGGTGGAAAACAAATGAATGCAAGTTCCCCCATGTAGCAAAAGCTGCACAACAACACCTCTGTGACCCAGGAACCTCTGTTGTGAGTGAGAGATTTTTCTCCACTGCCGGGGACATTGTAAGTGCAAAACGCTCTCGCCTTGCTGCAGAGAATGTTGACAGGCTTATCTTTTTACAGAAGAACCTCAAAATACAGGAATAGATAGCTGACCTAAGTGAAATTGCACTTTACATTCTGAATGAAGGATACTGTACTGGAGTACTGTTAGGCTTAAGCTTATGTTTACTGAAGTACAAGTATGTTTATTTGAAATGGTCAATTTATGTTTACTAACTTCACATGTGTTTATTTTCAAAATTTAGGAATTTATGTGTTCCCCAGTTTGTACATGGGCTACCAGCAGCTGTGAGATGTCAGTGTTAATTTTAAAATAAAAAATTATTTTATATTATACAATACACTAGGAACTAGTGGACTTTTCTTTGCTTTTAAGTAAAATAAAGGAGTACTGCAATAAATCGTTTTTATTTTTTCTTCTTAACCTCTTACTTTTCCTATTGTCTAAGCATAGAATAACAAAAAAACACTCTTATGTGTCAAGCCATCAGAACCAAACCGAAAACCGTGGTTAAAAAACCGAGGTATGTATTGAACCGTGGGCTAACTGTATTGTTGCATCCCTAAAATATACCGTAAATGATTCCTATGGTGTGACAACAAAAAATCCCTCTAACATTGAAGATAAATCTCTCTTATTATATTTATCTCTCTTTATCATATTAAACATGTTTTATACATTTTTACGGTCACACCATAGAACACATTTACATGTATGTTTGTCAACTACCCAAAGACTTTTTTCTTTTGGACAGGATCAAACACAAAACACGTTGGCCTTTTAATATGTGAGAACTATCCATTGGAGAATACAATTATTAAGTTTGTGAAATTTAAGTATTGCTTTCAAGCTTTTACTACCACTAGCAGCAAAACACACAGTCTAAGTATTATTAATGGTTAAACTCAATGCAAAGTTTTTTTCTGTCTGTGGCACTTCACAAGGTTTGATGCATTTTCTCAGACTGCATAAACCAGACTTTCTAAATCTACATTCGGTGCTGTAAAATTTTTATGCTTTCAGGTAGCAGGATAAAAATATCCAATCAAAATGCAAATTTTAAAACAAATGATCATTCTAAACAAATGAACATTCCAATAACCAAACCTGTTACCTCTATTTGTTAATTCTGCTTTCCAAAACACTGCTTTGGTATCAAGATACTCTAAAAATACATCGTCAAAGGAATCACAAACAAGCAAGAGATAGAATCTAAATGCAGTTTAATTATATAAACAAGAAGGAAAACAAGAAACAAAGCTCAAACATAAAGACTCACCATGTTGAAACCATAGATCAAAACAATGAAGGAGAGGAAACAGAAACATAAGAAAACTACAATATAAAAGTTCACCAGGACAAAAAAACATGACAATTGTATTTCTAGTCTTCTTACTTGGTGGGGACTAAACATGACCTAAAAGGTAAACACACACTTTTACACTTTTTATGTGGTCGGTATGATGACAAGATTCGGTTCAATGCAAATTATCTGTGCAAGGTGCAATTTAATTAGGCTGACTAGTTATTTCATAATGGACAATTTTTAGAGGTTGCATTTATCTAATCTACTTTTTGTAATCTTAAATGCCTTTACGGAAAGAAAATAGATTTTGCTATATATAAACTGTCAATATATTATATCATTTAATATATATTAAAAAAATATATAGAAAAAAACATATATTGAATAATACATAAGGAATTGCCACTTTTCATATATTGAAAATTGTAAACACTTGGTGTCAATATATGTAAATGTATTATTTAATGTATTGCATTATATTTTCTAGTATATTCCCATATATTTTTGTTTCGTAAGGGTGGGCATTATGCTTCATTGTACATTCTTAAAATCATGATCTTGCCATGCCCCATGTCTAAAACCCCATGATCCAATGTATGCTTCTGTTAGTGTTCTTTCTCTCTTTATTTAGACACTGCAGTAGTCTCTTCACTCCCAGTTCTGTCTCTTAGCACCCTGTGTCTGTTGTGCTGTTCTCTCACTGTTCTCTGAGATAACTCTTAATGCAAGGCCACTGACAACACAGAGGAGAATTTGAAATATCAATATCCATCCTCTTCAGAGGGAATCTAAAGACTGGTAGCTCACAGCAGTGGCCTTAGCTGAGCCTGTCTGCTCGTAAGAGAGATGCACGGCTCACGGCGCAATTCAATACAAAAAACTCTGAATCTCTAGTCATTTAGCATGCCAGCTTTAGCCCAGGCCGAGTCCTCTTTGCAGCCTCCGTCTTTCAGATGCTCTGGCTGACCTTGAGCCGGTGCCAGTCACAGCCGGCAGCGCTCCAGTGGCATGAAAACAGAGAGAGAAAGGGAGATGAAAATCATGCTGTTAGTTTTCTTTTTTTTTTTTTTTAAAGCTGGGTCCCTACAACTTCCTGTCCAGACACTTCCTGTCCGGAACTCTTTTATACCCCATATTAGACTGCATCGAGGGGTCAAGGTTCGGCTGGTCAGCAAGGTCCTGTTTGTCTCAGTTGGTCATCAACAGCTTTTTCTATTGATGGCCTTTCAAAAATAGCAATATATTCTGATTCATTGAGGAACAAACAGCTAAAATCCCCCAAATGTTTATTTGATTATATTTTTATTTTACATTACCTTGTTTTGAATTGTATTGTTTTTATATTGGACTTTTAAATTATATTATTCCCTGTCTGCTGTTTTAGGATAGTTGCTCATGCAAACATTTACACAAGGCCTATATTTATTTTTTTATGAAAGTTATATAAGTCATGAAAAAGTGTGGGAACCCTTAACAAATGAATTCACTCCCTCTCCTTTAGGTCACTTTGTCACTTTTGTGTGTACCCAGCTTCGCAATTATTTTGTCAGTCTCCTTTTAATAAACCACAAACAAGTCCATACTCTGTGAAAAAAAATTTCAATAAAAGTATCAGATCCAGGAAACAATAAACAACAGCACAGGCTTTAATAACAGGGTGAGTCAGAAATTCATCTGGAATAACCCAATACGACATTCCTGTTCAGCCAACGCTCAGACGCCTTTCACAACTGCATTCATTTTTTGTTATCTCTCAGTCTGAGGGAAGATGATTCATTTTATTTGAAATGTCACAGCTGCCAATTCTTACAAAACCTCACGCATTCCACTGGCCTGCTTCATTGTTTGTTTTTCAGTATTAGACGCTCATGTTCTGTCAGTCATTAATACTAACAATATCTCTCATCTAACAAATGTCTTGCATGTCTTAATGTTCTTGAACTTCTCCGATTTACTAATCTCACTGCTTGGTCTGATACTGTACTGTATATACTGGTTTGATGCAAAATTGTTAGGTTGCACATTTCCTGTGTGCACATGGTGCTATGGTATGAACTAATCTTATTCTGCAGCACAAGTCAAGGTAACAAAATATAGCAAACACAATTAATGTTTTGCTTAGTGTTGTTTATAATCTTAATAGCTGCAGTGAGTTTACAAAATGCATAACATTTTCCCAACGTTCCTCACCTAAACAAAAACGGCCTCTGTGTTGTTTATTATTTACTCCATTATTAAGTTATGAATTCTCATATGCAACATTGGTAGGCTGGAGTTTGACTATGTGGCAGGGTTTATCACTCACAGGTAGTGCATAAAAGCGTGAGCGATAGACCTCGTTGTGCCTGCACGGATACAATTATGCCACATGCAAAAATATATGACTTTTATTTGGAGAGTTTGAATAATCATCATTGGATATTTCATAACTTTGTTCTCCTTTAAAACCTTTTCCTAGTCATTTTATGCACCAGAGTGCTTTGTTTCATGAGCGCATATCATCTCTTTCTCTTTTTCAGCGGTGAAGAGAGAGGTCATGAGATGCCTTACAATTTACAGACATCCCAGGTGCTTTTAAACTATTAGCCAGTGTCACTTATTACTCCAATTATCTGTCTACAAAGAAAACGCATGCATCATAATGGCTGCGCTTCACTTCAGGCTTCAGTTGTGGTCCACTGTTTAGGCATAATTGGACAGAAACTGGACTCATGGTCTCATGTTGAAATCTATCACAGCCCCACTGCCCTTGTTAGTGCACTGTGGTGCTTTTTATACCGATAACAGATGCTTTCTAAAATGTCATTACTCTTGTCAGTGTGCGTGTAGTTTTGTGGATGTTGTATTTCATAACTTTTTTTTGAAGAATTGCCAAAAGGGCTTTCCAGAAAATGAAACCTGATGGTTCCTGAATCTCCATCTGTTTATACTACGCTATCCCTGCGGGCATTTACAGGCTTATAAACCTGGAGCAACATAAGCAATAATGGCCCACATGTGAAACAAGCTGGCTCACTGACATAAGCTTTCACATAGTATGAAACAAAGACTGTAAGTCACACTTTGTGATTGCGCTGATCCCAAACTCAGCACTCTAATAGGAAGAAGGATGTCAATAATACTTAGAAAGATGATAGAATTCCTAATTATTGTTGTTGTTTGCCTGCCGTAGGACCCCCTCCTAGTGCATGATTAGAAATCTGCCATCATTACTAATGAAAAGCACAGTATGTTTTAAAGCAATTGTAACTACTATGAATTAAATACTAATACCAATACTACAGTTACAAGAGAAAAACATTAAACAGCAAATGCACCATCTAGAGAGTAGGGTTGGCCAATGGGTGGTAATATATAACAGATTACATAATCACAGGCTTCTGACATGCATAATTTCAATGAAATGAAATGAAACAATGAAATACTTATCAATATCAAACTAGATTAAATTAAATTAACTATATGAACTGTATAAACAAATACATATTATAATATTTTTATAATATATATAATATTTCTTATAATATATAATATTTATAATATATACAATATCTTTTACATTATTCAAATTTTGTAGGAATAAAAATAAAAATCTGTACAAACGACAACATAAATAAACTGAAATAATAAACTGACATTTTTGAAACACTGAAACTTGCAATTGCGTTTCATACAAAAAGTCCAAATACAACTATTATGACTTTAAGTGCATACAGAGCATTGGTATTATATTGACAATATTAACGTTAATATTAACATTCGAAATGTCAAAAATTATGGCGAGAGTTTTAAGAATTGCAGTAGAAACAGGCAGTGGCGGACTGGGACTGTAAATCAGGCCGGGAATTTGACTCCACCCCAGGACACCTCTGTTGCTGCAGTCACCACCACCCAATTCATGTGTCCACCAGACTGCTAAACTTGTAGGCTAACCCTGTTAGTTGATGTAACAGGTAGACTACCAGGGGCGTTGCACCCAAAACACCCACACTTTTCCCAGTGAGAGGGTTCAACACCCACACTTTTTCTGCAGTTTTTCCGCAGTTTTGCACAAACGCCTTACAGCAGTCGCTCCTCCGTTTCTCTGGCCGCTCTGTGTCTGCCTCCTCTCCCCTCCCTCTCAAACATCACACCGGCTGATGATTGGCTGTTCTGCCTTAAGTCCCGCCTCTCTTGGTGTGATTGATTTATCGGTCAGCTCGTGCTGAGGAGGCGGGAACTTATGGTTATGGTTATTTACATCTCCCTTTTCCAGGTACTTTGAATGAGTGTTTATGCTTTCGAGGTTTAAATAAGCTTGATATGTGTTTGGGAAGATGTTCTGTTTATGTTTTGTTCTTAATATATGTTGTTTGTATATCTGGAGTTTGTAACAAAAATAATTTCCCCCTGGGATTATTAAAGTATTTCTGATTCTGATTCTTTAGCAAGTCTACTGTTGTGTATTTTCTGTGTGTTCCGAGTGTGTTTCTATACTTTTCTATCACTCAAATGGGAAGCTTTTTATATCTTGTATGTTATACCTTTTGTACCCTTCTGTCATTGTATTCATCGTTTTTATTGTTAACAAACAAACCACATCCATCCCCCGCACTTTTGAAAAGCTTGCTACGCCCCTGTAGACTACCATACATAATATGAATGGATAAATAAATAAACCCTCAAAAACTCACTAGGAATACACCATCTATACTACCACACCAAAGACAAATATAAAATTGGCTTACACATTTTAAGAAGGGATAATAAAAGATACACATTCACATGTTGAAATATTTATATTTTATGTATTTCCAATGCTCAACTCAAGTATATCAAAAGTATCAGAAACACAAACACAAATAAACTTAACAAAAGATACGAGAATGTAATTCTGACCGACCTGCTCCCTTACTGGCTGGTATTTTGCAGCAACTTGCTTCTGTGGCCAGGGCTTTTCTCCTTTCCATATGTTCCCTCACTCCTCCTTTGCGTTTACGCTCCATTTTTTGCACGATTTTCTATGATAAAGCCTGCCTCTGGATATAGGCAATTAGGCAGTGCTTCGCTGATGTTGGGTCATGTGGTGGTGTCGTTTTCACTCCGCGATGGCCTGATTCGTAGATTCATAAGTCCGTCAATTAATTCGCAGTTGCATACCAGCCTATTGCACGTCAGCCTGATCGACTGCACAGCGGCAGCCGGCAGGCCAGAATGACCATCAGGCCACCGGGAAATGTCCCGGTGCTCCCGATGGCCAGTCCGCCCCTGGAGGTGTCCCCACCCTCAGTTCACATGACCCGGATCTATTGCGTCCATCCTTTCAGCTTGTGACTCAGGTACGTGCACGAGTTTGTTTCAGGTTGCTACAGCGCGTGCTCTGAAGGATGATTAATCGCTGGATTTACGTTTTGTGTTAAGTTCCTAAAGTAAAATATTTGGATGATAAACGATTTGTTTATGTGCATATTTACCGAAGATTGACGATTTATTGCTTGCATGTTATTTAAACAGTTAAAAGTGACAGGAAGGTATGAATACAGGGGCGAATAAAACGCTGAAACACTTCTCCACTTCTCCACGTCTGTTAAGACTCGATGCTGACAGATGCTGTTTTTTATATAAGTGAGATAATAGCAGTGTTAGTAAACTTAAGGAGTTTTGTAGTTTGACGTCATATGCCGGTTGTGTTGTTGTGGTAGCACGTGATGTATAAACAGCATCACAGTTGTCTTAAAGGCAGCGGTATTTGCTATATTTACGTTGCTAGCATTTGTTTTCAAATCCTTTTAATGATTTATAAAGATTGGAAAGTTTTAGGTGAACCAGCATATGATTTTCATATTCCAAGTCTTTAAAGCCATTGGATAAGCATGATTTGCATGAGCATATGTGACCCTGTCTTTAAAAAAGCAGTCTAAAACCTAAAATATAAAATTGAGATAACAAGCATTACAGTCATATCATCTTTGAAATGTCAGTACAGAAATCTGATATATTGCCATATGAACCAGTGTGTTTTAAATATATTTCAATACATGACATTTCTGTATGGGTAAAGATGTTATATTTTTACAGAATTTTCTTTACATTATGCATGATGACTTTATGTAGAAAACACAAAAAGCTGGGTTTCACAGGCAGGGTCACATATTGAAATGTATGTTCTTAATCATTAAAAAAAATTCTGAATGAAAATGAAAGGTTTCTGCTTCAGCTTTCATTTAAAATATACCTGGTAACTCAGCACATATAAACTTGCTTTTAAACTATCTGTGTCAGATCAGTTATTTGTATAGAAAAGAGATGAGTGAATTAAGCTTGTTGACCTTTTTGACTAAATGCATCTCTTAGACAAACACAATTGACACCAAATATTCCTCTTATCCATTGTTATGTTATTAACCCCTAAGCCGCAGCTGAGGTGGCAGTGTGAAGTATACACTCGCAACTAGACTTTTATTTAATCTTAAGTCAAGTACCTTTCCCTAAGAAGCGCTACGGCACTTATGCCACACTGCATCAGAATTTATTGCCTTCCATTGTCTCTCGATAAAAGGTGTCATCCACTTCATAAAATACGACCAAATCCCTGTGCCGAAGTGCAACTGTGTTCTGAATTCAGGCTCAATGCAAGAGTTACGCTAAACACAATAATCAGAAAAAGACACGTGGTGACATTGTTTTATTCTCTGAGTCTCTGGTCAAATTAAAGCTCTTTGCTGTACTGAACTTTCTTTTTACAGTATATCCTTATTCTGCTGTATTGATTGTTCATGTAATTGGAGACTCTGGTCACTTCATTGGTAATTAGTCTGAAGCGTTTATTGAAGGAAATGTTTATTGACTAGAAACTTTCACTGATGTGAGTTATGCTGACCACGAGCAATGCTTTAAATGACCTGTTTAAATTAAGCAATTCTCGGAGGCAGGCCGCAAGGCGCGAACATGTTCGTGTTTTTGTCTGTTTGGCAAGGGATACAGCCAGTGGACCAGCAGGCAAAATGAGTTTTCTGCAGTGTTATCATTCAGAGCCCACCTACACATCAGTCAGCTCCTGTCAACGTCCTGCCAACTCCTGCAGGTCTAGACTGACCTGATCCCCTCCAAGACCCCAGAATACCACATGCTTTGCCCTTTTTCTGTAAAACTCTGCAACAGTGTCTCCTTCTGCCCCTTCAACATGATCTTATGGCAGGTCATAAGTATTTCATGAGGTGGCTTATTCATTATATCTCATTTGTACATTTTTGGATCTGCTTTGCCCGGATACGGTTATGTTTAGAGGTTAGAGGTGGCTTTATTCTTGCATTGTTCTAGTTTTTTCTATCATTCAGAATCATGCAAAACCTTGTTATGTGTTCCTGTTAGATGAGGTTGACACCTCTCAGACTTTGTTTACACCTGCTTTAAAGATCTGTATTATAAATTAGATCTGATCATTTCTGTATTAGAAGTGACATGTCACATGCCATAGTTTTAACAGCGTTTAGAGGTATTCCATACTCGTGAGCACATCCGATGTTTAAGTCTAAATGGTATGTCATAATGTGTCTGTGTAGACTTGTGCCTTATTGAAATGATCCAATTTGTACAATATTTTACCACGGGCAAGAGGGTTGGACCAAATTCAGAATTCAATAATTGACACTAATTTTGGAATAATTTTTAAGAGACAATAAGACGAATTTACTGAATTACATTTCAATTTAACCATTTGAGCAATTTCATTAGCTAATACAACTAAATAACTTCTTAAAGGTGCTATAATGTTTCCATACATCTGTTTCATTCTTCTTCATTCAGAAGACTTTGTGGTACAGTACTTTAAAACATTTTGAGAAAAAATATTTTTTCAACCTTGGCATTTACTGTAAATTGAATTTATAGAAGTTCATAGAATTAAGGTCATATACTATAATGCAATATAAATACAAATGTACAATATATAGATGGCATTTCACACATCTAATGCTTTAAGAAATGCCATAATTTACAAGTACATGTTTATGGATGCTTTATTTGTGAAAGAAATAGGTGCATTATGGATAAAACATATCCTTATATGGCAGGTAAATTCAGTTATCTAAATGCCATTCATTTTTAATTTACTTCAATTTACTAAACAACCTCAGTTTAGAACTAAATTGTGATTTAAAATTCTCAATTCTGAATTGTGTGCAACCCTGATTGCAATTTAAAATACAGTAAATAATTGTATGTAACATATTAGCAGTTGTTTACATTTCTCTAAAATCACTGTAGCTTTCATAGTAGTAAGTAAAATACTTGCATATTCAGTGGTCTTTAGTTCAAGATTTATTTTTTATATGTGTGGATTAATTTAAATATGTGTTTAGTTTTTTTAATATCCAAGATACTTTACTTTTTAATTTTCTTCTTTTTAATGTCATTTGGTGTTTCAAAATAACTAAAACATTATTAAAAACCACAATGAAGATATAATCCAATACTGCAAATTACCACATTAAAAGCTTAAGCGTTTATCATAATATGAAAATTTGATACTGTCACATGCCCATGTCCCTGACAACATTGTGTGTTGTTGCGCTCAGGAATTGTGATGAGGTCTTCGATGAATACAACTTCAAACTGAGACTTGGTAGGTGTTTTGTGGCACAGACAGTAAACAGCAGTACAAGAAGAAAGGGTGAAAAAAGAATGCTGAGAATAAAAAACACAATTGGGTTGTGTTGATGCTGCTCTTTGTTCCTCTGTGTGCATTTTGCTCAGTAGCGATTCATCATGATTATCTTGTCGTAGGCAGGTAATGTCATAGGGTGGACCAGGGCTATTTATGGAGACACTACTGCAGCCAGTGCGCTGTGTTTGGCAGCAGCTATCCCTCTCCAGACCAGGCACACATTTTGCATGGTGACAGCATCAGGACGGAGGAATGGAGAAAGGGATCAGACAGAAGGGAGAGACAAAGACAGATAGAAGCAGAATGAGAGAAAGTTGTACCTGCACACTGTAAACCTCTACAGGTTGATTGAACTTAAAAAATTTATGGAAACTCGTTGCCCTAAAAAAGTTAATTTTGTCTTGTTGAAAAAACAAAACATTTCCAGTTCAATGTACTTAAGATTTCAACATAATTTAATTCAAAACTTTTAGTTGATTGAACTAACAGTTTTTAATGCAGTGCTATTGAAATTTTAAGTACATTAAACTGGAAATGTTTTGTTTTTTCAACAAGACTGCAACGGTGACTAATGCAGAAATCAGATGTGAAATCAATATGGATTAATGTTGCACCCCAAAACTTTAATTTAAATATAGCTATTAACTGCAAATGATTTAATAAAGATACAACTGCATTTCAAATAGGATAACAATGATTTATTTGAACATACAATTTATTTGAATTCACTTATCAAAAGTTTTCAAAGAGTGACAAAAACAATAAAATGCCTTAAGTACAAATTACGCAATTTTAAATCTTTGAAACAGTATTTCAAAACTTTTCCAAATATTTAACAAGCACAGTATGTTATTATACTGTATTAATATGGAGCATAAATATTAGCCAAACACTAAGGCATAGTTTAATGAATATCTGAGAAAGAATAAATATAACAAGTATCACCTTTTGTCATTTACATTTATTCATTTGTCACCAAAATACAATACTTACATTTCCAGATCATCTTTATTAGCCTTGCTTTGAACTTCTTGAAATCTGCAGAGAAACACAGGTCCACATTAGAAGGCTTTTACTATTCAGTTATCATTTTTCGATCAAAAACAAGTACTATTTAGCTATCTATTCCTCTAGCATGTAACTGAAATGCACTAGCTAACAGCTGATGAGGCTGTTTTGTATAATACTTCACTCAAAGACATGAAAACTTTGAATAGGTAATTGATAAAGTTGTGCTGTATTTACAGAAAGCCATGTTGAACATTTGTTATCGTTTTACACAACAGATTAAGCTTTCAGTCGCTTTGTTTAATAGGATTACTGACTGAATTATGATTTAAGTGAGATTACTGGCTAACTGTTATACAAATTAGGGATTACTAAGATTCATCAGTGTGGAGGTGGGCTTGGGGGGAGTGCTTTGTTTTGATGTTATATTTTAGCAGGGAGGTCTTTATCTGATATAATTTCAGCAGAATCTCCTGCCATCTTTGTTTATGTATGCCAGAAAGTACTTATGAAAAATATTTATAATTTATTTGCTTGAAAAAATCTACTTTGAAATGGCAGTCTATAGAACATGGAAATTGTGCAAATTTGTTGCAGCTTTATGATGGTATATTTAATGAAAACATTTATCAGTGCAGGGGACTGTAACTTGACCATGCTCATAAAATGAGCCCCTGCCAGTAACAAGCGCTTGAGATGTTGCCCCTTAGTGTGCTTTGGAATCATCTTGATACTTTGGGTTGAATTCAGACTTGTTTATGCTTTAATGTGAGATACGTTTCATCATTTCTCTTGGGGGACTTTGTTTTGATGTTATATTTTAGCAGGGAGGTCTGTATCTGATATAATTTCAGCAGAATGCCATCTTTGTTTAAAAGTACTTGAAAAATGAATAATTTATTTGGTCTACTTTGAAATGGCAGTCTATAGAGAAAGCTTTTTGCAGCTAGATGGTATATTTATGACATTTATCAGCCGGGGCTAACTTGACCATGCTCATAAACCTGACCTTGACCCCTTGGTCTTTAATTCTTGATACTTTGCCTTGGACTTTGCTTTAAATGTGTGTTACATTTCTCTACACGAGGTGTGTAGAAAATGGTTGAATGTGTTTAAAAGTTTGATGAAGGTCTGGGTGCCCAAGTTTAGATAGCCTGACTCAAACCTGCTCAGCATGCTAAATATTGCATACAAGATCCTTTTGAAAGCACAAATCCAGCTCGTCATTAACCTGAAAGGCTAAACAGGGCAGTGCTGGCCAAGGATGATGCTTCAGGCCTTTAGTACACGTGTTTGTGCGTGTCCCCACATAAAGCAAAGTGATGGGGAGTAAGAGAGTATGTGTTCCACATGATTTTGTTTCATTTTCATAAATAATTTCTCTCTGTGCTTTCCGTGTTTGCGTTGGTTCATCATCCTTTGTGATTTTGTAGCTTTTAATGATGTTTTTTTAAATTGTAGCCTGCTTCTACATGTGCCTGACAGACTCTCAAAGGGATGACCGAGGGAGGAAACGTTGTCTTATAAATATGGATTATGTTGGCTGGTGCTTTCTTCGCTCAGATTTCACCTCCGATACTATGACATATGACCACTTGAAAATCCTCCGCCCGCTATAAATCTATCCCAGCCTTTGGCCCTGACACGAACGGGAAATTAATTAATATTAATATTTATGGCGGATGACGGTTACTTCCTCCCTGCAAGAAGTTAAATACTCTCCTCTGCGGCTCAGAAAAGCAAAAGAGCTGAAACTACTGCCTGTAGCTTAGTTGTTGTTCCTAGGCAGCAAGGAGATTAACGGAGGGCATATGGATGCTGAGTTATTTTCATTACAGATTTGTCTCCTGAGATAAAGAAACTTTATCTTACATGTCTCATTAAGGTTTTCAGACAAGACCTTTTTAGTAGTAACATCTAAGTGTTTTGTATACAATCAAGGGAAATGCAATGGTTAGAATGGCTGGTGTTAGCTAATAGTTTTTAGTAAGTAAGAAGCATAAAGCTGCAATCTGTAACTTTTGGTTGTTGAACAAATTCAGTACATAAAAATGATGTTCACAACAGTAAGCTTCTAATAATGATACTGTTGGCATCTTTATGCAGGAAGTTGTTTGAAGTTTGTAGTTATGACTTTAACCCACTGCACTGAAACATGAGTATGTAACGTAACCTGCTATTTTATGTTTCAAACAGAGATGGTGATGGTGATATATATAGCAAAAGGTACAGATTGCAGCTTTCAGAAATAAATTGTTCATTGTGCTAAATTTGTTTGCAGAATTGAACTGTGGGTATGTTTTTACTGGAAAACTTTTGACATTATTTAACTTTAACCCACATAAACATAAGGTGTAATTTTAGGTTTTTATGCAGAAGTTAAAGCAGATTCAAGGTTAGATGTTTTTCAACATGTAAATATGTGACCAGTCTGTGATCAGGCTAAAGTCTCACAATCAAATTATAATATAAGATAACAAGCATCAAATTTTGATTTAACCTATAAATATCACTATGACTTCAATCTTTGACATGTCATTACTCAGTCATTATTAAAGATATCAAGGTTATATTTTAACCAAATGTTCTTTACATTATTTAGGATGATTTTATATCACAAACAGTAAATCCCCAAACAAATGACTTGCTGGGTTTTCACAGGCAGTGTCACATGTACTGTATTACCGTGTTTATCTCCATGTGACCCTTTCTCTCCAGAAGATATTTGTCCTGCGTTCCTTGCACCTTCAGTTGACCTTGACTGCCTGAAAACATTAATTACATGACCCGTGCAGCAATCAACGCTCACGTCAGTACTTTGACAAAGAATGCACGCGTGCCGAGATAAACAACCATTCGCTCTCCTCGCTGGGTCAAATACCCATTTAAAACATCTGTGGCAACTCATTACTAACAGAGTGCTTAGCTTTAGGTGGGCTTAGATGGTCGCCATTTAACCCAGTATGAATCGTTTTCTAATCATGTAGATGATGTTCATTTAGATGATTTTGTTATGGTGCAAAGCAGCATGTGAAGACAACAGTTATTAATAGAAATATTCTCATGTGGGTTTGTGAAATGTCATACTTGGGTATTTGTAATTATTTAGATGTCTTGCATTCATAGTTTGCAATTATTCGTTTGGGCAGCTTTTTCCATCATCTTCAATTTAAAAAAGAAAATGGTCTTTTGTTTGTTTGGTGCATTTTACATGTGATGGAGGTCAGTGGCAGGTCAAGCTATAGGTCTCAGCATTGTTTAATCATACAGCTGATGCATGCTCGTCTTTCTCTTTTCTCGACCCGCTCTCCAGTAAAATGACAACCAAATAAAATGCAACAAATATGAAAAGGCTTTTACATGTGTTGTGTACATCCACAACATTGTTATTTATGTCAGTTTGAGTAAGTAAGCAAGCAAGCGGTCCGAGTAGTTGTCTCTGTCAAGCGTCGTTTGATCGGCACGGTGGGGAAATGGAAGGCGGCGAATGAATAATTTGTCCCTTTGAAGCGTCACAGAATGCACAATGTCAGAATCTCATTCTTCCATCTTTTCAAATAATTGCGACCACATTGACATGCGCGCTAAACGGCGCCTTTATATGTGACATGGGGACGGTTGCTTTATCGTACTGCGCTATTCCTCAAACGCACGTCTTTTTTATCCTTCAAGCTTCAAAAAGGCGCTTGATCAAAATCTACAGTTAACTGAAGCATCAAATAGAAATATAAACAGTAGCCTGTCATTCAATTTCCATTGGAAATGCAGCGTGAGAAAAAACGGGGGCTGGTGCTTAATGTTCTGGTGAGGCAAACAATGAAATGGTTTTTCATTACAGCGTGATATGTCTTTTTCTCTCTATTCTTACCTTTAGGGTACAAATTGGCTATACAAAGCACATACTAAAATCACAACTCTTAAAAACAAGCCGTAAAGTAAACGCTTTAACTGCTTGTATTTCAGTCTGTTTTGTCCTAATAATGCGAGTACTGTAGATATTCTCTAATAGCTGTTATGAAGACAATCTAATAGCTGTTATGGAGACAATCACATGCACAGCATTATCATTTTTTTCTTGCATCCAGTAGATCATTTCACAGAAATTTAGTAATAGCCAATCTGTCGGCGTGAATCTTTGACCGCTAGAAGCCTGTGTGAATTGGCTGGTGATTATTGTGATAGCCATCATTTTCCCAACAATGTTCTATCTGTGCATTTGTGTGACAGAGCCATTAACGGAAACCTGTTTACTTTAAGCTGAGGTGAAGGCGGACGACAGCTTTCAGATAAATAGCTTGTTATCGCTCTCTCACTCACTCCTTCACACTCGCTGTCTAACTCTCTATCACTTCCTCTCTATTTCCTCCTGTTCTGCCTGCATTTGTATGGAGAGGAAGCCTTGAAGAAAGATGGCTTATTGGCAGGCACGTAGCAGGAGGCTGGTGGCTGTTAATTTAAGAATGAGGGCCATTTGCTAATGTTAAGCCCCCCTCGGTGCTTATAGTCACATCACCGGGTTCAAGCTCTTAGACAGATAGATGCTTAGAGCAATTCAAGGATGAGAAATTGGGCAATCAGTTTATCGGTATGACTGCATCCTTATTGACTGAGCATGACGGGGCCAAATGAAGCTTACGGGGTGGACAATTACTTGACTTGGAAATAGCGTGCAATGTTATGCTTTAGAGTTTCTGTTTTAAATAAATGATAAATCACAAATTAAAATGTATACCATCTAATTTACTTATAAGCTTAAATTCTTTGAATTAGGCCAGAAGCTTGATGCTTGAATCCTTTATTGGTTGATCAGACCAATAAAGGATTGGTCAGACCAATTTTAATCCAACTTGAAGTTTGATACGCCATATTTTTCATATACGTAGCCAACAAATAGTTACATTTTCATAATCTTTTATTAGTAGAACAATTTTATTTGATAAAAGATTTTTTTATTAAAAAAAACCCAAATACAGATATTATTTCCTGCAGCCTTGAGGGTTGAGACGTGAAAAAAAGAAATGGTAGTCCTTTCTTAACCTTGACTCTTTTGTGAATGTTTGCTTTCTCTATTTCAGTGTTTTTTTTAGTTCTTTGAATCTGACCCTGTTCCAAATTCTTAATTGAAACCAATGTAAGAGTTTCCTGTATGTGGAACTCTCTGAGTTCTGCAGATTCATTTTACATTTCTATACTCTCACTGTATGTCACCCTTTGACAAATTTTCTACTATTTTAATTTCTTTAAAACATCTCGACGAAGTGAATACTAAAATTAAATGATTCTGCACCATGAAACCCGCAGAGCATAAACTCTTCACTGTCTTCATATTGCACGATGTTACACTAGTAAAAATTGTTCGGCTGCTTCTTGAGAAAAAGAGAGAAAACAGAGATCCGGTCAGCTGGAGGCAGGGCTTGGAACAGAGGATGTTATAGTTTAATTTTATTTTTCCATTTGCTTGAGTCCCCAGAGCACTGTGGCCATCTTCAAAGCCATTGTTCCCTCTGTTTTTCCAGCGAGCGTCATATTCCTCTCGCTGACCCGAGGGAGAACAGCTTCTGCATTAACTTTGCAAACACAGTCGGAGAGAGCCGCCAGGGCCACTCACAAATTGAATTCTTTTTTATCTCTTTAAAGAAAAGACGGGAGGGAAATAACTAAATAGCCCTGTGTAACAAGCCAGTGTCTGTGGCAGCATTAGTTCGTATAGCTCGAGCAAATTGACTTAAAATGGATCGAGGCCAATTTGACGAAGGTCACGCAGCAGGTCAGGAGTCGCACCTGAAGGCAACGGCCCCACCCGGGTGAAATCATCTCAGCGAGGTTTATTGTGTTTGAACGTTAAATTGCAAAAAAAAATTGTCCCCTGTTCACGCTTGCTGGAAATGTACTGAAAGTGGCCCTTCGGGGTGTTATACAGATATAGTGCAGATAAATGAAATGAGCGTGCTTTAAACTTAAAGTGTGATTTTGTCATTTTTCATCATATCCAAAAGTTTGAAGGTTCATCTCAGAGCAGAAAGGTACTGGTGATGTTGATGTGAGCGCTGTTGCCTGCAGGCAGTGATGTCAGAATTCATCTTTGCTATCCTATCAGTTCAGTGCATGACTATAAAATGCTTTCTGAATACAAGCGCGGAAATGGCTGTCGTCTCTTGGAGTTGACACCGCTCAACCGTGAATCAATGATTATAGCTTGGCTTGCGACGTGTCTGTTTCTTTTAAATTCTTGAGAGCAGTTGGCACATCTTTACTAGAAATGCATTTATGTTTTTGGGAGGTTTAAGGTGATGCTGCAGGTATCAAGGACATGTAGAAGCCTTGAGGAAGGTGAGAAGAGAGTGACTTGACAGGTGACATGAAGACCCTGTCCTGGATGTCAGCGTGTGTGGTGTCATTTTGTCACCGATGTAGAAGAGCCTCCCAGAACCGTCCACGGCGGTGTTGTCAGCCTGTCTTTCTCCTTGACGTGGCGAAACCAGGCGTGCAGGCGACAGGTGATTAAAGTGTCAACGTTCATGACAGGTAGACAGTACAGAGGAGGGAGCCAGTCCACATTTGTGTCCCCTTACCTTTAACCGCATTAGCGACCACGGAAATGTGTGCGTACCTGTTGCGTGCTCTGGTGTTTTTGTCCAGTAGGCAGGTTGTGTTATAGTTGCACTTTTAGATGGGCGGCAAGGTCAGGGAAATTGAGAAAGCTGCCAAACACCCCACTGCCTTGGGGAACTCAACTGCACCCACTAGTCTTATTAAAGAGTCTATAGCCTCAGGGCCAAAGCTCTATATGTCACTGCAAGCCGTTTGGCTTGTGCACCGTAGATTTAACTTTTGTCGATTTTCAGCAACATATTACAGAAAGTTGCCTCTTTGGAAATTGCAAAAGATTGGGATGTGGCCGAGGGAATATGTGAGGCTATCAGAGAGCATGGGCACAATGTCCTACACCTTGAGAACATCCTCCCGAAAAAGTCATTACAGGCATGCAGGCTTGTTTTTATGGTTTTCGACAGAACACATTGTATTTGTTAAAATCAACAAGCCGGTTATCCCGTAGCATGAATGTTTGGTATAACTCTTTTCTTCTTTTCAAAGTCATCAAATAACAAATTACATTGCAGTGAGACAAATTAATAACGTTATGACCGAATCTGAATCATTTATATACGTCCTATTAGGCTCATTCAGATGCAGATTAGCTTTGTTTTCAGGCCAAATGCTGAACAATCTTCTTGTCAAATTGTCATCTAAAAATCATTTTGCACAATAAAGGAAATAGAATGACACAATATCTGTCTTTTTTTTTTTAATTTTCACAATGCTTGCTTGTTTGTTTGTTTACAATTTGTATGTATAAGGGAGATGGACAAAGGAGAGTAGGCTTTGTTTTTTCGTGTGTTGTTTATTTTTCTATCTCCTGTGCTCTGTGGATATATCACATGGTCAAGTAAAAGTATGAATTCCTTTTCATATGAGATAAATTGTTTTTGCACCACAATAAATCTTTTTCAGGGTGCTTTTTTGAGAGCGGGGTGGTGGGAATTATTATTTTTTTTCTAGGAAAAATATAACCCTGTCTGTGAAAACCCAGCTAAAGTCATATTTTTGTGATTTACTGTTCTCCATAAAATCATCCTTCATAATGTAAAGAACATTCTGTGTAATATATAACATCAATATCTTTGATACTGACTGAGTAACAACATGTCAAAGATTGAAATTATAGTGATATTTATAGGTGAAATCAAACTTTGATGCTTATTATCTTATCTTACTGTCATATTGGTGTGTGTCGGGCTAGTCAAAAATAAAATTTGTGTAAATTTACTGTTTCTTAATCCAAGTCTAAAATGTACAATATTTTGTATATTCTCATATATGCTCAAGATTTAACTGATGATCACTATGGGTGTGGTAGGGGCTTCAAATCTTATTGAATGACGTATGGATTTAAGGACTGTATTTATAGACCATAAGCTTGTTGGGCATTGTTCTCATAATATCACCTTACTACCTCCCAAGTTTAACAGGTGCAGGCTTTTTAATAACAGCGATTGCACTCCCTTTCTAACATGCTGATCATGCAGGTTTGACCAAAATTGGCTCCACATTTGCCCTGCGGCCATGTCATCCGCGGTTCTTGAGGAATGAGAGGTGAATTGATGAGCTGTTTTAATCCCATGCTGCATTAAAATCAGTTTTTATGATGTGAGTGAAATTAAGTCCCACAGATGTCATGTAGACCGCATCTGCGGCGCAGCAGGAAAATAAGGTAATAATCCCAGAATGCTGTGCATGTACAAAGCGTCCCACAATTCTGTGCCCTTCCAAATCTTCGGGATGTCTGAATCATCCATCAAGACATTTGTTTGATTTTGTTAGTTTGCACTTCGAAAGAAACCGAGAGCCAAAATCCATCTTCTGACAGGCTGAATGGCTTTTAATTTGATTTCCTCATTGCGAATTGAGTTAGAGAAATAAGAACAGCGCAGGAAGGGAAGAAACTCGGTGGGCGAGGCTTTCAAAGCAGAATCATCACATTAACATGACATTTTCCAGGATGACTTTGAGTGTATCTGTTTTTAATATTGCAACATGTTCTCTATTACCTTTTTCCTCGATTTAGAAATTGTTCTGGCATTGTGCTGTCAGGGAGAAGAATCATTCATGTAATGTAATTTAAGAGGAGTCGGTTTTCGGCCTGTTTGCTGTTTGTTTTCAGCTCAGCGGATGAAGTGTTTTGCTGTCAGATGTAACTTTGCATTTCTTTCTCCCATCATCATAATGCTGCTTCTCTAAATTATCAGTCAGACGATTATGATTGGCTTGCAGCCATTTTTTATTGTTTTCTAGTGGAAGTGTTTTTGGCTGTGGACAAGCATTTATCTTCATCATAATGTGCATGGAATAACATGTAATACCTATTTAAATATGTAACTCCGATATTATGAAAAATAACCTTTTTTTACATTATATGTAACATGTTCCCTCCAAAACTGTACAGTTATGGTTATTGGTGGTTATTGAAAAGTTTTCATGTCAGCAACCACTAAATAACAGTCATTCGCACAGCAGGTTTATAATCGATTACAGGGGGTTTAGTCTTAGTCTTCAGGGCCAAGTGATCTCCAACCTGTAGATTGATTCCTCCATCTAATGCTTGTGTAGAACCCTATTTGGATTTTTATTTTGATAATGGCATAACATAAGAAAACACAGGGCTCCTAATTAATCCTCCCCAGACGGAGGATTTGTGAGGAAGGAAGAGAGCAAATACTAATTAATCTAAGAAATGCAGTAGGAAAAAAGAGATTTTGTTCTTTTCTGGCCATATTTCTAAGGAACGGAAGCAGCTTGAATAATTGGACACAATGAGCTCTGTATTAACAGATGTGCTCATTTGGCCTCCTTTTTCGGGTGCTCCGTTTTGGTCTAGACAATGTTCATTTCTCTGAAACCCGGTCGTTCATCCGCACGGATGGTAAACATGTCCCTGCTGCCGATGATTGATGCTCGAAATGTCAATTGATTTTAATGGAGATGGTTACTCAGTTGAATAAAGAAGGGGGAAACATTAGCAAGATTACATAGCAGAAAGCTCATGTATCACTGCTGTAAATCCCCCCCAAAAAACAAAAACTGCCAGTGGCTCACTGCATGACTAAATTATTCTTGCTTCCAAATGATAAATGCAAAGCAACATTTAGGAAGATAATGTAATTGTATCTTGAGAAGTGGCATATGGTGGACTTACGAGGCAAAGTCACTGCTCTGCATTCATTTTTTAATCCAGGGTAAAGTCATATTGCAGTTTGATGTTTACCTCGTTTTTCGGTAAACACAATCTATCTTGTGCAGCCTACAACAAAATCAATAGCTTGAGATTTTTGTGGGTTTATATTAATATGGTATTTATTAAAATCAAGTCACATTACATTTTGCACTTTTTAAACATGTATTTATATACTGGAAAAATAGCTACAATAATTAATCGTATTTTGTGTAGATTAGTTACTACTTGCTGTTATTTTTAATAGTCTTCTGTTCAGAGGATGTACTTTTCAATGCATTAATTTAACCTGGTAACTGTCACAGCAGAAATTGAATATACACATGAAAATGCACTTCATCTGAACTTCAGTTTTTTTTAGATATTAGATATTTTTTAAGATATCTAACAAATATCAATTAAAAAAAATCTATTTTAACATTTTTAAGTCTTTGTTTTTTTTAATTTGAGGGTTTTTTATAAATTGCAGTAACATTAACTTTTTTTGTAAATTCTTTGGTCTTTGTTCAATGTTAAATTTGACAAATATTTCATCTTGAGTCTTGTACCATTCCATCAATTTATAGTTTGAAATATTAAAGTGAACAGGAAAATAACATATTGTAGGTGTTGCTCCTGGCAGTTAACAGATTGAACGGTGACAGTTAACAGATTAAAATCAAATTATTTCATGTTTCTTTAGATTTATTTATAGTTTTGCAAAAGTGATGATAA
Organism: Beaufortia kweichowensis; assembly: GCA_019155185.1. Lineage (NCBI taxonomy): Eukaryota > Metazoa > Chordata > Actinopteri > Cypriniformes > Gastromyzontidae > Beaufortia > Beaufortia kweichowensis. Next base: position 8,311,964 of record CM032797.1, on the reverse strand, counting down.
CTATGTCTGTGAATTTAATTTATTAATTAATATTTAGTCTGTCAGTTTTATCAGTTTGACCCATTTATGTGGATTAATGCCAGAAGTGATTGGTAAATAGTTTATCATATTGACAGCGTAATCAGCCCTTTTTTGAAAAAAGCCCTTCTCGAGAGAAACATCTTTCTTGAGATATGATTTTGGTCTATACATTTTTAGTGTAGCAACATTTTAGTGTCTTTATCTCTTTTGTCAAACAGAGAATTTTCACATTATGTTTCTGGCATAATTATACAAGCAGAGCTAGCAGTGATCTAATTACTGGTGTATGTTCAATGACGCTGCACATTCTGACCCTCTGATTTCAAGTTTTGGCCTAAAATCACCAACTGTTCGACAAATACTGAGAAACACTTCTGTGGAAAGCCTCTACTTCTGCAATTATGTCTCTGCCCAGCCTTTTAGTTAGAGTGGAGGTATGTTTCCCCCAGTAATTTGAGGAAGCCAAATGGCATGTGAGGGGTATAATTTTCTCTCGTTGAGTGGATCATTTTGATTCCTGCAAAGATGCATATCCTTCAAGAGGACTTGAATGTCCATGAATATCAAAAAGCTCTCCCTCTCTTTTCGGCCTAAGGAAGTGTTGCATATTTATAGCAGCAAGGATCTCTGTACGTCCTTGGGAAGAAACAATCAAACATGCACAGTCAACAGCACCCGATGCCTTGAGCTCCTTCTGTTTCTCATTGTTTTATATGAGGAGAAATGATAAAACATTTCATCATCTCAAACTGATGAAAGAGCAATTCTGTCTGCTGCGGCTGGTGTGATCTTGAATACAATTTGCCACATGTAAGAATATAGCAAAGATCAGCATCAAATGAATCTGATGGATCAGCATCGGATGAACTGATTTAGTTAAAATAATATTGCCCTCAAAATGAAAGATTTTGTTATCATGTGCGTACAAACATGCCTTTCAAGCCAAGACTGTCTGACTTTCTTTTTTGCATGGAACATAAAGCATATAATTTTTATATATAAATTGTTAATAGTTAATTTAATAATGACCACAAGTCAGTGAAATATCCTCTTTTATTGTACTGTATGAAACATCTCTTTTGGTGTTCTGTGGAAGAAAGAAACTCATACAAACTTGCAACAGCCAAGGGTGGGTAAATTATGGCATAATTTCAATTTTTTCTATGAGACGTTCTTTTAATATAAAAGAAACAAGAAAAGCAAACCAGAGTCAATTAAAAATTTTTATTTTATGCTGCAATCTGTACAGTTTGATGAGCTTTACTTGTGAGCCCTTGCTAATGTTCAAAAGCACCCTGTGTGTCTGAATATGCATATGAATTACAACGGAAAAAGTGAAAAAAAAAATTTTTTGGGGGCTCTTTTATTTGGTTTTGTTATTTTTCCCGTCTTCATACAATGGAAACAGAATGGTGAGCAGCGATAGGCCCAATCGAACACCCAGGCTCACAACCCAGGAAGCTCCTTAGAGAAATTACTGCGAGTCTGAGCATAGCGGAGAACAATGTGATTTCAGGAATATATTAACATATTGAATAAGAATCAAGTATTTTTCTTTTTACAAGAACCCATTGTGCCATTTCCTAGCATGGCTCCATTTTAGACTTCTGAAAGGCTATATTAGGCATTTGTTTTGCCTTAAAACAGATTGTTCCTGGCTGTGCTTTCTTCCTTCATTGTTTGTTTGCGAAGCCTCTGGCGGGATGCATCTGCATAGAGCCGTTTCCAGATAACATCACAACAGGAAGACGTGCACGTCAACAGGGCAGAATAACTTGATGGGGTCGGCTCAACTGTGGATGGACTTCGCTCAGCGATTAACCTTGGGAGGCAAGAGCAAAGATGAAAATTATTAACATCCAACAGGGCCCTGTCCTTTCTAGTGGGAAGATAAAACGTTTGTGTCCTTGGTAAACAGTGGCTTTTCTTTGAGGTAAATGGTTGTTCGTTTAGACATATAGAGCATTTTTTCAGCTTTGGCAGTCGTTGAGGGTTTAAAGTCATGGTATGGGCTTGTGTGTTCTGAGGGATGTTCTTACAGGCATTATGTGGATGTACTGTCATACTGGAAAGTACAAATATCTAAAAAATGCTTTATTCAATGTACAGTAGAGCTACAATGTAGCTTCAGAATGTTACATCCCATCAAAACTATATGTTACCCTGCCTGTGAAAACCAAGCTAAAGCCTCACGACACACCGTACAGAGCCCATTCCCCAGAGAATGCTCTTTAGAGATTGATGATTGGCATTTCCCCCATGTATAGTAATGGCACTGATGGGTCTTGTAAATATCTATTATCCTTGGTGTCATCCAAGCATTCTGCTTTAGTAGAAAATACATCAACACACACCATCTTCAAGCTAGGCTAAATGTAATGTGTCAATATTAGGGGCTTTTTCTGTACAAAATGCATTTTTGAAACCTGCATAATTTCATGATGACCATGCATAGCTGGTCGGTTTTCTGTTTTGCTTGTTTGCATTGCCAAAATGTTTTGTAGATGAAACAGATTGTATCACAGAAGACAGCAATGTAATTGCTGGGCGTTGTAATTTGCTTTATTCCTAATAAGTGTCTTAGCTGTCTTGACTAATTAAGGCTTTAATTCGATACAGTAAGTCAATTAGACGTACCTGCAAAATTAACCCACAACCTTTCAAGTCTTGAAATTGGTTTAAATAATCATAACAAAACAATAGATTTCGGATTAGATAATGTGGAAATACTGTATTTGAAAGGGTGAGTTTACGGATTTAGCACCTTGTGAATGGTTTGTTTCATGTAATGCACATTATACACTGGTTGCTGTCTTTATTCTTTTGCCAAATTTCTTATTCAAAGTGATATCTGAATATTTACCCAACCTGATTTAGTAAAGCTCACATCGAATACCACAAATATTTGACCTGGATTTTTGTTATACATGAAGTGTTTGTACAGTCATTAGTCTACCTAATAAAGACATACAGTATAATGTATATGTTCATTAAGTGATAGATCACTACCACCACCACCTCTGTGCTAACTAACAATCTGACCTGATAAAGTCAGAGCAAAGATATAGGTGAGCGCAGACTGCATTAACTTTATGTAGTTCACATGAATTCTATGATTTCGGCTGTTGTGGTAGAATTACAACATGTTTGCTTTTCAGAGAGCAACTGGCAACCCAGCAGATGTTTTCACAAAGCGTATTTTATTTTTATCTGTTTGGAAACTGAGTAATTCCCCTTAAGATGTTTCTCTTCAACACAAGACTCTGTTCTACGCACATGCCTTTGGGCCACGCAAGAAAAAGTTAAACCACAACCTACTTATGAGGCATGCGGTCCAAATATCACACACATCTTGGAGTTGTGATTTGCACTTGTACGTAATTGGAGATTATTTTATGGAGATTTGGCCTCCATGGGGAACATACTGTGGTATGAGTAATCAAAAGAAAGGAAGATGAGGATTTTATCGTGATTGCCAAACACTAATCAGAGCTTTGTAACTATGGCAACGTTTTTGACGTGTAATTCAATTGATCTTATTGTAATTGGCGTCACCTTCTCTAAGTTTTTGGATATCTTGCCCAGCCGTCCTAACAAGTGCCATTTAGGGCATCAGAAAACATTTGGTCGCATGTCTTGCATGTACGCAACGTAGAAACCGTGACCCGTTCTCAGGCCAGACTGCAATACAAGTATGTCTTCTCACCGTCTGGTTCCTTTTCCAGAAATAGCTCGGTTGGCAGAAAGTGCAGCAGGTTTGTACTTCCCCTCAGGTGTACTCCCTAAGGATGGCATTAACCTTCACTTTCTCATGTTCATTAGCCTATGGTCGCAGTTCGGCTTATTACAGAGTATAACTGCTAGAGACCAAGACCAAACCGTGACCCAACCGTATCTGACATTATTCACAGATTATATTTGGACTTATCATTAGTGGCTTGTGTAGTGTTAACTTTAGCGCAGGCAGATACATCTTATTGCGAGGTAGTTTTGAGGAGTAACTACATGGAAGTAGTGATGCTGTTAACTTGTAACTTACAACATTTGTTTGTTTTGTCACATGATTCATTCTAGTGAATCGATTTATGTGGATCATGTAAATGAGTTTATTTAAAACAAATTAGTCTGTGAGGGGAAATATAGAATATATCTAGAATACATTAATTAAATATTTATATATTTGTTTTAATAATATAGTTTTATAACATACATTAAAAATAAAATAAAGATGTTTAATAAAGATAATATATTATAATAATATAAATTTTTTATTTTTTGTTAAAAAAAATATATATATATATCTTTGAAATAAACATTTTATAATATTTTATCATTTATAATATAATTTTTCTGTATTTTTATTGCATAGTAGTGTTATTGTTCAAGTGTAGTGTGTTATTGACAATGTTCATTACTAACATAAGCTGTATTTAAGCCAGAAAAATAAAGCTCTGATGGAATGTCACTTTTCAACACTTACAGAAATGCATAAAAAAACACTAGCAAAGTAAGCTTTAGACATGTTGTTCATGAAGAACACAGCATTTAGTTGATCTTTGTCTCATTCAGTATTCACCTTGAATAAGGAGACTTTGTGTCACAGTTTAAGCGTGCCCCATTAAAAAAAAACTCGCTTATCTTAACAGCAATCTTATTGTTCTCCAACTTGCCATTGCCATGCATTCGTCCCTTTTCACCAGGGTCCTTTTAAGACCATTTTACCTGCAGATAAATGCTGTCCTCTGTATCAGCAAAGGGCATTGTTAGGACTTCTGCATACCGCATCTGGTTAAATTAATGGAGAGGGGGATGCTTCTTTTACCCAGGCCTGCGTATGCTAAGTCTGTCACGCCTTGAAGCAAATATTTATCTGTGACCTCATCATTTGTTCAATATTGTCCTGACATTAGCCGCTGAGTTGCTTGACAGCTTCGGATATGGTTTGGCCATAGTGTTTTTGTGATAAGAGAATGTTTAATGCAAAATAGTAAGCCACAGAGAGATCGGACCTGTCAAGTGTCTTTATCTCTTTTTGTAAGCATTTTTCCTGTCCATCGTGTTTGGAATTCCAAAGTAGTGTATTACAAGAAAGCACATATGCAGGTCTAGCTGATAGCGTTCGATGACAAGGAACACATGTTAAATAAACATCTCTGAGCTGTGGATCAAAGGGACTCCGGTGCGTTGGATTATGGTGTTTTAAGCATAAAAACACAAATGTTAGTGCCTATTTTGCTATGGATACCAGTAAGTGTGCTGAAGCTTTACATCTCTGTAATAATATCTCTCATTCTCCGTTTCATTTGTAATGTTTGAAAGTGTGATTTATTCAAGTGAATCAGTTCATCCTAAATTGTCCTCTATTGATTCATTTTAGTGAATGTTTTTTACGTTTTTTCCCCGTTTTAAAAAAAAAGTATTTTATAAATTAGAGTAACATTAACATTTATTATAAAAAAATTTGTTCATGTTTATTGTTATTAAAATTTGTCAAATATTTCATCTTGAATCTTATACCTTTCCATCATTTTATAGTTTGTCATGATTAGATTAAAATTCAACTATGAAATATTGTGAGTAGGGAAATAACATAGGTGTTCCTCCTGAGGAGCGGTGACAGTTAACAGGTTAAATTAACCTTAGTAACCTGCAATGTGTATATTTTATATTTTTTCTTAAATATTTCTCATGTACTGTTAAAACAAACAGTACAACTGAATATATTTTAATATTTTTTAAGTATTTTTATACTGTAGATGCAAACAGAACAAGCTAATGTGCACACACAGGGATACGCTAATGAGGTAAGACATATATTTGCCTTAAAGTCTTTAGCTCTGCACATTCAGGAAAATGTGTGCTGCAGGACTCGACAAACATCAGCTGCTTCATTGAAATAAAAAACGCAGATGCACAGGGCTGAGATGCCCTGCAGGACATGACATGCATGAAAGAAAAATGGCTTTTTTAAAATGGAGTCGCACAACATTTGCCTTTATTAGATATCATAGCCATGTGTTCCCCTGGCACCAGACAGACTCTGTGCTCACTGATACCGCAGCCATGGCTTTAGATCAAGCGGGTAGAAGAAAAGCAGTCTGATTCGGTTGTTCCCTAAGCAGAGGCTCCGAGGACTGCCGTGCCATGTGCGGCTGGCACTCAATGCTCATACAGTATCCCAAAGGTCTGTTTTACTTCATTGAGAGCGGGTGGCAGAGATCAGTTCAAACCTTTTGCTGGCAATGTAGTCAAGTGCTGAGAATATTGGGCTCAGTTTGGGAAAGAGAGGCAACAAGTTGCTTCTGTTCGTCTTGTGTTCCAGTAATGGAGGAAGAGTTGGCTCTGGGCTGAAATGGAGGCTCTAAATGATGTCTTTGCCAATGAGAGAGATAACTTATGTGCCATTGATTGGATCTTGTTAAGAAGGAATTACAGTGCTGCCTGATAGCTAAAATGATGCTGGGAATGGATGGGGATAAATCTCTTTCCTGCCTCACATAAAAGCAATGACAGTAAAAGAGGTGTTGTTGATGTACTGAGGTGATTTTGTGGGACAACACAGAGATGTTATAGATTTTAAACGTATATAATCGAGGCCTATAAATAAATTTGATATGGAAATACAAAGCATATATTTATATGTGAAATTCAAACATTTGCATGTATGTCATATACTAGAATATATTTCAAAATACTACAGAATTGATTTGTGATAAAATGTAACACATTTCTGTGACTTATTTTAAAGGTATCAATACATTTGTTATATTTAATATATGTATCCACCTTATGTTTAAGCATACCTTATAATCTGTGTCTCAAAAAATAACTGAATTTTAAATCTATATATGCAAGGTATAGTACACAGGTATAAACTATAATTTTGCATATGGGTAGTTGACCAATGGTTATGTCCTATGGTGTGACATACAAAAAAATGTAGAAAAACACTCTTAACAGTTAAGATTAATCTTTCTCAGCCTATTAATAAGCTTTTCTTGAGTTTTTTAATGAGTTTTTCTCTGTTTTTTTCTGTTTTTTGGTTGTTTTGCTATCAAGGTAAATGTTTTGCTTTTTGTCTGTTTTGTCTGGTTTGTAATGGCTATTCTAATTCTTTAAACCCTAAAGTAAAAGGAGATTGCCCACACTTGGTTCACAACAAACGTTAACATCAAGAAATTATGTTTCAGCTTATGCAACTGGTAGGAGTATTTAGACCACTGTTTTGTCCTTATGCAGCCTTTTCATGGTATGAATCGATTTGTATAAAATGTGTAAATTAGAGTGCTCCAAGGGGATTATTATCTTAAGAGTGCTTTGGAAATATATGTATTGAAATTGGACTGAATTTACTTATCATGATGAAAAGTGGCAGGGGAACCATGGAGCTACTGCCAGCTATAATAGTTTCTTTTCATCCTTTTGAGGGATTTGAGAAGCAGACTCATTTCTCGCTAACAACCAAACTGCCAGTGCGGCTTAAGAAAGCAAGGAACATTTATTTTACTAAGTAGTATAAAAAAAACACTGTACAAAATACATTGAGCACAATAGCATCTGGACTAAGTGCAAAGCTCACCGTTACTATGGCTTTAGTTTTTTACTGAAGACTTACGATACAAGAAGAGCAATGCAGCAGGACTCATTTTAATTATTATCTCTTTAAAAAGACACTTTTTTCAAAGTGTTGAGGAGTAATTGTATTTGAAACAGTTTTTTTGTGCCTCAGGAACAGTACACTGGCTTTTGAAGTGTCAATAGTATGTTGACTTTAACAGTAAGCATTTTTTCTTTTTTTTGTAGAAAAATAGTAAGTGATCCATTTGGCTTTTTATAGTAAAAACATTTTGGAGATGTTTTCTTGTTCTGCTAATGGGTGTCGATTCCTCATTCTGCCCACTTACATCCATGTAATAAAACTCATTAAAACTGTTTGAGATCAATAACTCGTGCAATAAAATCACTTGCTAACATTATCTATGCAAAGCCATATCCATACTTTTAACTTCTGCCATGGCCATATAATAGGTAACTAGAAGTATATCTGCCTGAAACATACCATATTTGTATATCTATGTATAATGTATATTGGTAGTTGACAAATATTTATGTAAACATGTCCTATAGAGTGACAGCAAAAATGTCGAAAAAATAATGTACAAGTACTGTAGCATGAGAGAGATTTATCTTTATTGTAAATTTTTATTTGGTGTTACACTATAGGACTCTGTATATTTGTATACAGTTTATATTTGTTTACAGTATATTTTAAAACTGCCCATATGTATATGTAAATGTATATGTATACTATGTGCTATGTATTCATAGTACTATGTGCTATCAGATGTGCTTTATAATAAATGTCCCACCCAAAGTACCACTAGCAATCAACTAGTAAATAGCTGTAGCTAAAATCTATTGGCTTTTCAATAGACGAACTTTATAATACAAGAGTCAAGTTGGATGACTTGCTAGCAACCAACAGTGCAAAGAGACTTTAAACAATTTAATCTCTTGAAACCACATTGTTTTATTACTGGTACCCTTATTACTCTCTTTCACTTTCTGCACAAAAGTCTCAAACAAATCTTTTGAGTAATGGTGTAGTCACTTTAGGTTTGGGCGTTTGGGTGAGTTTGCCAAAATTTACTGTGCTCATTTATCACCCCCAAAAAATTAAAAAGTAGAGAACAAAAAATATAGAAAGAAAACTGTTCAGACTGAAGACAAGGACCATGAGGCCATATTTGTAAAAGAACAACATGTCCTCCAGCATTTGGTCCAGTCAGTCGTGACCATTATTGTTTTTAATGAAATCACCCTTCCACCAGTGCCTGACTCTTTATTGCATTATTGCCTCTCTCGATTCTTTTTTCCTGCATCTCTAGGCTGAGCTGGCATTTTCCCCTCGCTTTAATATCCACAATTATTTCAACATTAGAGGAGACGTTACATTGTGCTGCCTCAACAGACCATCCATCTTCCCATCCGCTTCCTTTGTTCTTGGAAGAGCAAAGGACCTTCCAAGAACATCAGGAATATCTTCTTCCCAAATAATATTAACCATTTCAAGCTGTAATGTAATATCCACCAGGATGCCCTTTCAACTGACACGTAAGCGAGCGTAAGGTTTTGCAAAATCTTTAAAGGTACTGTTAAGATTAAAAATCTGAATATCATGTTTTTGTGTGTAGTCAAATCAGGTGTGCAGATTTACTCCGAGTTGAATCAAAACACCCACCGTTTTTTCTGCTGTCCATTTTTTATTTTTGTTTTGTGTAGCGCGTCTACTCTTCATACCCTCTCTCTCCCACGTGTCCTATTCAGCGCAAACAATAATATAAGCAAATTGAGCTCTGAGGCTATGGAGATGGACAGCTTACATTAGCCCCAGTGCTGAAGGTTTGTGACTTCATCACGGAAGGTAAACACTTATCTGCTCCTGACGGGTGAGAGAGCCCGGGAGGTTTCTCTCTATATTCTAACGTATTCTTTTAAGCAGTTCGCACACTCAAAAAAGAACAATACCTGAGGCAATTTCCTCATTATTTCCCCAAATATAGGCTTGCTTTATGAAGTTCCTCCACCTTTTAAACCAAGACTGAGAATCGACTTTTTCAGGGGTTTCTTTCAAGAAACAAACATAGGATGTTGATCAAATCATCCTTGAATATTCACTTTCCTGTTTTTATTGCTGTTTTTATGCTCTGAGCACATTCGATAGTCTTTCAAGTTTTATATGGCCTCAAACTTAACAAACTCATCAGATCTTAAACCAGGAAGCGGCATGTTTTTTCCCCCCGATGCGCCTAGATAAGTCAATCCATTCCCAAATGCTTTTCCACATTAGCATCATTAACCACATTAGCATTTCTTCGGCTACAAATAAGAGCGCGGCGTGATCCGAACATGTTTATAAAACACCAGCTTGGCTGTGAATGAACTTAATGACACGGTTTCATCCAGAAGGAGTGTGGGTGCTTCCTTGATGCCCGGGGCCCCGTCATATCTCTCTCTCTCCACACATTATTTTTGGCACCCGTCTCTTCGTTCAGTGTTCATCATCTGTTTACCACTCAGATTGGCATTGGGGCTTTTTAAAAGGCAGTGGAAAGGAAGGACCGCAGATGGTCGGGACACATGGTAAATGAGAATACAGAGACACAGAGAACCATTAATGAGAAAACATTCCCAAACTCTTGCTCGCTTTTATCTCGTTCTCTCTCTGTCAGTTGCAAATGGCAGGCTGTAACACATAGGTATGTAACACAAGGTATGGTAACAATAAGGCTCTATTTTAGACATCAGTTAATGGGTTAGCTAACATGTCATGCAACCCTGCTGAAAACAGCTGGAATACTGAAAAACGTTAAAGTCAAACAAAGAAGTCATGGGTTTGGAACAGCATGTGGGCAGTTTTAAATTCTATCAAAGAGAATGTTTTAACATGTATTGAATAGAGGTGTTTTAAGGTTATAATTTGCTATTGGCTCGTACATTGTACCTGTGGTTATAAAGGAGAATTAAAAAGTGTGGAACTTGAATTGAACATAATTTTAAAGATTGGCTGAATTGTCATTCGAGCTTGCCATAACATTCTCTCATTCTTTGTCTGTTGTCCTCCTCTCTCTTCTCACTTTTGTGTTTGGCTGTGTATTTCCAGTGCAAAAAAAATTGTACCTCCCATCAAGGCAGATTTCATCTCGTGTTGCAATCCTGGCCCGACTCAGAGTATTTCTCACTAGTGTCTCCACGATTAGCACTTCTCGTCTTTATTCAGTTTGTTAGAGTCATCTCTCCCCCAGGACACTGGCTCTCTCCTGCAAACCTTTCTGATAGTTTCTTAATTAACCAGGCAATTAATACAGAGGACTGAGGCCTTGAAGGGAGAAAAACCGTGACAGCGGTTGGGAAAGGGGCCAGGGAAAGTGATTGTTACGTACTCCATGCAGGATGCTAATTTCATGCACAATTTGGTTCTCCACAAAACATGTGTATATTCTAGACAATATCGGAGCAATATATCAGTGTTGGGGTAATAGGCTATGCTGCTAACTTAAAGGTAAAGTGTGTCGTTTTGAAAACATTGCAAAACACATTGACGTTGGTTGAACCAATGTTTTTATGTCCGGCCTCAATGAACTCTGAATGGTTTTGCTAATTGCACACACTTTACCTTTAACTGCATTTTTCATTGTTGTTTTCAGTAGTTCAGTTGTTTTTATCTATTTGTTTTTTCCAACAGTAGTGCATGAAAACGCAACATTGCTGTATTTTTCTGCCTGTTTTATTACACTTGCAACATTACAGGATAGTAAGCTGAGGCAATAATCAAAATCAAATCTGTTCACATTCTTTGTTATGAAGCAATGGGGAATTAGTTGTAGCGAATTGGTTTGTTCGCTTGGTTCATGTGAATGAATAGCTAATCCACTATAAAAAAGACAACATGGCTTAAAATAAATGTTGTGAATGTTGGTAATTATTCCCCACACTGGGGGACAGGACCACAGGGTCACTTATTTGTGACCCTGTCTGTGAAATCCAGGCTTAAGTCTAAAAATCTAATTCTGAGATAACAAGCAGTTATTTCATTTTGATTTCACCTATAAATATCATTATTATTTCAATCTTTGGCATGTCATTACTCAGTCAATATTAAAGATATTAAGGTTATGTTTTCACAGAATGTTTTTAACATTATTTGGGGTGACTTTATGTAGAAAACTGTAAATCACAAAAATGACTTTAGCTGGGTTTTTAAAGGCAGAGTCATATTTAATGATTGTTTGACTATAGTTAAACAATAAAAAGTTGTTTGAAAAGCTCCATTTTCTAAATAGCTTTCCAAACATTTCCATAAACATACCGTAAACCACCCTGAAATTGTGCGCTCATTGCTCCTGTAATTACAGAGGGTGTCTATACATCACCTGAGGCAATATAAATGATCGTGGGTATAAGATGCATTTCATAAATAGATAAGCCATTAGATGAGTTGATCTGAATAATAAGCCCATGGCAACAGAGCTGCACACAGCACTGATTGGTTTTATTCATAATGTGAACATTAGGGAACTTAAATGTGTTAACCCCCTGTTGATGTGAAGATTTTTTCTGTGACAGTACGAATACGCTGTGATGCCCAACTGAAAGAGAACTGCTGTTAAACCCTGGTGTTGTCAAATCTGGTTGTAGTTAAAGATTTAAAAGGTCTTTGAGAGTGAAAATCTCTCCTCCTCCGGCCTGTTTAATGGGTCATTGCGATGCAGCGCTCACTTGTCGCGTTGGCGCATTCCTCCGTTCCGACAACAACCCAAGATTGATATCTCTCGACCTTGCCACGTTAGCGCTGCGCCAAGAGCCGGCTGCTGTTTTCAGTGGTTTTTTAAAATGAAGTAGGGTGGGGAGGGAGGGGTATGGCAAAGCCTGCCGCCCAGTTCCCCGGTCTCCTAATTAGGGAGTGGAGTTCTGATAACCCTGATGGATTAGTGTGGATTGAGGTTCTGGGAGAGAGAGAGAGAGAGAGAGAGAGAGAGGGAGAAAGAACACAGTTGCCAGTTGCCCTGATTCACATTCACCAAGGTCACCTCATAACCCAACACAGATCGAGCTGGAGTAATAGAGACTGCCGCAAACATGGACACAAAAAACAGGAATAATGCTGAACCAGAGTCCAAAAATAACTCATCTGCTACAGAGAAAATTTAACGGCCATAAATATTCCTCAGCGACATGACAGTGTATTTTTCAAACTCTATTAGAGTCATTGTGTCAGTCTAGACTCAGCAAGACTGGTGAAGATGCTTTGTGATTTTGTCCTTAATATATCACTTACAAAATCTGTTGTGGAGACACTGCATAAAATGAATCGAGTCTGCATAGTATTTTTTTACTGTTTCTGTTTTTTTTTAAAGATGCACATTGCACAGACGTTTTCTGAATAGGCTAAGAAATCTTTCATCATTTACTTTTACTCATGTCATTGCAAAGCCTTTTGCAATTTCGTTCATCTGCAGAACACATTAGATATTGTGAAAAATGTTGGTAATCAAACAACATTGGCCTCCATTGACTTCCATTGTACGGCAACAACAGAGACCTTTCTGAAAATATTGTCTTTTGTATTGTCTAAAATATCTTTTTAAGTATTTAGTGTGATTTTCTTTTTTTAATTTGATTTGCTTAAATCACTTTTATTGTCAAATGTGTTTAATTTTTACTCATATTTGAAGCTTGGTTAAATTTGGACTCGGTGTGTGTGTGTTTTGTGTATCCACTTATCCTTCCCATTCTCTCTTTACCTTTCCAGTCCTTCTTTTCAAACCATGATACCCTTTTCCTTTCTCCAGAAGGTTACCAGACACAAAGGTTCTTTGTAATATATATTCTCTCTTTATCTCCCACACTTTCCCTTGCGATTAAGAATGACTGTCTTATCTGTAAAGATTTCACTAACTATGTGTAACCGTGTGGTTTCCCCTGGGCTAAGTCACTTCACTGTAAAGCAATCTTGCCTGAAAGTGAAGTCATGGTAGCGATGGGCTCCATTATCTCAATCTCACCAAACTGAAATGCCCTGTGAGGAAGAAAACTCAAACGTGGTCAGTGTTTGATAAGGCAAAAGACATTCTGTCACCCACTTATCAGAATTCCCACCTGATTTTGTATAAGAATCTTCATTTTGAACAAAGTCAATTTTGAACAATGTTCCAAAGAGGAGCCGTAGTTTATAGCCAGCGGGTTTGTCATGTAACAGTTTGGCAACGTTAAAGATCATTAACATATGGTTTGTGTTTTATTGAGTTTTAGTCTCCTTTAATCTGTAAAATGTCTGCATAAGAAGATCATACTAACAGTATGACCTATTTCTGGTGACCTTGGTTCCTCATCCTCCACAGTAAAAATATCAGAATAGTGGATGCCTTAGATGGCATAGACCGCCCACAGACCGTCTGATGCGTATTGCACACAAAAATGACAAAAAAATTGACAGAATTTGTATAGGGGAAATAATGTTTGCTGCTCCAGTTAATGATTTCAGTGAGTGAGTTTTTAGTTTCTGAGGTTTTTGGCATAAATAAATGAGATATTAATGGAAATCAGTCTTATTTTCATAGTTGTGTCCATTTTTATATTTATTTATATTTGTCTTGGGGGAAACAGAATAACTGTGGTTAATTTACATATCCATTAGTGCTGCAATGTGAATCAGACTTTATGCCAATCGTCAACATTATGAAAAATGTGCCGTTTGTGAGGCCTGAACTTGCTTTTGTTGAATGTTGGTCGAATGGGAAGAAGCTGTCATCGTGCTAGGGGAATGCAGGAAAGTCATTGCTAACCAGTTTATCGACCCATGAACTTGTCGTGCAAAATCCTTGCCTGTGCTTTGCAGTGGGCCTCGGCTACATCAGTGCTTCTCATAAAAAGACATTGGGGGGAAACTCATTAATCAGTGGAAGAGGCTGCTGCAAAATCGGCATGGTGGATCAAAGGTAATTACCAGTTATGCTGAAATTTACGAGCTGAAAGTGGCACAGGAACGCTCATCTATATTGAAGAGAAATTTAATTGAAAAAAACAACTGAAGGGCCACAAACTGAGTTTTTAATTAAATGTAGTCATCCCTTCACACTCGGTTTTCTGCATGCTGCGCTGACGGTTAAGTAAGCATTGCGTCATTTAAAAAACGGGATAAAGTGATGTTGCCTCTTTTTGATGTCGAACCTTTTGTACCGTGCCGTCCGTGACATCATCGCTGCTGGTCTCCCACAGAGGTGAATGACCCGTGCATAATTACAATTGTGGCTGAGGCTCTGTGGTATCACGCCAACGTGAGGAGAAACAAGCAGTCGGATGAGTGCGAGAACAATTAAATGTGTGCCCTGAGGGTCCTTGCGTTTCTCTTTTGAAAACATTTTCCATTTGCACTCAATTATAGGGATTGAAATTGGGATGTTTGTATTGGGAATTCACAAAGAAACTGATAGCGTTGTTTATTTGCACATGCTGTCTGTGAGCTTTTAGTTCCTGGTTCACTTACAAAAGCAGGTATCCTCATAAAACCATCCATAAAATGTGATCTGAACATAGTTTTAACAGTGCAGTTCTTATCTTTCAGGCCGAATGTGAACGAATGTAGCAGCACCGGTCAACTACCGTTTTCTGGGCACCATTAAAATGCTGAGAGTTTACTAGATTGTGAAGCTCTTCTCCATCATTTGATCGTCATTTGATGAATTACTGCTGCCACAATCAATAGAAATTGAAAACAACCATCTCTCTCAAAGAACATTCTGTTGGCCGCCTGCTTTCTGCAGTAATCACAGCAGGTAAATAGCGCTAATTTTGCTGAGTAGGACACAATATATACGCCTAATTCAGGCTCATGGTGCTGTGATATTACGGATCATTTAGCACCTGGCTAAACTGGATTGTGAGTGGTTAGAGAATAAAGTCTTGTTTTGGTTTTTAGGCTGTGTGATATTATTTGGGTAATTTGTTATTTTTATAGAATGTAAAGATGCTGTAAGTTTTTACTGGCACGTCTGTCCACAGCTATTACTGAGATTAAGTTCTGATGCAACGAAACAAATCCAGTCCCTGTAGGGCTGTAGACAGATTATTTCCGCTGAAATGCCCTATGTTAAAGTGGTACAACTGTTTAGCAAATTTGAGAGTTTGCACATATTTTTGCAGGTGCCAAATTGGTAGAGGTGGCAGACAGGAAGAAAATTTCATGGGCTGACAGACTATTGAAATTCACTTCCAAGTAGGCGTTGTGCACCTGACATCTTGCAATATATCACTGAGCGCTTAGTAAAAATAAGTTGAAATTAACTGTAAAAGCGTTTAGAGACCTGGAAAAAGGTAAATCCAATTTAATGGCAAACGAAAAACAGAACTTTTGCTAAATTACATTTTGATTTATCTTCAAACCGTCCATGTGGACAACAGACGACTAAAATCATTTGCTTCTAATTAGCAAATAATTCACTTGGGATCATTTTGGCTCCTTAGATGAGCTTAATACATCAAATGTACAGATTTGGCACGTTCGCTACAGTAGTTTCAATTCACGTCTTTGTAGTGTGACTTTTTACTGTGTGGTATAATGAAACTAGTCTTTTAAGCAAAGCTTATAATTAATCCTCATGCAGAACGGAATGTATTGAAATGAACTGCTCATATTATTAACTCAGAAATCCCATCTGATGGCAAATGAGACATGTTTGCTAAACTGTGTTGTGTGTCGCAGCTCGACACAGTGTTTACCGCTGAGCTGTCCGTCCTGTTTGAGTTAGACATTTTATTATTTTTGCGAATGGGATTTGAGCAGTGCGAGCAGGCTTTTTATTTGCTATGATTCTGCGAGCAGTGCTGTCAGCACAAAGTGTTTTGTGAGCTGATACATTCAGCGAAAAGACAGACGGGTCGAGACACTGCCGCGTTCCAAGCAGTTCATCCTCGTACACGTAAACCGCTCTGAGGTGTCACCCCTGGCTCGCCTGTTAACTGGGAATCATTTCTGGCTTCAAAGACTGCTACTTTTTTGCAGCATGCTGCCGTTTGCAGCATCTTTCTAAATGAACACGCCCGGCTCGGATAGCTTATTATACATTGAAACTTTCTTTTTTTAAATTATATTCCTCCATCCTTGACTAGCTCCTCACACCTGGTTGGGGGTTACATATTCATTGTTTTCTGTTCACTAGCCTGCTATGCACAACTTTCTTTCATGGCCTTGTAGCTGCGGTTCATATCATTATTATGACTGCAAGGCATGGAGCGGAGTGTCATTTCTCTCTTTGCTGCCTGCAAGGGTAGTGGGACAAATCACCTGCTGAAAGCGCCCCTCCATGAATGGTCCAAATTTGTATTGCCACAATGCAGCATCCCCGCAGTGTTTCATTCCTGCAAGCCAAAAAAGAACTGGAAAGAAGGACAGATTATTCCCTGCAGTTTTTAGAAAGACATTCGCTTTCACTAAAAAATCTCATTTTTGTTCATTTCTGACTGACCCATGAGTGGCTTATGCAATCTGTAAGCTTTTGTCTGTGAAAACCAAGCTAAAGTTTAAAAATCTTTTTGTGAGATAATGAGCATCAAAGTTAGATTTTTACCTATTAATTTAACTATGATTTAAATCTTTGACATACTTTTACTCTGTCGATATTAAAGATATCAATGTTATATTTTCACAAAATGTTTTTTTTTTACATTATTTAGGATGACTTTATACAGAAAACAGTTAATCAGAAAAAAATGGATGTGAAATTATAAGTCAAAACTTGTAAAGGAATATTATCCGTTATGGAGGTGCCAATTTTGAAAACAGCACTTTATCTGACTATGAAAAAGCTTTAAAAACGCTTTTGGAGAGACCTCAAATGAGTTTTTTTAACCACCAAATATTGACATCTGAGCTATCAGTATGGCGAAACAAAGTTGAGACGTTAATGAGACATAACTATGAACTCTCTTGGTTTTTAAGTTCTGGATGAGCCACAACTGAGCCGTGTAATCTTTCTCACAGCAACTCTTAATCGAAATATTCAGCTAGTTAAGTCTCAGTCTTTCATCATATTGATTTCTCCATCACAGAATCATTAGATGTGGCTATTGAAACAAAGCACGATGCACACAGCGTGTTTCTTTCTTACAGAACTCAATGCCCGCTTCTAACATCACAAGCGGATCGCCGCAGCCTGATTAGTATTCCTCAGTCCTGCTGTTATGAAACTGCAAAGCCCATAAAGCTCGGCAGACTTGAGCCTTGCAGGACCTCAATCGTGACCCTGTGAACGCTGAAAATTTGTCCTGAAGCTTTGTTTTAGTGCGGGGCTGCGAAACTCTGCACGACTCCTGCCTCCCAATAACCCAATAAAGGCCACATCAATACAGTGAACAAAGGTGATAATAGCAAATACACACAGAGTAAAGTCAGAACTTTTGTTTTAGAGAGATACAGGCAAACAGCCTCAGATGGGCTGCTCATCTCGGCTGAATTCGATTTTCTGTGTGGATGCGTAATGGGATGTTAACATGGGACTGTAATTAAATCACTGGTCAGTATTTGTGCATTTGTGTTATTTGTGTCGCTGTGTTTGAATCTTAATGTGGGGAATTGATGATTTTATGTAGAAAACAGTACATCACAAAAAAATGCTGGGTTTTCACAGGCAGGCTCGCAATTCATAAAAGTTCTCAATTATATTCTAGTATCTTAATTAACATAAGGTCACAGGGCTACATGCATAGTAATTCTCAGTGAACTAGTGAAATAAAATAGTTTTTGATGCAGCCCAACATGTCACACCGCACAGCAAGCTAGCTTCTCAAAAGTGTTTCATGTCAACATCCCAGGTGTCAAAGCCACTCCGCTCTGACAAGCTCTAAACATAGCATTGAGCAGACACCTTAGTAAGGCTTATTTTTGGCACCTTTTCATAGCTTTTCAGTGTATCAGAGAGTGCTGATGCCTCCGAACCTCAGCCAGCTGGTTTATGTATGGTAGCTTGACCTTGTAATCCTCTCGACTTCTGTTACAACCTCTTCCTCTCTCTCTCTTTCTGCCAGTAAGTTGTACACAGGCTGGCACAATGACCCGGACATCAGTATGTCAATACAGATGTCTGAGAAATAGGAACGACGATCTTTTGGGAGTCCACGTGCCTGTTGAGATCATGTCCTTCTCAATTTGTAGCATCTCTCTTCTTCATGCTGGTTTGCCTGGGGCGGCAGCTTTGCTCTAACAATCCCTTCCTGTTTCTCTTTCTGTTCTCGACGCGGTCAGCTCCTCTGGGTTCTGAGGATCTCTTGTTCTACAGACTATTCTTCATCTGCTCCTCTTCCTCACTTTCGTGACTATGGTCAGATTTGATTTCTTGATGACAGTAAGCAATGTCTTTTATATATATATATATATATATATATATATATATATATACAGTATATATATATACTTGTCTGAAAGTCATTATATAGTTTAAACATTAAAGAAATTCCACTCAGATGTTCTGGATAATAAGTGTATCCCTCACCTTAATACGACCGGCAAATAGTAAATCATTATTTGTGGTTATGACATATTTCGTGCCTACTGGCTGTATTGAAGGGGCAAGCTTTTTGACCTTTTTAAATACACTTCAAGCTTTCTTGCTTTCAATACCGTACTAAGAGCACAGCATGATGTTATGTAGAAATGAGACAAAAAAGAAATATTGAAATGGTATCAGAAAGAAAATTAAATGAAAGTCGAGGGCCCCATAATGGAGTCTTTCTTCCTGTGACACTATCGATGGCTGAACATGAACTGGAGCCGTTATTTAGAACATGTCAATAATATCTGATTCTTTCATAGTTAATAGGGAATCATGGGGAGTGATTCGACTGAAACCATTAGACTGGCTTGTGTTCTTGTTCTTATTTGCCCAGAGCATAGTCTGCAGGTCAATGATTGGACAATAGGGCTCTCTTTGATGCACTGTGCCACTTTTGAAGCGTGTAGATAGCTTGAGTGCCTGAATGAAATGAATAGCATAATGTTCATGCATAAAAGAATATCAGTATTTGTTCTCTCTCGCTCTTTCTTTGTACAGGCGCACACACTCGTGGATGGATATAAATGTGTGTTTTCAAATACGGTTTCATTATTGAAAGCCCTTTTATGTTTCTCGATGCATGTTTCTCTTGTCATAGAGCAAAAAAGAAAGAATGAGTCACATACGCCTCGGCTCGCCGCACATTTTCTCTTGTTGGATGGGACGGCTTGTGACTGTACAAGTTTTTCTTACATTTTCCTAAATTAGAACTTTTGTTTAGAGAAAAGGCATTAAACTTGAATTTACACTAATATATGAATACATGATATTAAAAACTGCAATGGAAAAAGTTATGTGCTATTTTTGCTTACTTTTACTCTGCAGTTGAACAAGCACAAGAGGAACACTTGAACACATTGTGTGTATGCTGTGTGCGTTTTTGTTTGTGAAAATTGCCATAAAAAATGAATGGATACATCTGGCCATGTCGAGTAGTTCAGGTCTTAGTTTAGCCTCCATCAGTGCAATGACACATTCCATGAATATGGTACACTTTAGTATCCTATAAATGTTTTAAAGGCACAAATGCTTATTTTAGGCATGTTTTTTGTAAGATTTATTAGAAATGTTAGGTAAACTGTTATCTAAAATATAAATAACCTAGCATGAAAGCTAGTTCCAAATGTCTGTATTTTTATTGATTTATTTTTGTTATTTAATGATTAATTATTTTTATTGCTTGAGCTTTAGAATAGTATCTGGAGATATTATATTTAATATATAAAATATAATATAACATGTTTTCTTTGCAGACCTTATAATTAACAGCTCTCAGAGATAAAACAGCAACAATAAAAACATGTACACAAATAAACGGAGAGATTAACAACATTAAAAACAAGCGGGACCTTTTGTAGCTAGCGGCTAAACTCCTCTGCCTCCTACTAACCAACCATCATCCAGCTCAGGACTTCAGGCCAAGCACGATACACGCCTCATTCAAACGCGCTCAGGCCTGGCTTGCAGTTCCTCTTCTATCTGGGTGGATTAGCGTGGGAGACGAATAATGTGTGTGTAAAAAAGCAAGTCTGACTGATTCAAGCACAAAATAAGTTTCTTATTGCCAAAACTCACACAAGGAGTTTTGAAAGCTTAGTGAATGCAGGGCAAGAAGAGGAACATCTCATCTTAGCCTGATAATACTCACTTGAGCACACAGTGAAACTGACAGAAAGGCACAGCGATGGCACTGACTAAAGCCAGACTAGTTTTGTCGAATCTCAGATGGCAGAAATATAATCAGTGAAAGAGTTCAGACGGATACATTATACGGTATTCAGGATTACTTAAAACATTTGTGGGTCTTTTTGTGCATTTGCTGTACTACAAGACCTTTAAGTTTCTATGTATATGAATAATGCATTTTGAAACTTTTTATTGATTGTTTTTTTTATTGATTTATTGAGTCAGGAAAGCAGGATGGATTACCATGAATTACAGGATTGTGAGAGAAAATATGGAATTTCAGTAAATCTGAGATTGAGAGCATGAAATTATATTATATACGTTTGATACATTGTTGGTTTGATGTAATTTATGGTAGAAATGTAAATATCTTATCATTTTATCATGCTTTTATAATTACATTCAAAATAGAGAGAAATTTAAGCGTTTTCTGATAGCAGATGGGAAAAATCTATAAATAAAACAAGAAAGTGTTTTGCCGTGAAAAGGATTTTGAAAGACTCGCCTTTTATAAATTTAGTGTCTTAGAGCTCCCAAAACATGTGATTTTCTTCAAACTGAATATTGACATGTTGTGTTGGGGATATACAGTAAGTGAACTGCAGACGGTTGCTTGTTCGAAGTCTGTAATTGTATTGTCATGCCTGGACCTTGCAATAACTACATTTCAAAGATTAGTCAGTGTCTGTCTGTCTGTCTCTCTCTCTCTCTCTCTCTCTCTCTCTCTCTCTCTCTCTCTCTCTCTCTCTCTCTCTCTCTCTCTCTCTCTCTCTCTCTCTCTCTCTCTCTCTCTCTCTCTCTCTCTCTTTCTCTCTTTCTCTCTTTCTTTCTTTCTTTCTTTCTTTCTTCTTTCTTTCTTCTTTCTGCACTGGTTCTGAGGTGCTGCACTTTGAAACTGTCAAACCTGCCCTGCTCTCTCTCCTCATACTCTCTTACCAGTGGGATGCAGTCAAAACCTTTAAACCCAAAGAGACCTCACACTCTCTTTCTCTTTTTGAGCACCTGTGTGTGTGTGTGTGTGTGTGTGCTCTGTGTGTTAACAAGCAGTCTGCCAGGTGTTTGGATATGGTGTGTGCTGTGAGCCTGTGTGAATTTTGCCAGATAATTAGGGAATGATTAAAAAAGGATGTTTGTTTATTCTTTGTGAGCAATTGTGTATCTGCATGTAAGTACACATCTTGTTAATTAAAACACTTAAACAAATCATTTCTCCGTCAGACCAAATTAGCTGAGCAATGATTAGTCCCTCCCACTTCCAGGAGTATGTGGTTGATTGGATGTTTCTCTGTTTTATTTTCATGTTTTATTTCTATAGCACATTTCCCATTGTTCATTGTCATAATTGGTATGAAAGACATATACTTTACAAGTGATTGTTGTCTGTAGTATCTGGTTGAACGGTTGCCTTCACATTAACATTAAGCGTCTGCCAAATTTCTAATGTAATGTATTTGTCTTTAAAGAGTCCTCAGGAGAATGTGATTATTGCAAACGAACCCAAACTTCAAAACGGTGTGGCTTTTTGTACATGCAGAAACAACAGAAAAAAGTGTTGTATTGTGTACTATTGTTTCTTGTAAAGCTGCGAATCTATACAGAACACGCTAACAAGACTGACATTTGTGCCCATTCCAAAGGTAAAATATATATTCCTCACAATGAAATGGTTTATTTGAGTTGTGTGACCTTTGTCTGTACCTTTGAGCCCTCTCTGTTTTTACAGTAGTTTTTTTGCTTTCCACAGCTTATTGCTTCTCCTAGCTCAGCTACTCGGTTGACCTTCTTGTTGTCGTTAGCTAGACAGGTCTATGGTTATTACATCCTCCATCTTTGTTTTATTGAATTGGTCTTTCTGTTTTGTGTTTGGACAAGAGTCTTTAAAACTAGAAAAAGTGCTTATGTTAGGCTCGTTTCTAAAGTTTTTAGGAAGGCCAATTAACCACCACCTTGGCCGCAGATCCCGCAACACTTTCATTTATATAGCAATTACAGTGTTGAATCTGGAGAAGAAATAGAGAATGTATCGTATGCTATTTATGTTTGTGGTTTTGTTTAATATCATAATTTTGGGTTTTTATGTATTTAGTATAGCTGGGTGATATTAATGGCATAGACTATGGTACTTCTTGTAACCCTATAGGATATGCTGTATAGAAAATGGATGGAAGGATTTATGGTGTCTTTTTACACTCTTCCAGCAAACCAATTTTGCCTGTAGGCTAATAAAACTTGACTTGACCCATCTGTCTTTGCACTGAGAAACTGGTCAGGAAAGGGGATAAGTAGCTTTTCTTCATGTTCCATCTATCTGGCCCCAATCAGAGAAAAGCTTCCAGTGAATTACAGTGCTTTAGGTTGATAGCTCATGCACGGCACTATGTGTAATGACACTTTCAGCTCTCAGGACGACTTTTTATTTTTTGCTTCTTGATGTTCAGATGATACACCACTTCAGACACACAGCACCCAGAGTCTGGCCGTGTCAAGTTCTATTGTAAATGGAGTGAAACTGGAGAGAAAGTACATGCAGGAAATGCAAAAGTCATTTCTTTTCAGGAATGTCTTTGCCTTAGTTTTTGAGGTTCTGTAATAGATCTTTTCTGTGGCTCTGTTTCAAAGTCTTTTATTGATTTGCTAACCATCTTTGTGAGAATACCAAAAACCTCAAGGGCTTAGAATGTCTTGCCATCCAAAAATTGGGGATGTTATAAGTTTGCACTAGATTAGATAACAATAAATGCAATATGTGCTCAACAGATCAGCAGATATGAAGGAGAAAAGAAACATGGCCTAGAAAAAGTGTCTCACAATCTTTTACACTCCAGACCTTAAAAATGAAATTTGTTTTGCCACTAGTACAAATTTAAGGGTGTTGTTACAGAAAGCAGGTGTATTTGTGTAGGTATTGTATGCAGATGTTATGTGTCTACAAAATTCTGCTACAAATAATAAGATCCTAAACAGATTTTTATGGAAATTATGCCAAGTACATACAGTGTGGTATTGAAGCAAACCTTTCCATTTATAACTATAATTGTCAACATATGACCAACTATAAGTTAGTGTTTTATACTAATGTCTATGACAAAAACAATTTTGTATATTTTGTATATTGCTGGGTTTTTGTGTACTAAAATACCTTTTTGCATCTGGATAGACCAAAACAGTTTCCTCTTATTTCTT
This sequence comes from Beaufortia kweichowensis, assembly GCA_019155185.1. Lineage (NCBI taxonomy): Eukaryota > Metazoa > Chordata > Actinopteri > Cypriniformes > Gastromyzontidae > Beaufortia > Beaufortia kweichowensis. The sequence continues at coordinate 8,287,968 of CM032797.1, read as the reverse complement.
CTTGTGTTGAGTGCAGAACGGTACCATGTGCCATCATTTAATTGAGCTTTCACTTAGTGGCAAACACTTAATAAATGACAACATGTGAAAGATGATATCCAAAGTAGTCAAAAACATGGTTTTCCAGAGCACGTTTGATTTATAGAGCAAAACTGCAGCTCTGATTTTTTTTCTCTGATAAAAATTACCCGACATGAACAAGACAAGGTGCTACAAAATTGGGCTTTTATTGAAAACACTTAGTTCTTAAAGGAACAGTTAACTTAAAAATAAAAAATGTTTCTCTTATGATAAGCTCTTGTGTAAATTTACAGTGTATTAAATCTATACTTGTCTTTTATCAGTTTGTGTGTTCAGGAGCAAACCTCTAACCTTTCCGTTGCAAGCACAATGTTCTACCAGGAATGAAAAACCATCATAAAAGACCCTACTGTAAATTGTAATTGTATAGTGCTCTTTATGGGCTTAACATTTACCTCAACTTATTTTAATGTAATGCAGAGTTGTGTTAAAAAATAATTGTCTGTACCCTATTTTTGTGTGCGCTGACAACTCTGTAGTACAGCTCATCCCTGTTTTTCAGTGCAAGTTCTTGTAGGTTAGTGTAAGGTTGACTTGGGTTGTCAGGTCCAAACCCTCGGTGCTGATCCGGTGATTAATATGGCACTGGCGGGCTATGATTAGTGACACTGAGAGCCCATGTGTCTTGGCTGTAGCGGCCTCTCTCTCTCTTTGGTTCGTACTGTGTAACACTTTCTTCCTCTTTCTCTGTCACTCTCTCAGCAGGGAACGTTGCCTACAATTTATAGTGCATCAGAGCTGTTTCGTCTCCTTGCTTCCGAGAGAGAGAGAGAGAGAGAGAGGGTGCTAATAGAGCCTTGCTCTTATCACAGTCTGGGAGAGAGATGATGTGGAGGGGGACGGGAAAAGATGAAAAGGCGTGCAGAGAGTGCAGAGAATGGCACCGTGGTTTGCTGCAACTTTGCCGATACGAGCGTTTGAATAGAAAAGGCCCTCCGGATGCTGAGGGGGCGGTTCATAGAGGCACATCTTGGCTTGTGTTGTGCGTTCAGTCATTCAGTCGCGTGTGGATGGGCTTTTAGAGGCTAATGCATTCAATCACACACTCGCACGCTCTCACTTACCCTCCAGTAAAGTTCTGTCACCTTACTTCCAAGGCTATCCGCTTTGGACCTTGTAGCTGTGGTATCAGTGTAATGCAGGAGTTTGGAGTTTATACCTGTAATCTGTTTCAAAGCGGATCTTTTAGACTGAGGGAATCCCTATGTAAATACAGCTTTGTTTACACGGTGTGTCCAAGACTTTTCCTTTGAATTTACCGCTGTGAAGCAGCCGGGATGTTTTGGCATTGCAGTCAAAACTGCGAACGGCCCTTCGGTCCCTCCCGTACTCCCCTTCGCTTTCTTTATGCCGTCTCCGTGCGGCCCTGAGGCTGTGTGACTAACACGAACTGAGTCTTTTTGAATCAAAATCAAAATAAACTCTCCTCAGAGGAGGGCGAGTGGCCTTTGCTTGTCTGTTTTTATTAGTTAGAGGGAAAACAAAGGTGTGTTTGACAATGTTCTGCCATCAGTCAGCTGCATCTGTTGCAGTTTTATTAATATGCGCTGTATCGAGAAAGATGTCACTAAGTGTGAGGTTATCTAATCCCTGTAGCTGCGTTGCATGCATGCATGTAATGAACTCCACTGAAAGAGCAATAAAAAAGATATTAATCTGTATAAAGAAATTCTCAAGCAAAAATTTTGGTTTTAGTTTTTTTGCGCCAGACATTCTGCTTTGTCAAACATTCATCATCATTTCATAAAATCATTCATAATTTAATTAAACATTTTTATTAATTATGTGTAATATTTTACATTTATTAATTATTCATTATTTAAGGTTCATTTAATTATAAACTTCATAATATGATTATCATAACTGTTTACCCTGATAAGTGTCGCAGCAGTAATTGAGTATTTACATGAAATGAATCTGATTTTTTTTTTTAGATATTAGATTTTTTTTTTTAAGTATTTTAAAATTTTTTGTTTCATTTTATGTATTTTTAAAAATCACAGTAACAGTAAAAAATACTTTTTTGTTTGTTTATTGTTGTAAAAATTGATTTGTAAAATATTATTTTATGGCTCTTATGATTGAGAATTGTTCTCTGCTTAATATAACCTTTATACACACTTTCACTGGGTGTCTGTACTTTCTGTTCTGATAACTGTTGGAAAACAACTGCCTTTTTCGAACTAAACCACTTCGTATCAGTCTTCAAGGATGTACTAATAAATGTAATCCTCTGTTTTCTGATATTAAACTGAGAATCAACTGAGACGTTCTTCTGTGTGTGTCGCTTATTTGGTTTTCCTGGCGCCGTAAAGAGACAAAGATTGCTTCAGTTCAACTTGGTAGTGGAAGACTGTTACGTATAAAAATGATCTTACATTTACCTTTCCATCAGTTTGTCATGATTACATTAAAGTTCAACTAAGAAATATTAAAGTGAATAGGAAAATAACATTTAACACAGTTAACAGGTTACAATGTAAGGTTGCAAAAAAGAAAACCTTAATGCTGTAGCAACAACAAATCTTGGTTCGGAAAAAGCGAAACAAATCACCACGTCTATCTCATTTTACAGCAAAACATTCACAGACCCTACAGCTGATACATCAACAATCAATCTGCAATCACATCATGACTCCTAAATCAAAATCAAATTGAATTGTGAGGTTCCTCTTTAGTGTGGAGGATGTGATCTGTTTAGAAACGACAGAAAATCCTCTCTCTCATCCTGTACTAGATTTTGGGTCACACCGCTGGGCATGAGAGCGAACCGATCGTGCTTAAAATATTCTCCTCACCTTGACTCACAGGAAGAGCCTGTGATGATGCTTTGAGCCCAGGTGAGAAGACCGCCTTGAAAAAGAGGTTTGGGTGAATGTTATTGCTGTGCAGAAGGAGGAAAGAGTGATGTCTTTCCTCCTTCTGCTTTCATGTGGGTTCTCAGCTGCCCAGGTGGAGCTCTCCTTCACCTCTGCCCATCGCCCGTGCCCCTGCTGTCTGCTGACGGAGCTTCGGGGTATGAACGTGCCCGCTCGTACGAGAGGCCGGTCTGTGCTGTCTGTCATTTAGAGTAATTTACCAGTGCTTTGGAGACTGGAATAAAGGACTAAAGTGAGAGAAACTGAGCAAGGTTATTTTAATATTTCAGTATTTTATTTTGTAGTAGTGTGATATATTGGTCAAGCAAGTATATTTCTGTAGATTGACTTAGCGAGTAAATGTGAGAAAGACACAGCAACAATAGTTTAAGAGATATTTTCTTTTATATTTATAGTATTAGTTCAATATATTGGATGTTTAATTTGACCATCTGAGAATTTATGTTCCTGTAGCATGACTAAAAGAGCATGACGCTAATAATGTCAAGGTCATGGGTTCAATTCCCATGGAAACCAGGCTTCTGCCTTCAGCATAAATGTCAATTTATTTGTGCCAGTTGCAAAATAAAAAATAAACACACATCTATATCAATAAATGAAGCACATTTTCTGTTTTCATATATTTTTATTATAGAATAAATGATGGATTAATTATAGCCATTTTATGTACCTCTCATATGCTGTTATATTTCAATTTTAGATCTCAGTTTGATAGCAGAATCAGTGTTGGCTATTGAAAACTTCCTCCATCCCCATTTTTATAGGATTTTAATACATTTCTATGAAAGTACAAAAGTAGACTGCAAACCATTTGGAAAAAATCATGTCATGCAGACCAGATTCAAACCTGGGTCCCAAATGCATGTTTAGCATGTTCACGACCCACTGTGCCAACAAGATTTTGAAGTCTTTTAAGATATAGAGACATTTAAAGAATGAGTTGTTTTAAAGTGCCCTCGCATTTCTCTCGGTGTTAAAGTCGCAGTGAGTGGCACTTTGAGACTGATTTATCGGTCTAAAGTGCCTCTTCCCGATTCCACCCTCGTCTCCCTCCCTCTCCGTCTTTTAACTTTTCTTCCTCTGCACTTTGGCTTTGTTGTGTTGCTCGCCTCATTTCTACCTCTCTCACTTCTTTAACTCCTTTACTGGCTTTCTTCCATCCATCCTCACAATATTTTTTAAAAATCCTTTTTTCCCCGACCCCCATTCCTCTCATTCTCTGCCAATCTCTCAGACACTGTCACTCTGTCTCTCTCTCAGCTGATTTGATTTGATGGCGTGACGGTGTGTTTTGAAGCCCCTCTGGGCGAGCGGTTTTGGATCTGGAGTGTGTGGTTTTATCCGCTCGCTGGTGTGTCCAGAGTCACTCTGCCTTAAGCAGACAAACCAGATCAGAGTCGGCTTCTCTTTTCTGCCAATGCTGTAAACTGACAGTGAATTATCGTGGTTAGTCTACACGCAGAACGCATTTCGGGTGCCAGGGCTGTATTTTGTTTAGACAAGTTCTCTGCGATGTGGCATAATCCCATCTACAATGCAGATGAAGTGTGTGGAAAGATGAGAAGTGTGTGTGTGTGAGAGAGAGAGAGAGAGAGAGAGAGACTGAGAGCATTAGGTGAGAGGATAACTCTGGACATCTGCTGTATTGATTAACCACACTTTGAAGTGACTCCAAGATGCCACATGTGTGTGGGCTTTAACCCGTTCAAGTCTGCAGGAAACTAAGCCAAAGAAAAAAGATATTAAGATGTGCAAGTGCTATTACTATGAATGGGAGGAATGCAACGCTCAATATGTCAGCCCTACCAACGAAAGTTCTCCCTTTTAGTTAAATGAACCAATCACCATTTAGTAAAGACTGACTTTTGATGGGGTAGAGGCTCTGTATGTAGTCTTGTGTGGTGCTTTCCAACCTGTGTTCATGTGAAATAGCTGAAGTGACCTCAAAGGGTTTTTTTGTACAGTTTTGAGCTTAAGAAGCAAAAGTTATGGCACAGTTAATGTCAAGTTTAAGTGTAGTTCTGACACTTGTTATTTAATTATTTCCTTTTTCCATCTGTAAATATGTTTTTTAGCCGATTTAAAAACAACTGACATGCTAGTAGAACATACAAATGAAAACATGCGTTGATATTCATAAACGCACAGCAATTACTGCAAACACCCCCCTATTTATTATCGTATTTTCTGCCATATACAGTGTACTGATAAACAAACACAAAGCTACGCATCGTAAATATGCGACGATCGCACCTGCCCACACGCGTGACTCACAAACATAAAACAAGGCGCTATTCTCAGCCTACGCTTTTGGCTGTGATATCATTTGTTTGGTGTTTGTGAAAACGGTGTCATGTTTACGTGTCCGGCATTCAAGATTTGTCATTTGTTGGGGACTTAAATCTGTGCCTGTGTGCTGAGTCTGCATGAAGGAATCACGGGCCCTGAGCTAAACACCTGTCTCTACTACCTTTTCTCTCTCTCTCTGGTGAGCTGTTGCCGAGACGTCAAGCTGTGCTGCCGCTGTCATTGAGAACGGTAAAGAGGATTTCTGTGTCCCTCTGAGTGGACCAGCGTGTCTCTCCCACTCTCAGCTGAAAAAATCCCCCCTGTATGCCAACCCATCTCAGAGGACCGGGAAGGAAATCCCTGCCATTTTTCCCCACGCCAGAAACCTCCTTCCGTGAAAGCTTAGCTCCATTCCAATCCCATCAGCCACCGGTGCGGCAGTGTTTGTGTAACAGCGACGTCTCAGCCATGAATTCTACTGGGACGTGTGAGCGTTAGTGATCAGCAAATGAAGAAAAATGATGGAAAAAAACCCAGCTGGTTTATGAGTCGTGGATAAACAAGTCTCAGTAGACGTGTTCGGAGGGTGTTTATTGTTTGTGATTGTAGGTAAGATATTCACTGTAAATTTGAATCACAGGCTGTGCAGCAGGTTTTACTGTAAGTGACTGGGATGTGGTGTAAATGGATAACATTTCTCTGGAGACAAGGAACAGACAATGGTTTGTCGCGGCACTTTTTGTCCATAAGTTGCTTTGCATAAAAAATGGTTCTTGTATGAATAATGTAAGTGTAGATAACGCTCCATTTATTTGAATACACACATATGTACTCGCACTTCTTGTTTCCTGTTAACACGGGAACAACCAAAGCTAACACAATCTCACCGTCAGGAATATGAAAATGACATTTAAGTAGATTTATATTTTTAGAAGGAAATATCGTGTTAGTGTTTGCAAAGCAGAATAATGGTCGAGTTACCATTTTAGCTTTGATTCTTATAAATGAATGCAACTTATTTAGTTGTGAGTAGTCAATTCAGTTCAATTCAATTATATGTCTGTATTCACAATTTTGCATTGTTGCATAGTAGATTTACATACATAGAAGTAAGAAAGTAAAGACAAGTAATTATAACAAGAAAGCAATGTTGAATACATGGTATTATTGCAATTTCTTTTAATAAGATTTACATCACATTCATAAGCATCTTATTCCTTTTTAAATGGTTACCATAAAAATATTTTGACACATTTAAAAACAATGGCATTTTATCATTAGGATTTAGTCATTGGTTTGTAAACAGCCACATGATGTTGCTATGCAACAAAGTAATAATGAGTGACTGCTGGGCAGTGATGCAAATAAACAACTCGCTAAAGAGGTCACAGATGTGTTTCATCATGAGTAGGGCTTGGCTATTGACCAATTAGCATAGAGGATTAGAATTTTCCCTTTTTCACATGAAGTGTAAATGTAAATTTTACATGAAGCTAAATGTGCATGAGGAGAAGTGTGAGACAATATCCAGCCTTTCTGCAGGAAACTAAATTAATTGATCACAGCGTGAAGAGCATTTTGTCTCGAGGGTTCCAAAAAAGCTTTTAAGTTTTGCCTCTAGTCTCTTAAAAACTGTTTCTTTCCAAGCCTAATAGAAAGATTGTATGATAAAACTTCTATTCACAGATACCAGTTGAAAGTGTTAGTTACCATGGTGATCTCGCAGATGCACGTTTAAGGTGTGCATTGTGTTTCACAGCCTTGAAGTATGCCTTTCAGGTAGACTCTCTCACTCTCATTGTTTCTCTCAGAGACACTCTTTATCTCTCTCTGTCTTACCTTCAGTTTTAGCACATTCTGTAGATGAAGGTAGTCAGTAGGGTAGATGAAAGGAGACATAGGAGGCACAGAGCTGTAGCCACAGCATCAATTTTCTTTTTCAGCTTCTCAAACGCATGGAGACGTTGAGAGGCACTCGAGCGTCCAGATCTCCCACAGTCAGAAGATGAGCTGGAAAGCCCTTTTCATTTTAATCCTGAGAAGATGGAGAACCGAGCCGAGCCCTCCCTTCAGCCCCGGGCGTGTGTGTCAGTATGGAGATCCTTGTGCTTTCCGTCTTTGCTTTCTTTCACTTCCTCTCGACTCCTAAAACCCTTCATGTTCCCACCTCAATCAGTTCCCTGTGTTCCTAACAATGTCTCATAATTTTCATGACTTCACATGTTGTGTAATCAAAGCAGCTACTTCACAAGAGATGATTGTGTGGTATAGACGCGCTTCATATGGCTGTAAACAATATAGCTAATGAAAAGACCATAAGGATCCAGATTGCATAACAAAGAAACACAGCTTGGTAAATGAATATGCCAGCTTTCTAATTACAGACAATTGACATTTCCAAGTTCTCCAGGGTATTGATGTTGAGCTGACAGTAGCAAATGCCAGCTTTCAGAACTTCTCCATTACATAAAATATTTGCTTCAATGTTTGTTGAGAGTCTAATCAAACAAATTTATATTCATAGCTGTGACCCGAGTAACTCGATTCGTCGAATTTATGTACACAGGGGAATATATGTCTTTTACATCAGCGTGTGTAGTATAGTGTAGTATCAAGGACATTTATAAACCACTACTGTCTCTCAGCCATTTGTGTCAGGGATTATTAATAGTTATGAGAGTGAAATTATGAGGAAATTCAGCTGTAAGTCAGCAGCATGCCTCCCACAGTGATGGGAGATTCAAGACGTGTCACATGCATGAATTATCTTCATCATGAGCGTTTGTTCTTTGACAGTTTGGGTTATGAAGATGTCGATGGAGGCCTGTGAGGGCTTTTAAGTAATGCAAAGTGATGCAGGAACGACTAACAAATGAAGAGTCCTAGGGATTTGCTTTGTACAAGCGCAGTCACAAAAGTTGCCATCTTGTGTATGACATCAGACCTGCCAAATCAGATGTTATTATTATCCTGTTAAATTTACTGTTAACAAAATACCAGCTCTGGTTGGCGATAATTTTTTGGGCATTTAACTTTACTTTATTCAAATTATAACACTGTGCAACAATTTTTTTTAAGGTTCACTTTTGTTTTTAATGTTTCTTTATGAAGTTTGACATGCTGAATGCCAATTTTTACAAAGACCAATATTTGGTCTAAAAAAGTCGAGATTAAAATGAAAATTTTAACTTTTTTGTTTATATTTTTTGTTATGAATAGTTGTCAAATATTTATTTTTGAGTCTTAGACCTTCCCATCAATATAAAGTTTGTCATGATTAGAATACAACTATTAAATATTGAAGTGAATAGGGAAATAACATGGGTGTTCCTCCTGAGGAATGGTGACAGTTAACGGGTTAAAATTGGTACATAAATGTATCTGTACTATACAAATATTTCGCAATTAATGCTAGAAGTTTACTTGACCTTAATATATACCAAAATAGTGATGTTACATAAAAAAATTGTGCCATAATGAGCACCACAGAACTATAGAAGATTTTTATTACATTGTGTAAACCTCTAAATATACTGATGTATATCCTCCTGATGCTGTTCAAATTGTATTTAGGCATAAAAAGATTTTTTCTGACGCGGTTTACAAGAGACTTTAACCTAATGGCAAATATCACAAGCAGGCCTTAAGCTTACATTTCCTCCCAGTTCACCACATGTCAACATGTTGGAGAATATGTGCTTATACTTTTGCAACCGTTTCCCTTGACAACTTATGACTTTTAAAAACCGGCAAACCAGCTTTGTCTAGTTTAAGTTGCATTTGTCTTTTTTATGCAGGGAATAGCAAGAACTGCTGATAAATCAAAGCTTTCAAACCCCCTCAACGCTCACATAATTTTATAAAGGTTACGGTAAAATCCTCTCCTCTGCTCATCCTGCACTGGCTCTGTCCCACATTGTTTTATGATTCTCTCCAGATGTCCACGAGTGACGCCAACCAGATCTAATGATCTGCTTATTCATTAATTAGCTCAAGCAGTTTTCAATATGCAAACATTTCTCTTTTATGATGGCTGCATCATAAAGTAGGACGATAAAACCGTAATTTAGTCATCTGGGCCTAATATATGAGAATTCTCAAAAGACTGACAAATCACCATTGATAAAGGCAGAGATTATATTCTCATTAATAAGCATTAAAGACGAGGGATGCAGGTGGAAACGGTTTGTCCCTGTGGACGTTTGGAGTGGAAAGTGAAATGCAGCTGCATTGCTGTCTGAAAGGTGTCTGAAAATGACCCTCAGTCCTTTACCAGTGAATTGCATAAAGCAAATATTGATGATCCAAGGTTACTGAGCCTAATGACTGCTAGTCATTTCTGTACTTTTACTAAAGTACTATTTCCTTTTCATTTGCATACTGCAAGAGACATTAATTAAAGACTTTCTGCTAAAACCCACAATGGTTATAGCGGGCGATGCCAGTCTGCCTGGGGCTGCTCTTTGACTCTTTTGACTTTGATTGAGTTGATAGAGTCATTAGACTCTGTCTCAAGACAACAGGCTTCACAGACATACTGTTTACTAGGTCTTTAGCTAATGGCTTCTTTATCCCATGGTGTAGCCAAGCTGGAGCCTGTTTTGAACAAAATGCTCTTGTTGAAAAAGATATATGAGCCCTCGGCTTAGAATCTAAGGACAGTCAATGGCTTGTTTGCTGGCTAAGGTCCATTAGCTGGTCTTAAATGCAATTTTTGTTGTTTACACAGCATTCACAAAAACATGCTAAAGGGTTGCCATTTATGCATGTGCGATCCTGTAACTCATTGTTCTTTCTCGTACTCTCTCTTTTTATCCATTCCTTTCATTTTCTGCACTTAATTACATATTTTTTGTCTCTGTGTCTTGAATGTATGCTTTGATTGTATAATGTCACTGTTATGAGGGGAATGTAATGCTACAGTGTCAACCGGTCAAAAATTAATAGCTTGTTGCGTGACACTGAGAGAGTAGTAAAATTCACCATCAATTCTACACGCTGTCCCCAAGTTTAATTACCGTGGGGATGCTGACTGAGATTTTCATTATAGGAGGTTGAGAAGGGGTCAAAGAGGATTTGCAAACGTTCACTTCCTCCTCCGGCAACGGTTTATCAGGTGCTTGAAATGCTGAAATAATTATATACCAAGTTAAATAAATAATTGATTCTATAACAGCCCCTTTCTTGTCCTCTTGTGAGACCCGACCTGAATTTTCTACTTAGCTCAGTCTGGCCTCACCTGCTGTAAGTTAATTCAGTTTATTTGTAAGGTGCTTTTCATGGTACAGACAGCGCTTGTAGACTTGTAGCCACCAGTAACGCTTTAAGGGGGACATGCCCCTCACTACCAGATTAGTGATTTATATGCTCAATATGCGTTTTTCAATAACAGATTGCTAAACATTTGCATATTTTACCATTTCTTTACATCATAAAGCAGCTTTATAAAGAATAAAGAAAAAGAACTAAACCATAGAGATGACTGTGGCAAGAAACCATGGGAGGATCCTTACAACTGGTGAGCCTAATTTTATAATTAGTCTTCATAATTAGAAAAAAGCTTTTTATCTTGATAACTTAAATAAACATTTTTAAATTTGAGATATTTAAAAAAAAATATCAAGATTTTATTTTAGATTTTTTAAAAAGCATTAATAATCACAGCATTAAAACATTACCATTTTTATCATGTTTTTGTTTATTGTTATAAAAATGACTTTTCCAAATAAATATTGTTTGTCATGATTAGATTAGAATTCAAATATGAAATATTAAAGTGAACAGTGAAATAACATAGGTGTTTTTCCTAAGGAATGGTGACAGTTAACAGGTTAAAAAGCTTTATATAGAGTATAGTTTGTTTTCTAACATATTCCAGCATTTCCTTTTTTGACAAGCAATCAGTTTTGCTAAAAAATTGTAAGTCACTGTAAGTAAGGGCAACAAACTAAAACGAACACAGTAGGAATAAATAACTTCTAACTGCACTTTTCTAAAGACTGGTCATAGCTCAGCTGTTTTCTAAATGTAGATTCTCCAGTAACAAGCTATTTTGTAAATAGACATGCTTTCTTATAAAAACCTGGCAGGTGCAGTCTCCTACACTGTCCTCTACTGTGCCCTCTTATTCAGTGTTAGGAAGTCTGATTTATTTTAGTGATTTAGCTTGTTATGATGATGTTGATATGTTTAATTATACTGGTTTAAAACCCATTGTTTTTGTAACGATATGAGTTGTATTTTTTGTTGGAGTACTTTATCTTATGCAGAAGACAACAAATATCCACATATAACACATAATGCTGTTACTTTATGATGGTATTAAAACATCACTGTTCGTTTGAGTACCTGAACACTGCATCCTTGCCTCAGCCAATGACATGAGTTTGGGGCGGGGACTATTGTTTGTCTAACCAATGGCAGGCAAGTACAGTGTTCTGAAGACGCTTTTGGGGCAGAACTTACAAGCTTGAGCTTTGAATACTTTACATTTTCAGTTAATTTATAAAAAATATTTTTAAGTGTAAATTCCCCCATGTTCCAGTTTGTTGTCAGTTTGCACCCTAATTGAGGTCCTGATTCTGTCTGAGTCACATAAACACTGCACTGTTTTGACAGAAAGCTATATGCATTTTGTTACTTGCATACATTAAAATGACTGGCCCTTTAATTAGCTTTAATGTTATTAGTTACTTTTATGCAATGTGTGTTATCAGAGTATCTTTCAAAAGATTAGTTTGACTGTAGCGTGACTACAGCAGCTTGTGGCATAGCAAGCTACAGTTTTAAAGCTTCACCAACACAGTGTCTGACTATTTTAATGCAGTGTTATTCCCATGGGATGTATTTCTAATAGCATTAACGGGTACCATTTTTGGTGTATGTGCCCACACTGTGCATTTGCCATTATGCGTTGTGTTTCGTTGGGCTCTTTGGCACAGGGGAGTAGATAGCAGAGAAAAATCCACATTGAATTAGTTTCCATCAGTGTTCTCTAATGCTGTATAATGGCTGCAGACATCCTATCAGTAATAGCTCAGGGATTACAGAGTAGGCATATTGCTCTTAGTGACACCACTAACCTTATTAGAGAGAGAGAGAAAGGGAGTGAGAGAGATGTGAATTCACAGTGACTGGATGCTCCGGAGATGTATTATTATAATAGAAACCTTTTCCAAATTACAGTTATTTACTGTATTTTGTGTACGCGATGACAGCCGCACATATTTTCCCCCGACGTCTCAGATATAAAACACTTTAAATATCGATCTAATGAACTGTGCTTTTAATCAAATTTATAGAGGTGTAATTTCATACTGATATGCCTGTGTTATTTATCTTTATTTGTTTGTTAAAGAATGGTGATGTCAGATGTATTCTGGCACTGTAGAAGTGTGTTTTGTCACTTCATCCATACATCTGCAACACACCCACACTTGTCCGCACTTCTAGAGCGTGCAGTGCTTGTCTGTGTATGCGCAACACGGCAATTCATCCACTGTCTGCTCAAATACGGCTGCTTTCAAGTGAAACAAAACAAGTTGTGATATAGGAGCAATGATGTTTGCAAGTGTTTGTGATCTTGAAAAGTGGATTTCTTTGAAAAGCAGAGATGTGTATTGTCTCTGAAAGTGCATCAGAGTTAAACAAAAAGTCAAAAAGAGAGAAACAAACTTGCTGAAAGCAAAAACAAGATTGCCAACTGGGTTAATCGCCTGGTCATCTGAAACGGACAATCTGTCTCTTGCCTGGGATCACTTATGGGTTAAGAGGACGCTCTAAGCTTTCATGATCTTTTCCCTATGAGGCTTTGCTGTGTGGACTGTCCTCCACAAGTGTGAAAGAGTTTAATTTACTCTTACATTAATTGCTTCGGTCGATGTTGAACTGAACCACATGAGGGGTTACTGAATAGCCAGTACTAATCTAAAACTTCATTACATAACTCATACCAGGAGAGGTTTAGGGATTATGCTATAGGGAAATTAAATAAAGTGAAATCTTTTTACAAATATTAACTTTCCATCACTCATCTTTATCTGAGATTAGCTATATAGTATAGCTGAAAAAATAATTAATGTGTAAAATGTGACGCTGTCTGTAAAAATCAAGCTGAAAATCAAATTATAAAAGTTTGATTTCACCTATAAATATCACTGTGACATGTAATTTTTATTGACTCAGTATTCAAGGTTTCAAGGTTATATATTCACTGAATGTTCTTTATATTATTTAGGATGATTTTATGTAAAAAACAGTAAATCACAAAAAATGACTTTAGCTGGGTTTTCAAAGGCAGGGTCACAAATAGTAAAAAAGCATGCTTTACATGTTGTAAAGAATATGTAAATGTAAACATGAGTGGCTTGCCAAACTCTGCTTTAACAGTTGTTTCGTGTTGAACGTGATTGTAGTTTGGGTTTGATGAGCCAGCAATGTGTTGATTTTCCAATCGGAGTAAAAACTGCAAAGGTACAAGCCGTTTCCTCCACAGTACCCTGCAGGGATGTTTCCTATCACTGGGTTGAAGATTGCACATGTGTTGATTAGCATCTTGTATTAGTATCTTTAGATGTACAGCAGGCGTGGAAAACACAGAAACAACACCAGGAGTAGATAAATGAGGGTGTTTCCTTGGGTACGTGCTATGGGAGAGAGAGATGTGGCCATTGGGAAATAGCCTGTGTCTATTTGACTGGTATCGACCTACATTTTTAGTCATTCTTTGCATGCATAAATTCTGCTTAGAAGAACTGCATGCATAGTCTTTTATTTGACTTTTCTATCCAGAGACCATTTTCTTGTTTAGATTAGATTTTTAGATTAGGTTTGGGGAAGATACAAATTTAACGTTTGTCAATGTTTTCTTGTCCTTATTAGTTTCTCTTGATTTTTCTACATTGCAGTGAATAAACACAAGCCATGGATCGAGACGTCCTATCATGGTGTGATCACTGAGAACATGGACACAGTTCTCCTGGACCCTCCTCTGGTCGCTTTGGACAAAGATGCCCCCGTCCCCTATGCAGGTGCAGTATTCCACTTCCTTAATGCCATTTAAAAATATCTGTTTTCTGGATTTAGCTTTTAAAGCTGCTGTCCTTAACTTTATTTGGTAAAAAATAAATCAAATCTCGCTTAGTTGAGCAAGTACATAAATAAATCTCATTGCCTTGGCTTGGTTTAACAATGTTAAGCTTATAATAATAATTTATCATTTGAGCTGTCAGGTACAATCTAATAGGTAAAGTACGTAAAGTAACCTGCAATTTTATGTTTCAAACAGAGATGCCGTTTTAGAGGCAAAAGTAAAGAATTGCAGCTTTAACCAAAAAAATATAGATATATGAAACATTAGGCATTATTATAAGTAAGTTGGATTTTTAAGTCCTATTTAAATAATTTAAGAATGAAATTGTCCAAATACGTTTTGGAGCCACTGTACTAAATCTTTTCCAGAGCAAGCAGGACTATTCTCATCTATCCACAGCATTTGACAGTAACAGAACATCTTGGCTCTTGGTCTTTGCGCACGTGAGAGCGGTTGAGTGTGAGATTGCGTTTGTACTGCTGCAAAGTGCTCGTATAAAAGACATGTAGTCAATGCTTCCCCCACTATTATAGAGACAGATTTACCAGACCTGCCTGTTATTTTGACCTACACTTCCCCCTTCTCTATTGTTATGGTGACATTAAGTCCTTGTGTAAGTGGATCTAGTCGCACCCTCACCAAGGCCGAACGTTCAATAAACCGACCGGCCTTGGAGAACCGAGTTGCGCTTGTGGCTTTCGAGAATCAGGCGTCAATCAGAAGAGAATGATGGCAAAGCTCTATGACTTGCGACACATTCAGACTAGGTGGTTTTCAAGTGCAGATTGTTCAGATATAGTGGCAGACGGCGGTGAGGAGGGGAGGTTGTCAGCTGATTGTAATTAAATAAAGTGATTTTGTTACACAAAGAGGAAAGTGTGGAAGCATTGAGACAGGTAACTCTCCATAGCTCATTAAACGACAATGGCTGGAATTAATCTCCCTTCTGACAGCTTTGAAAAAAAGCTGTTTGGTGCCTTTTCCAGGTTTTATATATTTATTTTTCACCCCTCATGCTAGACGCACAGTGTGTATAAGACGGCTGATAAAGATTTGTTTATACCTCGGGGAGTCTTCTACCTGACAACGTGCCCCTTTTTCTTACAGCATTTCTGACTATGGGGTGATGACTGATTATGTTTGCTATATGTTTGTTTTGTGTGTGTTCGTTGTTGTAATGGCATACTTTAAAGGTGATCCCTGCTGGAAAGACCAGCTTAGCCCAGCGTGAATTTGCGTGATGGTTCATGCTGGCTTACTGTATGCAGTGTGTCATGCTTTAGTTTTTGAAGAAACCTGGTTAAAGTTGGCTGACCAAAGGAGGTCTTGGTTAATTCAGTCTTTTCAACAGGGATGTGTATAAAGTGGCAACTGAGATATCATAAAAGTATTTTTACATACAGTAACAAAACATGTGCTTTTTACACACACATGACCCTGTCTGTGAAAATCTAATTCTAAGGTAACGAGCATTACAGTTTTCAACAAATTATTTCACAATGATTTCAATCTTTGACATAATCTTACTTGATCAATATTAAAGATATTAAGGCAGTAGCGTCTCCTGACCAAAAATTTTGGAGGGGCAGTTTCTGGGTCGTAAGCTATCCATGAATGCACAGGGAACTGTTAACAAAACAAACAAACAAACTATTTACTTGAACAAATCGTTTTTCTATCGTTTTTGTTTATTTTTTATTATTGTTGTTTGTCAGGGCCAAGCTGTTTAATTGCTAATTTATCATTAATTGACAATCTTTCAAACGAGTTTTGCAACAGAAACTCGACACTATTACACGCAGAATGATCTGTACTACTCGCCATCTTCACTTAACTGACACAGACTTATATACACTTTGCTGACGTGGATTAATAATATTGTCCGAAACTACGTTCAAGAAACATAAAAGCAAGTGGGTCAGTCTCAAATCTGCCCATATGGCTCTTAATTAGAGCGCGCTGCAGTTCCTTTTTCACCACAAATTTACATTGAGAAAATGTGTGGCGCTGTTGAGCTCGGGAGGGCAGAGAAACCTGAACCCGCTTATCAAACCTGAAGCAACGCGATGAAATTTTAACATTTCCACCTCACTTTATGACTTACAACAGTCTAAAATGTTTTCAGAATAAGGATGAACATTTTTGAGTTAACAGTTAATTAGAACTGGTCCAGTTTATATAGAGTTCTATGTTTTCAAGTGGCTGAATATAGTGGCTGCCCATACAGACGAGCCGCGCCTGTATTAAGGTTATATTTTCTACATTATTTAAGATGACTTTATGTGGAAAACTGGTAAATCACAAAATTATGACTTTAGCTGGATTTTTACAGATAGGGTCACAAATTTGAAGTTAGAAGTAATGCATAAGATTCTTGATGAGAAGCTCTCATTCATGAATTCAAAAATAAGTCCCTTTCCGTCACCTCTCTGTTTGATTTATCAATGACATATTAATAGTGGACGGCAGCTGTTGGTAAAGCGTTGCTGGGAAATGAGTGTTGCGCTCTGATTGGGTGACAGGTGATATTTCACTGCCTTTTCACTAGGAGCCAGTGGATACACACGTAAGATTGCTGCCAGGGAGATTTAGAAAAACAAGCCCTCTGTCTCTATCCGTCATTCTGTAGAATTCTCCTCGCTCTTGTTCTCATTCTCCTCGTTCTTTCTCCGTCCCACTCTCCTCTTCTACGTCAGACCGCGCGGGCCCAGTTACACGCACAGCTTTGTTATCAATCCTGTTTTCCTCTGTTTAGACAAAAGAATGTGGGCGTCCTTCTGGCACCACATTAATTGGGGTGTGAGAACATGTCCTGGGATTGTTAAGTGCTTTCTTCCTTTTTATTTTCCTTCCCTGTCTCACACGTACCAGCTCGCTTTGATGTGAAATAACGAAGATGAGCCTCAAGTCTGTGATATATGCTGAAACAGGCATCCCAAAGATGAATTGTTATTTCTGGGAACAAGAGTTTTCCCCTGTAGAGAAGATAGTGTAGGTCTTGTAGTACGCATGAAGCATTCTCGATCAAATTAGCGTGAAGGATGAGACTGAGTCGGTTGATGAACGCAGAAAAGAAACACCAGCTTCGTTTGCTAATTCTTTATCTGAACCGTGAAGTCACCAGCACTTTCCACATTAATCTCTCGACTAAGATGATGTACAATACTTCATTGTTCCACTAAACTTTGCCTTCCTTGCACCGGATTAGCCAACAATGGCCAGGCTGGAAAAACTACGGATGGATTGCAAAAACCACACGAGTGTGAGAATAGAGTATAGAATGAAAGAGAATCGCAGCGACTGCAGTTCAGATAACCTGCAGTTGTATTGTGTTCCTTTTGTAGACACATAGAATCACTGAAAACTGCATCCAAATTTGATGTAGTTTCGTATGTGAATACATTACAAAAAGTTAAATTATTGCAAATACTGCTTGGCTTTTTGTCACAAAGAAAAGAAATCACGAAAGGCTATTTTGATCGTGTTACTGGATAAGGAGAGTGTTGATTATGCACTGGTCACAATTCTTTCTTAAGGTGTGACAGGCTGTCATTTAAATTAAGGGTGTTGTGTGTGATGCAAAAACTAGCGCATATATTTTCAGCTCAGTTTTTCTCTGACAGGCCCTTGGAGTTCATTTGAATAAGAGCTGATTGTATATTGTGTCAAACAATTTAACAATTGTCAGCACGTGCAGGAAGTAAGTTTCATAATAAGCACAGTGTACTAAACATGTGCAACTGCGCAATGTGTAAAAGAAGTAAATGTATATAAAAAACTTTTTTAATTTGCTTAGCCCTGACTTGCAATTCAACACGCATTTATCAGTATAACATAAAATAACAATAAAAGATGATTATGTGAGCTTTTTAAATGATGGATACAATTACAGTTTACATGTGCATGTGTTTAATATGAATTAATCTAAGATATAGATGCTTATTAACGTAGATTAGGAGGGGTTTAAATTGGCAGCTTTTAAAACGGTCAAACACTTCGAAACAATTCAGCTCTTAATGGAACCATGCGAGGTGATTAAAAACTGCGAGCACACAGTACTGCTAATTTATCTGTTGTTATAGCTGTGATTTGTTTTACTTCTGATTAGATTTATATTCTGTGACGTTTATCCTGAATGTTTTAGCCTAAAACTCACTGATGCATGGCAGGTGACTGCTACCTAACAGGCAAATGCAAACCAGAGCAAATACAAAAATATATATTTTCATAAAAGGACTCCCACACTTGCGGGTTGTGCAAAACAATTACAGTATATGCACCAATTTTATGTTGTTAATTTTAGTATAGGACCGAAAATGGCTGACCAAAGCAGTGTCATGATTTCCCAAGATGCCTTGCGAAAGCTGAAAATCCATTGCCTGTTGAGTGTGAACTATTGTTTTGCACATATTTTGTAGCCCAGTGGGATGCACAAAGGGTGTCCCCAAATGCTTTTTGAAATTCACAGACAAACATCCTTTTTGCCAGGAAGCCGGTGTTGTATATCGCAGCTGAGAAAAGTAGGAGTCATACAAATAGGTGATAATTGAAAGTATGAAAGCTGATATGTTTGTTGCTTCTGGTGTTTTTTTGAATCCATCAATGTTGTCGAGAAGTGATGCGTTTGATTTTGCTGCCAATACCTCTCGTGTTGTATCGAAGGTAAAAGTCATATTATAATTCTGAGAATGTGTTAGATCCACAGGGAGTATCTTGCTGTCGATTCTTTTAGCCTTTTTTCCACATGCTTTCTTTTTCTGAAGTGTAGTTTACTGCCTATATCTCTTGTACTGTGTACAACCTTTTGGCTCCTTTTGATATAAATGTTGTTTCAATGAGCCTTGGGACATTTCTGTATTCTACCTTTTCAAAATTTAAAAAGTATTCCCACCAAGTTCTCTTACTGTTCTTTCAAAGCTGACTGTGTTAGTATACTCTCATATTAATTATAAGACAAAAATAATAAATAAATAAAATGACAAGCTAATTAAATAGTTAAATAAAGAAATATTCCTGTGAGGTCTCTCTTAAGCACTGAATAAATTCATTACGAGGATTTATATGCCACAATCTCTAAGTATTATGTCGTGCACCTGGGAGTGTTAAAATATACACCTCAAAAGATAATTGGTGATTATAACAGTACATGCTTGTAATACTGAATATTTAGACTTGAAATTGCACCTGTAATAGCTAAATGGAATAAGATAAGACCCGTTGTCTGATTAGTGCCAATGGCACCTGAAAGCCCTTTCTAACTCTGAAATGTCCACCACTATGGCCTTAGTGTAAATGAAAATGGCACTTCCACATTTTTACAAGCCTGGGAATTAGGCCAGATATCATTTGCAGACATAATGTAATAGCGTCTTAAGGTGTGTGGATGAGAATGAACTGAAGTATTGCCAGTTTGGGGTCTCTTTAGAGATCTCCTGGCTCTGTTTAATTAGCTTCTGACTGACGGTATGATTGTAAAGAGCCTGGTGTTACATTTAATTTAGCATTTTTTATGGTTTAATGCAGTGTATTTTTAGTTTGCTCCCAAAACCCCAAACGTTTCTGCTGAAATGCATAACATGTTATTTGGCTGACCTGTTACTTTCCTAGTATTAATTATCACAGGGGAGTTCTATGAAGAAACACTTGGCAACCAGCAAGTGATGTCTGATACCTTTGAAGTAGCAGCGTTAAAGGTTGTTTAACATTTGCATAAAACATTTCATCTTAAAATTTTGTAATCATTTACTCAACCCTGTTGGCGTTCCAAACCTACGTATTAGTTTCTTTATGGTGGACACATTAAAAGATCTTACGCGAATGATTGTGATTTATACTGCAAGGCCCTACAGAGGACAAAAAAGCTCCATAAACATAACCAAAACTTTAATATTAAAGAAATAGTTTGCAAAAAAGTATATTATCAAAACACACATATTTTTCTTCTTTGGAACACAAAAGAAGATATTTTGAAAAATCTCTTTGTGGTTTTGTGTCCATATAGTAAAAGTCAATGGCAGTCAATGTTATTTGGTTACAAACATTCTTCAAGCTATCTTTGGTGTTCTGCAGAAGAAAGAAAGTCATACAGGTTTGGAATGGCATGAGGGTGAATAAATGAAAGAATTTTCATTTTTGGGAGAACTAATGTCTTAAATGTATTGTGTATACAAAAAAATGTAATCTTAAATAACATTTTGTGTTTTACAAAGGAAAATGAAAAACTATAGCAGTACTTGTGTGATAAGTGCCTCCTTGTTTTGTTTTTCAGAAACAGGAGCGGTAACCTTTGAACAACGTTGATTTCTGTAGATTTTTAGCACTTTTACTTTCTTTATAATACTTTCCCATACTCTGCAGAAAGTGAAATGAAAATGCATATTGGTTCCTCACCGTCCACTCCCTTCTAAAATTATGTTCCCTTCACTAAAAGGGCCTGGTGCCAAGTTCTTTGATGAGAAAACTAATTTTTCCTCCAGTAAAAAATGATTTCCCTGGCTCATCAGAATGGTGGGGGGACTCTTGGAGAGCAAGTGTTAGGGCGCTGAAATCTCTCTGGTTCTGGCACTGTGTCTGGCCCTAATGTAGGTAGAGCAGAAAGGGAAAAAGGCTCCTTTTTATCCATCCTCCCTTTTCTTTTGTGTTTCATTTAATCCTTCCAGACGCTTTCTTTTCTGTGAAGTGAGATGGGTCTGGACATAAAGGAAGGTAGTGCACATCAAAGCCTGTTGTCTTCAGGGGCCACTGAGATCCAGACAGTGATACATCCTCATGTGAGAGACAGATGAGTGCCGCATCTTTCCACTTCCTTTCTTGTCTTGCGCTCTTTTGAGATGATTTGGCCTGAAAGCAGCTGAGATGAGAAGAGGAATGAGCCAGCCGACTGGAAAGGGTCACTAGGGTCTTTTGATTGTTGGCAAAAATGAAGGAATGATTTGGGTTTGCTCTTCAGGCAGTGAGATTGCACAGGAACCAGAGGTAGGATCGGGCATTCCCTTCACGCTCCAGGGGGATTCTTTGTCAAACTTTCCCTTTCCCTGCGCAAAAACACGTCTTACTCACTAACCATCTGCACAGTTTATTTTTTATTAATGGAGAATTATATGTGAATGGACACATTTCAGATGTGCATACATAATTGTGCATTTGCATTGTTTGTATCAGACCTCTAGTGATCTGTAAATCTTAAAATTATCAGGTTTTCTGGATGTAGATTATATAGTAAATGATCAGGCCCAAATAATGTATTGCGGAAAATGAATCTACTTATGTCTTATAGCTGTTCTTGCATATTAAACTGGTACTGAAAAATGTATTTTAGCATCAAAGAATCAACACACTTCAGCTTCAAGTGCCCATAGACACCGCTCACATTTGTTCTTGTTAATGAAAAATCCGCAGTGGGAAATTTTGGCCTTGAATCTTTATTAATCGCTCTACATTCCCTACCCATAACACATATTTTACATCCTGAGATACTGTATATTCTACAGAGACTTGCAGGTTTTGAAAACAAGAAGTGCTTTACTGAAGAAGTATCATTTAGCCACATTTAAATATATTATCAGTCATAACGTATGACAACACTTAATGAAAAGGAAATGAGATGAGTCAAGAAAAGAGCAGCTGTAAAATCACTGCAGAACTTTAAAGTTTGTCTGTAGGGATTGTGGTGCAGATGGCACTGTGACTGTTGTCTGTTTGATTCATACAGCACATCAATGAACGGCAAGCTGATTAAAACGGCGTAACCCCAAAGCATCAGCGATGCATATTAATGGCAGCAAGCTGTGTAACTGTTAGTTCTGTAAAATACAATTTAAGCAATTTAAATGGTTATGAGATAAACACTTGACCCTTTGAAAATAAATTATAATGAACAAAGAAAAAATGCACATCAAATATTAACGGGGCAGAACTAACCAGATTGGCAGCCTCTGTAGTTCTAAGAAAGGTTCAGGGTTCAAAGCACTCATAATAATAAAGGGTGGGTCGGCTGATGCAGGTAATCCACTGCCCGCGGAGCTGGTGCCATTGTTGCAAATCTTCAATCACAGCGCACAGCGGTTGGATTCATTCTGCACGCCAGCTTTCATCTCCTGCGGATGGAGAATAAAGGGAGAAAATTGTGTATATTTTTTTGTATATATTAGTTTTCTAGTGTCCCTCATTTCTTGATTATGTTTGTGAAATTAGCTAGTTGTTTACAGGAGGGTTTATTTCTATGGCAACTGTGCAACCCAGACATAATCAACATTATGATCGAATCACTGTTCTAGTTAGTTTTCAGTTTTTGGTTCCAGGCTGTCATCAACATTATCAAGTAATATTTGAGGTATTAGCTATTAGGCTTTATGAGACTGTGTTATTTATGCTTATTTGATATTTTATTTAGTGATTTAAACACAATTTCAGGGGGAAATTACAGCTTGAATTAATTACTTAATTCAGGTTGCAGCAGAAAATGTCTGTAATTTATAACAAAAAAATTGTTGTAATTTATAACAAACATCAAGTAAATTGATGTTTTTGATTACAAATCAACTGCTTGAGTAGATAATTTAATAGTAGATAAACCTCCTGTAGCTTTAACCTCGAGAGCAATTTAAGTTGTTATGTTTTGTTATTGTCACAATGGGGTACAAGGTTAAAAATGCACTGCTTTTGAGATAACAGTTATTACAATTAAATTCTCCTAATTAAAAACAATTAAAATGCTACAATCAACTGCTAAAATATAACCTACTATTAACCAGTCAATCCATCTACTGGAACCTGCTCACACCGTGGCAATCTGTCTGTCTGCAGTGACATTCCTCAGTTTCTTGCCAATGTCTTATTTAAAGTTTGTAGACTGGGAACATATAATCAACTTTGTCCTCTCGTAGACAGAAACCACTGCACATACAGTACATATAGAGAATTTACACTGAGAATCATCCAAAGAAAATCACAAAAAAAACCTCACCACAGAAAATTGTTCATAGGGGCTGCAGCATCAGAAGACCTGGTCTTTTTTCTGCTTAGCCATTCGGTCAATAAAAAGCCTGATTGCCTTAAGTAAGTGCCAAAATTTAACCCACATCATACGTCTTCAGGACGGCTGGTGTGGGCTTATCCTGATAAGTCTGCTGCTTTCACAACCACAGATGTTTCATTAACTGAATTCTGATGGCATAAAGTTACTAATGGAGTATTGATTGGGGAATAAGTTTTGGAGCTGTTTGCGAGAGGCGTTGACCTTCTTCCTAATCTGTGATCGGTCAAAATGCCTTGCTTTTTGTCCCCTTACTTAAAAATCATTCTTTAAAATCTTATTGATCCCTCTCTCATAAAGGGCAGACAATTTTAGAAATATATAAGCCCAGTTGATTTGTTCTGTTTATTGCCAGTGTGGGCTGAAATGGGAACAAAAACAAGGTGCTTGAGCACCATTAAATTTTTTTAAATGATTAAACTTTCCATGTTTTTTAATGTGATTCTGGGTTAAGGGGTCAGTAATGATGTGATGTTTTTTGGTTAACAACAATTCTGATATGAACCTTTTTTTCTTTTTACTTTTTGCATTTTCTCTTTGATTGTTTGGTCACTTAGTGGGAAGATGAAAGACATTGTTTAACATGTTTTGCTACCACACATTTTTTTATGTATCCAGTTTTGTGTAATTAATTTATCAACTCTCAATTAAACAAACAAGTAACAATTTTTGTGTTATGACAGCTCTAAGTCATTTATAATTACGCATCTGGCAGGCGCTTTTGTCCAAAGTGACTTGCAGTGCATTTAAGCTATACATTTGGTCAGTATTTGTATTCCCTGGGCATCTCAGTTTAGGGTGGCTTGAAAAATTCAGTCGACCGGGTTGCTGTTGTGAATGGGTGCTATAAGGTGCCAGTTTAGTATGCCAGTCTGTTGCATCCTCCTCATCTCAGGACCGGTCCGCAGGATGGGGAATTGCACCATGAAAATTACATTCGGCACTAATTTTGTGTGTGTGTTTGTGCTGTTATTGGATTTGTATAATTCCTTTAGTGCTGAAGGAACGCAAAAGGATGGCTGATTTCATTCTTAGTGAATTTCCTCCCTAGTGTTTTAATTGTAAATCTTTGGGGCAAAAGCAAATACATATTTTCACTTCAAATTTAGCAAACAATTCAAGGCACTGCCGCATAGAAGTATTTAGTACTCTTTCCTCTTTTTTCACCTCTGGTAGCCTCTCTGTTTGCTGTCTGCTTAATTCTGATTCCTAGACTGATTATCATTCTTTCTTTCTTTCCATCTTTCTTTTTTCTTTTAAGATTGCTAAATCATCACCATCGATTTTCCTCCCCTCTATTGTTGCATGACCCTGTGTGCAGGGAGTGATATAGCCCTCTAATGAAGGTGTGTGTTTCTTTTCCAGATGCATCATTAGGTCTTATGGAACGCTGGTGTCCAGGGCGGCCCACTCATTTCTGGCACATTAACCAAACTCATCTTACAGATTCTCTGCTTAAAAACAATGTGCTGTCTGCTTGTGTCGGGCAGATTCCCAGTAGAATCTGCAAATTAATACGGATTTACGTCACTATGATAAAGCAGTACACTAACATCATAAATACATCCGAGCTATTTGTTGTTCAAAAATGCCATTGATCACAAATAGCAGGCACTGGGCCAGTCACAGATGTCTGTATAGTTATTCATAGTAGCTGCATCTGTCCTAAAGTGATATAGAACAATAAAATAACAGCGTGTGTGCTTTTAAAGTGCCAGATATGGTTGTCAGTATTGTTGAAGAGTGCCAAATGTAGTTGTTTTTACACAGCGCGGATATAAATAACATCTGCTTTCATTCGAAGTGACTCCCGTAAATTTTGAGTTTCATGTGAACACAACCACAATAGATGAGACGAGTTGTTTTAGATGGAGATATAAAATGTCTGTCATCCGAGTTTAAATAACGTTACATAAGCAATATTGTGTTACTTGTGATAAGGTTTTTCAGTGTTGTGTAAGACTCTGTTTTCCTTTCATTTGCAATTCAAGAGTCACTCCGCCTGGAAAATGTCTTGCAAATAAGCTGCCAATGTGTTTTACATCATTCTTGCTAGTTTCCTGTTGGTCCACGCTGGTTGGCAATCCAGCTTGTTGCAGGTTTACTGCTAGTTTTAGGTGGTCTGCTATCTAATGATCAGCTTAGACCACCTGGAAATCAACTACCATGTTATGTTTTGAAATAAATCAGAATTTTTCAGCAGGGACATTTTTTCAATGCCACAAACACTGTGTGAACATAGGCAGAAAAAATACACCGCATTATCTGGTAGTGAATACTGAAAGACCTGTTCAAGGATAGTGCACTGACCCGGAGCGTAATGCATGCAGAATGACTTAATGAAATGTGTAAGGGTGGCAGCTAAATCCAATCTGCTTTTGCTCTCCCCTTCACTGTCAACTATTTGACTGGGCGACCGTGGTCCTGACAGGCCAATTAGATTCATATTTGCATATCTCTTTCGCTCCGTTTGCCTTGTTCGCAGAAGCGTAAAATAGGCTAATAAGGCGGCAGAACCTGTGTTCAGCAAGATCCGTTCAGAATGCTTTTAACGTGTGACATTCCTGTGCCTCCCCTTTACCTCTGACTGCGCCCGAGTACTGAGGGATCATTGATGCTGTATGAATCTCAAGAAAAAATGCAAACGCATCTATTGTGTCCTTTTTGTGTTCTGGTTTTGTAGTTGCTCTTTTCCCCCAAGGTCTCAGCCACAATCATTTACTCATGATATCTTGCTTATCAAAAGCATTATGCTTTGACTTTGTGGAGAGATTGAAGTCAAGATGAATTCATAGTTGACCCTTTTTTTGTGTGTGGATTACCAGTTTTGTGACAAACAGTTCACCTGTGCATAATTTATAATTAACTTCCACTCTTAAACGGAAATACGATACTGAATTAAAGTTGGTTGCAATTTCCAGTTCACAGAGATTTTAAGGGACAGTTCATTGAACCTGTTAACTGTCACTGTTTCTCAGAAGAAATGTAATTATAAATGATACATTCAATTATAAATGTAATGAATTTTAACTATATATTGCTGGAAATACTCAAGTTGAAATATTTGACAAATTTTCAAAACAAAAACATAAACAAAAATAAGTATAACATTTTTTAATGTTACTGTCATTTATAAAAATACCTAAAATATATATTTTATTAAAGATTTAAAATGTTTGAAAAATATCTAATATCTAAAGATTTAAAAATTTAATTAAAAAAAAAAAAAAGTAGTTATTACATTTCTGCTGTGACAGTTATCAGGTTAAAAGTAAAATTATTTTTCTCTCATTCATTTGAGACAAAACATGCCCTTTTCTGTTTTTTATAAATGATATGCATTTAAAAAATACTAAATTTACCTGCTAAATATGAATGGGATTACAACGTTTTTATAGAACTATTAGAACTAGTACGTACTAACTGGGAATATCAAGTTCATGACTTCTGCACTATTTTCTATAACCTTATTTTGGGTAAACTATCCTTTAGTCTTACACTATAAGTGTTCTTTGCTAATCCTGACATGAAGGACAACGAAACTGAATTCAGAGCAGGCTATTGGATTACTTTCTCTGGAGCAGCAACCTCATTTTTTCTCAGATCAGATGGCACACAGAACAAATAATAATGGTAAATTGTCAAGGACTGGGTCAGAGAAACGCTTTTCACGACTGAGGCGTGTAAATTATGTGGGGAGAAGATACCAGTGTGCCCTTTCATTCCCAAGGCTTTTCAAATATTCATGACCTTCTTGTAACACTACAGAGCGTGTGAAAGCAGTTCGTGAACTCATACATAATGAATGGGTAATGGACATTCATCATACCTTTTTTGAGACATAGTGCTTAACAGCTTTAAGTGAAATCGAAATGCCTTGAGCACAAGGCGGTGTGATTTCTTTCTTTATCTTCTGGTCATTTGAGTAATATTGCAGATCGATGAACACTAAAGCGTGAATATCAATTTCTCAGTGTTTCTTCAAAAGCTTTTGGAGTCATTTGACACATGGACTGAAGGATCCATTATCAGTGTTATGTTTAAGGAGTCCTGTGACTATATTTTTATGCTCACCTGCTATATACAGTAACTTGAGGTCTGCCCACAAGCATTTCTTACCTGCACTAATGCTCTCTGTTGAATCTTTGAGGCAGGTTCACAGTTTATTCCACGTTAAATATCTATAACAGTAAATGGTGCGCTAATTAAAATTCTAGTGAGTGATAATTATGCTAAAGGTCATTTACATTAAAGCTGACGGAGCTGTGAAATTAACACACACAAGGATGGCCCACGGGCCCCTGCACAAAGAGCTTGTGTTAAGTGAATTTTCTGTCATTAACAGAATTTTAAATAGGTGGATTATTGAAAATAACAAAGATTAAAAATAATGTTTTACGGTAAGTGTCTTGAGAAATTGTTTGTTAGAATAGAAATATTACAATGTAATTCTAAATATTAATAGAAATATTACATAATAAATATAATAAAAAATAAAACAGAATAGAATAAATTCTTTCCCCTCCATTGATAAGGGTTTCGGGCTTTCCATTTTTTATCATTATATGCTATTATACATCTACTGAAGGAGTATCATCTGTGTAAGAACAACAGTATCTCCTAATAAAAAACAAGCGAATAAGATAATCTGCATGAACCAGACAGAGATGTTAAATAATACCTATAATCATGTAAACAAACATAATCCACAAAAGTTCAATGCATACAAATAAAACTGGCTAAAGTTACTGAAAAAAATCAAACCTATAGAGAGGTATATGACTTCAAGCTTTGGATGTGTTAAAAAACTCAATCTGCTTAATCTATGTTTTATTCATTGTTCTGAATCCAATCTTGACGAAAATGTTGACAAAAATGTAATTTTTTTCTAGAGAAAGGCTCTGAACTTTTTAAAAAATCGCTGGTGGGGAAAGAGTTAAATGATGTATAAACAGGGTAGTAAATAAAGATTTAAAAATAGAAAAAGTGTCTTTGGTATATTTCACTTTTTACAGTAAGCGTAAAATAAAGAAGATCCCAAAACCCGCAACACTCTTGGATAGACTAAAAAAACCTATTGCCATAGAAGTTATTGAAATGTCAATATTGCTTTAAAAATACCACTGACGGATAAAATAGAGCATGACAGAAAATTTACAACTCAGTCTGTCATAGTGACGGACGATTATTTGAACCTCAACCTCTGTCTGCCAACCTCCCATGCAAAGATCTCATGGTTACAAAGTGATTTAAAGATTCATTTTATCTGGTAATTTAGCTATCTAGTCATTTTTTTGCTTTTCTTTTTGTGGTAAAAAAGCACTGGACCAAAAGCATAACATTGATGAGGAAAGATAGATTGTGGATGTCAAGAAAATGTGATATAATATGGCAAATCCATTAAGAGAAAAACCATAGAATGCCATGTGTTCATCACAGAAGTCATGGAAATTATGTTGTTAATTTTTTGCTTTTACACTGTGAACCGTTTTGTGTACAAACAGAGACAAATCTGCTTTTCTGATTGGCTTAATTTTTGTTGTGGACTCGTGCTGGACCTTGTTGTTTCTAGTTAGAACAGAGCGTTAGCTAGTCGCCGGATGTTTTCTATCGAATGTTCCTCCTTACTTAACGAAATTAGAAAGGCCAATAAGTGTTCGTTCAGCCGGGAGCATTTAGAAGAGGACAGGGAATATTAAAACAAGATTCCTCTACATGGTTTAATCCAGAAGCTAATTAATGCCTCTATAACTCTGTCCCCCACCTATTTAACGTGTGTGCATGTGGACAGACAAGGTTTTGGGTCAATTACAGTAGCGTAATTACTGTAATTGGCTCATTTCCACCCCATTACCTTTCTTTATGTCGCCCCTTAACATTTTGTAATTTGATGTGCAAATGATCTCACGATCACATTGATGAATGACAGAGCAAGTCAGAGCAAGTGCACGGCCATTAATAGTGCCGGAAGACATGCTGTCTCAAGCAAGGTAATGTGAAATACTCACCTGCTGCCATTGGCGTAAGGCTCCAGGGGTCTTGTTTTCATATAGTGCTATACATTTCAGGCTAATGGCAAAGACAAAGTGTACCGCTGTGGCGCCAGGGTTTTTAGTGAAAGATTTTTTACAGTCTGCATGCTATATTACTTACTAACCACAGATATATCTGCAGGGCTGAAAGTGTATGGCCTGTATAATCAAATATATATTAGGAAGCTTTTTGTGCTGGATATTTTATTCCTTGGGGCACTGTAGTTCACTGAAAGATCCAGCAAGAGTTTTTCTTTCTACACTAGAAGTTAGTCTTGCATTTTCACCTTGCCTATAGTGACATGCATAAAATGCCACATTCATGTATTTACATATTTTATGATGCTCACATTGCAAGGCCCTTTAAATATTCGTTGGTGATACATTTTAAGGTTAGCTGGATTGGATGATGCTGAAGTTTTGTTAAAACTTTTCTCTCTTTTCTCTCATATACTGTACCTAAATTTACGTGGGTTGAAATCAAATGATGTTAAAATGACATTTCCTGTGAAATTGTACCTGACAGCTTAACTTATAAGTCATTATTTTACGCTTAACATTGTAAATCAGGATAGACATTTTTCAAAACTGATTTGTACCTGCCCAATAACCTGATTTGTAATTTGATTTTAGCAAAAATGTTATGGATGGTAGCTTAAATATTTTAAATGCATACAGTACCAGTGTGAAGTTGTTGATTTTTCATAAAAATAACACAATTGTCACTTTGGGATTTATGCTGTGACTAAAATCATCCACAATAAATGAACACTATGTTATATTTTAGTGTCTTCAAAAGTAGTCACCGTTTAACCAGAATTTAAAAAATCATACTCTTGGCATTTTATCATTCATCCTTTTAAGATCTGAACCTGGAAAGCACTGAAGAACTTTATATCTAAAGTATGCTGGACTCTAATTGGCTGCTTTTTATTCTTTATTTGCATTTTTTTTAATAAGATGTTAGTTTTCTATTTAAAGAAATTAATATGCTGGCACAATTGTTTGTCTACAAAAGTAATTTCAAACAATGAAATATAAACCCTTAGATTAAAAGATTTTAAGGATAATGAGAAACATTTTTATCAATTATGTCTAAATCTTTGCCTGGTACTGTGTTTTAGTACATTTCTCAGTTTCATCAAAAAGTTTAATATAAAAAAATTGTGTCAGTCTGGTATCTTCCACATAATACTCTTTTGTTACACATGCAACGACCAATTTATATGTAGAGTCATGTAGTTATTTTCCTAATTTGTTGCTTTCAGAGAAATAATTTAATCAAGGGATATCAGACGCTAACAACTTTAATATTACTGTGTTTGCTAAACACATCCATCACTCGATTGGATTTGTCAGTGTGGTCATCTGAGAAAAGCTGTTTGTGTATCTCACGCCCTTGACTGGGGTTTCTTAGAGTTCTTCCTTTTTTCTGAGGAAGTGAAAAGTCAGAACGAGTGGATTTGGCAAAGTGGTGCATTTGAAAGGCATTGTTAACAACTGACAGAGCAATGGATGAGGGTGTGGGGAGCCATCAATCAGAGCCCTGCAAAATGAAGTGAGAATCAAAGCAAACGTATACTTACAGGCACTTTTTGCTTTTGAAACTCTGAATGGGTTGATTCCTTCCCAACAATACATTGTGACAAGAAAAGACCTTTTCTCCACCGGGGCGAACTGCTTGTCGTGGAAAGACATTTGGTCTTTCTTCTCTGATGACGTTGACATTTTGAAAAGTGCTTTTGTCAATGGTGGTCCTTTGATGACTCTTATTGTTCTGCTCCCCCAGACGCTGATAAAATGCAGTGCACCTTCTTTATGCCGCTCTGATTTTTTGTTTTGCCCCTGCTGTACCGGCTCACTCCCCGCACTGAATGTTGAGTCACATGGCCTTTCGCTTCTGTCTTAGTAACAAGGTTTATGATTAAGAAAGGTCAAGTCATGTGGGGATCGGTCGTTGTGTTTTTTAGCTGTACTCTGGCCCCATAATTTCATCACCCCCGGCTCTGAGTTGACTGTGACGGCACTGCAACATCTTTAACACTCAGACCTTTGTAAAGAGCTTGTAACTCTAATATCTTTCAGAACAGCCTGAGTTGAAGCAAATCGTTCTGCCAAAACATTTTTCAAAGGGCAGACAAATATAAAATACCGGCAAACCACTGCTTAAAACTTTATTGAGGCTGAAGGTGTTTCACTTTAAAGAACCATTTGAAGTTCCTTCAAGTAAATGTGTTCTGCATGTCTGAAATAAGTGTAAAAGGAAGGTTTTAAAAATACATTTTTGCATTAAATGTGGACTTCCAGCCTACCGTGTCAACACTAGACTCAACATTTACACTTTATTTTTTCATTTAATGAAAGTAGATGGTGATCATTAAAGAGTTTTCATGCTTGGTGGCTGTGATAATCCGTACCTTAATGTTCAGCATGTTCTCATACATTATGCCATAAGAGTCTGTAATAGAATTGTAAGTATATGTTTCAGCAATGTAAGACACCACGCGAATTATATTATTTATTGCTGTGTGTTTAGTGAAGTGTATACTTGCAAAATACCTAGGTTTGTTTGCTTAGCTTCACTTATATACATTTAGTATTATGTGTTTTCAAGGTAATTTAAATTGCTGCCTCCTGGCAATGTGTTTTTCCTTTTGTTCTCTTTAAACTAACAATTATACCAGTTTTTTTAACATCAGCAGCTAACAACAAGGCATCTCATCTTCATGCTGTTTGGCCCTGAAAATCTTGGTCACCATTTACTTTTATTGTATGGCAGAAAACATAAACATCAAAAAGAGTCTTTGTTTCATAGAAGATTTGTTTTAGGCAGTCATACTGTACAGCTTTTGGAAGACATGAGGATGAGTTCAAAGATGTTAGATCGAAGAACTTCGGAGAACTTTTCCTGATTTTTGAAGACTAAAAAATGTACTGGAGCATTCAGCTTGCTGAGAAGTGCCATCAATTTATCTTGCTGGGCTGTGAAGTGTCTGGAAAGTAGACTTTGGTTGCACGGAGGATAACAGAATGACTCTCTGGCCTCTCATCTCTATGCAGAGAAATGAGGCGAGGCAAACGGCGACAGAGTCATAAGTCAGGAGACCGGCTGTAATTATTCTCTTTGAGAATCGTAATTCAGACTAACCCTACTGTCTCACCAGAAGTACCATTGTATTGAAACAACCGTTGCCCCTGGAGAGATATTCAACATCAACACAGTTGGCATTGGGAGGCCTCTGCTCTTTTCCTAAGATGAACTGAGCTTTACCTCCCACGCTTTCTTCATCTCCATCTATTATCCTGTTTTGGAGCCAGTTCTCACTTTACAGCTGCCACATTCTTGGCTTTTGCCATCCTTGGCCTGAACAGAGAAGTTTTTATTGGTAATCAAGACAGACAGTTGTATATTTGTGAGTCATCTCACCTGAAGCAGGAGAGGGTTTCATGCTTTTTTATTCTAAAAGTTTTTAGGTGTATGCTGGAATGGTCAAGGATTGAAATTATGTGGCCACAAAAACCTACCAATAGACATTATTTGTGAGTAAAAAACAATGAGTTGTAATCTACTGCCAAGATTAAAGTATAACACGGTGCATTGATAGTTCTCTGCAATCTTACCTTGTTTTAGGGAATTACAGCTGATTCAAGCCGAATATATGTGCATATAATACAAGATCAAAGGCTTTTTGAAATTCATTGTATATGCCATATGCCAAAGCAATTTTAACAATTGTCTGCTATATAAAATGTCTGTCATACCTACTGAGAAAAGCAACACCGTACTGTGCTATAATGTACAGTGATATCATTTATATACAGTACTGTACATACTGTAGCTATATTCTTAACTAATATACTTTTTAGACTTTTGACCAGAAAGAAGTTGTTTTGTTTGCGGTAGATATTTTACACATTCTCATTCTGTTTGCGTGTTGTTGAAGTTTATCAGTGGAATGTCAGGCAGCTTGTAAGGGCGATAACACTTCTCAACGCTGGATTTACCATATCCACACAAAGAGAGGTGCGTTACTAGGACTTAATCCAAGACTGCTTTAACACTCTCTCTAAAGCAGAGAACATTGCTACCGCGTTTTCATGCTTGGTGGTTTTGTTTTTCTGACATACCTCCTTGCTTGATAATATGATTTCATAACTTATGCCATACTGTATGGGCAATTCCATGCAAATGCCAGCTTTATCATAAAAGTTTTTCCCAAAGGTTTTCATCATACTGATAGCTCAGAAGTTAATATTTGGGTGATTTAAATACCCGTGCGAGGTCTCTCAGTTTTTAAAGCATTTTTTATGTTTAAAGAATGATTTTTCATAGTCAGGGAAAGTGTCACATCCATAACAGTTTATTGTCCTCATAAATGCTCACATAAAATAACTATTTTATGTTTTTTGAAGAGACATCCCTTCTTCATTTGTTGGGTATTATTGCTTCTGGTTTGTGCATTTTAATTCACAGAAAGTATGTTGTCCTTTTTTGTCACATCCATAACGCATGTATTTTTTCATGTTTAAAAATAGATCATGTCTGGACTCTATCAACAGGGGTTTAGTAAAATATAAACAGATAGTTCAGGATATTGATAATAAATACATTCTGTGAGAATTTATTCAAGATTTTACTTAAAATGTCACGTTTATAATGTTGGAATTGCCTATATCCATCTATTCTAGTTTTAAACAACTGTAAAATCTTTCAGCTAAAATCTATAGACTTTATAGTATATGTTTCGGCCACTGAAGACACCACATATCTGTACAAATATAAGTTTCAGTGTTACAGTGTTCCAATGCTGCTTTATAAGGCGGTATGGTGGGCATAAATCTTAGGTGTCTGTGCACAATTCAGTTGCTATGATTAAACATGAAGTTCACACTACTAGACTGGAAAAGCAGTTATGTACAAAACACTTTTCTAGACTAGATAGGGATGTCTTTCTGTACTCTCTTCCAACCTCACTCACTCCCCCCCATGTGCTTCGCACAGAGCCTCGTCCTCAGGGGAGACAGGAAGTTCTATTTTAGTCCTTGATGTTTTGCTCTCTCACGTCCCCCCATGGCTCAATCTCCTGACAATCGGCATTTTGAAACGCACCAGCTCTCTATGAGTCCCTTCTGCATTATTAATACGCAAGCAGAGGTTTGCTGTAAAGATCTTCACCAGCACTGGCACACAAAGTTGGAGGGTATGTTTGTGAACGTATGTAAGTGGGTGAGATAGAAAGAGGAGTAATTTTCAGACTGACGTAATGTACAGCTGGCATCATAAACAGCCACAGCCCGCAGGATAAATGCACATTAAATCTAAAGCAGGAAACACATTAACATAATAGCTTGTTCAGAGTCTTTCATCAGCTCGTAGTACAGTGCAGAAAATGAGAAAGTGTTCATTTTTATAACAGGATCATTATGTATAATCCCATCCTTAATTAAAAAGTCTGACTGTAGACCTTATTGATGCGTGGCAAACTTATGAGTGCCTGTGGTTTTATCTGATAGGATTTTTTGGACAGTGTTTCTGTAAAGTGCATCTAACAAAAACTGCAATAGGTCCAGAAATATAAAGCAGTGCATGGAAACTGGTGAAGCGAGAGACAAAAAGTGGGGCAATAGAAAAAAATACAGGCTTGCAAACTTGGCTTGTTTTAGAAAGAGCCAGGGGCTGAGAACACTGCCTGGCTCAGAGTTAAGTCAGGGTTAGTCTTTTAATCTTGTCTTTTGGCACCCCTACAACTGTGTGTGTGTGTGTTTGTGTATCTACTGAACTGTATACATTTTGGGGACATATTTGTACCCAAAAGTGAGCAAAACCTCTCTCTCAAATCTCGGACATTCTCATTTATACAATGTAGTCTATTAAATGTCCTCATTTAGATTAATAAGTGTTTGTGCGTGTGTATCTGGTGATACAGTTGATACTTCACCCAAAAAGTAATACAAGTAAATAAATGAATATTGTGTATTGCATAATATTGTATGTGTGGCATTATTTTATCGATAATTAAATAAACCTCCATATTCTCATTACATTTAGGCTGTCGTCATTTCATTATGCTCAATGGCTCAATATTATGTTAGCATTACATCAGATACCACAATATTATATAAATAATTAATAATGATACATTATTATCATTATTTTTTCATTACAGTAATGAGAAAAGCACAGTGCAAAAAGTCTTAATGGTCTTTTAGGCAAAATATAAATTCTTAATTTTTTCATTTCTGAGTAAATCATGATCTCAGCATGTTCCTGACAAATGTTTTAAGATGCATCCAGAAACGTTCTTACACGTAGAAAGTGGATGATTTTCACCCGAAGAAGAAAAAGCAACATTGCTACATCACTCCCCCATGACTTGACATTAAAAAGTATTTGCTTGTGAAAACTAGATAAGAGAGACAAAAAGAAAATCACGGCAGCAGAAAGAAAGACCACAGACCTGCATTCGTCTTTTCATTTATTATCGCTCTCATTAGTATGCTGCCATTTGGACACATCCTGATAATCCCCAATGGCTCCTGCTCAACACTGCTTAGGAAAGATGCTGTTGTTCACACGTGTCGTCGGCCTCCCGTGACCTTTAGATGACCTTTACCAGCCCCGTGTGTGCAATGATGAGAGAGCTGTACAATGAAACCCTTATCTGTGGTCCAACAGGGATCGGACGGCCTGTGTGGTGATACACTTTACTAACTTGTACAACCTGCCAGATTACACCAGAGGGAGGGTGTTGCAACACAATGAAACTGTTTTGAGAACTTGTGTAACATATTTGCTGAGTGTTTAATACTGCAACCAAAGCGATGATTAATATGCATCAAGAACGCAATTTCTTCTCCTTTTGTATTGCAACAAACACGTGGCCTTCAAAATAACAAATTACTTATGTAATTATACCGTACAATATGCAGATAAGGGCTTGACATTCTGGGTTTTGTCTCTTGAAAGTTATTGTTGCCTGCATTAGGAATAAAGTGTGATGGTGTTGTTATTGTTTCTGTTTAGACTTTTATGGCTTTTAGTCAATGTCTGTTGGTTTTGTGGCCATATGCTAGTGTACTACATGTACAGATACACATTTAAAATGTACAGTTTTGTACAGTTTTAGTTTCTTTACTTACAATAATGCATTTAGCAGACACCTTTTCATTTAAGGCATACATTTTTCTCCATGTGTGTGTTACTTGGTATTCAAACCCTTGACATTTGCAATGTTAATGCAGTGCTCTTCTACCTGAGTTACAGAAACACCTGTTGGTGGTCATTTATTTCTCTTGGGCTGTACCAATCTGACTTGATGAAGAAGGAATTATCCTGTTAATGATTTTATAACTGTCAGATTTTAGTGGGGACAGATTTGATAAGTGAAAAGAGAAACTGTGGTCATGCAGTTGCCAGTTTTGTTCTTGGGTGAGGCTCTCCTCTTCCTGTGGGACGCTGGGCTGCCATCTGTTTCCAGCTTGGTACTTCATCCTCTATTAAACTCCTAATAACACCAATTTAAAGAGATAGTTCACCCAAAGCTGAGCATTGTGTTATCAGTATTACTTTTCTCTATGGAAGGTGTTGACATGGTTGTTTACTATACGGTGATCATGAGCTTTCAAGCTTCAACAACTAGTACTATTTGTGTGCTACAGTTGAACTGTGAGAATTGACCCTATTTAATGTGCATTGTGTAGTTACTACAATTTGAGTGAGTATAGTTGACAGGACAGATCATAGTCTAAAAAACTCATTTTTCTAACAAAACATTCAGTTTCGCCTGCATATGGCAGCATTGTTGTCTCTATATATTAAGCAGAGTAGAAAAAAGTATATTACCACACAAACAAATGATACACTGTTTTGCAATTAAACGCCCTGTTCATTTCGTGGGCTCAGGGCTTCATATCAGTTGACCTTGTGTTTATGACTTCTAATGGTAGAAAACAACAACATGCAATCCAGAGATAGTAATAGGTGTGTGTTTATGTGCATGTATGTATGTGTGAGTTTGATGTTGTTGCAAGCCAACGACCCCAGGCCATAATTACACAGCAAAATCCATCATGAAAAATGGCTCCACGGCTATTGTTTCATTTTAATTGCTACAGCGCTTTGAATTGTTCTATTAAGCTGGACCTTGGCACGGTGGAAATAACGGTTTAATCAGAGGCCATTTCCACCTCATCAAGAGAAATGAACCACTGGCAATGGTCCAGCGATGTACTACCATGCTTACATTGCTAAAGGTTAAATGGCTTCTCTGAGATGGATGGATGGATGGATGGATGGATAGATACATGCATACATAGATAGATACATGCATACATAGATAGATACATAGATAGATGCATAGATACATAGATTGACAGACACAGATTGACAGAAATAGATATGTATACGTGGGTGTAGATGGGTAGACAAGTAGAAAGAGAGATAGAGAGAGGTGTGGTGGTATTTTTTCTGACACGGATTTGTGTCCTCTCAGTGTATCTGTATAAGAGAATAGGGCCGCGTACACTGACTTTCATGTCTCCTCTGACATTCAGAAGTTGTCATGTGTTTAGTTTGAACTGATCAAGTGGTTTCTCTGTGTTCCCCTCTTCACTATGCCATAGACTCTTGCTCTTACTTTTCTGTAACTGGAAGAGATCTTGGCTGTAACATTCAGGCCTGGTGACTGTTGACATCAGCGCTTATGGCCATGTTATGTTTCAGTATGTGCACGGAAAGACAGTAGACAGTAGACAGTAACTCATACAGTGAGTGAATAGTCAATCCTATCTAGAATAAAACCATTTTGATTTGTTTACAAAACAATGTTTTTAAATTATATCTTAAGATGAATGCTATTTGCATTTTTGGCTTATTTTTCACTCTTCTAAACTCTTCACTTTAATGCAAAGACACTAATGTTGTTTCCAAGTAAGCCCAATCTGTAAAATTGAACATTTATTTTTTCATTTCCTGTTCTCAGTAAGATACTGCAGATTTTTTTTTGCTAGTGTTGTGCTCAAAATAGACACCAGCAACAAGCTTTAGTCTAGTAGTGACTAGAGTGACTTAAGTAATTAGCCTGTACAAATATTGCCAAAACTTAATGTTTTAATATAGTAACCGTTAAATTAAATCCAAATTCTGTCATGGTACTACAATGTCAAATACAAAACACAAGCTAAAGTAAATAAGTAATATTAGATTAAACTAGAGCTGACAGCAAGCACAATACAAAAACTATTGTAATTCAGTGTGTGGCAGTAGAAAATTATTAATAATGTAAGTTGCAAAGGTCATCAATGATGATGGTAGTGCATGTAAACCCTGAAGGAGGTGAATTGTGAAGTACTGAATATTAAAATGCCAACTGAATAAAACTGGAGGTCCAGCTGACCAGAAAATGTTTTGCAGTTTGTTCCATTGCTGACAGACTGAACTTTTAATGTTTTTTGTGAAAATATGGGGAGTTATCAGACATTGCTAGCAGTATGCTGAGTTTATAGTTTGAAATAGATTGGAGGTTGTAGGGAACCAGAAATCATTTCCCAGCATGCTGGAGCATCACATCCGAAACTGTGCTCTCGACATGGACTTAATCTTTAGAAATACTCGTGTGGTGTTTACCTGCGGTCAGCAACTGTGAGAATCACTGCACAATCTAGCAACTTGATAGAATTTCAGGTTAAATGTCAGGCATAGGTTTTTGACTGTCTTCTAAAAGAGAAACATGTTGGTTGATTTACACTAGGAAGACATGTGATGTTCATATCAAGTCCTTAGCGTTCTGGTATGGAAAAGCAAGCAGAATGATAAACAGACCTTGTATCTTACATTTATCACAAACAGCTTTTCATTGGGACTTTGTGGCTGTTGTTGAAAACCATTCACATCCATTTTTTAACAGCTGAATATTATT
This sequence comes from Beaufortia kweichowensis, assembly GCA_019155185.1. Classification (NCBI taxonomy): domain Eukaryota; kingdom Metazoa; phylum Chordata; class Actinopteri; order Cypriniformes; family Gastromyzontidae; genus Beaufortia; species Beaufortia kweichowensis. The sequence continues at coordinate 8,248,645 of CM032797.1, read as the reverse complement.
GAAGCATGAACATAGAAAAGGATTCAATCTAAAATGTTTTGCATGGGTTTTATCAGTGCAAAGTTGTGTTTTGGCTGAGATGAGGTTGACTGATTTAAATAAACTCATTTCATTGGCTGGTTGTTCTCTGTAAGTTCTTGGCACGCACATTGGCGGTTTGATCTGTCGAGTGGAACAGATTGTCAGTGTGTGGTCACGGCGTAAGATAATGTCTAGGGAAACCAGGATGAACAATGTAGCAGCTTTTTAAACCGACTCCAAAATAAAAATACAAAGGTAAACATCAGTCACTTAAGCAAAACGTGCAAATGTTTGTTATTTAAGTTTGAGTTTCATTGCACAACTATTTATCTGCATCTCTTAGCAGCTTTTTACGTTTAGTCTCAACATTTTTCAGAGAGATTAATTAATACTGCAGAGAGACATTTATCATAAAGCTGTGTTAAGACAAGCATTTAACATAAACATCTGGGCTAGGATGATACCGTAGACTCAGCATGTTATGTGTGCAAGGCTTATGGTCGGCCTTAAATTTAGTTAATAGTAGCCCAAATCAGCTAGCGTCCCATTTCCAATTACTTTGGAAAATAAGGAGGGGAATTTCCAACCAGTCATTACGTTAAAGTAAACAATGTTTTACTCACCATGATTATTTTTCCTTGGGGGTCAAAAAAGACTTATTTATCTGTCTGAACTGAGCTGAAAAAAGCGCAGAAGGGTGTGAGGATGAACAAAGCATATTAACAGCAATTTCAGAAACCTTTTTTTAACTGTCTCTGGTGTATTTCAGCTATATAACAAAAATTGTCCTTTACTTTCTAGGAATTCTGGAAGAAACAACAAATGCTTTTAAATAAATAATAATACTGAGCTGTTTTTTAAGTCACTTACAGTACCTCACATAGGCACATGGAAACCTGCTACACAAAATGTGCTTTTAAAACATTTTCTTTGCTGCATCTTTGATAAGATAAACAGATGTTGCCAAATGTTGCCATCTGGCAACTCCTCAAAGAAAAATTGTATTTATTATAGTCTAAAGCTCTCAGTTAGGTTTTAGTTTTGGAGAGGATGGAGGGTAAACATAATGTAAGTTATATAGTTAAGATAATTCGGTTTTGCATAAATGTGATAGGAAAGGTTGAATTCATAGTGAAATCTTCAATAATCTTGACCTTGATTTCAAACATTATCTTAGCAAATCTGTGCACTGTTTGTGACATTGTTGAAATCTCTTCTAAAGCTCTGGTATAGACATATGACATATTTCTGGGTCTTTTTCTTAGCAGAAATATCTGAGATGCAGGAGACTATTTGTTCTTTATTTAGTCTCATTTCATCTACTATCAGTGTAACAATTGAATTATTAATCATTTTCTCTGGCTTTTTTTATAGACAGTGGCGATGTTTTACTGTAGACATCATCCGATGCTAATTTGGTAGACATTGCCTAACCCTAGAATCAATCCTTTTTAAAATCCCTGTTTGTATTTCCCTGTCATAACGTGATGTGCAGCAAAGAAGGTTAAGCACTTAACTCTAAAGACTCTTAGACTCCTTTAGTATTTCTGAGAGCGTTTCAAGGCTATTGATTTATTGTATTTTTCTGCAGCGGTGCCTCTGTTTAAGAAACCTTTAGATGTTATTTTTGAATGGATACATATCAACTAAACCTAGGCAAAAAATAGAACAAATGAATGCAGCTTTCCTCTTAGCAACATGTGTGACGCGTGTTTGTACATTTTATATATATATGTTTTTAGCTAGCGTATGACATAACAGTTTTTCAGTGGTTGCCATTAGGATCCAGTAACCGTTATCTAAACCAACATGTATGAAAGTGTTGTGCTGCAGCAGAACAGTGTAATAGTTTTACTCAAGACCAGCCAGTGTCGATCAATGGCTTCGTCAGACAAGTACAGTATTACTAGATGGTCACAATGTTTTAGCCCCTACAAAATAACGTTTAGCTACTGTGGTGCACTGTACCTGTTCTCGCATGTAATTTTGCGTCCCATTGCAAGTGTCAGCTGCAGGTCCGACAATCCTAGAGTGCTTTAAGCTGTGACCGTGGTAACAACGTGGCTGTCAGGGGGAATGACGGCGAATTGCATGCGGGGAAAGCTTAAAGCTGGCGGAGCAGAGAATGAGGGTTTTACGATCAGTGGGGTGGGATTTAGCCCAACCAAGCAACGTCTTTTTCTCATTAAGTAATTAATTTATGAAGCGCTTGAAATGTGGGATGGAAAAGCAAAATGGAGAAATGGCTCAAGGGAGGTTGTCCTACTCTATTTATAGTCTTTGCTCTCCTGCCTTTATTTCTGCTCTTTACACATTGTAAATCAATAAGGTAAGCACTCTGGGTTCAGGCTTTACTTTCTCCACTGAGAAAGTCTCTACCTTTCTCAACAGCTCTCTGACATTCTCTTGCTTATTGGCAAGTAAACATCAGATGTTACCTTGACACTGTGTTTAACTGTTGACTGAATTGATGTGAACTGGACATTTGGCCTCAAAACACACTTCAGTCTTGCAGTACAATTGTCCTCTGGAGTTTAGTATACAGGGTCCTTGAAGTAAGAAGAAAAACCTGGAAATAAAACACTAGTATTGCGACTGCAAAACATGAAAATTAATCATGTCATGAAAATTAATGCAATTCTAAAAATAAATTTTCTAGTTTTGCTGAGTTCTAACTTTTTTATTGGCTTACATTTGTGTGTCTATAAAGTGATTACAAAAAAAAATTGTTAATGAGTGACTGAAAAATTGAAGAATCGTAATGGTGTTTTATGAAATGCAATTGTGATGGTCTTACACGTGTTGTGTGAAAGTTAGAGAATCAAAACCGATTGGTCTTGGGCGTTAAATAGAGATTTCATTCAATGAATCTTTCAATGAAATGTTTTACAGCCATTTATGTATGTTTGGTTTGCACCAGTTCTGATTGATTCTGTAACCTTTTTTAAAGCCATAATGAGACTAAGGTTAGTATTGGCAATTAGATATTTTATAACCTAAGTGCCTTGCAAAAGTCCTAAGGAATCTGTTTTATCCATTAGTACCTCTCTGAGCTTTGTAGTAATCTAAAAGCTGGGCAACAAAAGATTGTTTTACTCATTTCCAGAAGCACATTACCAAAGACGAATTGTGTTGCCAGATCTTTAAAATATCATTTAAGATAATTACATTCCTTCATCCCCAAAACTTTCAAGAAAATGAATATGATATATCCTCAGTGTTAATTTCTCAGCTCCTCATTGCTCATTCCAACTGGTGGTCCTTTTTTAGGTACTGTAAGCAAAACTGTTTGTGGGGATTTCAGCTGGTGTGTATTTAAGACCCAAAATCATCCCTCTCCCTTTATCAGTTTAAAAGGAATGGTATTGCTATGTTTACTGTTATGTATCTCATTATGTATATCGTTAGAGGAAGGAATTCATTTTCAATATTTTTAAATTCATAGTTTCATAAACTTTTATATTTTGTGTATACATAAAAGACTGTCTTATGCTCCTGGTTACAGAGGGGAGAGTTAAAAATGACCACAAGAAGACAGAGTTTATTATTAGCCAAAGGGTCAAACAGATGACTCTGTGTTTCTCTATCTTAATACAAATTCTTCAGGAGTGTTGCATTATAAAAGGCACTTTTTGAACAGTGTCATAAATATTACTCCAATAGAGAGGGCGAGAGAGAGAGAAAGAAGAGCATTTTGCCAAGTCCTTTCATGAGCCACACTTCCTTTTTGAATGTCAAAAGCAAACACTCCTTCCAAATGTTCAGCCATATGTGCTCTTTGACTTGACATTCTTTACAGAATGACCTTTGCCGGAGCTACGTACAGTCACACTATATGAATAGGACGGAGCAGACTGCTTTTTATCTCTTTTCTTTCCTAATTTTTAAGAAAACCGTCAGGCCTGTCCAATAATACATACTGTGCCAATATAACAGTATAGGATTATGTACTCTAGCCTTTACCTTTGTGTGTGAGTGTCTGCCGTGTCTCTAAATCAATGTTAAACTACATGAAGATGTCAGTGCTAAAAATGACTAATGATTTGATGTGCGCTGGTCCGTCCTTAGGCTCTCTTCAAACTCGTGATGGGACCATTACCCCATCCAGCCATAGATATATGCACACTTAGAGACTGGAGAGAGATGAAAGAGGTTGAGAGGAGTGAAGCGCAGCCCTCAACAGCACCTGGATCCTTTACTGCATGACAAGCATTATAGAGTATGCGTATGTGTGGGTGTGTGTGTTTAAATGAAAGAGAGAGCAGAAAATGAAGGAGGGGGCAGAGACTGTCATTAGCGAAGAATGTAATCCAGAGAGTAATTAAAGAAAGGTAACATGGGGCTGACCAAGTGTATCTCTGAAGGGTCGGACAAATCAAGGCTTTGCCTGCTGATAGTCTTCCGTGAGCACGGTTTTAATAAACTGCTCAGCCTGGAATAAGATGAAAATAAAAAATTAAACAACAGAGTGAAGATTAAAATGAAAAATATGATTGTGATATCTATGCCAGACTAGCAGTTTAATATGTGTTTTGAAATATGACTAGCTCTGGCCCAAGCTGGTCATTATGCTGGTCTATGCTGGTGGACTTTTAATTTATAACATTTGGATATTAAATGTGCATTTGGAGAAATCTTTTTAAAAAGATTTATGCTTAAAGTAAGTAACAACTATTTGCCAAAAATGTAAGAAAGATTCCTCTTTGAAATAGGTTTATTTTTCGTACACCATCTGCAAATTGCCAATCCAACAACCTGAACGTTTTGTTGGGTTGCCTCAGTGTGCCATAAACCATCTCAAAACATTGATGTTATAGGCTGTTTCTTTGATAGTTATCATCTCAAACTCACAGATGTGATCTATCGCTACCAAATATGAAACAGCCAAATTAATTGGTTTACCGTATGGAGGTCATCCAGGTCTCTGGGGTGTACTGCTTATGCTGCTTGTAAACTACCCTGATACAAATGAATTTCAGCAGTAAGCAGTACAAATATTACATGGATGGTTTCATTCATTAGTTTCAAATTGGCTTACCCAGACTCCCTGTGTTACACTCCCAAAGCTGATGTGATGTGGTATTAAAAAATGGCACATCTGTCGGCCCAATTTAACACTTCCTTGACGCTTTCAAAGGGGAACTCGAAAGAGTTTAGCATCCGCAGAGTTCGCTGTGTGATTACAGACCTCGTGTGCTAAAGGAGCCCGAGCAGACGCTGCATGTTCCGAGCTGTCATGTAGAGACGTGATGGAAATTAGACCAGAGTTACCTCCGTCATTACCCTGTGCATATACATCAGCATTGCTCAGACATCTCATGCTGTACGGTTTGACCCTTTGCTCTTGCTCCAATTGAATCTGGAAAATGCATTTGCAGCAACAGACGGAGCGGAAAATGGGTTTACCCACGTCTCCCGAGCGTTAAGTTGAATTTGTATTTTTTCTTTAGTCTAAAATGTTTTTATTTTTCATTTATTTGCCACCTTATCATTTGTGTAGTTTTGCGTGATCTTCTCTCACTTCCCGTTTTCTCATCGAACAGAATGTCCGGAAAGCTTTGCCGCCTGATGCGCTTTTATGTTTTATTTCAGCTGCTGCCCACCTCCGAGTGCCGCCCCATTGTGCTGCCCGTTTAATTTGGATAAAGCATTGTGAGGCTAATAGAAAGAGGACGTATTTGACGATAGGACTTCATAGGAACGTGAGGATGAATTGTGATTTTAGCACTGAAGGAGGAGAGAGATTTTGGAGCGGAGAATCAGATCTGCTTAAAATGAAAAAAGAAAATAATGAAAAAGAAATTGAGATAGAATGGAGTGGATAAACCGTGTGGAAAAAGTTAGGCTTATCTGCCCGCAACAGCAGGTTTGAGCACACAGCGTAACGGCACGTCACTCTTTGCTCTGGAGACCTGCCGGGGTTTAAGTGATATCAGCTCTCTCAGGGTCAGGGTTCCTATGTTTTGGTGGTCATTTTCCAAATCTCTAAAAGAGGTGCTTTGTGCAGATAGAAGCGTTGCCAAGAAAGGACTCATGAATATAGATATAGTGGCAAGACAATGTCCTTTTTGTGGTTCATGAATTGTTGTAGTGTCAACAGATTGTGTGTCAACATTTTCTTTAGTTGTGTGGACAGAACTGCACTGTGGGTGACTACAATGCAGGTAGACATTAAAAGAAATGATGTTTCAAATGGCAAAACTGAAAGTGAAGTGAACCATGTCAGGATTGAAAGATACAGACAAACATATTCTTGCAGATAGTGTTTCTGTATCGCCAAAGTCAATTCAGTGAACACACACAAAAAAACATCTACAGTACATCTCTTGAATGTACTGTAAGTTGCTTTGGATAAATAATTATAGACATATTTAATCTCCAGTTGGTTTGATTGTAATGTGACAACCCTGCACAGAAACACATCACACACAATAATGACAACTTAACAGTATTATTTCATTAACAGTAAATCACACTTAACTAAGATGTATATTTAGAATAAGATTACACAGTTTTTTTTCACTTGTAATTAGCATGGCTAGTCTGAAATGTACCTTTTGTGCAATTATTCACAGTGCATAGCGAATATATATATTTACTTGCAACATAATATCTTCAACGATTCGGTGGACTGAGAGAGATGATATCGAGTCATTACCGCATTCAAAACACTATACTTGAACACTGTGCTTTCTTGCACAATATGATCTCACCACTGCAATAAGGCAATTACAAAAGCAGATAGTTATTCTTCCTTTCACAGCACGAGCAGATTCACTTGTAAAAGCACACCGTGTCCTTTATATTATTTCGGCGGGGTCGGGGGCCAAACCTGCTGGGCGAAAGTTACAGCAATGATAGCTTATTGAGAGGCAGGCTGAGAAAAGAAAGCCATTTGCGTGTTTTCTCACTCACTTATTCGACCTCCTGCGTCTTGTTTTTTTATTGCAGGTGAGATCTGTGCATTTAAGATTCATGGGCAGGAGGCACCATTTCAGGCTGAGGTTTTGAATAGGACGTCGGGTGAAGGGGTGCTGAGGGCCCGGGGTCCAGTCGACTGCGAGCAGCAGAAGGAGTACACCTTCATTATTCAGGCCTACGACTGCGGAGCCAGCCCAAGCGGAGCTGATTGGAAGAAGAGTCACAAGTGAGTAGAAACGGGTCATGATGGTCTACCAGCCCTTGCCAAAATGGCTCTACATGATCAAAACCAAAGTTTAACTGGTTGAGCATCTAGACTAACTTTGGCCAGGTAGACCTTATGTAAAACCAGCTATAAAATGATTTTAGCTAGATTTTCCAGCAAATCTGCAATCATTCCACTGTAAATAATTTAGGATAAAAGCTAGTCTTCAAAATAATAAAAATTGACAAGTAGGAAAATATTCTGCACGCCCACCCTTTTAGCATTATGAAAACCATTTTATTATTTTAACTGTGCTCTTTTGTACACATTAAGCCTCCTTGTAATGTGCAGTAAGTTGTGCTGCCCTGCTGTGCAAATGATTAATCTGTTTAGTGCATACTCTCATTATCAAAGTTAAAAGTGGTGTGAAGCAGTATGAAGATTTTTGAGACAGAAAAAAATCATACTTTTATCATGAATAAAACACAGCTATTGACCAATCTCTCTCTCTCTCTCTCTCTCTCTCTCTCTCTCTCTCTCTCTCTCTCTCTCTCTCTCTCTCTCTCTCTCTCTCTCTCTCTCTCTCTCTCTCTCTCTCTCTCTCTCTCTCTCTCTCTCTCTCTCTCTCTCTCTCTCTCTCTCTCTCACACACACTCACACACAGATACGCTCAAACACAACTTCTAGTCTCGCTACACACCCAGTCTTGGCTAGTCCTGCATTGACGACCCATCAAGATGTTTACAATGTTGCCGAAAGCTCTGTACTGTATGTGCCCAACAATTTCTCTTACAATAGCAGCTCGCTGCAGCTGGAACACACGCACATGTCTGATGAAATGCTTTAGAGAGCCCTGCTTCAGGCACCTTTCACTGTGAGAGAGAGAGATAAAGAACTGCTTTTGATTTCACAGCATGGGCTGTTCTGATGAATGTCTCTTGACACAGAGATATGATGTGTGTGTGTGTGCGCAGGGGAAATCACAGAAAGCACAACCTCAGCGGGATCATCTAAATGCATTAGCCATTACCTTCTATTTTAGAAGATGTATGACAACACAAGAATTTATGTTTTTGGCCTCCAAGATCAAATTTGGGGATCACAAAGGATTTCTCATATCATATAGAGCAAAAGCATCAGTTGCTTAGTCTGTGACTGATAGTGTATGTGTCAAATAATTGCCTTTGTGATGAAGTTTGGTCTCAGACAAAGTTTTTACTTTAGCTTAATACTTAGGGAAATCTTGCACCATTAACTATATTTGCAGAGAAATACAGTTTCTTTAGTGTTTGTGTCAGTTTGCTAAACAAAAGTTGGTAAACAGAAAGCTGAACACACAAATAAAACCCAAATAATAATTCAGACTAATTAAACACAATTATTATAGTTGCATTATATTTGTATTATATTATATTGGTGTAAGATATTAAAACTTGTTAAAAAGCATCTTGAATATCTTTTATTAATAAATCTCCTACCTGAGCATAAATCTTTTTTCTCTTGTGTATTGACATATTTTTTTATTTGATTCTTTGACATCTTTACCACTTGATTATTAATGTTTTTCACTTTTCACTAATATGTTTGCATAAACATACATATTTACCATCAGATTTCCCAGTGCACAGAAATTCAATTCTCTCTTTTCTTTCTTTGTTATTTTTTCAAATGTGTAAAGCTGTTCACAATTCACTTTCCCCAGTCAGAGGTGTTGTATCTATGTCTCGGGTCTATTAGCACTTCTCTTTATTATGCTTAGCATCTCGCCTGTTCTCACACTGACTGGTTCTTTGTTACTCTCACCGGTTGTGTTGCAGGGCTGTGGTGCATATCCAGGTGGATGATGTAAATGAGTTCTCCCCCGTGTTCAGGGAACCTCAGTACCACGCTACGGTAACCGAAGGCAAGATCTACGACAGCATCCTCCAGGTGGAGGCCTGGGATCAGGATTGTTCTCCACAATACAGCCAAATCTGCAACTATGAGATTGTTACGCAGGACACACCTTTTGCTATTGATCGCAATGGTGAGACTTCAGATACGTGTACACAAACATGCACCATCTGCATTTGCTGGACAATTACTGAGAGAAAGTGTGTTCGTTGTTTAGTTATTTATGTTAATTTTTCATCATTAGTCATTAGTCAACAGCAAATCTGTTTGTCTCTGTTTTTCTGCCTTCATGCCTGTCTGTCTCTCCAAAACACACAGAATTAGGGGTTTGGCACATTGGCAGTTTTAGCACATACACATTTTCTGCTTTTGTCTAACTTGGCAAGCATACAAATCATGTCCAGACATGCAAATCATTTTCTCACATCATGCTTCACCTGTAATTTCCTTCTTTGGCGGTGATGATTGAATCTGATCTAATTTTAGCTTCCATTTACCTAATTCCATCATCCACACGCCCCGAATTGATGTCTTATTTTGTTATCGTTGAATGCGTAAATGAATTAAATGGCTCATTGGCCTGTCTGAGCTCTAATCTTTGAACCAAGCTGCCTGGACATGTCAGTGACGACTCTGTTTAATCGGAGGTGTAAGAACGATGGGAGGAACAGATCTGTCTACAGCCTTCTCATGTCCCGATATCTCGGATATTTCGAAGAGCTGCTGTGTCTTTTACAGGCTTAGGTCAACACCAAGCCCCTTGTTCGTTTTCTCTTACCGCTTGAGTCCTGCCGGTGTCTGCGGTGCGACTGGCATTGTCAGGGTTCGGATTGTGCCAAGCGAGTATGGAGTGAAACATGGACTGCCAGAGTAAATTTTGTTCTGAGGGCTTTTGGCTCTACCATTTACTGTGGATCAGAGGGCAGAGTGAGTTATTAAATACAACAGGCCCGCTGGCACTGAGGTCTCCACAGTGAAGGGTAGGTGGGGGATATGTAGTGTTGGGAGTGTAGAAACATGCACTGATGTAGTTAGGATGGATGGAGGAAAGCTGAAATGAGAGGGGGAGAGTAGCAGATGGGAAGCATAGAGGATTGTGTGTAAATTGAGAGACAGCAAGTGGTAGACAATTCCCAATGTCATCTTTATGTCTTTGAAGGGCAATGCAGAAAGGGAATTTCCTTGGCGATCCTTAGGCTTATTGTATTAGAAATTGAGCAATATGATCCCCTTCCCAATTTCATTCATTTTATTCATACAATTATGAATTGGTAGCAAGACTAGGATTGTGTTGTAACAAACTATATGTTAATAATTTTGATATGATGTAGGCCATTGTAATCAGAGTTAGAGCAGATAGTAGGGCATCAAAAAACTGCTGACAACTTAAATGATCTGCTTCATTTACCACAGTCAGGCTTTCTGATTCCCGTATTATACGGGCCACCCTGTGAATGTGCAAAAAGATTGACATACACAAAACACCTTAGTCTAACCACTGCCCACAGTCTGTTTTTGCTGTCTAGAGACAAAAAAATGCTTTCTACACTTTTAAGTTGTACGATTATTACAGATGAAAACAAGTGTGGAATCTAAGGACAGAAATCGTTCATTCACATCAGAATTTTAGCAGTGATGTCTGCATATAATTTGCTTTACACTCATAATTATGTCATCATCTGTCTAAGAAGTTATTATTAGTGGACGTCAAGCTGAGTTTCAGTTCTGCTTGATTTATTTACAAAAGATATGGTGGCCCAAAATTGTCATGTCCTGTGGAGTGATGCAACTATTTTAAACAGCGCTTTGCTAATTTATTTATAATTATTACGCACGTCGCTTTTATAAACTTGGGTTAATTGAAAGACCGCATGAAATATTTGCTCTTTTAAAAATTAATTTGTCGCTCTGCAGGTCTGAAAAAGATAAATAGGTGATTAAAATTATGAGCTACCACATCATAATCAATATCTACAATAAGTATCTTGATGTTGAAGAAGAAATAGAAATAAAAAGTATATTGACATTTTGACAGAAGTTGTGTCTGGGTCACTTTATACACAATTTAAAGTGGTTTAAAAAATCTTTTTTAATGAAAGTTAATACAACACAATTTTTTCAAAGTGTTGTCACAATGATTCATGTTGTATTTAAACAAAACATGCAGAGCATTTCAAGTTCCCAGCATGCTTTGCATGTGACTGAAAAATAAGCATAAATACAGAAATACAGTGTTATTTCATGCATTTTTATCAAGATTAGAAAAGACGAGGACTTGTTAATATTTAGTATTCTGTTGTGTTGGTTGTTTTAAGAGTTTACGTAAGAGAACTGCATTTGCTTAATGTCTCATTTTTTTCTCCTGTCTCATTTCTCTGTAGTCATACTCTTGGTTTTATCTGTGCTGCACAGACCCATTGATACCTCACTTTTCTTTTTAAAAACATCCCAACTCTCAATCACACTGCCTGACATTATCTGCTCTAATCAGCTCTAGAAAACGAACTGGATCTTTTACACGCACACATCTTCCTCTGCTTCCTCCCACACACACTTGTAATAGTTGAAGTGAGGATTCGAGGATTGATGCAGACCTGGTCTGGGAACCCTGAGCGACTGACCTCTATTCCTCTGTTCAGTCTCCTTGACAGCACGGCTGGTCTCATTGAAATGCAGCCAGTAGGTAAAAATAACCACAGTCCCGCAGACGTGTGAGAACATCAAACCGCTAGTTGCTTGTTCAGCCTCTGCTGAACTCTGTCACCATGGAGTGCGTTCTGACTAGTCGTCACACAGCCAACCCGCTGCTGCCTAGAGCAACTGAGGGAGCTAAATGTTCGGTCCTGTGACAAAATGTGCTCATTATACAGAAAACCAGAAACCAGGAGGAGAATTATGTTATTGTGTGTCTTTAACCTGGAGCATTAGCTCTACAAGTGAAAGATTTGCAATCATTTTTCAACCAACACCGGCTGGCGCCTCTGCTTCTGTCTAGATGCTGACCAAGAAGAATACTCGTCACTAAAAGCTTTGAGAGCGTGCTCTGGCTTCCTGCCAGAGGTTAGAAAGTCAGAATGTACCTTTGGCTCTTAGCTGTTAAAAGACTGACTCATACAAGCATGTCAGATCGGTACGTCATGTCTGCACAGAGGTTGTGCCACGGGTCCGTGTTAGTAATGACTGATTATAGATTGCGTGTCATGATTGATGAAAATTGCATCTTATTAAAGAAAGCAGATTTTTCAGGAGGTTTGGTGCTTATGGTGTATGCGTTTTAAAGTTTGTATTATAATGTAGAGTGTTGCGGGGTTCTGGATATAGTATAACAATCCTATTATTTTTCTTCATAGGGGAATTTATTTTTAACAGTAGCATATAACAGGCCTAACTTGGTAGTTACACAATGGTGTTGCAGTATGAATTAAGTTTTTTTCTTTAGAGATTTTTACCCATAATTCCTAGTGAGCTCAACCAATTAGAGAAGCCAATGTTATCATCACAAAAAAAGTGCCTATCCAAAGAAAATTATTAGTGATGAGTCTACTCCTTTAAAGCTTTGCAAATTACATATTGGAGACTTTCTTCACTCACAATCCACTTACGTTTGCTTATATTTGTGTATTTAGAAATACATTTCAAATATATTATTTTGTACTCTATGTATTTTCATTTACATTTATTCGTTTAGCAGACACTTTTATCCAAAATGACTTACAAATGAGAGAGCATTTAACATTTTGCCAATAGCTTTATATCATATTGTCATTTCTGATTCAGTAATTTTTAATACTTGATAGAATGAGTATTTCATTCATTCAAAATAGCCAGTAAAAGCTTTTTTCAATGCAATATTGTAATGTTGTGATTTATTCTTACACATCTCATTTCATTCTTGGGATTTATTTAATAGGTTTTTATATTCCAATAGTAAATATAAATGTGAAAAATACTTAATACTAAAGAATAAAGAAAGAGGGCTATTACTGTGCTTGATAAAAAATATGTACTGTGTTTAAAAATATATGTATTATGTATTCAGAGTTTATTCAGAGAGGCAACAGGTGTAACTTTTTATATTACCCATACAGATCTTCCTACTGAACAGTCTATAATTTGCCAGAAATCTAGATAATTAACCATAACAGAGCTGTGTGAAATGTAAAATAAGAGATTTGATTTAATTATCTCTATTCTAATTAGTGCCACTAAAAACCACCTTTGCAGATATAATCTGTAATTGCTGAAACATGGACACTTACACACTTAAAATTACTTTGAAAACATTTGGTCAGAGTCATTGTATGAGAGCTTAATTATTGTTTAAAGGCGTATGCTATGGTAGTATTGCAATCTGGCAGCTGCAACAATTACAAAATGTTTTTTTAAGTTTCTCTCAACAAACCAATTAGTGCGACTTTCATTTTATTTCACAAATTTTCACACACATCTATGGGCCTGTGCAGAAAATACTCATATTGTTTTTATTCCCTGCAGGCAACATCAGGAACACGGAGCGACTGAGTTACGACAAGCAGCAGCGCTACAAAATCATGGTGACCGCATATGACTGCGGCCAGAAGAGAGCAACAGAGAGCGTTCCGGTTCACATTGATGTCAAGCCGGTGTGCAAGCCTGGGTGGCAGGGTAAGTTTTACCATCTCTTGCACTAGTCATGAGTCCAGATCGCATTTTAAAACCAAGTTTAAAGAGTGGAGTGGATTATAAGAGGAGGAGATGAACCAAATGATGATTTAAGCTAAGATTTAAGCTAAAGAAACAATTGATGATACCATTGTAAGATTTTATTTCTGATTTAAAATATATTATTGACTATTATTATTATTCACTTTGTGTACTTGAACTTTGTGTACTTGAATGCTCTTTTTTCTTTTGGTAAAATAAAATGTTGCAGAAGGTTGATTTTACCATCCATGTTGCAGGACAATTTCTTTTGGACTTTTAAGTGTTATTTCTTTGTATTAGCTAGAAAAGGGGCCGCTGTGGAACACAGAAGCAATTTCACAGAAAAACAGAGCAACACGCTCATAAGAGACTCTCTTTTATCTAAGTACCGGTGTGATATTCAGAGAAAATATTTTTCCTCATAGACATTATGACTTGTGTTGTTTACAAGTCTCAAGTCTCAGGTTTTCATGACTATAGTCTCCATCACTGTCTCATCCTTTGGCTGGCAAACAGGCGATATTGTGGCTCAGTGGAGCAGTGTGTTTTCAGAGACCCCAGTGATCCCTTGTTCTGTTCTCTTCTGTGGCTTACACTGTTAGTGGTCTTAACTAGACAGATCAATATCAGTGAACTATCTCTTTCCATTGGGACTATGCAGTAGCTTCAGTGTATGGCTCATCCACACACAGGCTCGACCAGTGATGCTCCTGTAGTGCAGGAAATAGACCATCTTCACAACAAATTTGTTAGAAATGAACATTAAATCTAAAGTGCTCATCTTAACTGATGTTTTAGTCAATTTACTCAATAATGTTCAGTACTCTTATCTATAATCTGTACAGTTATCTATAAAAATGTGGGTTTTTTTTTTCGTTTTTCATATGTGGTAGCAGAGCCGGTTTAAATCAATTCATGAATGCCAAAGGAGGTGGACAGCAAAGCGGCTCTAGTAAATTGACCAATCAAAATGGATTTTTAAATGACACAGCATCATTTGTTTCAGTCTAAAATGCATCTGACAACAGCCATAGAGAGAAAAAATTGAATTTTCCACCTTCCGCATAAATCATAATCATAATCAAGTGAATAATAAGAGAAAATCTTTTAAACCAGTCAGCTTTCAGCAAAACCTATTACAATCTTTTATTTGTTTGAGTAATATTGGTTCACGTAGCTGCATCTGTGGAAAACATCTCCTACAGACCATCACTGGGTTAAAACAGTTCTCAACCTTTTTGACATCAAAGCCCCCTATTGTCTAAAACAATATTCAAAGCCCAATCAGGACCACATTTCTGTATTGCTGTCAGAATAGATAAGCCTGTAAGAAATTTGCTGGTTTTTTATCATAACTGAGTAGCATGCAAAGTATCCTGCCTTTGCAAATCAGACTGGAAAGGATTATGCAGGTGTATTGTGTATTTGGCAGCAATTCACCAGTGTGACTTTTAGTGCTTTTTAAAGGGGATATATGTAAGAATTGTCCTGTAGTAATCGCTGTTTTATTGCTATGGTGTGATCTGCATGTTGCAAAACTTGAAGTGACTTTTTCAGTGGTATATGAAAGCCTGTAGAGTGATATTTATGTAGTTTATGTAAATGTTCTTATGCAGTTTTGCCATACAAATCAAAATAATGTGTCATTCATGCATGCTCATCTGTATGTGAATTAAGTTCATTCATTGTTTTGGTAGAGGCTCATATTAGGAGCAAAGAATTGCTAGCTGCAGTTCATGTAATGGACACAATAACATGGTTTCTAAATTCTAAATTTTGTTTGTATTACTTTAATTCTGCAATCTTCAGTTATTGAGCAAGTGCTAATGTTAAATAAAGCTATTGTTTTATTTTAATCATACTTTTAAGGGAAACTTTTCAGTTGAGAACCACTGTTGAATTGACCGTATATTTCTTCATTATTTTTGGTCTACATGACCAATACATTTTATGTTGCTGTGGTAATGGATTATTTCTAAATGGTGTCCTGCAGTTTTCATACTATTAAACTAAAGAAGAAGACAAAGATGCTGTTTTCACAGCTTACCTTCTGTCACACATCGAGGCATGGAAAATATCTGCAGATGAATTCAATTCACAGGCTTCAATTGAGCCATTAACAGGCGGATGTCAGAGGCTGGCAAGACAGATGCGTGATCACTGTCATTTGTGGTTGGGGCATAAAAAAGAAAAAAACATTGCAACTTCCTTCCATTCTCCCCCAGTTTAAAGTAGCTAATGCAGTCTGAACAGATGTCAAACTATGTTAAACATTCATTTACCATTTGCATACGAACAGATTCGTACACATTGTTGCATATAATTTTCACGACCGCTGTAGCAAGATTTTCTCTCCTCATGTAGCGTTCTCTGTTTTTAATTGGGCACAAATTTGTCAATTGATCTTTAAATGGAAATCTAATCCCAGGTGCTTTTGCACGTCTTGTCTCTGTCTTCTTTCTCTCAGGCTTGTTAAGGTGGCAGTGATTGGGGTGTGAAACTGTGCCGAGAACAGAATGCTGATTGAACCAATTAGAGAATGTCTGTTCCACCTGTTTGTAAAAGGAATCTGTTGCGAGGTGACATGGATTTAGCTGAATTTTACCTGGAGAAAGAAAAGAAAGTTTGCTTTGCCAAGAAGAGACTTATTTTATGAAAGGGCAGCTTCCATTCTGAGCATCCCAAAATGTCAGACTCGGGCGTATTAGGCAGAAGTCTTGTAAATCCTCAAATGTTCACAATACACTTGTCATATTGATGTTTTGGCAGTGTTACAGTATGCCAAGCGTGTCTGTTTGGATTTTTTATCCACAGTGCTACAAAGTACATGCAAACTTTTATGGAATTTTAAGTTTAAATGACAGAAATAGACAGTATATGAAACTAATTTTTTTAATTGTGTAAAACTGTTGTGAACATGTGCAAATTGTCCATATGTTGTTTGTAATAATGTTTGAAAAATAATCTCTCCCTTCAGATTGTGATTCAGATTCATGTTCTTTTAATGGCATGGAAAAAAATTCTTACATTGCCTCTGCGGACTTCTTTTTTCTCTCCATTCAAAACGCTGTTTTTCTGGGCTCACTTCTATTTCTGAGGCGCAGGCATCATCTAAAACATGATAGTGCCTTCAGATGTGCTGACAGCTGCTGGCAAGCCACTACGCCCAGAGAATAAGCAGTCATTGGCTGGGAGATTGCCTGCCCTGCGATGTCAGTGTGATTCATAGGAAGTGAGGTGGAAGTGAGGACTGAGTGACGATCATGACAGGAGGTGTGGAGGTGAAGGGCAAGGATTTCCCATTGTAACGCTTCCCGCTTGCATAAGCGTGTAATTGGCCGGTCTCTCTTTGTCTCTGTGGCCAAATCGCATCTGTCAACACTGATCTCTCCCTCCCTCTGTCCGGCAGACATCTTTCTGAACCGTCCACGGGGAGTGACAGTCTTCCATTGCCATTGTCAATCAGGTGAACACTACAGGTGTTTTCCAGTTGTCCAATGTATGTGTTACCCTGTCTGTGAAATCCATGCTAAAGTCTCAAAATGGAATTATGAGATAAGAGGCATCAAAGTAGTCATAGCAATAAAAATGACGAAAATTGGAACTGTGTGTTTATGATAATTGAGAGATTTTTCATTAAATTTTTCATTTGACATTTCAAGATGCAATACTGAAATTTTCTGTTTTTAATTCAAATGAATGATCTTAAATATTAAAATTAATGATTTTTCGGATACTATGTTACCATGTCGAATATGGTAATAATTATTTTGCACAAAAATACCCGAAGTTGGCTTCTTAAATATTTATCTTGACATGACTGAATTTTAAAGATGTCAAAGTTACAGAATGTTCTTTACATTATGTAGGATGATTTTATCATTAATGGAAAAAGTACTTTAGCTGAGTTTTTACATATATAATATTCTCATTATTTCAAAAGATGTGGTTGAAATGAACTAAGAGGTTGAACTAAGACCCTGCTTGTGTAAACAAAGCTAAAGTCATTTTTTAGTGATTTACTGTTTTCAGCATAAAGTCATCCTACGTAATGTAAAGAATATTCCGTGAACATATAACTTCTTTCTTAAATATTGACTGAGTAATGACATGAAAGATTAAAATAATATTGATATTTATACGTGAAATCAAACTTTGATTCTCATTATCTCATAATTTGTTTTTGAGACTTTAGCCTGGGGGCACAAACAGGGTCACTTTTTAAGGACTTCTACAGTATGTCTCCCTCATTTATTAATGATTGCTACACAACTGATAAAACACCATCATTTACTATATATTTGAATGCATAAAAACAAACGTGCTGCACAAAGAGCAGCAATTTCATATGTGAATTATTTATTGACAAGCAAACTAATTCCCTAAAATGAATTAGACTTCCCACTTCTAGCACTACATGTGCGAGAGGATGAAGTGTGTTTAATTATTGTCTCAGTCTCCGACTGTGCTTCTGTAATGCTGTGGGCTCAATAAAATGTGATGAAAAATACAGTAATGCAGCTCTTTGTAACGCTTGGAAGAAGAAACTGCCTTTGGGGGAACAGGTTTGAGTCTGGTCTGTTATTTCTTTTTCTCCAAAATGTTTTGGCAACTCTCCACTTCATTTTCTAAAACTAACTATATTCTAAAAGCCCAAAAATAAAAAGTCACTGAATTTCATAAATTTACAAATTTCACAGCTTCAAGTCACGTAATTAGCATTAAATTAATCTGTAAACATCTCAAGGCAGCCTCAGTGGAAACCCAGTGACACAGATGAGCCTAAGCAAGGTGATATTCCCGGCCACCTAATGTCTTTCTACCTGTCACGAATTGGCCGCAGGGTCTGCAGCAGGTCACACTCATGCCCTTCTATTATTTTGTTATGAGCTCTCGGAAACCTAATCTGTTCTTTTAACTTCATCAGTTTCTCTGGTGATATTAGTCTCCACGCTGCTGTGCCTTGACTTTTGGCGTTCATGGCATTTGTGAATGAGCAATGAATGTTTAATGTTGCAGTTAATGTTAATCTTCACCCCAAGGTCTCCAAATGGTCTTTCTATTGAACAGAATGAGTCTGGCCTCTGGCTTTGGTGTGTTTGGATAATCGAGGGAATTATGCACTCTCCGGGGAGCAGATGAGTCATTAAGCATCGTTCTGATGACACGCCGTGATGTTGTCGTGCACGACTTCCCCGTGATGCTGATATGAAAGCAGACCCTTCGCTTTGGAAGTTTCGGCTCCTCTTTATATTATTGTTCCTTTGAAAAGCTTATTTTGTTGCAAATCTCTTATTATGATGTGAGCTTCCAAGCGTCTGTACTCAGTTTATAGGGGGTCGGAAATGGCACCTCAGATATTTATGAGGAACTTTTACCTTCAAAGGTAGAGATGGAGGCATGTGGTACTGTACTGTCACCCCATTTTGTCCACAGTGGTGCCAATGAATAATGTAATAAGATATTGAGTTAGGCAATGCGGCTGAGGGAACATCTCTCAGCTGAGACGAATACAAAAGCACTCGGTTTTCTGAATAATACAGTGGGAGTATATAAAGGCCAATGGGAGAGAGTGAGATGTTTCATCTTGAGGGTTATTCTTCAAGTTTTATGAGGAGCACACTACTGAGAATATAGTAGCGTGTGTGACCACATACAAAGCACACAGTGACACTTAACATTGGCCATGAGAATAACTAAACGTTTGTTAAAGTATGAATGTATAGAGCAAATTATTCATTATTTGACCTTTATTTTGCTTAATTGCTTTATGTTTGTACTGAAAGATAACAGGGAGCAGTCCTGATGTACAAACCTGATATGTGGCAAGCACAGATGCTTTAGTAGCAGTAAAACTGATAATAAAGCAATGAGCCACAATAATGATTTTAATCTTATGGCTGTTGTGGGCAAGAAACAAAGCAGTGACTGCAATAATAATATTCATAATAAACATTTTGCCCAGCAAGTAATATAGTTAATTATCCTGACTGTATGTTTAATGTTTTAAATCAGGTTGCTGTTTAGTTTAGTTGTTTGGACTATTTTACAACTGTTTACAAAATGCTCATCCAATCAGATTTAAGGCTTTTGGACAATTTACAGTACATTGGATGTAGTGTATGTAAGCAATAAGAGATATAGGAGCAATGTGATATATGAGCAGTGAAGAGGTCTTTTTTGTGAATAAAACACAACTATTGACCATTAAGAATCAAAGACTGGAACTACCCGTTTAATAATATACATTAAAAGCTGAAATTTTCCTCACAGGTTGGAACAAGCGCGTGGATTATGAACCTGGAACGGGCAGCAAGCAGCTCTTTCCCAAAATGCACCTGGAGACCTGCGACGGCCCCTTATCTTCAGTGCGAGCCATGGTGGAGCTCCAGACCAGCCACATCGGGAAGGGCTGTGACAGAGAGACCTATTCTGAAAAGTCTCTGCAGAAGCTCTGCGGTAAGGTCAACTTCAGCACAAATAATTTATCAGTCAGTCCAGACCCGCCTCGAATCGGTTTCCTCAGCTTAATGTGCTTCATTTGTCATTCCGTACAATTCACAAACGTTCACGTACGCTTCTTTAAACCCTGTGCAAACCCTTCACCTAACCTAAACCTAAACAATTTATCTAACTATAACCCTACAGTTTTTACCTGCAACATCCCTGGGGATTTTCCAATTTTCTAGCCTATTTAATATTATAATCTTTTTTCTTATACTGTTTCATAGTGATTTAGTCATTTTAATAAGAGACTGATGCCTTATGAAGTCAGTTTCATCTGCCAAAAATCTTTTTTTTGTAAGGTACGTGAGTCTCTAATGATTGAAGCTCTTACTAATCTGTGAGTCGGCCAAGCATTAAGTGTGTTGGTCTTTTTACCTTCTTGGCTCTCTCATATTCATTTCCCCTTGTTGATGTTTAGCTATTTCAATTACATTGTGTGGAGTTAACAGAAATGCATTTATAGAAAGGCACAGGCTTGTTTCTGGAATAACCATGGCATTGCTGACGCTTTTATCTGAAGCCACTTCAGGCTTTACATTATACTTTGCCTTTG
The DNA here is from genome assembly GCA_019155185.1 of Beaufortia kweichowensis. NCBI lineage: Eukaryota > Metazoa > Chordata > Actinopteri > Cypriniformes > Gastromyzontidae > Beaufortia > Beaufortia kweichowensis. The sequence continues at coordinate 8,227,862 of CM032797.1, read as the reverse complement.
TATAAAAGCACTAAAGCTAAATGCATAAATCAGTGTTTTTTCATTGAAAAAGACAATTACAGTTTTTCCTTGACGAGACGTTCGATGACAAGGATCGTCGCTGAGACTCGTGTATCGCTACAAATTGCCTGTGTAATGTAATTTCATTGACCCATACCTTTACGGTTTTTCTGGAAATGGATTTGCTCAGACGGAGAGTGGCGGTGAATTTATCGTCTAATATCGATTGGCAGAAATGAATATTGCATAGCTTAAAAGCAGCACCTTGGCCATATTTTGTGTCTTTTCACCGGCTCTTTTGGGCCTGTGGTGAGGTGAGTGATGTGGAGATGTGGAATGAGAACATGCTGCTCTGACATCGTTGAGGCTCATCGCTCATTCTGTCCCTCTGTGCTGGCCGTCCTGTCACCCCTGAGTGGGGAAAAAGATTCAATATCTTCCTGTACTCCCAAATAAAACATGCAGAGAGGCATGACTGAGCACCAAAGAGAAGTTGCACGACAGGAGGCTAATCAAAGATTGATAGGTGGCGCTGCTTGTGCATATTTAGGTCGGTACTAAACTTAAAGCAAGTGTTTTGTTATGCCTCAAAAAGTTTCTTATATTCTTGTTTTAAAAGAACGCTTGCTCCAAAAATGGAAAATTTGCCATGTACTCACCTTCATGTCAGCATGATCTTTTATTTTAGTCTTCTGAAGTCATATGACAGCTTTGTTTGATGACATTTGAAATACATTACCTGTAAGTTGGACGAATGGTCTCTAAATTCATTAGTCTCATGACCAAAGGAAATCTAAAAGAACTATTATTTCTATGACTTTTATTTCTACAACTTTAATCTTTTCATGTCATAAAGCTAATAAAGACTTTATAGACTATATATATGATTTTAGACTATATGTATCATTTTGTTCCTTAAACTTTGATGTAAATGGTGTTGACAGGAGGGTGGAAGTCAAACTCAAACTCACTTTGTCTGCACAAACACCCCGACTCAATGCGTCACAGTACTAGGTCACAGCCCCACGAATAAAGATGAGTTTTATAATGAGACATTTGCTTTCATGACATTTCAGTCAGGGTTGAATGTGGGTCTTGAAACCTAATGTTGTTTGCTTCATTTCTAATTTGATTTGAAGTGTGCTCTGTGCACAGTTTATTTGAATGCCAGGGCAACTAACTTGATTTTAACTCTTTATGACAGGCATCTTGCAATTTTTCATCATTGCCTCTCGCTGTAACCTGAGCTAGCCTCTGTGCTTTCATCTTCACAGGAGCAGCCTCGGGCAGCACAGACCTTCTCCCGGCCCCTAGCGCATCCACCAATTGGACGGCTTCCTTACTGACTGACAGCGGGCGAGACAGTGACCTCATCTTCCGATTTGATGGGCGACAAGCAGCCAATATCCCGGAGTGGGTTGTGCCACAGAACTTGACTGATCAGTTTACCATAGCAACATGGATGAAGCACGGGCCAAGTCCAGGACTCAGAGCTGAGAAAGAGACATTGCTCTGCAATTCAGACAAAACTGGTGAGCCACGTGTGACTGTCATATTTGTAGGCAATTGGCAATTTCAAGCTTTGTCATGCTTTTTTCTGCATGCACGTCATCTAAATAGTCTTAAAGTAAGCAGTCATGTTTGATAGATCAGTGCACCAGATGTGTGTCAGATAAACCCAAGATCTTTTTTAACAGCACCAGATTAAGACTATGAATTAGATCTGGATTATGTGATCTTGTTCATTGCAATTCTCTGGAGGTTAAAAGCAGAGAAACTCTTTCTAGTTCTCTGAGACTGAGTGGCCCTGATGGGGCCCGACTGCTTGGCAGGACTCGAGTTCATTGATTTCAGGCGTCATGTTGAGTGGGTGTGAGACTTAATCAATTCAACAGGCACTAAAAGGCACAGAAGCAGCGTTGAGGTGAGAGGAAAGAAACGCAGCGTGAAGAAAATGTGGCGGCCACCTTGATCAATCCAAAGTTTGTGGTAAAAAGAGTTTGTGAAGGCAGTGCAACATGCTTTTAGCAATAACCACAGGACGGAAAGTGTAACAAATCAATATCAACAAGAGCAGGAAGTTTCTTAACGAGTGACAGGGTGAATGGGAGATTGAAGCATCTTTCTCCAATGACAGCATTTATTGCAGCAATGTTTTATGAAGAAATACATTTTTTTGCAACAACATAAAAGTCGTAAATATTATTGTGTTACAGTAGATGTTTTGTTTTGTTTGTTTTTTTAAAAGTGCAAAATTGATTTTTTTTTGTCTGTCTGCATTGTCACATTTTTGTAAGTAGAGTTGCTAGAGAAGGCTTATGACATCATTTCCTGCATGTCCAGAGTAAATTATTCAGACATTTGCACATGTGATTAGCTCACACAAGCCAGGATTTGGCTAGTTATGTACCACTGTGACTTTTCAATTCTCTTTAAGTCAAGATTATATATACTGAATATACTCCAGTCTGCTATGTAATTCAGTTTATGACTTGTTTTAAGAGTCTGGAGGTACACTAACATAACTGCAGTTTAAGATAAGCTTGAAAAAAACTTAAATTCTTGCTTTGCAAGCTATTGTGGGTGATTTTTAAATCAGTACACTCTTGTAAAGCTCTGCAAAAGTCCATTTGCAGTTCCTGAGTTTTTGCCGTGTCTCACTGTGATATTTGGAGCATGTAACACTTCTATGACTCAACTTCTCTGTGCTTTTTCTTTCTGCAGAGATGAACAGGCACCATTACTCTTTATACGTGCACAACTGCCGCCTGGTGTTTCTGCTGAGGCGAGACTTCATTCAGCTGGACTCCTTCAGGCCGGCAGAGTTCCACTGGAGACTTGAACAGGTGAGAGCCTCCGGGCGCCTGTCACACGCTCGCATAGACGTCCACATCACAAGCGGCGCTCTGACAAACAAGACTGGAGACGAGGCGTGACTAGAAAAATGCCAAATAGATCCGTTTAAAGTAATCACTTATGAAGTTGACTCTGTATAATTTTCAATTACCTGTTTTTGAATTATTCATTATCTGTGTGACTGATCTTTCAGTTGTGACGAGCGATCTGTCGCTGCTAAAATGATTATTATACGAAGGACAAATTGAGAAGCCGATGCATGGGGTCATTCTGAGTAATTGGACCTTGCTTTTCTCAAATGTCCTAAGTTTTTCTTGACTAATGTTGTATATGGTCTTTTGAGTGAGTGTATTAAATGTATGCAGGGAGAGAGAGAGAGAGAGAGAGAGAGAGAGAGAGAGAGAGAGAGAGAGAGAGTGAGCGAGAGTGTGTCACTATGGGTCCCAACGCCTGCCGGGAAGAACAGAGAGTCGAGTTCGGACACGTGTAATCAGAATGAAAAGCTCTCCACAGCAATGACCTCTCACTGTGAAAATAATGATAGTCCTTCGCCCATACCAGTTCTTAACCGCAAATTATGCCCGCGTACACATTCTCACATATGTACACATGTGCATCTTTTCATCTTTAAATACAGCACCGATGTTTGATGCCTGTTGAGTAATTACTCCATATATATCGTCGAAAGACTTTTTGTCTCTCCCCTACAGTGTTTCCGAATGCGCAAAACAGATCATTGGCTAAGAGGCCTTTAATCAATAATCTAGATCAATTACAGTAAGTAGGGCTCTAGAGTGGACCAGTAAGTAGATCATAGCGCCAGCAGGATTTGGTCATATTCCAAATGCCTGCTAGCACCACAATTTTGCAATCATCCTGACAGCAGATGTTTTGATTAGCCAAAATAAGATTCGGGGAATTTGGGTACACGTGTCATAGTGCATTTGTTTTTTCGATGTGCTGGTGGTGTAGCATAGTAGATAGAGATCTGTCTCATGTATAAAACTTTGAGTAGATTTCATCCTCAAATTTGTACATTTTGATATTGTGCGTAGGTAATTTATACATTAGTCACCTGGTTTGGTAAGCAGTAGGTCATAGATTGAAGTCGCACACTATCATGATTGTGCCTGTGAGACACTGATGGTGTCCCTGTGACGGGATGTATTTACTGTGATTTGCAGCAGGAAAGTTTGGAGAGATTTCAGTATAATTTTTCATCCACTAATAGGTAAACGTATTTTTTGTCTTTTACATCCTTAACACTTGTATGTCTTTTAGCTTCTGCTATTATCTGTTTTCAATGTCAGCATAACCAGGCCATTGACAATAATTTGATGCATTTATTGAATGCCAATATAGTGACCATTATTGTGCATTCCTTTTTATTTTGAAGTATATTTGTATATTTTGAGTTAATAATCCTAATGTGAATGCATTGCAGCACCATATCATTATTCTGTTGAGTACATGTGTTGAGAGTGTGAGAATTTTTTTGCTTCAATTATGTCAGCTGCACTTGACGTCTGGTTCTGCTTCAGTGTTCATGCAGACAGCACATAGTTTGTTAGAGGTCAGAAGGACAATGAGCACCTTTCAGAGCCGCAGCTCTTTTCTTGTGGCCAAGATGTCTGATGGGAAACAGAAGTAAACAGTATGGGGTCAGTCAACATGCAGCCTACCTACAGAAGTACACCTGCAAACCTGTTTTGATCATACTGTCAACATTCACAGCGATACAAAACCTCTGCAACATTCTCTGTATGTCTCTTTTTGTACATTTTTTTTCATGGCCACTTTTGTTTGTTTTTTGTAGAGATGAATATTTCTCTCCATCTGATATCTGCTTGTACGTAAATGAAAGAAAGATTGAAGGTAAGAGAGACGGTGTGAAAGTGCTTGTTTACACTTCAGTGCATTTTCTCTCTTCCTGTTTTCTTCAGCATGTACCTCTTCTCTAGCGGGGTTTGATAATGGTGTGTCTCCAGCTTGGAGACAGTAAACAGAATATGCTCGCCTTGATCTTGTTCAGCTCTGTTCCCAACATGAGACACATCTATTTTTCTCTCTGTTCCCGCTGCCCGCCCCCTGTCTGGCTGCTTGCCACTGATACCTAAACAGCAGATTATCCTGTTGTAAATGTCACCATAGTTAGTTTGTCTTCTTTTATCTTTAATCCTGAAAAACAGATAGCAGAACCCGACTACTGACATTCAGCTAATGCTGAAAAAAAACTAGAATGTATAGTTCTGCTCATGAATACCTAACTAAATATTTCTTTCAAAGATGTAATGCTACAAATCTTGCAGACTTGGTGAACATGGTTCTTTCAGTAAATTCAAGGACAGTTTCTTAGAAGCTTTGTAGGAGCTTTTTATACACAACTGTTTTCACAGCAGATTGATAAAAACGTGCAGAATGATTCCTGTTATTAGCGTATCAGTTTTTGAGATTTTGCCAAGTGCTTTTTGTACTTTGACAGATACAAGACTGTAATGTGATGAAGTCGTGGTGCTCTGGCACACAAGGTACTTGTTGAAGTAGATGGATGGGAATGAGTTTGTGTCAGTCAGGGACCTGTTGACAAGTCTGTCAGAGAGAAACTTAAAGGACGGGCCACAGGTGTTATGGGTGTTTTTGTCGCCATGGCAGCGAGCTGATCCGAGGCACCTGTAGATGATTTGATTGACAGGCAGCCATCACCCCAGCCAAGCTGCCGGCGGCAACGTGAGTGCCGTGTTCTATTAAGGGCCCAACATTGATCCAGTAAAATGGCTTCGCTGTGATACGATGGCAGACACACATTAAGTTAGAAAGAGAGAGAGGGTGTTGGCTGTGGGGCATCTCAAGCAAATGCTGCTCTTTGCAGCCTCATCAGCACTCTGAGAGGACACTCAATGGCTTCCGCTGCAACTCCATTTAGCCCTATTGATTTTGCAATCTTCCTCACACCTGCCTCTTTAGGTTTTTTTCACCCTCTTTTCATTGAGAGGGAGAGAATGATGGAAAGGGAGTGATGCTGGGAGAAGAGGAAAAGTGAGGGAATAAGTGATTGAGGCTATTCTGTACTGTTTTTTTGTATTGCTAACTTTGTTTTTCTGTGCTTTTCTAATTACATGGATAATGGGATGTTTTTAGACCAACAGTTGTTTAAGCCCAAAAGAAGATTCTACCATTATTTATGTTGCTCCAAACCTGTATTTTTTAAAATGAAACAGAAAAGGAGGAGCTGCAATGATTTATCAAAAAGATTTGGAACTACATGAGGATGTGTAAATAATGACATCGTTTTCATTTTTGGATAAAATATTACTTTAATTTAAATACTGTCACCTGGGAATAAGAGCTTTGATCTACTTCACAACCTCTCCTCGTGTCAGTACACATAGTTCATCGGACAAGGCCGCGTCTATTAAAGTGAGCAAGACGGTAGCATTGATTTAAAGCAATAAAAATGAGCCATCGTTTTTTTCGCAATGGCCATTAAACGAAGACATATGGTGCCCGTCCACGAGATCCCATCAGATCTATGAAAACACTGTTTAAGACACAAGACAAATCATTTGTTAATCGCTCTATAGCTCTTTCATACACTTGCCTAAATCAATAGTCAAAGATTTGTTTGTATCGACAGCGCTGCTCATTGATCTGAGGTGCGGGGTCCGCTCTTGGCCCACCTCGACCAATCAGTATGGGCGTTGGAGAGCCAGTGCCGGCGTGTCATTTATCCCTGTCTCACCGAAACCATCGACCCGCGTCGCTGCGGCAGAAAATTACACTCGGTCCTGTCAATATGACATTCATTGTACGCTTATCTACTGGCAATTGCACGCGCCACATCTGTGGCTTCCTTCGGCAATGCGCTTAAGACGCTGTATTGTTTTGTGTTAGACGGATTGCGTTCCATGCATGACCGCTTACTTGCTTTAATGAATACATGAAGACTTATAATGAGATCTCACAGAGGAGAACACAGAGCTTATCAGATGCTGTAAAACCTAAACTATAGACAAACAGATGTGCCTCGCAGGGGCTTGAGCTCTTTTAAATCTGACAAAGAGAGAACCGAGTGTTGTTTGTGTTGGTTGATTTTTTCGCTCGCTTACAAAGATTTCATGGCGCTTTACACAATACTCTTTATTGTTTATATTTTTGTATGTCTTCCTGTATTTATATATATATTTATATATAAAACAAGCACTTTCACACTCTCTCTCTTACCTATCTTTCTTTCATTGACGTACAAGCAGATATCAGATGGAGAGAAATATTCATCTCTACAAAAATCAAACAAAAGTGGCCATGAAAAAAAATGTACAAAAAGAGACATACAGAGAATGTTGCAGAGGTTTTGTATCGCTGTGAATGTTGACAGTATGATCAAAACAGGTTTGCAGGTGTACTTCTGTAGGCAGGCTGCATGTTGACTGACCCCATACTGTTTACTTCTGTTTCCCATCAGACATCTTGGCCACAAGAAGAGAGTTGCGGCTCTGAAAGGTACTCATTGTCTTTCTGACCTCTAACAAACTATGTGCTGTCTGCATGAACACTGAAGCAGAACCAGACGTCAAGTGCAGCTGACATAATTGAAGCAAAAAATTACTTCGCTTCTATCTCACATGACACATGTACTATATATATATATATATATATATATATAAAGTTATGTATTCATTTTTAACACAATTCAAATTGACAGTAAATCATACTAAATTATGCTTTTTTATTTTTTATGTATTTTTATAAATAACATTACCATTATTTTTTTTGTTTATGTTTATTGTTATAGAAATTTGTCAAATATTTAATCTTGAGTCTTATACCTTTCCATCAATGTATAGTCATGATTAGATTAGAATTTAACTAATATAATATATAATACATATAAATATTAAAGTAAATCATGAAATAACCTGAGGTTAAAAAGTTAAAATGACACTCACTAATGAACTAGTGAATATAAAATGTAGGTAAAGATCCACCTATAACAAGATTCATCAGAAGATTTAAAAGTTGCAAATGTTTTTCATTTTCTTACCTCTCAGGCCATTTTGCATTCTTTTTCTATTCATGCCTCACGTCTTGCCATAATCATGGCCTATAGTGATGTACCTGAAGGCTGTTTAGCTCTGTGAAATAATCATGAACCTCTGAATAATGCATCTCTACAGCTCTGTTTCCACATTAGGTGAGCAAATTTTGCTCGTCCATCAGCGTCAGGCATGACCACCTCCTTTCATGACTTTTCACAACTTTTCACAATAACCATACATAAAAGAGCTTAAAAAAGCAGCGGTTCTCTGCCTGGCTTTTATCTACACTGTTACTCCTTCTGCTTCTTTTGTATTTGTGACATTCCAAAAATAGCACGACCAAAATCTGCTGTTCTCTTTTTTAGGTTTGGTGGTATGTTTTTATCGTTCTCTCCCCCTCCTTCCGTGTTTTGCTTCAAAGCAAATTTTGTACTCTGCCCCACAAGGAATATTTTGCCTCGAGCTCCAGGCACAGAATACCGATTCATTCTTTTCAGTAACAATCTGCCAGCTTCTGATTCATGTGTGCTGAATCTTTTTACACAAGCAAGAAGTTTTTCCTAGAGTGTTTGAACGTGTGGAAAGGGAAGTGATTGCTTTGCGTTGTGATTGGCTGATGGGGTCTGCATGGCCTCATGCTGAAGTATGGCTATTTCCTGTCTCTGAGTCAGTTTCCAGACCACTCTGTCCCAGTGCTATGCCAGTGTAATGGATTTGCATCAATAATGCAGGAGTGAGAGCAAGAGTTGGGCTGAAAGTGTGTGAGTGTGCATGTTTGAGATGGGATAGGGAGTGATAGATGCAGTAAAATGACTTGTGTAGATTTGTGTATTTCTATAGAATTTAAAGAGCTTGATGGTGAACTGGGTTTGAATTGGTATACATATGGCTATGAAAGTGTGCGTGTCTGAATGCGTGTATATGTAGCTTTGATGAACTGACGCTGAACTCCCTTGCCCCCATCAGTACTGGACCGAGACACGAGAGATTTGTTCCTCGGCTGCTCTGATGACTTCACATGAGTTATTTTCCAGCTTTCACCCCACACTTTCGATTTCTCTCTCTCTCTCATGGTTAGCCCCTGCTGGTAGAGGCCACATAAATATACCATCTGCCAGCCTAAAGCATCTTTCTTTATTGATGAAGGTTTTATATAATACAAAAGTTTTTGGTTATTTATGTTTTTACAGCAACTGGCATTAGGATGGAAATGCAAACAGATTTCTCCAGGTTTCAAATACCTCCTTGGAACACATTTCAGATCGGAGGTGAAGTCGAATGAACATCCCTGATAAAGCAAGCGGTGTGTGAGGTCAAGAGGAGCAGAATCTCCTCTGAAATGGCACACGGTTTGAAAAATCGCCTCACCTGCCCTCACAGTTGTTTCTGGAGGTTTTCAAAGAGATTGAGATATTTCCCAGCTGTGCAGAGGCTTTAAAGTCCTTGAAAAGGTCATATGATGATATCACCATCAGAAATTTTTACACACACTGTTTGAATTTTTTTTCAGCAAAGAAACACAACAGCTCCTCACAACATTATCTAATACAAAACGAAATTAGAATTTGCACTTTCACCGTAGAATTAGGTTGAGTTTTCCTTCTGGAGACCCCTGCATTTGTGTGTGCGTCTCAGAGTACGACAACGTTGCATTTTAAGCAGGCGTGTGCCTTAGAGATGGTCCCAGGCTCATTAGTTGAGTATTTTATTGTCTCATTATGTTGTTTACGAGATGAAAAAACGCACACAGAGGCACACAGAATGGTATATGCAAAAGCACGCACTTACACACGTACTGCTATACAGTGATACACCGCGAAATATCAACTCGCTCAAAGTTTCTCCCTCACATGTTCTCCTTAGGGGGAAATAGAGAAGACATCCAGACACAGCTGTGTCGTTATTGACATACTAATAAGTTGGCAGCCATGTGCCACAGACTGCAGGGTGCTGTTGCTCACCACTGTATTCTGTGAAGAATATCTGCTTTTTATTAAACAGCCTAGTGGGAGACTCGTCACTTTCACACCTAACCCGACTGCATTCTGATGTCGACTTGAAATGTGTGAGAGTGAGATTGTATTACTCAGAGAGAAGATAGGTGTATGTTTTTCGATGTCTTCCTGCATGTGTTGCTTTCAAAAACATAACTGTGATATGACCATGCTTTCTGGACCATGATTTTTTTTTTTAAGTTTGTGTACTGCATGTATGTAATGATAATTTGTAACATTTTTAAATTTTTGGTATTTAATTTTTTTTAATTATTGTTTACCTTTTTACATTTTTTTATTTTACATATTTTTAGATAACATTAACATTTTTTATGCATTTTTTGTTTAGGTTTATCGTTTTGAAAAATATTTATTCTTGAGTCTTATACCTTTCCATCAATATATAGTTTGTCATGATTAGATGAAATATTAAAGTGAATAGAAAATAACATAGGTGTTACTCTTGAGGAACAGTAACAGTTAACAGGTTAATAAAGGTATATGATATGCTATATTACTTTTTTGCATGGTATCATGGTAATAAAACCATGATTTTGAGGATGTATTGAAATATTATAGTGATCATCATTACATCTGATATATTCACTACCAAGAACGGTACAGTACTGTACTGTATTGCCACCGTGTACAGTAATGTACGTTTTGTACAGGGTGATGTCGTTTTTTGCATGCCAGTGTGCTTCTGTTTGTGTGTGCGTTCATTTGTGTGCATGCTTGTACTTGCGTGCGGACTCTCATTATCATTGTCCAATTTCCACATATCTATTACTGTAAAAACAATTTGCTTCTGCTCTAGGCTGCGAATAGATTAATTTACACAGTGTAGGGTCCAAATTGGGAGACTTGGGAGAGGTCACTCTTTAGCTGACTTTTGTCCCTGGAGGGCACAGTCTAATTCCTGCTCTAATTACTCACTCTGTCAGCCTGTAATTTATAGTCACCTTCCAATGTACCACAGGCCCGACGCCACCTCTTTTAGCACGCTGCGGTTTTCAGAAAGATCCGATGCAAAACAAACAACGTCCAACACAATATACATTCACCAGCATGCACAACAAGACGTGTCAGGCGTCAGTCAAAATATGTTTGTGCACTTTTGTGTCTTTGTCATAACCCAGCACTAGCAGGTTGCCATATTTGGTGAATTTAATGTGTTTTGTGTGATTGGCTCATTAGGTCTGTTTTTGTGGAGCCTGCTGACTTTCATTTTAAAATTTTGGCCCCTGCGTGGACTAAATTTTCTCTTGATAAACAAAGTTTAAGAGGAGAATACCAATCTTGCTCCAATGGCCTTATGAATATTGAAAAAATCACAGCGTGACCACAAAAGACATAATTTTTGCCTGCTTGTTTTTTCAGGTCTCCCAAACAAAGCATAATATCATTGCAGTGTTGCCATGGCGGTGAAGTAAGAATGTAAGATTTGCATTTAAATGCTACAATAGATGTTTTTCGAAGGTTCAACAATAAAACGTTATTTTCATAGGGACTTTTGTACAAGGCGTGTGTTCTTAGAATAAACATACGCAAATGAGGTAATTTGCCATTGTCCTTTCACGCTCTGTTCATGTACTACCTGCATATGGCCTTATTTTCTCTCTTGCTGTGTGTGTGGGTTTTAAGTGGTACTGGAGAGAAAGAGAAATGGAATTGTCACTCTTCATTGTGCCGTGGCTTTATAGAGCTCCTTTGTTATTTGTCATGTATAAAAAAAGAAAGTGACAATCTGGTTTTATGCCGACAGGGAAAGCTTTTTCCCTTGTTTTGGTCCTGTGATAAGAAATTAAACAGTGACTTGTTAAAAGACTTAAATATTAACCTGGTAATGATTAACTGCATTGTTTAGAAGCATAACATTAGTTCAGTTGTTGTAAAAATGTTCAGGTAGCTACAGTAATATACTGTAACATGAATAGTATGAATAGTACAACAAGTAGCTATGTGTTGTGTACACTAAACACGCTTGTTGTTATGCACACACAATGCTTCAACTAAGTAAAATGAAGAATTAATCAAGCACACTTCTAAAATGTCCTTTCTATATATGATTAATTTCAATGAACCAGTAGAAAATTATGAAAAAAAAGTATTATTCATTGATGTCTGTACTTGTTTACGATGTCTGTACTGTCCAAAATAAGTTTTTATTTAAAGCTGCAATTTATAACTTTTTTGTTAAAACATACTCAAACACAAGGATAGAACAAGTACATATAAAAATCAATTTTTTAAAACTTGCCAACTGACTTAGAAGTTGACCTGTTGTGTACCATTTTGCAGAAAATGTCAGTTTGATGAGTTAAAAGTATAAAATAAAAGTTGAGGCAAAAGTTGTGGATTGCAGCTTTAAATACTGCTTTTATAAATATGTGTTTGATTTGCTTGTTAAAAATAATAACATTTATTTATTGTGTAAAATATTGCTAATTTATTTTACACAATAAATTAATTGAATTTATTTATCAATTTATTTAATACAATTTTTATTTATTTAATGTTTATGCATTTTACTGTAACTATGATCCTCAAACTATGATCCTCATTGTTTTGTGTTATATATTGTATACTGCAATTGGTACTACATCAAACGTATAGCTAGACTGTATTTCAACTACTTCAAACAATAAGTAGCTCATAGCTTGGCAAACTACAGTTTCAAAGCAGATTATCACAGCGGGTGAACTGTGTAGACCTGAGTTCAAATTTGCACCGCTACAAAGCTAACAAGGGTACAATGTTTAAAAATTCAGTTTTTGCTGCTCTTGTGAACTGATTTTAGATCGCCATCATCAAGCGTCCAATTCCTCTGTATGTCTTTTGTCCCTTCCCAGCGGAGAGATTTTAATATCCCCCATTAAAACTCTCCAAACTTAATCAGTTGGTAACTTGTCTCTGATGGCATCAAGATTCTATTTAAAGCTCCAGCTCTCTATCATTTGTGTCTGTCCTGAATAAAACCACAGCCAGACCCCTCCATCAGCACCCACTTACAGGGCTCAGCCAACATCACCCCACTGCATCTTGAATCTTGTCTTTTAGGTCAGTCGCTATTCTCTCCCATATCATCTTGACCCAAGAACTGTCATTGCACCCTTCGTATGTATCATTGCAATCAGTAAATTGTAGTGTTTGTTTTTACCTGCTCAGACGTGCTGTCAGATAGTCCGCAGAGGTTAGACTTTCATCTGAAATGTGGGCGGTTAAAAGTGTCTCTTTGATTGACTTTCTCAGTTAGAGGTGCACACAAGTAATTTCATCTAATCTAATTCTATAGGGATGTCCCAGTCAGCCGTGTTTGTCTGGCTGAGCTCCAACTGTCGTGTCGAATTAGACTTGTGAGAGAATATCACCGTGCAGGTGTCTTGAGGATGTGCTTTCTGCTCAACAGCATCTTTGCTATTTCAGAGTCAGGGCCAGCGTGCAGGTGTGTGGATGACAGTCCCTAAGCATTTGGCACAGCAGTAAACTTCTTTAATCAATTACCCACAATGCCCTTAACTGTTCCGATCGCCCATGACTGCTATCTGATGATCTCACCCATCCCTGAACCCTGTGTGCTTTATCTCCGTCTAGCTATTTGTGAAAGTTTCTTTCTAGTTATCGATTATGAGATGTGTATCTACACCTCCGAACGAGAATAGAGGAAAGCACTTCTTCACTTTTATTTTTGCCAGTACTGATATGGAATAAATCATTTCTCCCACAAGGCCATTTAAGGTACCAGATGATGAAATAGATAAAGCAGCTCCTAAAATTAGCCTAATCTGCAGTTCAATCATGAAAATAATGAAAGCTTGAATTGCGCCTCCCAAGCCCATGGTTAGAGTCCCTGGACTCTTTGATTAAATGCCAGTTCTTAATAGTCTTCTACAGTAACTATTTCATTTCTTCTAAATTTCTAGGCCGACTTGTTCCTTTTGAAGAAACACATGGCTGTACTACAGGGACAGTGAGAGAACATTATTCAGTGTTAGTTAAAAGTCCTCGTCTTACTGTATTTTCTTTGCAAGTTGTATAGTATCAAAGTGAAAGCATCTTAATTATGCTGCCTTTTAAGATACCTTGTTTTAGCTAAACTATAAGTCAACATCATATGTATTTTTCATGGTAAAGGCAATCTCATAATGCATTATGACAAAATATTCAAAATGGCAGACAAGATGACAGAAACATTGTCCATAAAACATTATCTCCTATAAATGAAGAACAGATTGGACAGTTTGTATTATACACAGAATGTCTATTATACTGTATGCAGATATGTCCCAAATTATTCACTTCATGAGATTCATGATTTTTTAAACTCAGAAACAGAACTTTTGCTCAGGCAGCGGCATGTGCCTTAACACAATGCATTAATGTTGAATGAGGAACAGCCAAATGCAGCCGTAGCCTGCGAGGCATTTCTCTCCCGCAGCCAACATGACACAATAATGCTGGAACGTGTAGAAAAAGACGTATAGTTCTACGTGTGATTTGTGTTTCAGCTCTCGTTTACTGTCACGCTCTCATTTATTTGTTTGCACCGAAGGTCGTGAATGTGGTTTGTTGACAAGGGAACAGATTAAAAATGGTTGCAGCACAAACAGGGAGCGAGCGGAGAATGGATGCAGTGTTGGGAAATCTACTTTGAAACTAGCTTGACAAGATGCCAACTAATTTTTTTTAAAGTAGTTCAATTACAGGCTATATGTATGTATATATAAATGTATTTCAATTTACATTATTTCAATGAATTTTGTATTTTAATTTTTTATAAAAAGCACCATGATTTTTTCCTTTTTTAATTTTTCTTTTTATTTTAGGTGTTTTCCTATACATACATCAACTATACATCTATACATTAACTCTTTTTTATTGTATTTTTTAGTTCATTGTTTTTAAAGTGTGTAAATATTTATTCTTGAGACCGTTTCATCAATATATAGTTTGTCATGATTAGATTAGAATTTAACTATATGAAATATTAAAGTGAATAGTTAAATGACCTTTTGACGGTTAACAGGTTAAATATTACTGTTTATTGTTATTATTGTTTTCGTCTCTGCTGTAAAGCTGCTACTGCAAAACAGTGTAACAAAAACAGTGATTTAGTTATCACACTACACTGTTACACTGGAAAAGAAGTGTTATTGAAAAGAAACACTACTCCAGTTACTTGCACATCAAGCACAATGTGCAGGCCAAATATTATAAGCGCGTTTTAATCCTTATTGGCATGTGCCTTTGTGTGCCAACATCATCTCCTGTCAGGCACAAGATTAATGCTGCATGTATGTTTTTCATTAGCACCAAAGCATAAACGCTCTCTGGCGTTCTGTTCGCGTTCCTCCATGAGTACTCGACCGGATGAAGCCTGCACGGTTTGAGATTTCAGCAGCGTTCATATGAATGCCAGTCAAAAGCATGTTTAGATATGTTTACACATGTAGGAGGGAAAGTCAATGCTGTGACTGGCTGATAAACACTGAGGTGGCAGCTTTCAAATTTGATAAGCAGATTTGCGTTTTTGCAATCTACATATTTCGCTCACGGCTTTTGCACACAATTAACAAATTTCAAGTGTTGTCCATGTGTTTACATACCGCAGGCTATTCGTTTTCACAGACTGAAGCCCAGTTTTCAGAGACGTGGCATGGGCTGTTTAATTAACCGGCGCTAATGCTTCTGCTTACATGCCTCATTGACACTGGACATTGCAAAAATAAGCTCGTGCAATTTAGAAAGCCAAAATCTTCTTCACTTCTGGAGTCTTTTGAAAAGTCTTTTACCCTGTAATGAGCCGGCATGCAGGATCATAAATTCTGCTCGTTTTTGGGAAAATGGTAATTGAAGTCTTTAGTTAAAACACTTGTTTGCATTGTAAAAATGCTAGTATGCAAAGTGTGGGTTTTTGTAATGTATTGTGATGAATTCAAATGATGGTGTATAAATAAACAGAATGTCTGTCTAATATCCCAGAATTCCTTTCAATGTCCTGGATTTTAGCACAGGTGCAAACAATGGCCAAGAGGCTAAATGACACTTTGTGTTGAGTATGTGTGTACAGGTGTGTGTTTGTGACATTTAGAAGGACAGAAACAGGTTACACGCATTGATGAAGTAAGAAAGAAAGAGTCCAGTGAGATGGAGATAAACAGAATATCTTTTCCACAGAAAGAGAGATGAGGGAAGTGGGATGCAGACTGAGATCTGTCCCCCGAGGCAGGAGTCAGACAGAGCTCTTTTCTCTAGAGACCTGAGTTTAGACACAGAGGCATCTCTCCATTAACTCCTCTCTACAGCAGCTCACGAACATCCACCCAGGTTCCTTCCGTGCCATATGGGGCTTACTGTGCCTGCACATGTGCCTGTGGATGGATCTAAGCATACACATGCATGTTTACTGCACTATACCACTGGCAAATTATCATTATGACATTATTGCCGCGCTAATGAACTCATTTCATTTCCCTGTAAACACGAGCAGGTGGTGGAGTTACTTGTGGTTGATTACACATGAACCGCAATTAGGTTTTCAGCGTTTTTTATGTGTCATTTCTTTTCACTTCTTAGTAACAAATCCGTAAGTGTTATTGTTTGCTATAAACAGACTTGGGTCGGGATGGTTGACTAGTCATCCACAATTTTCCAGTTGATGAGCGACAGGTTTGACATGATGAGTGCATACTGTGCTTTAGAGTTGTAATGGTAAGAGTTACCTTTTTGGGCTTTTGGAGAAGTAGTGTACTTTTAAGTAATTTATAAAGCAATTTTAAAGCACCTTACTGTTGAGCTGATGATCATTTCACAATTCTCTTCCTGCATTTTCCTTCCCAACAAAAGTGGCAAAAGGTATAAAAGAGAAATACAACTTTTTGGCACCGTGGCAATTAAATAGTAACATGAGGCAATTAAGCGTAGTTGAGGTCTTTATGCCAGTTTTCTCCATTATCCAGAATTCTCACAGATGAAAAAGGAATCTGCTTTAGCCTTCACATATTTTTCGACTAATGGTCTCTTTTATACCTTTTTAAAAATGCCTTCAGTGGTTAAATGTGTCTGTGTGAGTAGGAAGATAAAGAAAAAATAATAAGGGAACTATAAATGGCTGGTTTGTTTGCATTGATTTATAAAGTGATTTGATGTTTCTTGCACTTGTACTTCTCTGTCCCTATAATTAGCGCCTGATCATAATTATACTTAATTCATGTAATAGTACAGATGAAAAATGATGAATAGCAGAGCTAATGAAGGCAAATTAAGTTAAATCTATGTTTCATTAAGACCAAGTGAAACTAGCTCACGTTGATCAGCTCAAGCTATTAAAAAGAACCGCTGTCTTATTGTCGGTTGTTTTGCTAGCAGCTCAGATATGGTTCACCAAAGCACGTAAACTTGATGATAATAACTTTTATATTTAACAATAATGACCTTTTCATTGCACAGTGATGCCATATAAAATATTGGTCATTTAATAATTATATACTAATTAAAAATACTAAACAAAAATATTCTAAAATATGTGAAAATCCAGCTCAAGTCATTTTTTGTGATTTCCGGTTTTCTATATAGAACATTCTGTAAAAATATAATCTTGATATCTTTAATACTGAGTTATGACATGTCAAAGATTAAAATCATATTGACATTTATAAATGAAATCAAACTTTGATGCTTGTTATCTCATCATTTAATTTTAAGACTTTAGCTTGCTTTTCACAGACAAGGTCACAAATAATTTTTCACTTACTTAAAAACGAAACACTGTATTAATGTGTTTGTCTAATTACTCTTTCTTTCTCGTCTCTAGATCTGTGATAAAGAATGGCATTACTACGTCATCAACGTAGAGTTTCCTTCGGTGACGCTCTTCGTAGATGGAGTGACGTACGAACCCTACCTCGTGACGGACGACTGGCCCATCCACCCCTCTGAGATTGACGTTCAGCTGACCGTTGGTGCCTGCTGGCAAGGTGAGACCACAGAGAAGCTGTTGTTCTCATTATACCTTAAAAAAGGGTCGATAAAAGTAAATTATGGCATAATAGTGGTTTTGGCAGCGCAGACGCAGGAGGGATGAATCAGCATCCACAGATTCAGAGAAGTGGTCAGATCTCTGTCTTAGATTTAGGAGAGGGTTGGACTAAAAGACATCTACATTATTGATATGACAGTGAGAGCGCAGCAGCGGTGGTTCGAATACCAAGAGAGAAGTGATGTGTTTGGCCCCAGGCTGCCCTGATTCCTCATTTAATCAAAGAGACTCGGGCGTGAAAACATCAAAAAAGAAACACGGCCTGTCAATTTCAGCCTTTTGAAATAGAGCTAATGACCGTATTTGAATGGAGAGACTGTCCTTAACATCGCTTTCATGAGCTAAATAATTAAAAAAGGTGCTGAGAGAATGGAGACTCGGCTAAATTGCAAAGCCGTTGCAGGCATCAAGGTCCTAAAATCCGACTTCTCAACGCCATTTAGATTTCTTTTCATCTGTGCTGATGGAGGATTATTCTCTCCTTTTCTCGCTTTGAATCACGATTTTCAGACAAGTCCGTATAGTGAGGATTAAAAGACCCTGAATGGAGGACAAGTTCACTTGCTATTACATCCCGATGAAACTCGCCTAAGCTTCACTAAACCGCAACTGATAACTTTTCGAGCTATTAGTGGAAGAGATTGGCTCTTGCACTCTCTACTTTCTCACCGTGCGCAATCAACAACATAATGACAAGACGCCTTATAATGGAACCGGCGGGCGGTTTGTTCGAGCCAAATTGAGATCCTTGTCTCTTTTTTTTTAAGGTAGAAATGGGGTTTGGCGGGTATTGTCTTCACAACACATAAAATAGGATTATCTAAAGCTTTTACTAGCACAGCTGTGTTGTGGAAAATATATTATCAATTAACACTGTGAACACTGTTTTTTTTTTTATAGCAGTTTGCACATTTTTGTAGTTTAAAATGCATGCCAATTTAAGATGAAAAATTAAAGGACAACCACAAACCAACAGAATATCGTGGCGATTTGTAAATATTTTATGAGGTGTCTAATTCACATGAGTTCCTACAATCTCATTTGTACACTTTAGTATGATTGTTAGGTTAAGGGGTAGGGCTTCAATATCGCTTTTTTATCATTATCATACACTTTTGTACGATTCACATAATACAAATTCATATAAATTAGCAACGTCGTACAATAGTCCTGTGAGATCAAGCTGAACAAACCTGTCCTTTAATAAGTCTGTATAATGTGTGAGAAATAAGATCATTACGGTTCATCTTCCTCTTAGTTGTATCATTCCTGTTATTGGTTATAATGAATCAGATGTGCCATTTCTGCAGAGCTCAGGCTGTGTTCTGCTTGTTATTACGGTCTGTCACACCGCCACTGATCGATACAAATAGATGTGGAGTTGACAGCTCTTATATCCCATTTGAGCGTTACCGTCTCATTAGCATGTTTGTCCTTTAGGGGGAGCACGAACGAGAATGCAAATGGTCTACTGCTGTTTCATCTGTGGAATAATATTTAATTGATAACATCTGTCAACTAAATAATTTAAAACCATAAGCAATTAAGCTTTGGAAGCACAGACTTCATTGTGAGGCTTTAGGAGTGGCAGTGCTGGGCTGACTGCATCTGGAGCCATTAAACTCTCTAAATCTGCCAGCTTATCAGTCATGGATAAGAGAGGAAAAACAGCATGTGTTATAGAGGACGGTCTTACTTTTGCTGCCTCAATCTTATGTTTTTATATATATGGTACCCATTAGGTAGAGTTGGGTTATGATGGATGACTAGTTTTTATCTATACTGTATGTATGTATGAAGACAAAGTGTGTTTGTACATGTGTGTATATAAGCTTATTTGTTCAGCAGTGGCCTTTTTTGACCCCACCTTTTCATTAAACCATTAAAATACTGCATAAAGTGTATGGTACTCTGTATAGGAAAAACAAACTTGGTAAATGTATTTATTTAAAACTTGAAAAATAAGCAAACTTCTGTGTATCAGGCAATATGAGTGTATTCTAATATACAAACAATGCATAGAAAAACAAAAAGCTTACAGAAAACAAGGAACACATCGAGTACAGTTTTGTCACTTATTAATATTTGGTTGATCCTCTTTTGTTTTCGATTAAAAAGCCATCAAAGATTGATCCTCAAAGAGTTTTGATTCAGTAATCTTTGCACATGTGTTATATGTAATTTTTTGCCAAGCCTCCTTAAATTCATCTTAGATCTGAGCTCCAAGCACCACAAAATATTAATACCAAATTTTTAATACATCTTTAACAATATGTTTGAATAAATGGCAAAGATGTCAGTTTTTCAAAGTTGGCCACTACTGTTTATTATTTCCTTTCACCTGTCTCTCTCTCTTTGTTTTTGTATTGTTGTAATGACTTTGTGAGTATGTTTGTGATGTTTTGACAATGTGTTTGTGTGTTTGCGTATAGGCGGAGAGGTAACCACTCCACGGTTCACACAGTATTTTCGTGGAAGCCTCTCAGGTCTGACTATCCGACCAGGGAAGATTGCAACACAGAAGGTGATCTCCTGTTTACAGGCCTGTAAAGAGGGTTTGGACATCAGCTCACTTGAGAGTCTGGGCAAAGGAATAAAGGTACAAAAACAAAATCACATGTGGTCATTTTTGCCTACGAATACCAGTGAAAATTTATATTCTTTTTTTACCAGCTGTGAAATTGTATTTTGCTTCATTTTTAAAATATAATACATATTTATTTTGTCCCAAAGTCTTTCACTGGAAAGATTATACAGTCGCCTATTCTATTCTATTTATCCTTTGAGTTCATTCGAGAATCCTTTGACATTAGTAAATCCACAGACTCATATTCATTTATATGTAAATGTCGCTTCCTTGCTTTTACGTTTTTCTTGCGATTATTAAAATGACTCATACTCTCTTGATCCATCTCAGTTCCACTTCAACCCTGCTCAGTCTGTGCTGGTCATGGAGGCAGATGACTTGGAAAACATCAACACCGCCATGACGAAAGTTTCCTATATCAACTCCCGGCAGTTTCCCACTCCTGGTCTGCGCAAACTCCACATAACCACCACAGTCCAGTGAGTACTGAAGTAAACATCATTAAACATCACAGCGTCAAGGCAAAAAGAAATTAATTTGCCAAACTCTAAAAAAAAAAAACAAAAAAAAAACAGGTAGACCTCTAAATAATAGTACTGTACGTGTGCATACGAATGAATGCTTGGAGTGATAAATTAATTAATTGGAACACTGTTATTTCACTGTCCTCTTTCATATTTCATAGTTGAATTAATCTAATCATGATTAATATATATATTGATATAAAGGTCTAAGACTCAAGAATTAATATTTAAGAAATGTTACATAACAATAAACAATAACAATAAATTAAAAAAGAACTGCTTAAAAAATTTAAAATATCTAAAATGTATAGTTTGGATAGTGCATTTTCATGTGAATGCTTAATATGTGCAGTGACAGTTAACAGGTAAATAAATAAATGAATTGTTTAATATTTGCATGCCTGTAATGACAACTTTTTAGCTTTTCTGTCCAACAAAATGTAAACATTACAAAATTCTTGAAAAAAAATAAACAGAATTTAAAGAAAAGTGTAAATTATAGTATTCTATTAAATGTTGTGTAATTATTGCAGTAATTAATTTATTATGCACATTGTGTGAGCTGTGCACCTTTTTATATGTCCTCTACTAATTGTAAAATGTGTTTTTTTTCTGTGTTAGCCTGGCTAATGCACCCCTATTTTTCATATGTGATCAATAAGAGTCGAATAATTCATCTAACAATTAATTGTGGGTCAAACGGTGGTATTAAGTAGTGTATCTAAGTGTCCTTTCCCCTATAGGGATGTTCATTCGATTGTCAAGGGTGAACTAACAGATAAATTGTGTTGTCTGACAGCAGTCTAATGAAAACTATTGGATCCAATACTGCCCGGGTGATAGTTACCCAAATGAAACTTAAAAGTGAAGAAGCAGTGCAGTGAGAAAGAGGGACTTTTATACTTGTCTGCTGTGCATTGGTGAAGAGGATTGCCCAAATAAGAACCGACTTCTCCGGTCGATATCGTAGCGAGCCGTAGCTCTTGTAATGGCTGTCCGGCTCAGACCAGCTCCCAATATCCGTAAATCAGCCCTGTAAATAAAGAGAGACTGTTGGTCCTTTCTTCACCAGCCTTTTTAATGAGCGCGCACGCCCGCGACTTTTAGCATGTAGTGCCGGTCGTCCAAGAGGGACCCACTTTTACACATCACAAACTTTCCTCCGTCATTTTTACTGCGGTCATTAGAGGTAATTGTTTTGTTGGTTCCACACAATTTTGCACTCCTCCCGCCTTCTCATTCAAGGCCATTCGCCATGGTGTCTTGAGAAAGCGTTTAGGCGAGGTTTACGAAGGAATTACCTCAGGGAGATAGCGAGCCATCGCTCGCGCACGGCTGAGTATCACTCTAGCCGCAATTGTGGCGTGAAGCGCCCGTTGTCTCGAAAGAACAGATAGTTCTTAATTAGCTGGCGAGTAAATAAATGAATTAGTAAATGAAGGAGTGCTCTATAAGACTCGCCCTTGAAGAAGAGTAATTACTGGGTGCATTGGGAAAAAGGAGCCTAAAACACTTTAATTTCGCTTTCTCTACTTATACTAACTGTAATGAAACTGGAGGGCCTCCAATTTTCCCCAGCAGGTCTGTGCGAGTCTGGTTCACTACATGCTTCAGTAAATCTGTCTTAATCAACACTGTTTCTGACTGCCTTACCAACTTTCTCAGCTGGCACGAGAACGACGTGACACCATAACGAGCACGGCACTCGCAAATATTTGCGCAGACTTCCTGCTTTATAACTAGCTGTGTGTTTCTGAATTATTGATTGGTCCCTCGGTTGATTCCACCTGAGAGGTGAGACTGCGCTGAAGATGGTGCCGACAGTCTGAAATAATAACTGTCCAAACTCTTGCTGAAAAACAAAGTTTGTAAATTGTCATTGAATCACAAGACTCAAAGTTCTAGTTAAATTTAGACTGATGTTACAGGGGTGTTTTAGCCTATGTAATGAAAAATAAAGCAATAAGTTACAAGAATCCATTTGTTACAGGGATTTTACTAAACAAAAACGTGCTCGTTTTAACTGTTATATAAATGTAATTTGCTTTACACATGAAATGTGTGGTTTTGGGAGAATCCAGTGTAAATTCCCATATGATGAAAAACCCATGTGATGAAATGTGAAACCCATAGGATTAGATGTGAAACATATGGTGATATATCAATATGTGATGACATGTTTTTCACATGTGGACAACATGTCGCCACATCTTTAACATTTTTCACGAGAATTTACATGGGATTTACACGAAAGTTCTCCAAAACCACACATTTCACTTGTTTTTGCACATGAGAAATTCATGTTGTCAACATTTTTTTTAAGGGTTGGCTTGTTTTTTATCTAATGCAATGACTTCACATTTTTAAATATGAAAATGTTTCAAACCTACTGTGGATGATGACAGCACCTAACTGTTGGCTGTTTATGTCTTTTTTAAAGCGATAATTCATAACTAAAAATTAAAAATAAAGAAAAATAAGTTATTCAGCAAGTACATAACAAGTCAATGCCTCCCTTATTTTATCCTGATTCACAATAGTAAGCTTATAATAATTGAGCTGTAGAGAACAGTTTCACAAGTTTATGTTTCAAACAGAAATGAACAAAGGCTGCAAATAATCAAATAATCCAACATTTTTATCAGCATACATATCAGAGCTTATATCTTACATTACTTTCCTCTGTTTTTTTTTTTTTTTAGATGTTTTGGTGAAGATACATGCATTTCCATCCCAGACGTCAAAACTGTAGTGATGGTGCTACCGCCCAGCGAGCCTCGGATCACCATCACCGGGGTGCAGCGCCTGGTTTGGCCCGCAGCTCAACTCAGAGCCTCAGCTGGGGTGACCCTATTCAAGGACATACACATCATTAGTACAGTCACCAAGACCGACACCACCCTCAGCATAGGTGATAGATGACTTCCTTTCACTGCTCATATATTAACATAATCCCACACTTATACATTCATTCATTTTCGCTGTTCCACACGTAGTGGAAACATCTAAACGGCGGCTTATGCTTACTCAGTTTTCTTCCCATAGATTTCCCCTCACAGGGTTTTGTGTAATGGTTTAGTCTATTATTATCAAGATTATAAATGCCTTCTGTTGGTTATTACACTGACCTTAAGTCAATTGTTTTTTATTCGTGTCCTTTTTCATTTAAAGTTCAAAACAAAAGTGTCCGGCTTCTTTTATCGAATTCAGAGCCGGGGTAGTGAAACAATAAATCATCAAAATTAAATTCATACACAATCAATGGCTGTTTGTGGATACATCGGAAGGTCATATATTTGCCGCTGTATATCTGCGCCTGCGTAACGGTTTGTGTATGTGTGTGTAGCCCGTAGGCCTGGTGTTCTGGAGTTGATGCATAACCTGGATTATTGCGATGTGCTGGTGATCGGAGAGGAGCTGGACCCGGAGAGTGAGAGTCTGGATATCCACCACAGCTCTCTCTTGGGCAAACATCTGGACGCCACCAATTCCACCTCTGGCATCTCCATCTATGGTAGATTTCGACCACATGACCATTTGCTGCCAGATCTGTTTTTCATAACTGTACTCCTTATTGACCCAAGTGTCTCCTTTATTGTTTTTCCATGAAGCTTTCCATCTTCGCCAAGGTTTATTTATTTTAGAGTGAGATCTCCACGTACAATATATTTCAGATCTAGCTCTTTGATTTATCTGTAGATGACCAACTGCTCCGATATGATATTGACTCTGTGTAAATGAATATTCTGACTAGAATACAATTCATCTCATAACCTATTCAATCCTAAATGCAGTTTATACAAAAATGTGTTTAGAGAAGAATTGTGTAGACAGAAGAACAGAAGTTGTATTTAACCTGAATTTTTTTATTTTATTTAGGAAAGCATCATTTAAAAAAAAACACAATTATTAGTGCTTAAATAAGGTTGTGCATCCTGTGTATATTGTGGATGATCAAAAATGTCTTTACCATGTTTCTCAAAAAAGTTTTCACAAAATTCACTCTCCTTTTCAAAAGCTTTACCCCGGATCCTGCTGAGAATCTCTTATAGACCTCTCCTTCGAACAATCACTGTGTACATTTGGCTTTTTTGTGAGAACATTGGAATCAGCTTGACATTTTGTAAAGTGCTTTGAGAGTCTCTGCTATATTTATTGCTGAAGGACAAGGACTTTCACTTATTCAGGACCTCCATTTTAAGTGTCTTTCGATCCGCCGGAGCTCTATTGTCTGAGTAGAAGTGGATTTTCTAACACTGCTCTGTCTTCGGTCTCAGGTGTGGACTCCATGGTGCATTATGAACAGGCCATCAGACAGGTGAGGTACCGTAACTGGAAGCCTGGCAGTCTGTCCGAGAGAAGGTTCCGGCTCAGTTGCTCTGAGCTGAATGGACGGTACACAAGCAATGAGTTCAACCTGGAGGTCAGAGTCTGCCCTTATACTGTCATGTCATTATTTCACTCTATATTACACTTTAATTCCACTCCTTGTGGTACTTTATTATTAGTTTTATGTAACAGTGGGATTTTCTGTGAATCTCAGATTGGCATCGTGCACAGCTCAGAGACCGCGGAGCATGTCAATCATATGGCCGTCCAGTCGCAATACATGAGACCTGTCCATCATCCGCTGGTGTTACATACTGCCAACTCTGACCACATCTCAGGTATGATGTTTCTTTATGATGTTTGCCCATGTAGGCCCTATACACCCAACAGTGACATCACCGGGCACCCCCTGTTTTGCCTTTACCCCGAGTAACCCTGTAACGCTATTGTCTTAAACCTAAAAATGAGTCTGTGTTCGATCCTTCATCATTTATTTATTTTGCGATTCAGTATTTTCCTTAATTAAAACAGTGTTGTTCTTTGTTAGTTTTCTCATTAAGTTAGAAAGCGTGACGCAAAATATATTCATGAGAGAATTCAGCTTTATCGACCAATCTGCAAGGTCTAACAGAAAATGCAGATAAGTGCTGGCGTGAGCGGTCGGCCGGCTGTCGAGACTCTATTGTCGGTTTTGAAGGAGCTTGGGAAATTACACTTAGTGTATCAGCTCACGCACACACCAGGGACGTCAGCTATCTCCCCAAGGGCACACAGAGCACAGCTGACCGCAGCGAGATGTAGCAGTCTGCTCTGTGAAGTGAAGAAAGAGAGAGAAGCGTTGCTTTAGGGAAGACATGGAAAAACAGCAGGTGGCACTGTGACCTCATCCTCCCGGTCCTGCTTACTGCAAGGTCTCGGTAAACCGCTCTGTTCTTTAAGTGAAGTGTGTGGGACAGTTTACTCCTGTCAGCACAGCTCACATAGACATAAGCTTGACCTCGGTTTCCCAGGATGTGTGTCACAGTCAGTTTTGGTGTGACAGTTACAATTACAAACAGGTGTGACTCTCAAATCATCCTTTACCTTTCTGACCAGCAAACAGAAAACGTATCGAATAATCAAAGTGTAAACAAGTAACCAAAGTCAATCTCCTTTGTGTGACCTGTGATAGCCTTGAGTAATACTTTTTTCAATAGTAACAAATACAGTTATTGTTAGCTAAAAAGTGTTAACACTTTTTGTCCTTTAACCTGATAACTGTCACTGCACATACTGAGCATTATCCAGACAATTTTTAAATTTATATATATTTTTTCAAGTCTTTTTTATTCTTTTTAATTTGAGATATTTTTTAAATAACATTAACATTTATTGTTATGAAAATTGGTCAATTAATAAATCCTTAGTCTTAGATCTTTTTATCAATATATAGTTTGTCATGATTGGATTATAATTGAACTATGAAATATTTAAGTGAAATAACCAAAAGTGTTCCTCCTGAGGAGCGGTGACAGTTAACAGGTTCAATTTGCAACCTTCTCTTTTTAAGTTTCTTTTCTTAAACACTTTTAACACTTCTTGAACAGTTTTTGTTTTGTTTCCACCCGCACAGCACGGCTATTTTCTGCCATTCTTCATAACCTGAGAGATGTTGACATCCCTAACATTGGTGATTGACAGTAAAGAATAACCCACAAAGCGAGTGCCGTGTGCCATATATGTCAAAGACATGACAGCTAGTTGTCTACTGCTGTTTCGTTCGTACGGCACATATTAACTTAAACCTCTCTTGTCTTCTGTAAGTCACTTTAGTTATAAAAACAGAACTACAAACTGCAGCTGTGTGTGAACATTCTCAGTTTCATTTCAGTATCAGTATTTAGTGCTTTAAAATAAATGTGAGCATATCTCAAATAATTGGTCTCCTTGGATTAAAAGAAGAAGATGTGATTTGCTAATTTCATGCTTGTCTATGTGAAACAACTGGGATTTCAAAGAGTTCTCATGTGGTTTCATGTATTGTAGGTAGCTATAGTTTAGAAATCTCTCTGTACAATTCATCTGTAGGTCACCGTTAAGTGTTTATATTTCATTTGTATTCTGGCTTTTAATAAAGTGTATTGTGTTCAAAGAGTGTTCTCATCCACATCAATTGTATTTGTCAATCTGTTTCACTGAAAATTCATTTAGACCTACGACTATGTGCCGTTCTCCCTTCAGAATAAAAACACTAAAGAGTAACACACGATTGCATTGATTTCTGTATGGCTGAATGAGTTCTAAGAATACAAGAACATAATTGCTGTATAGATCGACTGAAGCGATAAGCTACTCAAGGTTGTGCGTTACCGTAATTTTACCACAGTAATTGGTAAAGCAGTGTGTCTTAAACTCCAAGACCTCAAGTGGCCCATTGTTTATGTAGCCCTTTTCGTAAGCGCCCCTTACAGTATACCTGTATACATGATGCTTTCATCATAATCCTCTTTCTGTGTTTATCAGGCACCCCTCCTGCTGCGACGGTGGTAATCGTAATGTGCATCGCCGCCCTGGTGGTCATTGTCGTCTTGGGCATCTACCGCATCCACACTACACACCAAGAAGGTTCAAAAGAAGATGAGGATGGAAGAAAGGAGCCAGAGATGGACTGGGATGACTCCAATCTCAACATCACTGTCAATCCAATGGAGGTCAGTGTGTGACTGATTGGTAATGACCCTATTGTAACACAACCATGCTGTAAGACATTAAAGACATATACTAGCATTATTTAAGTCTGTAGCTTCTGTAGCATGTTGTCAGTTACTATATACACAGTAAACACAGTAGGTGTTTACAGAAGAAGCCTACGGACACATGTAGGAAAAGCAGTTTCTAGAAACTGTATTTGCATGATTATGTCCCTGCACATATTAAGCATACACATAAAAGTGCACTATCCCAACTTCAAGTTTAGATATTTACATTTCTTTTTTTTTTAAGTTAAGATATTTTAATTTTTTAAATTGTAGGTATTTTTAAAACTAATATGAACACTTTTTATTAAAAAAAATTAGTTTATGTTTATTGTTATGAAAATTTGTCAAATATTAAGTCTTATGTCTTTCCATTATACCCTTATATTCCTTCCTGGAAAAATCTGAAGTCCTCTTCAAAAATATTTTTTTCATCTTCCAAAAATTTTCGTATTTTTTCATCTAAAACCAAAAAAAATTTTCGTCTTCTTTAATCTTCAAAAAAATATATAACGACAAAAGTTTTTTCAAAATTTTCTTCTAAAAAATGTTTGAAGGGAAAAATAAAATGAAAAAAAAACTTTGAAGATGAAAAAAATGTGAAGATTTTGTCTTCAAAAAAATTTTAAGATCTTCAATGACAAATTTTTTCATCTTCAAACAAAATTTAATCTTCAAAAAAATATATAACGACAAAAGTTTTTTTTTAAATTCTTCTTCTAAAAAATGTTTGAAGGGAAAAAGAAAATTTGTAGAGAACATTTTTTTCCATATCTTTTTTAAGATGAAAAAACTTTTGAAGATGAAAAAAATTTGAATATTTTCATCTTCAACATAATCATTTTCTTCCTGGAGCCTGAAGTCCTAAAAGTCTGATGTCCTTTCTGAAGATGAAAACAAAAAATTTTGATCTTCAAAAAAAAATTTTTCAGCTTTCCATAAAAAGCAGTAACCCAAGAAACAAAAATTGTCTTTACATTTTCTTCCTGGAGCCTGAAGTCCTAAAAGTCTGATGTCCTCTTAAAACAATTTTTTTCATCTTCAAAAAAAAATTTCAGCTTAAAAAAAAGTGAAAAAAAAAAATTCAAAGAGGAAAAACAATTTTGAAGAGGAAAAAAAAAATTTGAAGAAAAAAATTTTGAAGATGGAAAAAAATGGACTTAAGTTAATACTTCAGGAAGGAATATAAGGGAAAAAAAATTCTTCACCATGATTTTTTTTATGTTGCGGTTCAGGGCTTCTGTACCATTAATTTATAGTTTGTAATAATTAGATTAAAATTCAACTATGAAATATATGCCTGTGAAACTGTGACAGTGAACAGGTTAATTAGATTCCTGTTGGTTGAGTTTGCTGAATGCTCTTGTAAGAGCAATATTGTAAACATGTTTTTCTACTCGTTGTAGAGAACAACAAGAAAAAAGTAGAAATGATTTTCTGTTGTAGTCAACAGCATGCAGCACACATTATCCATTTAGAGTGTTTTGAAAAGAGAAGAAATACTTTAGACTTAGTCTTTACCATTTGCGAAGTGAAATCATGGAGATGATAAGCACCATGTGTTATTAATTGTAGAGCCTTGAGGGTGCACAGATCGCTGTGGAGGTTCGAGAGGAGGAGCCAGAGGATGATGAAGATGATGAGATTGATGATGAACTGGCTGGAGATCTCTCCAGCGCTGAATCTGAGGACAGTGATGAAGAGGAAGAGACTGATATTCAGAACGAAAGAGTGAAGGGGAAACTGCAGTGGGACCCGTCTACGTTACGCTATTAAAACAGACACACACTCAAACACACACACAGTCAGACAGTTTTACACATATGCAAACAGACATGTGTAGACATTGTTCATACACACAGATGTGATTCACACATCAAACATTCGCATTTAATGCCCTCTCACATCTACAGAAGCCAGAAATTATTGACCAAAACCTTGATTTTAACACTTGCCAACACCCACAAAAAGCGTCTTTTAATGCAATTGCTCCCTCTGCTGGTCAATATTTGGCATTGCACCCCAGAATCACTTGCAAAGCCTTGTAGATCCACTAAAAGCAAAAATAAATCTAACACAAGACATTATTAATTGTGAACATACAAATTAACATCTCTGGGATGCTTTTTTGTAATCTGTTTTTGTCTCTTGTTGTTTATAGATTATATTCTAACATTATGATTTTTCCTTTTAAAACACTAAACTGTAATGTTGTTGTCTCCGAATAACACTTCATATTGGTGTGCAATAGTAAATACCCCATTTTTTTTCTCTTTTCAATAAAAGTATATAATATTTTTTCCACTTCCAATCTAGCAAATATTTTTATTTTAGATTGTCAGAAGAAACTGTTCTCTTTAAACAGAAATTATAAAGTAATAAGAATAAAAAAAACAATTTTCCCCCTTCGTTTCCTATGATTTCTTTGCAGTAAGATACAGTAGGAGAAAGAGTGTCTGTACATTTTTATATGCCTGTCTTCTGTAAATACAGAGCTGTAGAGTAGTTGAATGGTGACTCAGACCCGTCACGTCCTCCCGCATCCCTCACATGGCCTGTTTGTATCCACACTTGCTTGCTAAAGAGGAATATTTGTTCCTTGTCTCTCTATCTGTATTGATCTCTCTCTTATTGTTCATGGTACTTACTTGCAAATGGGTTTCCCCTCACTTCGCCTCGAATAGAAGAAATAGCTGAAGATTTGTCAAACGCTCTGTAGACAAAGGCACTTTAAAAATGATAAAAGGGAAAAGATCTTCAGATATACATAAACTGTGGTATTTTCTGAAGGTCTTTACTTAACTCAAGCTCTGTACAGTTCAACTAATCCTTTAAGAAAAGAAACAAAAGGAGAAATTTGAGAAAAGTATAAATAATGGAAAATTGTAAACATTGTAGACTCAAACAGTACAGGTGACACTTCCCCAACCCCCCGCCTGCTTCATTTAGTCAGGACATGTGCATTTTTGGATATGTGCATTGGGTTACATGTAATGTCTGTTGCAGTGGTTAAGATTTCTCATTCCATAAGTCTTAAACTCTGTGCTTGTGATGTCAGTTTTGTGAGACGTCTCCCGTCCACCTTCCAGACGTTCATTTCACTAGTCCTTTTTATCATGTGTGTTATAGAGCAGAAACAACAAAAAATGAACTTTTGAAAAGATCAACCCTGTAAAATCATGTAAGACTATTCTTTTGTATATGTTTCTCTCCTTTTGTTTTGTAAAGGGTTTTCTTTAACTTCTTTGATGGTCACTGCAGCACTTTCTGTACATTGACCAATAAAGACTTTCCTTAGAATGAGTGACAGTGTCTCTTTCCTATTCAGGTGCATATTGTGTGTGTGTACAGATTTTAATAGGATAAACTTTCAAAAGTTACCTGACAAGTGTAAATATGTCAAAAGCTTCCTTCTGAGAAAAATATATTATGAGAAGTGTGTGTATGAGAAGTGTAAAATTTGAAACCTCTTTAACTCAGAATTAACTTTGAGGCAAATAAAAAAGTTACATGCAATGAGTCACTAGAAAATTGTGCGTTAAAGAGATTGTACAATTTTGTTTTTACAATGTAGTTTTGTTATTCATCTATCCTAATGTCCAAATCAACCACATGATTGACAGAATACATTGAATCTTTGAATTTGTTCATAACCTTTTCAAATGAAATCTTGACGTATAAAAAAGAATCAGTTACTGACAAAATGTCCCCTGTAATACAACAAAAATTTGGGTAAAAACCGCTGGGTTTTACAGGCAGGGTCACATATTTGTATTTAATTTAAAATATAGTTATTTTATATACCTAATGTGAATGAAATGGTGGATTATGGTTAGATCATTCTAGAATGCTCTAGCAGAATCTCCTTGGTTTTTGAAGAAGTGAAAGAAAGAAGCTGCTGGGCAAACACTGAAGGTCATCGGTCATGAGAAGTTAATCAGAAACATCAGCTCAAGAAAACCCTGAGGTACAGTAGATGCATCAGCCACAGCTAATAAGATATGGGAGCTCCCTGCAGGAATCACAGGTGGAGAGCATTGAGCTGAAGAGACCTACACAAGCCTGAGGCTGATGTGTCAACCAAAGGCTGATGAGATGCCAACACAACCCAAATCCCGTGTGATCTAACTGCACAGTGAGAACTGATAAAGTGTTGAGGTGAAGATCACTAAATGATAATGTGTTCTAGCTTAGTCTATCAGACTGCTGACTGTCAGAAGATTATAATCGAACTTTTTTTATATTGTACATTTTTGATTTAAAGTTAGATTTTGCCTGACTTCTGTTGGGCTGCTACTGCAAGTCTTTTATAAAACCACACATGCAAAATGTGTTCAGAAAGATAATAATATTCAAATTAAAAATTTTATTTTAAATTCTTTTAAAAATAATTAAGGAGTTTAATATTTAAAGCCAATATCATGTTAGTATTCTTACAAAAACAGCTGCAATTATATGAGTCATGTGCTATATTATCTATTTATTTTACAATGTAAAAGTAAAAAGATTTTTATAAGAAAAAGTTTTTTGTTTAGAAGCCCTTGAACCAAAGGATTAAAAGATTTTGAAGATGAAAAAGATTTTGAAGAGGGGAAAACTTTTTTAAGTTAAATTTTTTTAAGATGAAAAAAAGTATTTTGAAGAGAAAACATTAAACACAAGATTAAATGTGTTTAAGATTAAACACATAAAAAAAGTTTTTGAAGATGAAAAAGATGAAGAGGAAAAAAAATTTTGGAAGATGAAAAAAAATTTTTGAAGAGGAAAAAGAGGATTTTGAAAATGAACATTTTGAAACATTTTGACAAAGGGAATTTTTTTAATGAATGCACAAGTATATTGAAATAATCTTTAAGAGGAAAACTTTTTGTTTTTGGAAGATAAAAAAGATAAAACAATTTTAAATAGGAAAAAACTTTTTTGAAGATGGAAAAAAAATGTAAGAGGAAAAACAAGTTTTGTAGAGGAAAACATTTTTGAAGATAAAAATACTTTAAAGATGAAAAAAACATTAAAGAGGGGAAAAAAACTTTGGAAGATAAAAAGTTTTTGAAGACATTTTGAGGATGGGAAAAAAATGTAAAAAATACTTTTGAAGATAAAAAAATTTTAGAGGAAAGTAAGAGTAAGAGTAAAAAAATTGGAAGATGAAAAAAACATTTTTGAAGAGGAAAAACATTTTTGAAGATGGAAATAAATTTTTAAAATAAAAAAAAAAAAGATTTAAAGGGAAAAAGAGGAACAAAATTGAAGGTTTAAGAAAAAAATATTTTTGAAGAGGATGAAAAAAAACATTGAACAGGGGAAAAAAACTGTGGAAGATAAAAAAGTTTTTGAAGACATTTTGAGGATGGGAAAAAATGTAAAAAAAAATTAATTCAATACTTTTGAAGATACATTTAGAGGAAAGTAAGAGTAAGAGTAAAAAAAATTTGGAAGATGAAAAAAAACATTTTTGAAGATGGAAATAAATTTTGAAAATGAAAAAAAAAAGATTTAAAGGGGAAAAAAATTGAAGGTGAAAAAATATTTTCAAGAAGAAAAAATATTTTGAAGATGAAAAAAAATTAGAAGAGGAAAAAAACTGTGGAAGATAAAAAAGTTTTTTAAAAAAACATTTTGATGAGAGGAAAATTTTTTAATAATTAATGCAGTATATAGTATAAAGTATATTAAAACAATTTGTAAGAGAAAAAACTTTGGAAGATGAAAAAAAATTCTTTTGAAGATGAAAAATACTTTTAGGATGAAAAAATGTTTTTGAACAGGGAAAAAACTTTTGAAGATAAACAAATTTAAAGATGAAAAAACACATTTTGAAGAGGAACATTTTTTGAAAATGAAAAATAAAATTATGAAGAGGAAAAAAATTGAAGAGGAAAAAATGTTTTTGAAGGTAAAAAAAATATTATCAAGAGGAAAAAATGTTTTTGAAGGAAGGAAAAAGAGAAGAAAATTTTTAGGACTCTTACCATAATTTTTTTTCTTTTGAGCAGTTTCTCAGAGGCCTCTATTCTGGCCTGTAAAGACTTTACAGTGTTGATCAGCTTCAGATTTGGCTCAGTCTGTTCAGGGATGGAAACAGGGTTTTGTCAGTATTTTCTCATCTTCTTGCAACATCACAGACAAACCTTAAGTCCTCAGTTGTGTTTTACCCAGGTAATGTCAAGGTTTCTTGTGGTCCTGCACATTACAGTTATGTGGGAATGTATGTTCCAGAAACTCTTACAGCTCCCAATATAACCCTGTAAGTAATGTTTAACTTATGACAGCAATCTAATAAGGAAAGAAACATATTTGTACTCCTGCCTTGTTGATGAATGATATCATAAATGTTGCATTTTTTTTGTTTAGTACTATAAAGAGTAAGGGTTAATGTAACAAATGTTTTCTGATACTCCACGTCACAGAATAATAACTGAATTCACCAAAAATTCTATTAAAGATAAAAATTTAAACACATTTTTTTGAAGAGGAAAAAACTTTTAAAGAGAAAAAAAATTGAAAGATAAAAAAAATTTAAAGAGGAAAAAAACATTTAAGATGAAAAAACATTTTGACGAGTGGGAAAAAAATGTAAGATAAAAAAGTCAAAACGTTTTTTTAAGTTAAAAAATTTTTTGAAGATGAAAAAAATATTTTAAGAGAAAAAAAGTTTTGGAAGATGAAAAAAAATTTTTAAAGAGGAAAAAAACATCACGTCACAGAATAATAACTGAATTAACAAAAATAGACAAGTCGTTAATAAAAAAGTTAATCTAAGTTTAAGAGAAATTAAATTTTGACATCCTCTCACTCACTCTCCTGAACAATGGTAACCACAAAACTTCTCAAAGACAAATAAATATGAAGCACTATCATGTATTTCTGATTACTCAGAAACACATAAAACAACACTTAATTAAAAAAATTACTTTCAAAATTTTGTAGAAAACATGCTTAAATTAAGTACATTGGACAAGTAGCAAATGTCCTTTTTTCAGAAAAAAAAACACACAAACTGATAAAAAGCATCTGCCAAATGCATAAATGTAAATACAAAAACATTAATCATCTGTCTGCAAATCATGAAAACATTTACACCACTTGTAATGACAAACTTCAGCACTTAGAGGGCAGCCATTAACTATGATACAAACACAGGCAATAAAGTAAGGTTGGCTGTGTTGATCTCTGAATGCCTCTAGAGGTCTCAAAAGGCTTTCTTAAATAAGACATTCAGACAGTAAAACAATTAATACAAACAATAAAGAAATGGTTTTGTTCTCAACAATATACACTTGGACTGGAGACAAGTATCATTAAGTAAGCAGCACAGTATATCCATCATCTGTAGCAAGTCTGTTTTAAAACTACAGATTACTTGCAACAGAAAGGCAGTGTGTGCTAATGATGTGGTGTGTATTGATCTTAAAACAGCTTTTGCATGTTAAACTGTGATTAGAGAATATAAAACATGTATGTAGTTTTTGTAACATGCTAGGCCACGCTATAGCCCTGACCAAAGCTTAAACTGTCACGTTGCCGCAGCCTCAATTTATTACACCATTAACTTTTATTACTATTGCTGTGCCACCAGCCACCTCTCATGCAGTAAAACAAACATCTGTCATCTTTTACAGTGGCCATTTGTATGTACATCTTAACATTCTGTATCTAATATACACTTAATTCTAATATTTAATGTTTTGAATTAAGTATTATTTAATACCATGGCATTAAATTGAAGTCCAATCAGCTTGGCTTTACAAATCAGTTTAACTTATTTTAAATTTTGGCCAGTGGTGAGTTGCTTTAATTTATAAAGTTAGGCTGAAACTGTTTAACTTCATTTGAAGAGTTACAATTGCATTCTGAGAGTATTTTTTTAATTAAGTGTTGTTTTATGTTCTTTTTAGTAAAGAAAAAGACATGTTAGTGATTAATCTTAATTTATCTTTGAGATTTAGAAAAGTTTTTGATATTTTTAAGTTTTGTGGTTACCATTGTTCTTCAGAAGAGCGGAGCTTGTGCTCAGGTTGTGAGAGGATACCTTCTAAACTTAAATTTAATGTTAAACTTAATGTTTTGTAAATTAACCTTTTACCATTAACTAATAATCTATGAATTAAGGATTTAATCTGAAATGTAAGTTTTACATATACAAATAATGTAAATTATAAATTAGGTAAAATAAACATCAGATGACGCCACAGTATTCTTCTAGATCAGTTTTTCCTTCGAATTATGCATTTCTGCATGTATGCATATATAAGTTGAGTAGATCTCATTAGGAATTTCTCCAGACTGTGAAAGATAATTAACCTCATTTAAGCAGCACCAGCACAGATGAACCCAAAGGCACGCTTTTCCTTTTTCAAATTAAGAGGCCTTCACTTTTCCATGTTTGCATGGAGTCATTAGGGAACAGGTTTATGGGAAAATAAATTGAACAGAGAGCAAGTAATATCAACGCACATCCCTAATTTGTTTGAATTTCAGAGAACATGACAAATTGAATCTGGTGCACATGCTTAATTTGAGAATTTTCCAATATTTTAACTCGGATAACTGTGAGGTCTAATCTGGTACTGTAGGATGAATAATAAATGGTGACACACAGGCTTGATTAACATTTGAGCTCATTAACGAATTGCAAAAACCATTAAACCTTAGCCAAGCCATTGACTGTGATGTGTTTAATAGGAAACTGTTTGGTGAGGTGAAATGGTAATTGATTTCTGATTTATGTGTGTATTATCGGGCGTGCTGTAGATAAAACAGATTGTATCCTCCAGCTGTCAACTATAAAACAAAGCAGAAAGATTTAAAGCTTTTTCTTGTTCAATTATATAACCCTGCTGACAAAAAAAT
Organism: Beaufortia kweichowensis; assembly: GCA_019155185.1. Taxonomy (NCBI): domain Eukaryota; kingdom Metazoa; phylum Chordata; class Actinopteri; order Cypriniformes; family Gastromyzontidae; genus Beaufortia; species Beaufortia kweichowensis. The sequence goes on along the minus strand of CM032797.1, from coordinate 8,190,910 downwards.
ACAAATGGTACTGGTTGCCATTACAAACACCATTATGAACCATAAGCTGTTTACCATTAAAACCATTACAAAATTCCTCTATAAAGTACCTTTTGGGCTTTAATCCAGTAGGATTTAATAGTGTTCCCCTTCGCCAGATAACATCATACCAACACATTCCCACTACTGACCCGAAGAGACTATTAGTTTCCATTATAACCATTAAAATTTCTGTGATTGTTTCTACTGTGTTTTCAGCAGGGAGAAGCTTGACAAGTTTCCTCTCGTCATAGCTATATGACAGCAATTACTGATGCAAAAACATGACTTCCATACATTTTATAAGCAGGTTTTGTCATACATTGTTCTTTTACAAATCCCACCATGTTCTGTGCAGATTCATCTAAAGGGCGGCATTGCATTTGATTTCTCGTGAAGGTCCAGTAAACCCGCACAGGGCATAAAGATTTAGAAATGTATTTCATTAAGCAGTGAGAAATAGAAATGAAAAATAGTACAGTGTAATGAAAAGGATAAAGTTAGAAGTTTGATACCTACGAATTGCATCATCTGTTTTGAAACAGGAAAACATTGTGTCTTTTAGCAATCTCTTTAATGCCCCTTACGCTGCAGAGCTCTCAGGGAGAGCCGAGAAGCTAAACAGAAGTCTGGGAAAGTGGAGACTTAAAGACATAATAGATGGATCACATGCTATTTATACAGGCTGACTCGGAAAACCAAGCGTGAGAGAGAGAGGAGTGAAGGAGAGAGGGAACATGTTGACTCCGCACTAATCTGATTCATCTTTCTGTACACTCTCCCTGTGTGTTTTTCTCTTAAGCTTGAGAGAAAAGCACACAGACTATTTTCCATCTGAAAATCAAATCCCTACATTTACCTGTTCTATAATGGGCCATACTGAGTCCAAATCCTCAATATCCACCTGACAAATTAAGGCTGAATGATGTTAGTTGGTAACAGAAGTCATATTTCATACCTCCATATGCATAACATTCTAGCATTTTACATAATGACTTTCCAACGAGGTTATCCCTCAAAAGAAACATTCTGTACTTTTGGACTTCCTCTATTAATAGAAAATCGATTTATGGTGGACGGACGGGAAATCTGCAGCGAGAACATCAAAACAAAAGGTGGCGTCTCCAGTGTTTTCTCAGCGGAACAGATTTGCTACTGCTGTAGGTAACGGCGTGACCCTTGCAGGCCAGGATGCACCTGTGTGTGGAAGCCGAAGTCATTTAAGACACGAAGATCTTTTCACCAGACCGCCAATCGCCACAGCTCCCTATTTATACCCTCATTCTCCGTCTCTCTCACACGCAAAAGCCGCACACCCATAGGGAAGGAAGCACATCAAGGATGTCTCGTCCGTCTCCCAAGGCCTCTCAGTGGTACATGAGCTTCAGGCTTACCCTGCTATTTACACCCCTGGTAAGTGAAGGAAATGGCCACTGGCCCATGTCTACATAGCATATGAAGAACCACACTGGGAGGAAATCAGTACAATACTCATTTCCAAGAGTTTAACAATTGCCTGCTAATGATAAAGGACGTAAACATAAACAACCGGTGATTCCCAAGCTGTTTCGTAAGCATTTGTACACAAATGTAGACGCTTTAGTCGTTCTTTTAAGACTGGAACATGCTGAACTGTTTGTTCCCTTTGCTCAAACAAGTTTGTTAATGATTTAAGACGAGATTTCGGGGAACAGAGGTTAAATGTCCTGGCTTAAACCGCAGCACCTCGTTTTGCATTGGTATGAGAGCAATGCTTTGATCAGAGCCCTTTCTTTGGACCTGTGCTCTCAGACCTGTGTTATTCAATTACATTTGAGCCGATTCCAAATGCGAAGGGGAGACGCAAGGAAAAAAAGTCCATTTTAATGCTGGCGCGCGAGGATGGTGTCTTGCCGTCTAGCATTGATTTCCAATACAACAGTCCTGAACATATCCAGATACACTAAAATAGGGCAAGATTAGACCAAACTGCCCTATTACGCTATTTGAAGTGACGGCTGAATGCATTTTCCATTATCTAAAGAAACACTTAAAGTTTGTTTACCTTAATGGAAGCAGCACAGAAGCGGTTTTTCGATTACACTCACGTAAGATTTTTGAGCTTAAATGGAGCTGAATGTTAAGGCATTTTGGGGTGAATGGCGGTGTTCCGGAGTTCACAGCAAAATGAATTTCTGTTATGCTTAAGACAGGGTCATCCGGGTATTGCTAGTCAACTTAACCTTGAAAATATTTTACTTACTAATAAATCAGATAGATGCATGACTAATAAATAACATAAACCGATAAAACCGATTCTTGTTTGAACGTCGCGTCTAAAGCTGACTGTAAAGCTGATCGTATTAGTTATAATATAAGCTAATAGAATATTTCAAGGTAATATTTCGTGGCCAATAGTTTACTCATGTGGCAAGTCATGTACAGTAATAAGTAGGATAACGTACAACCAGCCGGTTATTATCCGAAATAAACCTCTTCAGAGTGACCACCTGATGACTCTGCCAGGGTTCATTCTGCAAAAAAAAACAACTGTCTGTACATTATCCCTTACTTAAAACCTCTAAACAGAGCCGAGCGTGAGAAGAATGTTCCAATTCCTCACAGATTAAGGTTAGATAACACTTTTCAAGCTCAGACTGTGATAGAGTCAGACAAAGCGAGCGAGAGACACTGAGAGAAACGGACAGAAAGTAAGAAGGTGAGAAAGAGAAATTGCAGGAAACCCTCTGCGGAACGTTAGAAGCAATAAAGAGGTGTTATGTAAATAGGCCCTACTGTGCTTCTTTATATTCGATGAGAATATAAAAACACAACCAGGCATTCACATCTCAGACAAAACAGAAGCGACGTCCTTCTCATTCACTTGGCTTTTATTCACATTTCAAATATGCTAACGCTAGCGAGATCTTTACATTCCACCGTGTGCCTCAGAAAACCGAACTTCCATCTGAGCATTCAGACAGAATAATAATAATTATAATAACAGCAGCATCCCAGTTTAAAATAGAAAGCCATATGTGACGAGTATGATAGTGTTCGACTATGTGCTAGCTCGCACATTCTGGTCATTAAAAAGGAACTAGAACCTGATAAATAAAATGAATGATAGCCAAAACATCTCATCAGAACTAAAAATATCACACTCACAATAAAATCAGGGTACAAATTCAGATAGAAAAGTGACTCAAGCTCACAGAGGAAGAAAAAAGTAAAATCCGTATATGATTGTTGCATGTATATGTGAGTATGCATATGTGTGTCCTTGGGAATATACATCCATCCCAGGGAAAATGGAAAACGTCTGCTGTCGGTCAGTATATATGAATGTTCCCTGGTGGTCCTGTGTGCAGGTACTGAGATGTTGTCTCTGTGCGCCAGATCTACAGCTGCCTCGGTCTCCCGTGAGCATTGGTTGTGCTCTGTAGGCTTAACATCCAGGAAAAGAGCGAAAGATTATTACTGTGAGCTTGCAAAGGCATCCCAAGGTTACTGTGCTTCTGAAACACCTTCCTGTCACGAACTGTAGAGCTGTTGCACACCGTCCAGTTTTACTTCTCTAACACTGTCCTCCGTGCTTCTTTCAAAGCCATCAATAATTTAAACAAGTCAAAGAGAAAAATTAAAAATAACTAAAACAAACAAACAAACAAAAATAACCCTAAAATTCCATCAGTGAGTCACAATGTAAACATTTTCCCTCTTCGGCCTGATGGTGGCGTTACAGTAGCACCTCAGGCTTCCTCTCTGTGTCTGTTTCTCTACACGAGGAGCAGCGTTCTGCTCTCACTGATACTGGAGGTAATTCTTCAGAGATTGGGGCAAAGGCAAAGTCTCGATCTCCTGTAGACGCTCACGTCCTAGAGCCAACCGCGCCGAGCGCCGACACAGGTCCATCAGTGGGAGAGGCTCGGCTGGAGAGGGAGCAAAAAAAGGAAATTGTTAGAACAAACCTTCTGTCACTTTAGAGTTTATTTAAAGGAAAAATCAAGAAATTCAGTCATCATTTACTCATGTCATGACTTCATTTAATCTCTCAAACACAAGGGTGACATGATAAACTGTGTTGCTATACTACACAATAGATCATGTAAAATCATGATAATGTTCCTATCTAGTGAAATGTTAACATGAGCTGAACTTAAGAATTGCGTCATTCTGATTCGAGAACAAATTATTAAGGCTACTTTGTAAAACTGATTATAGGGACTTTTTCCAACTCAATAATTCGTCCTGGGAAAGCAAGGACGATGTCAAGATTCATAGTGTACAATCTAAAAATGGCTTCAGAAGTCTCACACTGATGCTTTTATAATATTTTGTGTGGTATCTGTCATGGGTTTGATACCTAGGGAATACATCTACTGATACACCTTAAATGCACCCAAGTGGATAAAAGTACTTTCCACATGCATAAAAGTACAATTTTATTGTGCTAAACATAACAAGTGTGTCCCAGCTTGCATGCATCTTTAAGCATCTCGCTCCTCTACAAAAGCTGACAGAGCAGTTCTATAATGAATGGATCCTGCCACCAGCGCTCGACATCCATCAACAGAGCTGCTGCATCACACAGCCGTGAGCCGCTACCCATCTGCCTCCAGCCCGGCCTCCAGCCCGGCCGAGAGCTCATACCAATACAGACACAGAAATACAGGCATGATGCCACATCTCTATTGACCACACGACTTGATCTGATATGACTCATCGGATCTCAGAGAGATGGACGCAAGAGTTGGAGCCAGCCAATCAGACAAAGCGACTGTGACTGGTTAATGGTTAGCACTAAATATGTGAGGCTAACGCTCGGATGAGAAACAGTTATTGTAGTCCAGCTGCATTTGCACAATGCAGGCATCCACACTGAATATTTATAGATGTGATTCAGTCCTACACAAAACATGTCGTGAGCTACGTCTTCCTCTATCCTGGCACACTCAACTGAAGGAATGAGTATTGTTATGTCTGTTAGCAGAATGAAACAATGCTTCCCAAAAATATCCCTTTTCCCCATTTAAAAGTTGCATTAGACTTTGTGTGTATCTGCCTTGCTGTAGTTCTTGACGTGTACAATAATAAAAAATAATGTACAAATATACATTTGCAAATGCATCAGATGGCCATTACCACAAAATAACAGGGTGATCAGGACTTTGGCACAAAGTAGAGAGTCGTTGTTTCACAGCCACATACCCAATACATACATAAATAAATATGAATTATTAATTTAAGTTGAAACTATTTTATTATGCAGGAAGAAAGACCACAGAGTGACCACAGAGTGATATTAAAATATAAAACTAGCACAAATTAAACTAACAAATGGGTTGCCTGGGACAACAGACTATATCACTGTTTAGTCATTGTACAAAACTATTTGACTGCACAAATGACCTATCAAAATTAATTATTGCAGAGAGTCGTATAATAAAGAAAAGACATATCTCCAACAGCACCGCCATCAATATTATGAACTATCCTGAAGCTAAACAAAATAAAAGATGCTACCAACAAAATAAACATCTGGATCATAGTTAAACAACCACTTCTTTTAACTTAGCTTGTGTTTACTAAGAAGCATATCACCTAAGTAGTGCACTAGCCTAATGGCATATCTGATCAGGGGTCAAGAAGAGATGTCTGACAGCGGGGGTCATAAGTGACAGATGGATCAGAGTCCATTCATACTGTCCTGCAGTAAATCTGCAGTAAATGTTTTATTTCCAGCCCACGTTTGAACACACACCAACATGTTCAAGGTTAGCCTGAAGCCCACAGTAATCACATAACACACTGTAATGTGGTGAAATACACAACACACGGTAACCTGTCATTGCTTGTGATTCTCAGGCTGTTTCTCATCGCTACTCAATCACATTACAGCGCTGCCTACATGTCGCTTATGGCAGCAAATCAAATTGACAAGATTTATATGCCATAAATCAGATTACAAGGTTCCGATATGTCAGTGTAATCCCGTTGTGTGCATTATCAAACTCTCAGAACAGACTAATAAAATGGCTGTTAAAACAGACTATGGCACTAGATGGACATGTTTCATTGTCAATATACAAAAAAATGAAATGTTTTTATTGCACAAAAAGGAAATCTTTTTTTACTGTTCCAATAAGCAATGGGATTCGTAGGGTAAATATCAAAGCATCACAATTTGTAAAATCCAATTCATTCACTCTTGGTTCTAAGCGGGGGCTACACCCTCACAGAGAGGGGTCTCAGGGCCAAAGTGGTATGTGGAACCTTCTGGAAACAGCTAGCAATAGGCCATGGAAAGAAGCCGGAGAGATCAAACTCGGCCGTGTAATTCAATTAACTCGTCACAAACTGATTAATGTCGATGGCTGATAAATTGAAAGATCTGTGTGAGAGAGAGAGAGAGATAGAATTGAAAGAGAAAGAGAGAGAGAGAGAGAGAGAGAGAGAGAGAGAGAGAGAGAGAGAGAGAGAGAGAGAGAGAGAGAGAGAGAGAGAGAGAGAGAGAGAGAGAGAGAGAGAGAGAGAGAGAGAGAGAGAGAGAGAGAGAGAGAGAATACAGCGTAATAGCAGATCTGGACAGACTTACTCTGTTGTGGGTTTGTGTTGTGGTACATGCATCTCACCATGAATGATTCTGCATTAGCATCAGATCTGTGAAGATCTTATGAAAGCAGACTGATAAAAATGGTTGGATGACACCCAACCATAAATTTAGCCTAATGCCAATTAATTACATGTAGATGTACAGTTTAGTTCATCATGTACCACCACATGATGGGTTTAAAAGCAGTTGCAGCTGCAGTAATGATCAAGGCATGAGCTGCCCTTGAAAGTGGTGACTCATAAAACTCACATTCATTAATAATTCAATTATATAACGGGGGATTTTACTGTACTTATCCGGGGGATTTTACTGTACTTATTCGGGTCAAGTATTTGCTCTGGACTAATGCTAGTGTTATTTCAGAATATCAAGTTTATTCAATAGACTGAACAACAGCTGAACATACATGTTTAATGGACTTTGCATGTGTCTGGTAGTTGTTTTATAACATGAAACTTGTGTTGTACATTATATAGAGAGAGCGAGAGAGAGAGAGAGAGAGAGAGGGAGAGAGAGAGGGAGAGAGAGAGGGAGAGAGAGAGAGAGAGAGAGAGGGAGAGAGAGAGAGAGAGAGAGAGAGAGGGAGAGAGAGAGGGAGAGAGAGAGGGAGGGAGAGAGAGAGAGAGAGAGAGAGAGAGAGAGAGAGAGAGAGAGAGAGAGAGAAAATGAAACGTGTTGTACACACTGGCACTGATCCATGAATATGAGGACAAAACAATGGGTGTGTTTGAAATGTTCTGCCAGGTTACTTATAGTAAAATTGCATTATGTATACCATCTTCTCTAGGCAAAGCACCTGTATTCATAGAAAGTGCTGCACATTATATCAAAATTATTAAAATATTATTCTGCAATGTTTTGTAAAAACGCAATGAATTTAATACTTAGAAAGTAGTGTAAATCTACATTTTGTGTAAAAAGCATTTTTACACAAAACTTATTTCAAAAACTACAAATTAACCATAGTTCTAAGTATTTGCAACAGTTTCAAGTACTATTTAAAAAAGCAGCATGCAGTATGCAATCCACAGTAAACAGGGTGCTAATATACCATTTCAAAACTAGTCAAACGATTCCCCCCAAAAAACCTTTACACAAATGATCTAATAACTTCTTATACTGTATATTATTTTATAATGTTTGTACTCCAAGCTGTAACTGTCCACTGGAAAAAGGTCAGCAGTGGTACAGTGGAGATGAGATGTAGCGGGCTGGTCTTTAACCGCTTGTACGTCTCACTCTTTCACTCACGTCTCTCTCTAAGGATGTGATCTGTGCACAGATCCACACAATGAGGTCAGCGCGCTCAACCCCTGCAGATTTAAAAGACACGTGCTCGCTGTGGGCAGAAAGCACAGCATAACGTGCACGTTCCTTAACATGTAGACCAAAGTAATGTACTGACCAACATTTGCTCATAAACCACCTGACAGTTCAGCTATTATGTTTCAATTAGTTGAATAAATGAATCAATAGGCCAGTTCACTGCATCCGCTGATGATGCTTTTGGGATGTTTCCCTCTGAAAGCTGTAGACTAGAATCTTCTGGAAGATAAACAAATTTCTACAAAGTCAACAGCTGTACTACAAAACGAATAATAATTCTTTATTTTCCTTTATATTAGCTATACAAACTTGTTATAGAAGTAAGATTTCTAATAAAACCAAACCATCGTTTCTTGTCCCCACGACTGCCAAGAATCCTGGATCGGAGGTCCAAAATCATTGTTAATCTGTTAATATATGAAGTCATCTTTATTACCATTTGCAACATCCTAAACAACTATTAAAGGCCATCAAATCCAAGACACGCTATACCCAAGTTCCCACATACTCAGGAAAATGGACTGTAGCTGAATATAGATTGTGACAGATGCCAAGCACCCATCCTCAGCATCTTTCCCTGGATCCCAACTGGCTCACAACTGGGCCGGAGAATAGATTATGGTTGGTCAGTGGCCGAATGAACGCATCAGGGTTTTGGGAAACCAGGTAAACAGCTTTGTCATGATGACAGGAGCCTGTAGAGGGCAGGGCACAAGGGAAGCTCTCTTAAAGGAACGGATGTTTCGTAATAGACAGATTCATCATGGGCTGGACCCGTGTCTGGAACGGGTTTTCTGTTCGAGAACCAGACATAATGTAATGGAGCCACTTTCAAAGTATTTTTACCGACAAAACCCAACCGGTGGTCTAAATGAACCCTTAAACATATTTGACCTAAACAAAAGTTTGCATTTAGGACTGAAACAACCCAGCATAGATTCATTTAAACCTAACAGTTGGATTTGTCCATATTTTAGTTGAAACAATCTAGTATTTGTTTCACAGGGTACAGTATATAAAGGACCAGTCAAATGTTTGGAAACACTTACTCACTGGTGTTTAGCTTTTTTCCACATTTTAGAATAGTAGTAAACTCATTAAAACCACAAAATAACACAGCTGTAACTGTGGGAATTATGTTGTGATGAAAAGCATGCAAAATAAATAAAACACTGTGATGTTTTAGCATCTTCAAAAGTAGTATAGAATTTGCAAAATCATACTCTTGTCCTTTTATCATTCCTTGGAAAGCTTTTCAAACAGCACTGAAGAAGTGTATATCTATGCTGGACTTGGTTATTCATTATTTGGTCCAATTTTAAAATACACTTTTAGTTTTCTAATTAAAGAAATGAATATGTTGGCACAATAATATTTCTGTCTACAAAAGTAATTTCAAACACCTACATTTTAAAAGTTTTTTAGATCACAAGAAACATTTTTGTCAATTGTGTCTAAACTTTTGACTGGCAATGTACATCACACAGTTTAAAACCGCAACTTAAATCAAAAACATGCACTAACACATTACAAAGCAGCTGATGTATACACAAACTAAAACACCCCCGCACACATGCAGCCTGACACACACCATCGCCCACAAATTCCCAACAGCACTTAGACATAGATGGAGGCACAAGCTTATATTTCCCAGTAGCCCTCGAGTAGCTGAGAAACAGAGACATAGCTATGAAGACACACCTGTCAAACGCTTCCTACGGTTTCAATGACTAACGCGCAAGGTTTTGCATGCAAATAAATGCAGCGAGACATATGAGACCATTTGAAGCTCATTTAAGTGATCCATTAAAACGTTGATCCTAGCATAACTTCTGAAAACTGTATTAATAAAGGATAAAATTGAACTGTAATGCATCAAGCAGACGCAGATCACAGCACCTGTAGTCTTCAGGCTAATCGGGGAACAATTAGCGTGAAGGCTTATGACAGCCATAATGCACCACATTCAAGAAAAACATTAATATGCCCCACCAGGTGAACTGACATTCTGATAATAGTCAATTTGAGACATTAATGAGACACTACATGCTAATGTCTGCCGCGGGTGATGAATCACAGGGTCACAGCAGGAATAGCAGGCGTGTTTCTCTATGGACGAACAGAACCAGCAGAATATTCAAAGCTTCCCACATGTATTATTCTATCTAACTCGGGAGACACTGAATGATTCAGATATTAATGCGGCGACTTACTCATTAACATTTACAATTCTATTTCTTGCTTTCAGAGGGGGCGGGCTAACCTAAAATAGATCGGCTCTCCAAGCAACAAAGGTGAGGATAGGATACTCGCTGTGTGCGAGCTCGGTAAAGACAGATTTGTGTTTGTTTGATTTGGGATTTTGGCAGAGTATACGGATCAGACCGTAGGTCACCTTCAGCAGATGATGAGTGTGCCGGGTCTGTCAGTATCACTGCGGGAATAATATGTCTGGAGCATTTAGGACATCGCAGCATCTACTATCAGCCTTCAACATTTTTCAGTGTTTTTGCCCTTAACAGCCCTGCAGTATCCAAATCCCTGTAGGAATTTATGGGACCTAACCATCTGTCTCACAGACTTTTATAGCTGTCCAAGGCTTGACAATAAGGATTTTTCTTCTTGCCTAGTTTGGAATTATGGAATTTTTTCCTTATTTTTGCAACATATGTATATAAACACACAAACTAAAAATTTTTTTATTCAATTTTAAATTATATTTATTTTAATTTTGCATACCCTAGTTAAATATGATCAAGGAAGGCTGTAAAAATAAATTAGCATTGTTAATCCTTTGGATTTTTTCTTAAAAAATGTTTAAAAATCTAACATTTCATTGGAGAATAAATATTTTAAATAGGGGATGTCATTATGAAATAAATGTGCTTTTCTCTTATACACATTGCTCATAATTGTTCAACCCCTTTTACAATCTCTTATTTTTGCCAAGATAACAGCTCTGAATATTCACCTTTAATGCCTAATAAGTTTGCAGAACACCTGACAAAAGATTGAGACAATTCCTTTGTAGAGAATAGCTCCAGACCGTTCAGATTTTCAGCTTTATGTTGGCTTCTCCTATTCAGTTCTCTCCTCTCATTTTCTATAGAGTTCAGGTCTGAAAAGTGGCATGGCCATAGTTTTTTTGCTCAGTGACCCATTTTTGTTTTGATTTTAATGTTTGTTTTCAGGTCATTGGTATTGGCTAGAATTAATGATGCCATCTGAAGACATCCAGGATCCTCAGCAGAAAATTCTGCCCAAAACCCTCATTTTTTTTAATTCATCTAAACAAAGAACCTGTCCCGTTTAAAGTGTCAGTAGTGTCAGTTACTTTTCAAACACTCTATGGTCCGAGAAATGTACAAATGAGCCTTTAAAGATGGGTTTGCTGCACACAGGCGTACCCTGTGTGTAAAATTAAATCTATTGCTATATCTTTATGTTTTGGGTCTAATTTTCTGCTGAAGATCCTGGATGTCTTGGTCAGATAGATGGCATCATGGATAGCAAACATCAACAGATCAAAAAAAAAAACCTGACTGTCCCTGCCAGAAGTCATAAAAGAGGCCAAGGTTCAATCTTTTAATACAACAATGACCTAAAAAAACATCAAAATCAAAACAAAAATATAAATATACATTTGATAAACAAAAGTTTATTGTTATGAAAATTTGCCAAATATTTTTTTGTCTTGGAGTCTTTGAGTACCTTTTCATCAATATTATAGCTTGTCATAATTAGATTAGAATTCAACTATGAAATATTAAAGTGAATAACGTAAGTGTTACACCTGATGAATGGTGACAGTTAACAGGTTAATCATTTTCATTTACATCAGATCTTACAATTCCAATGTAAGCACTGAATAGCACTAAACCCAGGCTGTCCTTGAGCCATGAACAGTCTGATATTAATAACTGACCTGACAAACTGCTTCCTGTTCTATTTTGCTGCAATTAAGTGTTTTTTCTGCACAATTAACTTTGGTAAACAATATATGTCAAGCATCTAGAGAGAAAATCCTTAAGGCATTTAAACGAGAATCAATACTCAAATAACCAAAGTTCTGCACGGATTCGTCCACTCAGAACGCTTCATTTCCTTCGCTTCCCCAAACGCCGCAAACAACATCGCACAACAGCAGTGACTGTGGATCATGAATGAGAAAATGGACAGCATTTCGTAGAATCATGCATTATAAAACACGCTAATGCATTTTTTATGTGGCCACTACACATGAAGGTCTATGTAAACCTCATCTTGGCCCTGACCGGTATGGACAATATGGTCATCCATGTGCTCATATGTCTCATGCACTATTCCTAATTCAATTACATCTAACATGTGCACTGTTATGAAACTGTTCAACAATCGACATTTAGATTGGACCTGAGACCCACACGCGAAACCATGTGACCTCAGTGTGTGGGTATGCAAAAGAAAACCGATGAGTGTTTGATAAGTGAAGCTAATGATGCATCTCGAGCAGGTGTGTGTGCTGTACTGAAGACTGGTGCGTACAGTACTCAGCAGATGCATTAGAGCAAATAATGGGGCAATCAGCGAAAGCCCGCCGGCACTGACAGAGAGGGTCTGAGAAATATTAGGCATAACAAATGAAGCAGCAAACTCATACAAAGCCCCGGAAAGCTGTCAAACTCTTACTGCATTGACATTTAGTGGCATTCATCGTGACAAATGGCGCACATCACAAACTTCAGGACAGCTTTAGGAGGCTTTAACAACTCCTGTAAGGCTCTGATTTGGGTTTGGAAGGAGAAAGAACGTTACTAATAATCATTTTGGCTCTCAAATCTAATTTGTGCATGCATCAAAAACATTTTTCAAAATCCTTTGTTCTCTAAGGAAGAAGGAAATTAATATGTGCTTGAAACAACACGAGGGTAATTTGTTTTGGGTGAACAATCCCTTTAAGAGGAACAGAGTGTTAAATTTTAACCAGGAAACAGCAGCAAAACAGAACAATGTGCGAGTGTTTATGTGTGTGTCTGTGTGTGTGTTTACATGTGTTTCTGGGAGAGGCGTGGAACACAAGGAGTGTGTGACCGTGGGAGCCATTACTGTTTTGAAGAGGATAATAGGCTGCTTCAGATTTGGCCCCCTTGCAGGAATAAAATAACAATGTGAAACCTGAGATAGTCTACCCGAAAACAAAATAAATCTGTCAGTACCGAGAAACTAAAATCCTTATAGCCAGATGCAGACAGACCAAATGACAGATGGACACAGTCCAGACACGCACTATACACTCAGGAAAAGGACACAAAAAAAACTGAACACACGTGTGGATTTAAATGTTTTATAGTTTAGTGTTGTTCACAAAACAGGAAGTTAGCAGAGGGAACTAAACACACTACAAAAACAAAAACAATAGCCATGGGCCCTTACAACTGGGCATCATGACTGCTGGTGAATAATTTACTAGTTATATAAGAAAACTTCGTTATAGGGTGGAAATATCCACTAAATTTATCTCAACTTCACTATGAGTTTACAATTATGTTTTTAAACTCGAATAAAGTTCTTTAACGCAAATGATTCCTGTCAAGTCCTCATAATCGTAAAGCATTATAACTTCAGCTTTTTTATTCTTCTTGTTGAATTATTAATAGCTTCATATTAATTGGAAGACTACATGAAGTATCAGAACTTTAAAAAATTCATTTGTCACGCCATGGGATTAATGAAATGAACTGGATAAAAGTTAAAAGTTGAGTAAAAATGATGAAAACTGAAAAACCTAAGCACCAAAGTATACCACCCTTCACAAATATGTAAACCATGTACCACAGTATCATTTATTTGTAACACCTGACTTCCTTTTCTGACAATAACATTGCAAAACACATTTTATAGTGGAGTATAAAAGCTTCCAAATTGTTTATAGTTATTAAGATTAATAATTAATGTTAAAAAGCAAATTAAGCTGGAACTGTAGACCAATTATCATAAAACAACAATCCAGTTTGTAATAAAACAAACAGCAGCCTGCCAACATTTTTGCTGCTTTTTTAAAAACAAAAGTTTCTTAATCTGCACTGCTGTTGAAGAAAGGACCTTTTAAGAACCTTTTTCACAAACCAAAGCTCAAGTTTACATGGCATTTGTTTAGTTTTCTCTAAAACAAGATTTACTCGCTCACGTTTTGGCACAGACTCAGACATGTTTCTTACTCGTGGCCTTCATACCACTCTCGTGACTTTACAACCCAAACAATCACTGACTTCACTTCCAGGCACTTCTACAGAACACACCATATAACTGTAAAGCACAGACTTCTGTGTTAACTTATATGACAGCATAATTATGATGCTTAGGGCTAAAAATATGCAGTCTCTTTACTAATATAACTCTAGCCATTCAATAAAACCAAATCTTTCTAATACTTTACAGCGAAAGCAACAACCTCCACTGGCAATGACGACAGATGCTTATCAATAATGATGACACAACTGGGAGGAGTTTCTGGCCACTCCCCTCTCACAGAAATATAACTATCAGCGAGGTACCTGCACGAGCCCGTCACATGGACTGCAACACAAGAGAATTAAATACAGCAAAACTGTATTCATGGACAACAGGAATATAACAAACAATGGTAAGACTACTGTAAAATAGATTATACAAATGATTTTATTTACTAAGCAGATACATTGATGCTATGATTTGCTCTTGGTGGTCATTAGACATTAGCTGGCGGTGTGAAGTCTGACTGAATAATGATACAGAGCAAGGGAAAATACTTTGTGGATGTTTGATTATTACTGGCCAGTATTTTTGCCTAGATGCTTAAAAGCCACTTTAAATATTCATAAATATAGATGGTATGGACACAACAAATATAAAATTAGGGTTGCCAGATCCAAAAATAAAATTGTGTTTTTGTTGTTTTTACAAAATAATTTGAAAAAAGAAGATATTTTGAGAAATACTGTCTTAGTGGTTTTGTGCCTATACAATTCAATAGGGTTCAATGTTGTTTAACTACCAACATTCTTCAAAATATCTTCTTTTGTGTTCTGCTGAAAAAGAAAGTCATTCAGGTGTGAGTAAATGATGAAAGTAAATTTTTGGGTCAACCATCTCTTTTAACTTCTTGTTCATAGAACTGCTGTATGAAATCAACACCACACCTGCAATCCACAGCTATGCTGATCATTAGTACAGCTTTCTTGTTCATGTGAGATAAGTATCAAATTTCTCAATATTTCCTTATTGACACCTGCTTTCAAACAGGTCCAAACAGCATCGCCCCATTCCTGAGGCTGCTAATCGTGGGGCAGAAGCGAACAGGAAGGAGTTCCGCGGCCAACACAATACTGGGCAAAACAGCGTTCGATACGTGGGGTGGAGCAGACAGTGCCATGGCACATGGAGAATCTGAGGGCAGAGAGCTAATGGTTGTTGATGCCTGCGGTTGGGGCACAAATGAGAACACAGTCCCTAAACAGGAAAAAGTGGCACTGCTTAACGCCCTGTCGCTGTGTGAGCCCGGACCGCATGTCATTCTCCTGGTTATTCCCATATTGCATTTCAGCAACTCGGACAGAGCAGCCCTACAGAAACGCATGGAGCTCCTCACAGAGGGCGTGTGGAGACACACCATCATTGTATTCACGCTGGGGGATCGACTGCACGACCGCAGCGTGCAGGACCACATCCAAGCGTCTGGCGAGGATCTGCAGTGGCTGATGGAAAAGTGCAGGTATAGGTACAGAGTTCTAAACAACAAGACTTTCCAGGACAGACAGCAGGTCTCTAGTCTACTGGACCGTGCGGAGGACATTCTGATGGAGAATGGAGGATGGCACTTCTCCCTTCACATGTACTGCAGACTGGAAGAGGAGTGGAGCCGAAGAGAAAGGGAAATGAGGGAGAATATGAATCGAGGACTAGTTGTAGTTCCCAATCAGAGTCGACAAGGTGTTCTGCATGTGAAAAATACTCTAGTAAAATTGGTTTCTCATGGTTAACATTCACTAAATAAAGCTAATATTTTTACTATTATACTGTAATTTCAGTTGTACAGACCAGATTAAAAACAATTCTTTATGAACTAAATGCTTAAAACAAGAAAAATCTATTTGTCAACAGAGTAAAAAATTAACACAAATTATTTATTAAATATTTATTTTTGGAAAAGAGAAAAAGACAAAAATGCTGACATGGACCATGTTTTTGCATTGTTTTGTTTAAACCAAATGTGGGCCTGTAATTTACATGCCAATTGTGTATAAAATATTGTTTAATGTACAATAAAAGTACGTTGCATTGGCAAGGCAAAGTCAATAAAGTAATCATCACTATATAACATCTTACATAATATAACACAGATAACAAAACGGAGCTGTGATGTAAAAAACACGAACTCTTATCTGAAACTGACTCCCTTCAAATACTTTAACAAAGTCATAAATAAATGTGACTTCATAGACCAGGCATCATGAGCGTAGTATCCATACATCACATACTGCTGATCTCACTTATCTTATCTCTGTTGCAAACATACATTATCTTTTACCTTTGCCCTGTTTACTTATTATCACACATCCAAGTCTCTCTATCCACACCCCTCTTGCATTAAAGCGTTTTAAAGTGACTGATGGCAATATCATCACTGCGCTGAGCCCTGAGCAGACACTTTAATTGATATGCAATTTGCAAGTCATCTAAATCTGAGGAGCCGAGTTCCTTTAATGTGCTACTCGGGATGAAGCAGACTTCATTTAACAGATCAAAGCCAGAGAGAGAGATAAAGAGAGACGCTGTGTTTTCAAAGTGAAATTCCCTCTCCTCGTCACAGGGTGTCAAACATCATCTTGTTATGGTCGGGTAAACAAACCTGAGTGCAATGATGAGAGACATCGAACAACATCAGGGTAAAGATGCTGCCTGTCTCACAGTCCTAAAAGACACAGATTCTGACATTCATCCTAGTTTGCATATACTGTCTAATGTTCAGCCCTGTTTCTGCATAATCTGATCTGAATAAAAATATATTGTTTTGTGCTGATTGACAGGTGCTGTAACTAGGCAACTCTACACTATTTAACATTTACATTACAAATGCAAGGAGGTCAATTGCATCGAACTACCCCTTTCGGTACAGGGATTGCAACTTTTGACGTGAGAGCAAGACTGTCTTACACACACGCACAAATCCTATTGATGACATGCTGGATGTTGAAATTGAGCAAATTCAATATTTATGACCTAAAAGCGAGACAGAAATGCATGGATAGGACGCATTATAGATGACACCGTATAAAACAGAATAAATTATAAGATTCACACTAGCATTCACACTTTTCATTTTCAGTGCAGAAAATGTAACAAAAAATAGATACTGTACTTTCTAAGAGGGAACAATCAGGGAAAAATTGGGCTCAGCCAACAAAACGGCTCAGCCAATTAACAAACAATACAGACACCTAGTCACCGTAAAGTGACTATGCAAAGCAATTACCGAAGGACAGCTGTATGAAGAAGCTCCGATGGATTTCAGATCATGCTGCACAAGAGGAATTAGGCAGAAAAAAAATCTATAGATCAGGGAGCAGAAAGAAAGAGTATTGTGAGGCAGAGCAAAAGAGAGAAAGACTGGCGCCCACTAGTATAGTAACCCGGTGGAATAATACTGGGCGAGTACCATGCTCTTTAAAGCACTTCAACTGAGTTACAGCGCCTACACACAGAGTTCATGCTATGTCAGAGAATGCTGAGAATCTTTTGAGTTAAATGGAGATGTGTCGCAAGAACCTAGAGGACAAATGGAAGGGACTGTGAAAGCGATGCTGTCATGTGACCCCAAATCACCTCTTACTCTACAGACGCCAACATACCACCTTTGTTTTCTATGGAGAAAAGACAGACATACAAAAAATAAAGCAACATGAGAGTGTATAAAAATTACAAAATTGGTAAATCTTTAGTGGCATGGAATTGTTGGTATGAATGTTCTAGATATTCCATATTATATTAATACTTTTACCTTTTACCTATTTATACATACAGTATATAACAAACGTTAGGCCTGCACAGCTTGTCAGCAGCAAATAGCAAACATTTATGTGCAGTATGACTGTAAGCATAGGCTTATAATTTGGTCATGTTAGTTAACCTATTTTCATATCATTTATATCATTTTTATTCATCTTGCATGCATTATTTATTATTATTAAACTGTATTGTATCAGCATTATGGAAGCCATTAGCCACCCTGTTCTCTTTTAGTATCAATGAGTAAAAACCTTCCTGAACATACACTAGCAGGCACAATGCTTTATCTGTCAACTCCTACATGCGTTTACAGGCCGATCTTGACCTTTCCAATTTGGCAGACACGCTGATGTATAACAGCCATTAGTGGCATCTAGGTTTTCCATACCTATGCATCTCATTAACAGGTCAGAGGAATATTGTTTAACATTTATAAAGGTTGCTACTCACACACACAGAAACACACAGCGAGTGTAATGTAAGGGCCAGCCAGCATCTTAATGTAAGCTCAGCGGATAATAGTGCTTAACATAATCCTAAAGTCTGCATGTGCACGGCCACCCGATCCTCTCATTTGTGTGGTTCAGGCTTACTGCTAGATGACCAGAAGCAAAGGCTTATTAACAGAACCAAATCGCTGAACATTCTCTCTCTCTCTCTCTCTCTCTCTCTCTCGCGCTCTCTTTTCTGTCTTTGTCTCTGTCAGTGACTGAATGATGTCTGTTTCCACGGAAACTCCTTTAGGAGCAATTAGGTGTGCAAATATCGCAGAGAAAAGGACAGAACGTGCCGCAAGATCAGGGTGGGGAGAGAACAAAACGAGCCGAAGAGTTAAACGTTGATCCGTCCCATGAATGGAATGTGCTGCGTTTTGGATAGCCTGGTTACAGTAGGGTTACCCATCAAAATCTAAATCTCATGCCCAAACTCAGTGTCTGTGTAAGCCTGTGTTGCTAAAACATTACCCTTGTAACCAAACAAAAGCAAAATATGTTTGGATAAGCAGTAGAGTATGATTAAGAAGCTTATTTGGGCCGTTTGTTTCAGTCTTGTGAGGTGGGGATAAAACGTGCATTTAAAGCTTGACACATTTGGTATAGAAATGGCAAACAATACCTAAAACAAACAGTGTTTGTGCTTTGTTTTTCCACAAAATAAACCTTCAATAAGATTTCCCAAGATGCTTAGTAAGCCAACGGCTCTTTGTGAGGTTTTTGTGGAGGAAATCTTGCACAAACATAAGCGTACGCACACAGAAAAACGCAAGGTCAGCATTCTCGAAAGCAAGCCTCATTTCAACATATTACACATTATCGACCTTGGGTGCCTTATCACGCAGGGATGGAGGAGTAATGATATGCTTTAATAACGTGCTCTCAAAATCTGCCATCCCTAAACAAACAGAAAAAGACATCAAGGCACAAAAACGGGAAGCCTAGGCAGCTAGCCAACATTGTCAGCAAAAAACAACAGTCAACAGTTCGCTTTCGTTTCTCATTGCATTACGGAGGCATTTTGCGGATGTGCTTAACCCTTGTGCTTCCCTTGACTTCACAGTGTGTGTGTGATTGTGTACTTTAAAGATAAATGTAACAGCTGAGGATAAGGCATCAGCCGTATGGTGTTAGCTGAAACTTGATCCAGCAAACTAATCCTCTAATGACCGGCTCTCTCAATTAACACAAAGCCAAGCTGTTTGTCCTGAAAGGAAGACCCTTTTTCTCTCCTTTTTGTCTTTTTTTTACCTCTATATCCATCTGTTCATTTCCTCCTATTTTAAGCCAGGTGCTCTCCCTCCACTCCCAGTATCAGATGGGGTTCACAGGGGTCATTTATAAAGCGAGATGTAAAAACGATACCTCGGTTTGTACGTGACACAGCAGGTGTCCCTGCCCACTCGCTGACTGACAGATGCTAAAGGGACAATTAAAATGTGTGGCAGGATTTCTCTAACTCCCTTACCCAAATGCTAATTTCCCACAAGCCTTCGGATTAACACATAAAATCTGAGCCAGCTGCACTGTCATCTGATGATTAGATGCTAACAAAACACACATGCAAACACAAGAGCTCTGGATGTGATGACACCAGGGCTGCATCCCAATTTGCATATTACTCATTGTAAATAAGTTGCGAGATTGAAGTGTAACATATTATATTAAAATAGTATGACAAAAATGACTGGATTTCATATCTTTTCCATGGAAGATATAACTGCACATGTGACCCTGTCTGTAGAAACAAGGCTAAAGTCTCAAAATCACATTTTGAGATAATAAGAATCAGAATTTGATTTCACCTTATCACTTTGACATTTCATTACTCAGTCAGATCAATCAACTTTATCAAAAAGATAACCTGATAACCTTACCAGGTTCATCAGTACCATACCAGCATAATACCAGTCTGAAACTACAAAAATGCATGCCGTCTAGGCTGGTTCGCCCAGCAGCCTTTCTCTTTAGAAACATTAAGTGTGGGTGTCTTAAGAGATTCACTAACATCAAAGTAAAGAATAAAGCACAGCTTAGCAAACATAGCTTAGGTTTTAAAGAACAGATGTGTTCCAAACAGCACTGATGCGTCACACTTTTCTCCCACACACACACACACAATCCCAAGACAGCCTGAGTCTAACATAATCTCTTCAATAAGATGCAGACAACTTATTAGCCAAGTATGCCTCACCAACACCATGCTGTGCTACCCTACTGACCCATATAGTGCCATCTTACATAGACAGTAAAACACCACTCTACATGAACACGAAAAGCTTGGAATGAGGAGCTAAAACTGACAACACACCACACATCTTTATATCTTTATATTAAGTCTGTATGACTACATATGTTATAAATAAGTTCGATATTTTACTGTGCTGGCTCTTTTCTCTTTTCTGTTTAAAGGGATAGTTCACCCAAAAATGAAAATTTTGGTCACCATTGACTTCTATAGTAGATTATTTTTCCTACTATGGGAGTCAATGGCGACCCACAACAGCTTGTTGTTAAAAGTTGCCAATTTTTATTAAAATATCTTCATTTATGTCCACAATTGGAGGGTGAGTAAATAATGATACAATTTTCGTTTTTGGGTAAACTATCCCTTTAAAAAAAATTTCAATACATTTTGTGCTCCAAAAAAAATTGCAAATTAATAAATGTATTATGTAATAAGCAGAAAATTGTACATCCAGCCTGTTGTTCTGTACAGGTTCTGTAAAGGAATGAGGATTGAACTCAACCAGTGCAATGTAACTAAATCAAGAAATTACAACAAAAATGTATTATTGGTTAATAATCTTTTTTATTATAATGTTGGACATGATAGATGCTGTTTTAATGTTACTGCATGTTACTGCTTGTTTATCACAGTTCACATCACAATCTGATTAAACTGGCAAATAAAATTTTCTGATCAAATTTTTAATCTCAAACCACATTATCAGGCAATTACACAAAGAGCAAAAGCCTCTGAATCTTTCTTTGTAACACCTTCATACATGGCCGGTCAGATACACAAGGACACTGCGTACGGGCATTGTGAAAGCCAGCCTTTGTCTCATTCCCGTCTATCTCCATCTCAGGCTGATGGTAATCATCTACGTAGCACTCAATCTACATTCTCTGTATATATATATATATGCCCTCGCCTCGTCCTCTCTGTGTGCTGAGGCTGAAGGTAAACGAACGTGCGAGCGGTGCGGGAATGAGGATCAGACACTATTGTGTGATGAATCATAGCTAGAGCTAATTGCCGTTTTAATCCCTCACAGCACAGAGAATAGTGACAGCGGCCTTCTGCCAGTCTCAAAGAGAGAGGGAGCGAGAGAGAAAGAGAGCAGAAAGATGGAGCCATCTCTTAATTATTTCTACTGTGTTACACAATCACAATGAGGCGGCACATGTCAATTTCGTGCTTTTTCTTTGTCGATCACTTGCAATTAGTGCCGGTATACACACAGTCGGCTGCTTTCTCTTTTACGTTATTGATGCCATACCAGCGCTGTATGCAGACAGACAGACTGACCTTGTAAGCGCTTATAGGTCATAAACATTCAGAGTTGTAAACAAAGCATGGAATTATAAAGCATGTAATAATACAAATAGCTTCATGCGTACTGTCTGGCTTGAGCAGCAGGACCATTTCAGGTCATAACTGGAGCATCCCGTGTGGAATGCCAGCCGTCGGCACGTCACTGGAATGGGAGCACTGGTACGCTTGCTCAGTGTCTGCATGCCTGCTGATTTTCATTTGCGGCACTATGTGATAAACACTGCCGTGCAGATAACAACACATCAGACGTGGGCTTCTCTGGTGGTTTTCTCACCATCTTTCACACAAAAAGTACATGCAGCTGCTTGCATTTCATATGCACACTAACATAAACAGACTCGCTGGTTCTCATCTGAGCATTTCTTTAAAGTGTCTCATACCTCTAAAAACCAAGTGTGCTGTCTATCTAGATAGCATATAAGTCAATATTGCACAAATACGCTTAGTTGCCAGATTAGAGGTTTTCCAAATATGCTAAACAGGCAGCAGAGTAGGTTTTAAAACACTATGTCTATGATGTCCAAAAATGCTGTCTTAGTTGGCAGCTTAGCAGGAATTGAGAAACTGTGCCTATTATGACCAAAAATACTGTTCAAGTGGGCAGCGGACTAGGTTGAGATACAGCCAACTAATGTCTCTCTCTCTCTCGGTTTTGCTCACATCGTCTTACAGCCTTCTACACTGGAAACATTAAACTCATATGTAGCTATTCTAAGAGCTATTTACCACAGCGGCTTCCTCATTCACACAGATCTGAGCGCCTTAATGAAACCAGTTTACTTGTGTCCTCTGAGATGTGAAAAAAGTCAAGGCAGGCAGCATGCATGCATATATATTAAAATTAAGAGTGGGATTTAGACTGTGCTGCACATATCTAAAAATGTCACAGCTTACATTCGTCTGACCTTATATTTCTTACTGCATTTGTTATCCACGATCAGCCTCAGCACTTTCCAACAGAATGCACAAAATACACTGACATGGAAGAAAAGTTTCAGTATGAAATTGAACGCACTTTGACCAGCATCGAAAACTGCTCTTCTTATTAGATAAACGCAAGGACTGCTGTAAAAGGCACAGTGTCCATCTGTTACATAATGAAAGACTGTTTTGTCTTTCTAGTTTTCTATCTTGGGTTTGTGTCTTTACCACAATTTCATTTATCTTTTATTTTTTAACGTTACGCATTTCTAAATTAAACTGCATATTTTGTTCTTAATCTGTATATGTTGTTTTGCACAGTTTGTTTGTTTTGCACTGTTTTCTCTGCATGCATCTAAGCTGCCAATGTCATGCTAATAAAGCACAAACTAACATCTTTTTACAAGAACGAAAGATTAATAACAGCCTTCCGCACATGACTTAAACATTCTGCAAACCTGAATGTGCACAAACTCACATATAAACCCACACTCGTAGTGTTCATCACAATCTTAACATTACTTGGAAAGCGACAGCTTCCAAGAGCAGCTCTGTCCAAAGATCGCTTTGCCAAACACATCTCAACATTTACAGAATTATCTCTCTCTCTCGCTCTCTCTCACTCGCTCTCTCTCTACCTCTCTCGCTCTCTCTCTATCTCTCTCGCTCTCTCTCTATCTCTCTCTCTCTCTCATGCAATTTTCCAGCAGATAAAGACATCTTTACAAGAAGATTTTGAAGATTTCAAACAGACTTAAGGCCACTTACTGAGTTCCTCTATTACAATTTCTTTGCTTGAACTCTTTCGATCTGAAAAGGAAAGAGAGGCTCTTTCAACTTCAGATGAGGAGGCTTTGAGTGTGTCCCACTCTGCTCTCCGTCCCCAGATACCGAGACACGCCAGAGAACCACAGCCAATGCAGTCTAATCCATATAAACCAGAGCTGAAATGACACTGATAGGATTTTGGTTACAAGCTTACTGCTGCTTAATAAATTAATGCTTTGAAGTCACATACAATGATGAATTTTATAAAGGGATATCATGCTTTCTCCCCCTTTACTCCTCAATTTACAGAAGTGAAATGTCTACAGAAAGTGTTCAAAGATTAAAAAATGTTATTATAAAAAGTATAGTTTCAGCTCTAATCTCTGATTAGATATGTGTGACCAAAGATCAACTGAACTGTATTCTGTATGCTTAAGGCCTGTTGAACACCAAGAACAACATCTATAAAGATGTTCTTTAAAATATTTTTAATATAATATTTGTAATTTTCTTTATAGTTATTGAAAAACCATTCTTGGTGTGAACAGGACTTTATTTCCTGGCAGTTATATACAACTTACAGTAAAACTAATGAACTATATTACCTGAAAATAACTTTTATTATTATTATTATTATTATTATGAAACAATGTCCTTGTTAAAAAACATTAGTTACCTTACCACAGTATATAAGAGCCATATTTATGGCCAGGGTTGCACATTAAGAGTCTTTCATGGAACCAAGCACAATCTATTAGACCTATACATTTCTGAATTGCTTGTTATTCTGTCAGATTTCAGAAGAAAAACACTATGAGTTTGTGCCATCAAGTGCAGCTCAAAGGGTTACAAAAACATGCCTCTGGCTTTGAAACGCTATCTCACAAAAACTCTCTCTCTCTCTCTCTCTCTCTCTCTAACACACACACACACACACACGGTTTCTGCCTGGCAGCGGCGGATTAGGGAAAGTATTTTCAAAACACATGCTGATGATGGGTGAAGAAGTGTTGCAAGCCTTTACAAACACAGAGGCTCAGTGTTTAGCCTTGGAAAAGCACAACAGCTCCAAGTGCTTGAAACTTATACATAATCACTTGCACAAACATGCTAGCGCAGAAGGCGCCCTTACACATGAACAGCCAACGTCACCTGCCTATATGCGGCTCATTTTAAGTCTCCAGTGAATATCAAAACGCATTAAGAAAAGCTTTCTGCATTAGCTGTAACGATTTGCCAGGTCTAGATAGTACAAACCAATTCTCTACTCAGTTTGGAAACTTCCTGACTCCACTGCGTTTTACATTGTTTTTTTGTATTAATAATGAATGTGTACTGGCAGCAATGTCCAAATTCCCTGAAGGTGTACAAGTGTGAGAGAAGAACCAACAGGTATCTTCTAAACTACGGGTAGAAGATATCACATTATACCCTACCTGGTTTTCTAACAACTGCAGTTTGTTTCTGTGACTTTCACACATTGTTCCTATTGAATGCTGCAATGAGCTTATTAAGAGACAACCCTTTCTGAAGCAAACTTGCTTAAAAGTCAAGACATTATCCTTAAGCCACGACACTACACTTGCAAAAAAGACAACATACAATTAACACAACAGCTGCGGAGAAAGTGTGTGTAGACTTACGATCCAGGCCATTGATGTAGCGCATAGTGATCTCACAGTGACCCCAAACCGCACTGACGATGGGGTACAGCTTTTTGCCCTTAAGACCTCTGAAGGCAACTCCAAGGTACTGTCCATCCACCATGAAGCTCAAGGTGCCCTCATCCATGTCCAGCACCACCATCAGGGCATCTGGCAGCACAAAGGCCTCCTCTGGCTCCAGGAAGCTCGGGTAGGTGGGAGTAGAAGACGCCGGTCTGTTCTTACTGTTGTGGTAGAGCTTGTTGCGTCCCAGGTCCCAGCCCCAGGACTCGCCATCACTGCCCACTAACGAGGTGTAGCCGACCGAGTGCAGCGGGGCATCTGCCGTGGCCACGCCCACCACCGCGTGCGTGCCCCGTTGCCTGGCGGGCCAGTGGATCCGCCAAACGTGGAGTCCTCGCGTGTAACCCACACGCCCGCGTATACCATCGGTGCTCTGGGCGACCGGGTGGCGATGGAAGGTCAGTTTGTCATCATCTTTGATAAAGATGTTGAGTGACCGGTCATCCGGGTTCCAGGCGTGTCGGAGCTGCTGCTCGTGTGGAGCAGGGGGCATGTCCAACAGTAAATCCAATCTGGCGGGCTTGAAGAAGTCAGGCCCTCTTAGTTCCCTCCTTAGGGGCCTGAAAGACGGTTCCCCACGCACGTCTACGGACTTTATGCTCCCCGAGATCTTTTGGCCCATGGCTTGGCCGGGTGGAGAGGGGGAGGGGAAAGGGAAGGGGTGGTGCGACGTAGGGGCTGGGTTTCCGGGCTCCTCCGTTACCTCATCAAAGCGCCAAGACGTCAGCCTGAGGCCCCCAAACGCACGTCAGCACCTGGCAGCGGCAAAAGTGCCAGCCTTAAGGAAACCCTACGAGACAAAAACACACAAAAAACAGGTCATTAAACAGATACAGAGAGACCAATGAGTTGGTGAGCTGGTGTAAACAAAGGTGTTAAAGAAGACAAGGATGAGCGGGATAGGAGAAGATGAGTTGAAGGACAGAACCTGAGCCCGACTGCTGACAGCATATGGAAGAGCACCATGGGAAACGATGAAATAATGAGGGCAGCAGATGAGAAAGAGACACATTCTGTATAAAATAACACACAAATTCAGTCAGTAACACACGTATATAGACACGAATGCAATTATAATAATACATTTGCATGACAAGATACGTCACCTGCCTACACACAGGGGAATACAGACCCATTCTGCATTTAAAAATGTTATATATGGTATTTATTTAAAAAAGGGAAGCGCAATAAATGGATAAAGTGAGGAAAATGTGAGCACGGCTTGCCTGAAGGGAAAAACACCAGTGATGGGGTATGTTTGACTGACAGGGCGTACTGAGTGGTTTTTAATGTGCTGCTTTGCGGTCTACAGGGTGTTCCAATTTACATTCCTAAGTTATATACTCACAGTTATTGATCTGAATGAACTATTAAGCTTTAGTAGGTACAGTATGTGTACTACTGTACTAATAGCAGCAAAAAATAAAGAATGGAAACAAAAGTCGTTATTAAATTCCAGGCACTGACAGAAGAAAAAATGAAAGAAAAAGAGAGAGAAAGAGAGAGGAAAAGGTTTAGTCATAGAAATACCTAAACATTAAAAAGGGGGATACGCCTAAATATGTTTATGCTAACGGGCACTTCCTACTACAGTAAGTGACGCATTGTTTTTTCCAGGAATAAGAGGGATCTCATCCCGGGAAGATGCCCAAAGAGACAGTCATGCAGAGAGCGAGAAATGATTCCTGAAAATATAAACATACTGTACACTGTTTGTCAGACAAACAGTCATCAAAGTTAGACACTCAAACAGAAACGAAAAGGTCAGAGGCACATACACATAAACATGTACATACTGTATGTGCACACGATCACAATTCTGACACTCTTGAGACATTAGAAAGAGAGAGAGGGAGAGAGAGGGAGAGAGAGAGAGAGAGAGAGAGAGAGAGAGAGAGAGAGAGAGAGAGAGAGGAGAGAGAGAGAGAGAGGGAGAGAGAGGGAGAGAGAGAGAGAGAGAGAGAGAGAGAGAGAGAGAGAGAGAGAGAGAGAGAGAGAGAGAGAGAGAGAGAGAGAGAGAGGGGAGAGAGGAGAGAGAGGAGAGAGAGAGAGAGAGAGAGAGAGAGAGAGAGAGAGAGAGAGAGAGAGGAGAGAGAGAGGAGAGAGAGAGGAGAGAGAGGAGAGAGAGAGAGAGAGAGAGAGAGAGAGAGAGAGAGAGAGAGAGAGAGAGAGAGAGAGAGAGAGAGAGAGAGGGAGAGAGAGGAGAGAGAGAGAGAGAGAGAGAGAGAGAGAGAGAGAGAGAGAGGGAGAGAGAGAGAGAGAGAGAGAGAGAGAGAGAGAGAGAGAGAGAGAGAGAGAGAGAGAGACTGCTGCCCTTACATGCCACTCACAGCAATCATAACATGTGCTGGGAGTCTAGTCTAGGTGTTAGGTTTGCCGTATCTAATTTCAGACCCGAGGCAAGTAGCATGTAGAGTTTGATTGAGGCTGTGTTTGCTTCAGAGCGTTCCTTCACTCAAACCGCTGTAGTCACTAATAACTGTAATAAACACAGACACAAACATAATTACGCTGTTAGTCTGGGAGTTGTAGACAGATTTTTAAACACTGTTCTCACATTGGGTAATTGCACAAAGGCTTGTAAAACAAGGCCTGTGAGTGTGTGTATTAAAAAAGAAACAGCTAAACAAACTGATGACAAAAGCCTGATCAATCGTTTCCATTAAGAGGCAGAAGTAAAGTGCAGGAGTGGATCAGGAAACACATAAAACTGAATCTACAGCATTACGACGCTTCTAAAAATCCAATGCATTTGAAAGTTTGCTTGTTATTTTTACATAAAACAGAATAATATATTATATTTGGTATCGATTATCACACAAACAGCAAGACTGCTGCTATTTTCTCAGCTTACAGTAAATATGTTTAGTAAAAATTATATTGGAAAAACTTTGTAGACAGACGTATGGGTATACCGGAGTCTCGAATGTGTTCACAGAACATACACGCACAAAAAATGACACAAGCTCATACACAAGCTCAAACATTATTATACATAACACACACAGCATGGCGGGACAGTAGCCGGCCTGTTTCAGTGTGTCAGTGACTGAGTCACGCTGTGAGCGAGGGTGACTGCATGGGATGATTGTACAGTGCCACGCTGCAGATAAAACGTAGACGTCAAACAGAGAGACAAAAACTGTGTAGTACATCAATTACACTCGCTCTCCTCAGGGGTAATGATCCCCAACCATACGAGACACAACTAATGCAACTATAACAGCCTCATTCTAACGGAGCGCTTATGTGCCGTCTCCATCCGCTAAGCCAAGCGAGACACATATAAAAGTGGTCTGTAGGCCGAACATCTTTGCATGGGAAAATGGCCATTTGCGCAGACTTATCTATTAGAAACACAAAAGCACTCCATCGGTGTGCGTGTCATTGGGATGTGGATGCTATGTCTATAAGTCAAAGCAAGTCAAAACAACCCTGCGGAAATTATGCCCAGCGGCATCCCTGAGCTGTAACGTGGCGTACAGCGCTCAATCAAAACAAATGCGTTTTCTTTGTTTTTAAGTGACTTTCAGTGTTTTGCGCTATTAAAATACAGAAGCATAAAAGTGAAAATGGGCACATTTTGACAGGATCTTCAATCTGCAATATCTTAAGGTTATTATCATTTTCCGCAATTTAGCCACACTCGGGGCTTTATTTGTTTTGTTGCTCAATCATAAACATAGCTCTCTTTGTTTTTCGTAATTGAATTTTACGCCGCTATGTTGCGTGTTTGGCAAACTCTATGAGTTTGTTTATAACTGTTCTGCATGACTAGAGGAATGATAATATATCAAACACACACAGTCAAATTTACAAAAAACTTTCCAAAATATCTTCACATTAAAAACTGATGTACAGTAACAAAATTGCACCCTGATGTGTAAGAAGCATTGCTATGTGCCCTTGCTAGTGTGTAGTGTCCTTATCTGAATTTGTTTATGCCTCAGCACTCATCAAACCCTCAGCAGGGCTTCAATCTCACATGCTCTGTGGCACACGGGTGCCTGCGTTTCCCTTTAGAAGGATGGGAGGTCTGTGATAGAGACAGCGCATGGTGCCTGGCCCCTTGCCTGCGTAACCACGGTCACCAGAGACGTGATGGACACGCAAACCTCCAGCCACCAGTGGCTTTGATGAGGAGCAGCACACATTCGCCATCTGTTGTTTACCTTTGCATCCTCCCTCCATTTCATTTGCAATGTCTCTCTCTCTCTCTCTCTTCTAAGTAGTGTCATTCATTTACTCATTCACTGACACTTTCTGTTTCTCTTTTTTAAACTCCCTAGCTAGAACCAGCTTTGAGACCCTTTAAAAGTTGAAACTGAAACTTTGAACTGAATTGCATCACATCCACTAATGATAGACAAACTACATATCACTGGAAACTTGACATATCATACCTAGTTTGGACATGATGTTAACCTCTCTGTCATTTCACCTTTGTCCTGTTTGGTCTCTCTCACCCTCCATCAATCTCTCCCTCTCCGTCACCTAAACAATTCCTAATGGCAGATGTGTAAAGCATACATCCACTGCAGGGGTCATGGGACAGACAGCCGTCTGGCCACATGTTCAATACCTCCTCCCCCATCCACCTACATAGTCCTAATTAAACAGATCTGACCCGTAGAGATACACTTCTGCCACACAAAGACCAGACAACAGGCATCTGTTGTAGCAGCCTGGGCTGTTTTTCTGATCTGAACATTTTGAGAGAGGCATGTGCATGAATTTGTGAGCAACAAATTGATGAAACGTTCGGGCACATGGCTTTACGTGTGCACGTGTTCTTCGTGTGAGATTCACGTTGTGTCGGGTGAGATGGGTTCTGATGTGACACACAAGCTGATGAATCCAGTAATGCCCTGTGGAGACTGTCACATCAAAGTGAAACTAGAGAATGGTAACAGAGACCAGACAAGATAAATGCAAACCATATGCCAACGCTGCTTTCAATTAGACATTGGAGGTCTGTTTACACTGTACACACGACTACTGGTGGCAGCAAACCTCCCTCATACAGCAGGGCACGTGCCACAACACTTCTAAATGTAATGTAACCTAAATAAGGTTTCTTCTACATCCTTTCCTTAACAGTTAAGAACATTTAAATATTAATAGAAACGCATGTAAAAAAGAAAGGCAGCTGCATGCTCACCTTTAAAATCTCACAGAAACTTAACTGTAAGAGATTAACTCTTTTCTTGCCATAACTAAACAAGCCCATGTGAATTACACTACAAGATAAGTCATTGTGATAAACTTTCACAATCTGATAAATATCACTTAACAATCATATATGACATTTAGCAAACACTCCAAGTTTATTTAAAAAAACACCCAAAACTGTAAAAGGACATAAATCTGATGTTTATTAAAAGTTTAGCTTGCATTTCTTGTAAAACTAATTCATACCACCCCTTCCATTTCCCTGTGCTTAACAAAACAAGCCCATATTATTAACTATTTCAAAATTACTACAAATAGCTACAAAACACCCCAACCCTTTGTAAGATTTTCACTGAAACATCACCATTTTCTGCTCTCCTCAATAAACCCTTTTAAATGCCTCCTCATATAATTTCCTATTCAATTTGCCAAGAAGCTCAGAAGACTTCCAGCTCTGCAGCAAGAACATTAGATAATAGCTATAAGCAGAAGAGTGTAAATATAAGACAGCCATTGAGGGCCAGGCTTTCTGACAGACCAAAAGCCATTCATCACCGTGGCTAAAGTGTCCACCCCCAATGCAAAAGCAGTAATCACACACACACAGCCTTGTGGCAGATGTGCGATCCCACCTCCTGTCCTTTCAAGCCCTAAGCAGTATGGACACACACACACACACACAGAGAAATGCTTCTGGCTCTAATCCAGTTGCTCTCTGCAAAGGAGGGACGTTGAATAGGCTAGGCAAATGGTTGTGTAGCTCTTCACACGGTTAACAGCTGAGTTGAAGCTCTCCCAGTAGAGCCTCTCTCCACAGAGCAGTTCCAGTCAGCTCTTTCCAGTCCGATGCTCTCAGACAACACACTCAGTGATTAAACCAGTCCCACTGCCCTCCACACACACAGTGTCCATGTCCCACTCCACTCGCAACACACAAATACATTTAGACACATGGGCAGAGATCACTTTTACAAAAATATCATGGGTCTGTTTAGACATGGAAGCATGATATGTTTTGTATATGCACCATGGTAACACCATGTAAATATAACAGAATATAAATATGCTAATCTTTTAATATATAGTATACTATAGCACTGCCATGCTTTTTGAGCATGTATCATGGTAAAACCAGGTAAACACTATCATGAATGAATTCATAACTCATTCATATCAAAGCTGCACAGTCTTACTAGTACTTTTTGATATCTTGTCTAACCAAGCTTGCTTTGTAATTTAACATATGAATAGCATGGTATGCTGTATAATATATGGAATATACAAAAAGTACTATAGTATTACCATATGATGTCTTAAGTACACCTTAGTGCCCCCACAATACTTCTTTGTAAGGGATGCCCCTCTGCACGCACACACAGTTTCCATAAATATTCAACCACTGGAAACACAGCCACACACGCCTATATAGACACATGCAAATCCATAAGCCACACATGCACACAAACCAGAGTGACACAATGAAAAGCATTCAAATCTTTTCCCCAGGCTAAGAATGGCCTTAAGCCGTGGGTTCCAAACTAGAGAAAAGAGAAGCGAAAGAAAAGACAAATGATAGCCACAGCATGTAAAAGAGAGGAAAAATCCAACCGTCACCCCTCTCCACTAATCACCTTATCTGATCACACACGGCAGCTGAGAAAACATGAGCCGCAGGTTCAGGTGAAAATATATCCCCCTCCAACCCGCCACATGCACCCTGTCCTCGCACAACTTAGTTTCTCTAACCTCACCGCACCCCATGGCACTCACCCTTCAGCTCAGAAAGTATTCAACGCATGGAAATCCCAGGTTCAAAAACATCGCAGGAGCCAACATGCTTCAGCATGGGCAGTTATAACATCCAACACAAAGAGGAGACACAGTATCCTTGCCGGGGTGGATCAGACCTCTAATAGAGCAATTGAAAGGTACAGGAAAACACATGCCAGAAGCAACGAGCAAAATCAGGTATACGGCTAAAAGAAAGAAGAGGTGAACTAAAACATCTCACAGTAGTTTCTTTGTGGAAAGAAGAGGTAATCCCACTCACAGAAACCTGTAAACACAAGACTCGAGCATGTCAAGTTCTTCAGCACACTTGAAACACAAACAGACGGGTGCTTACACAGGCAGTTGTGATGGTCCTCCTTGTAAAACTCCTGGTCCGGGTAAAAGGAAGAAATCAGGAGACCCGTAGGAAGAAAGGACAAGAGCAGCTCCTCTCTTTGTGAGGAGCACACGCTACTTCTTTCTCTCTTTTCTCACCCTCTCCCTGCTGAGGAAGAAGAAAAGAAGCTTTTCCCAAGAGATGTAACCCCCCCACCCCCTCCCTGAGGTTAATCCCTGCCGTGGTAGAGCCTCCGTCCCACTCCACGCTCCAATCCCCGTCACACGGCTCCTAAACTCCTCGTGCGCTCCCGGCTCTGCAGCCCACGGTTGGAGGGAGGAAAAGAGAAAGAGGAAGCGAGAGAGAGATAGAGGCGAGACGGTTGTGCGGACGGCAGCGTGAGAGCCGTCTCATGATGAAAAGTGATCCGCTGATCTCATCAGGCAGGGACACCAGGCAAACAGAGAGAGACCACGCCCCTTGCCCCACCCCCAGTTTGTGCATTCCCCTCCCACAGTCTTTCACACTTTGTGCTCAGCCAATCGGATGACAGACACTCAGAAACACACGCTACGAGTCTCCAGCATGTTACTTCCAGCTCTGTGATACCTGTTTTAAAAGATAATCTGACTTCAGCTGGCGTGTCAAAAACTTTATGAGGATTTAACACATCGCTGTTTGTATGACTAACAAAAATGAAATATTATACTGTAGCAAAGGAATAAAATTAGAGATTTAGATTTGTATGTGTTATATAAAGCACCAGTCAAAAGTTTGAAAACACTTACATTTTAGATTTTTTCCCACATTTTAAAATAGTAGTAAACTCATCAAAAACAAAACCCATGAACAATAAATCAAATGTAGGGCTTTATGGGAAAACTGTGGGAATTATTTAGTGACTAAAAGCATCCAAAATAAATGAACACTATGTTATATTTTAGCATCTACAAAAGTAGTCACCCTTTGTCTATTTGTAAAATCATACTCTTCCATCATCCAGCTTTTTGAGGTCTTACCCTGTGAAGCTTTTTAATCAGCACTGAAGGAATTTCTATCTATGCTGGACTCTTATTGGCTGCTTTCTTTCATTATTTGGTAATAAATTTCAAAAATACTTTTTAAAATACAATTTTTGTAAAGAAATTGAATGTGCTGGCACAATTATATTTTTGTCTAAAAAAAGTAATTTTAACATTGAAATATATACCTTCAGATTAAAAGATAAAAGAACCATGAAACTTTTTTGACTGTCTGGTACTGTATATATTAAACTTAACTAGAACTAGAGAAACTTATAGGTATCTGATGAGCTCATTACCCACTACACAAAATAAACCCCCACATCTTCAGGACACACATTTGGTCAGACATGCCTCTCAGCCAAGCTCCAGATCTAAAATAAACACCATCTCTGCCTGTCAGGCAAGCCCTGTCAAACCCAAAACGCAAATCCCTCTGAGACACCTTGAATGTACTCAGTCTTTCAGGGTGACGTGAATTTCCTGACCATTTCCTCCAAGGCCACACACAAAATGAAAGGTTTGCAGCAGTAAAGAGACTGGGGGGAGGTAGAGAGAGAGAGAGAGAGAGAGAGAGAGAGAGAGAGAGAGAGAGAGAGAGAGAGAGAGAGAGAGAGAGAGAGAGAGAGAGAGAGAGAGAGAGAGAGAGAGAGAGAGAGAGAGAGAGAGAGAGAGAGAGAGAGAGAGAGAGAGAGAGAGAGAGAGAGACTGTGGTCATGCTCTGCCCTCTCAGTACTAGCTAGAAAACTCAATCAGTCTTTTTTAGATGTGTTGACCCCCTCTCTAGCAAATCCAATCGTTGCCATGAAAACACACACACTTGTAAAGGTTCAACAGCACCAGACATATTTTAAGACCATTTAGCTTTTCTCTAAATATACAAGCCAGCACTCTAGCCAATAAATACGGTGAAAGGCGTCTGTGACTAAAAACCCACACAAAGAACAGGAGCGGGTGAACCTCTATAAGCAAGTGAAAAAAAATATCTGTTTAATTTATAACTGCATGTTAAATTTTGAATATTGAATTCATTATGAAGAGTACAACAAAGCTATTTATCCTAAAGAGACACTAACATGATGTACAATTTCAACAGAGAAACACATGCAAGTACAAGCAAGAAGTATTAAAAATGCAATCTTAACCTTTTCTTTTCTCTGTTTAAAACATAAAATTGCAGGTTACTTTGCATAGTTAGTTTGCAGGGTTAATAACAAATGATGCGTTTCAGTGGTTTCTTACTAGCTAAAAGTAAAAAAAGTCTCCATTATAATCTAAAGCCGGTTAAAAATTCACAAGTATGTTCACAGCACAAAACACTCATATTCTAATACTAAAGAATAAGGTCTTATAAAACTCAATAACCTCGCATTTTAGGACATATTTTGATGCGTGTCTTAGCAAGTGAACACCAAAACACTGCTTACGTTTGGGTGGGGCTAAAAATTGTCCTTAATATGCAAATTAAAGTTTTGGGAAAAACAACATTTTTGGCACCACAGTGTTTTATTTGTATATCCCTTCAAATATCAGCTTCCAACCAAACTCTAGTTCATCACTCTGTGTTTGTCCTAAAAACAGCCGTGTGGACGGCTGTGTAAATTGCCTTCTCGTTTTCTGCTTCAGGGCATTTTAACACTTTTGGGCCAGCATGTGGTGGGGAACAGGGGAGAAGGGAGGCTTTGTGTTAATCTGCAGGACAATAGGGGAGACCCCCTTCCATAAAGAGATAATGGCCCTGTGGACGGGGGGACTCATCTGAGTGGCCCTTATACAAAAGAGTCTCTCTGGAGTAGGAGGGGGGCAGGCACACCTCCTGGCGACACACGTGTCGCAAACAAAGCACCGCAATTGTCCGTTCACCGGCGCTGGAGGACTGAAAGGTTCAGGGATAGAGAAGAAGAAAGGGAAGTTTAGGAGGACGCTCATCTAGCAGTTACTGAACAAGAGCGATTAGGAAAGTAAAAAACGTGTAGTGACGTATATTTTATATTCATATTCTTTGTTTATCATCACATTCATAACTCCTACACGCCTGCAGCAAACAATGATTTCAGTTTCAGGTTACAGTTACAAGACAAGCAGATGCACATCAATTCTGCGCCACACACATGCACGCAGATGGACAGATCCATGTGGAAGCAACTGTATTGGCCTTTCTTTGTGTATGACACAATGGCCGCTTACATCAGCGTGTGACGGCACATGGAAAACTTCACCACCCCCTACAGCAGGGCTCCTGGTGCAAACAGACCAGCTGGATCCACACTGATATCATTCAAAATCGTGAGTGTTTGCGAAATTCTCGTGTCAATGACGTGAGTACCGCTGGCAGCTGTTTACCCTTGTTGCCAGGCATGAAATGTTCTAAAAATGAATGAAAAACAATGCTTACGTATTATTTAAATTACTCATTTTTCCTTTGACCACTAATTAATTTATAAGGCATTGCGCAAAATAATTGGCAGAGACCCTGTATACCTTTTTAAACTTGCTGAATCAGAAATTACAAAAGGATGTTCTCCATCTTTATCATTCTATATATGTCAGCCATATTTCTGCTGAACATCGTGTACTAAGTGTTGACAACCAGAACCCTTTGAGACTCATTTTGGGGAAATGATGAATGTGATATCACTCCACAATACATACACAATCAATAGAGGTTCTCTACAAAACATACATAATCAATCCTGGATCAAATCCAGCACAGACTGCTTTCCCACTAACAATCAATTCTTTAGTTTTCATAAAACAATTCAAAGACCATTGTTTAATAAAATCTGTTTTCCTGCACTCAGGTTTAACTTTTACACCAAAGCTAACATTAAGGTAAACCAGACCAGAAGATGTGTAAAGAAACAATGTTAGTGCCTACATAAAACGTTTATCTCTGTCTGTTAAGCATTTATGCTTACGGTCAGATGCATTGACTAGTTTACAGTAAAATCATGCCGACAGACACACACACAGATTCCCATATCTGTCCACAAAAAAACAGAAGTGTAAGAAAAGGCGACTCTAAAAAAATCTAACAGGAAACACAAACACGCAACTCATAGTGTGAAGACAGAAAAAGCCAAAGTCAACAAGACAAACCATTACACAAAGCATGTGTTAAAACACAGACTTTACAAAACACACGACACAGACAACAAACACAGGACATTCCAAATAAAAGCTTTCAGTCACAGACATAACAGACTTGACTCAAATCTATGACATCACCTCCCAGCCTTCATGTAAAGAACGACACCGTCTGCACAAATATTTGTCTGAGCAACATAATCTCATGGCAATAAAAAATTATTTTACAAGGTGGCTAAATCGTATGAATTTGTACATTTTGGTACGATCTGCTTTTAAGCCACTGGTTTTTCCTATTAATCATATGTTTTGCACAATTTCATACAAAACAGACACTTTGTAAAATATTTACAAATTTACGTGAGATTAGGCTGGCCTGTTACAAGCAGCAACATTCCGTTAGACCTCTCTCCCATCTTTAACCATAGCAATGATTGTGCACGTTTTCCTGAATATGATGTCTGATCACTCGCAGTACAGTATCGGCCAGTAAAATGTGGAAGGGAATGAATCAATGCCCTTAAGTGGTGCAGAAGTGCTGCGGAAGATGAAAGATAAAATAGATGATAGTTTGGCACAAGCAGTCTTTCTGTCTGCCAGAGGTCTTCTTCCTCTTTCCTATCACTCCCTGCCCTCTTTTTATCTGTTCTTTATATTTCAGTCTCACGTTCCCTGTACATCCCTATATGTCCCTATACATCCCTGTTCAATTTTTTCCCACCTTTTAAAGGTGTAACGCTGCTGTCAAAGTCATATAGGAAGGATGGCATTTAAGAGATGAGCACATATGAATGCCATGCAGACAATTTCATAAACATTTAATTGTCAGTGTCTTCATTCACTTTGATTATCAAACTCTCTTAGGATTTTCTCTAAGATCTGACTTTTTAAATTGAAGTGATGCTCATTACAGAATCACAGATGTTGCTTAAAATCACATTGTTATCACGAATAATGAATGCTCAATTGAGTTTGTAAATATTTTGTACAATGTTGATGAAGACAACAAACAAACAAATGACCTCAAATCTCACGCGCAGTCTTTGCTATTCACTGTATTTCATAAGAGCTTTTAAAACTTCTACATCTTAAGGTAGTGAAACAGCCCAAAGTTTCATTTTCTGACCAAAATCACATAAACTAAAAAAGGAACCTTGCAGGAGGACACGAAAGCAGCACTAGTCAGTTTCTTCTATGTTTCACTTACAGCCAGTGTTTTCCTACACATACAGTACACTACAAAGAGATCTTTATAGTTTACAGCGTTTCCCCATGACCTTTAGTTTGAGGGCATGTCCTCTCTAATCTAAGTGTCTTTGTGTGTCATAATTTCCTCTACTGAAGTTCTAGCTCTTATCACAACAGCAGTGGCCCACAGAGCCAATGAAATCTCTTTCTGTAACTGTTTGTGAGGTCAGGGGAGGGTAAGAGGTCAGGGTTTAATCAGCTTAATGGTCCCTCGTTCATCTCTTTCCCCCTGATGGCCGCCAACTCCTGACCACCGTGACCCCCATGGCAGCTGTTGATCTGTGTGTGACCCCAAAACCACCCACAATAGATGATCCACCCCATTCTATTACCACCCTCACTGACCCTAATACCTCAACTGACATAAATGTGTGCTAAATGCAAGGATAACACTTACAAAGCCCTGTGGGCACTCATGTGGAATAGATGACATTGGCATACAGCAAAATAAAGTGACCCCTCAAACTGTCTAATCCCTTAGACACATTGCAATAAGGTTGTTTCAACAATTATGAGAAAAATGAATCTTCTAGCGTCATTACTCACGCTCATGACCTTCCAAATTTATCTGATTTATTTTTATCCATAGAACACAAAATGTGAATTTTTGAAGAATATCCTGACCTATCATTTCCATATAATAAAAAATAAACGCTACTTCTCACTTTATCTTATAAAAGCAGCAGGTGAAATTAGGGCAGATATCAATATATTTTATAACCACTCCTGTGAACATTCAGAACACAGTACTAGTCATACTGACCACTTGCACAACATTTGAAAGGTGTTTTTTGCCATTTTGTAGAATGACAGCCCCAGTCCCCATTCACTTTCATTATATAGAAAAGGGGCTTTAAAATTTACATTTTGTGCAAAAACACGTTTGGAACAACATCAGTAAAAAAGATGCATAGCAAATAATGAATCAGTTGAAAAAAAATCAGTTTCATTTTGAGTGATTGTCCCTTTAAGTACAAGAGAAACAAATACACCTTCTGTTCTAGGCAGGTATTGTCAAAGGCTTATCAGACCACTAAACATAACCTAGATACTGTGTGTTTGTGTTATCCACACTCCTTTCTCTTAGAATTATCACAACAAAGGCTCTCTTCTGATTAAGCCAAATAGCCACCATGTGCTCTGGGTGCCGGCCCCCGGTAATTCAACCCGGCGCCCTGACATACAGAGAGCAGCGGATGGGATGGTTGATTCGCTCATTCTATCTTCCCCTGCCTCTCTCACTCTCTTTCTCTGAAATATTCAGAGACGCTTAGGCTCCCGTTACCTGACCGGCCAGCAGGCAAGGGCTTGAAGATCCACTTTTAGACCTCAGCATCTCCAAGGGTAACACATATGGAGTGTGTGTTGGCATCTGAAAGCGCTCACATTTGTCTATGCAAAGGAAGAAGGTGAAGTTTTCTTATTTTTACCTGTCTTACAAATATGTGTGTAAGATCACTGCTGGATAGTTTCTGAACCCATTGCATTATTCAACATACTGTTCCAGATCAATATAATAAAACGGATGCTTTGTGTGCTACAAGCTGCCATTTTAAGGGACACGCGGCCTTAGTTGGATTCCTTTCAGGGAACAGCCATCTGGGTCTTATAAAGACCCTCTGAAGCGAGATTTATCAGTGGGGTCATAAGGACAGACAAAAGGGTCTCGACACCCTGAGGTTTTTATTAGCTGACTATAGACAATTTAAAGCAACATTTATAAAGATCTGCATGGAAATCTATCAATTTACCTTTAATCGCAGATATTTTAAAATCATGTTGATGAAGAGAAAATCATCATATGGACAGCCATCTGTGACAAATCCTATTCAAAACGATTCTGAAAGTAGCCAAAATGTGATGTGAGGATAACATTTTGAGGTGAAAAACATGATGATGTGCATTGAATATGCATTTACTAAACATAATGAAGCATGAAAGGTTTGATATAGATTGGACTCATCACTGCTAACCTTTACGTGCAACAATCAATGTCTCTTTCACATCTCAACACTTACTGTGTGAATGCATTTAGATCTGGAAATCAATGAGAGCGAGACAGAGGTGGAGGTGATTGTCTCAAATGCATGCAAGCGGTATGGCTGGACTGTCTGCTGTCAGGCTGAGAGCCTGGTACATCTTTCATCAATGCCAAAGGAATTCACATATAAAAAACAAACACAGGTCAGAGGTCACAAAGGTGAGGTGGCTTCTCAATCCTGGTCAGGAGAGAAAACATTAAAATGTTTAATATATGAACTAGGTCTGTCAATTCATTTAAAAAGTTCATTGCAATAGTTTACTTTTATATGCAGTTAGCATAATCCATGCTTATTTAAGTGTATGTGTCATAAAGAAATGCACCAGGAATATCCCGAAAGTGAAAGTTACCCAAAAATTACAGTTTTTTTCAAACTCATGCCATTCCCCACCTGTATGACATTTGCAGAAGATTGATGTGGCTCTTCTACTAAACAGTGATAGCAAATACTGAGATGTCTGTAAAAACAACTCTCTGAGCTCTGCAGAAACAACAACAAAGGCATACAGGTGTGTAACAACATGAACGCAAGTAAATAATGAGAGAATAATTTCAATCAATAATTGATCGATACTAAACTAAAGGTTATCATTTTATCCATCTATCTTTTGTTTCTGTAAGCAGGAAGGTTAAAAGCAAGAAAATATACAGTAATGACAAATTTCACACATTGCGCTCAATACTGTACAACAACAATTCCAAACATTACACTGAAGAGAAAACAGCAAACCATGAAAGAAAGAGGATCCTGTTTCTATCATGACCCAAAAACCTTAGCACATGAAATTTCTATGTTTCCATGACAACTGTGAAATGATGGCATGGAAAGACAGAAGCACCATGCACAGCGAGAATGGCTTACATGATATCTAAAGATGGGTTAGAGAGAGACACACACAGAGAGGGAGAGAGACAGAAGTATGAAGAGAAGAACAAGAAAAGTAGAACAAATAAAGAGCTAGGTAAAATGAGAGTACTACAGACGTCTTATTATGGCCCGCAATAGCTGCCCTCTCCGACAAACAGGTATGTCGATTCACCATCAAATTTCCCATGAGGCTTTGCAACATCACTAGCCACTTCCTAGCCTTCGTGCATAGAGCGCTTGAGGGGTTTGTGTGTCGTCAACTCTACCTGAATTTACCAGTGACAAGTACTGTATAAACTGGGGCACAGGGTATGGCCAGTGACATAGGCGGGGATGAAGACTCCCCTGATAATAACCCTGAGATAAAAATACAGATTTTGTGATGGCTGCAGTGTTTCTCACCTCCTGTCACTAAATTCTAAGCATTTCCTTTTTTCGCTGCATTTTGTACTAAGTGTAAAACACAGTATAAAACTGTAATGTAATATTTGCAACTGTTGAGGATAGCAAATTTACAGGCATTATAATCTCAACCCAAAAATATTTCATTTTTTGCCTTGATAAAAATCTAACAATTGAAAGAATAGAATAATGCTTTAAAAGAGAGATTTTCTGACTATAAAATAACAGTAAATGCTTATGGGGAACAGACTGTAAAATCTTGATCCTT
The DNA here is from genome assembly GCA_019155185.1 of Beaufortia kweichowensis. Taxonomy (NCBI): domain Eukaryota; kingdom Metazoa; phylum Chordata; class Actinopteri; order Cypriniformes; family Gastromyzontidae; genus Beaufortia; species Beaufortia kweichowensis. Next base: position 8,149,261 of record CM032797.1, on the reverse strand, counting down.
TCTGTATTTCAGATTCTCTTTCCATATCTCTGACTCTTCTCACTTCCTTTAGCTTCTTCTTGATCTTCACACAAACTGCTCTCTTTTGCTCTCTCTCTCTCTCTCTCTCTCTCTCTCTCTCTCTCTCTCTCTCTCTCTCTCTCTCTCTCTCTCTCTCTCTCTCTCTCTCTCTCTCTCTCTCTCTCTCTCTCTCTCTCTCTCTCTCTCTCTCTCTCTCTCTCTCTCTCTCTCTCTCTCTCTCTCTCTCTCTCTCTCTCTCTCTCTCTCTCTCTCTCTCTCTCTCTCTCACTCAGCACAGTTGCTAAAGGTGACCCAACCTGAAATCAATAGGTGCCGCCTGAATTAGTCAGAGACATATGAGGTGGAGTGTAAGGCGAGATTCAGCACAGCTATCGGTACAAACAAATGCAGAGATCGTGCTCTTATCTGCTCCACTGGATGATGTCATCAATAAGTTAATGGTTTTGAGTTATATGAAATATGTCAGTATGAAACAGATGTGTATCCAGAAGAGTCCAAAAAATTACTTTTTAATAAAGGGATGATTTTTTTTATTCTGGACAAATAGTGTTTGCTGCTGAAATGTGTCAAAATCTGGCAGGTTTGTGTGAGGGTTAGATTTAGGGGTACAGAATGATAATAATAATGTTTTTACCAATATAGTGAAAAAGATCTGTGTGTTTGTGCATGTAATCTTTGCCTCCACTGCCGTGTGCCAGCCAATGAGCTTCTTCCCATTATTCCAAATTTACTGCACCATATTATTTATGTTATGAAAATAGCTTATCTAAATTAGCAACAGCTTATTTATCAAAACAAATGATCAGCTGCTACACGCAGGTGCTTTTGAACAAACACACAACACACGTAAGCATGTTCCGGAGATGGGAAGAGAATATTATTACACTGTTTTTAGAAGCCTGGTTAAACTAAATTAGGTGTAATTCTTTCTGACCTCAAAGGACTAGTGAAACATTAAGTGATCAAATTCAGCCCAGACTGTAAATTTATAATAAAAGCCACAGTGTCAAAGATATGAGACCTGGTTTAAGCAGACACAGACAGTATAAAATGATGCTTAAATGATCCGCACAGCACATCAGACGGGCATGCAAGGTTTTGACCCAGTTTTATTCCCCCAAACGCAAAGAAAAACGAATGAATGAATAAATGAAAAGGAAGGGGGTTGTGCTCCGCTAGGTGAACCCGATTCACAGCATCATAAATGATTAATGCTTCTCCTCTTAGGAGTATAAAGGCTTCTTGTACAATTGACCCAAATGCAACAGACACAGCACAATAAACTCTTTAATGCACATACAAACAAACCCACACACAAATAAATATATCGGAAATGTTATTAACAAACAGACTGCACAAATACACATGCACAAACACTTCAGACAAGGCACATTCATTTGAAAACCTTGCTGAAATAGAAGACTTTACATTCCCTCATATCATATACGTCAAACAGATGAATGATATAGGTGGACAAACACACACAAATGCATGTGTACACCCCGCAAACACAACGCATTAACCAGCTATCGCACAAACATCTCAAATTAGCCATTCTGCAGCCCTGACACTGACTCACCGCAAATTCAATCAACTTAAACAATGTCTGTCTGAACGCTGACAGTAAAACCTTCATTAAAAATCTGTCATCTAAATGTAAATAAGACCACATCTGCCAACATTGGATATAATATTCCCTTGGAGTGCATAAAACATGACTAAACCAACAATAATAAAAAGGTCACATCATGAAAAAAGAACATTTGCATGATCAACAAGTAGCTGAAGTTCATTTTTTGTTTATAATGTGTTGTGAACCCATCACTATATAACTCAGACTTTGCGAGAGGTTACCTAAGGATGCGGTAGTGCACACTATATTAGACCTGACAGCCAACCCATAACCCATGAGTAAGCACAGCTACATATTTTACATGTGAAGAGGATGTTTACACTGAGGTCTTAAAGATACAGTAGCAAGTCAGAGAGGATGAACGTGGTTGGAAGAAAAACAGATACAAAACAAAACAACGTTTTGAAAGCTATTGCCTAGACAATATGTGACCCAGCCTGTGAAAACCCAGCTAAAGTCATTTCTTTGTGATTTTTCTTTTTTCTACACAAAATAATTCTACATAATGTAAGGAATATTTTGTAAGAATTTAACATTGTCTGAGTAATGTCACGTCAAAGATTGAAATCATAGTGAAAGTAATAGGTGAAATCAAACTTTAATGCTCATTATCTCAGAATTAGACTTTTAGACTTTAGCCGGGTTTTCACAGACAGAGTCACATATAGATAAATGCGAAGGAAAGCGTCACCCAAAAGTGAAAATTCTCTCCTAATTCCATTGACTAGTCACAAGATATGAAACTTATTTGTCTCGTGATGTGCTTGCTTTGGTTTCATTTTCGCTAAATACGCTCAAAATATTGCTTTCTCACACTCCTATCAATTCTCTTCAGAATACATTTGTTAAACCACTGCAGTCACTTGCATTACTATAACCTTGGATGTATTTGCTTTAATATTTAAGACCTATACATGAACATAAAGTGACACATTTGTTTAATAAAGATGAAGAAACGAGGTCATATACATCTGCAATGGCATGAGTAAATTACGAGAGAATTTTCTCTTCTGTTCCTTTAAGGACCACACAACATTTAAGGTTCAATGCAGAAAATTTAGTGGATTTATTCATAGGTCAAGACTCCTTACCAGAACTATATTTAAATCAATTTGTCATACCTCCTATGACGCATTGATTTAAATATAGTTCAGGTAAGTCTACGGTCGTGGTGAATGTGGATAGGTTCTGTCAAACCTGATGTGTTCTGTGCCTGGCACTTTTCAAGTGTCAGAACCATAATGAACGTCAGCGTTGGGCTTTCAGGGGGCGAGGTGGCAGAGTGCTGAATAGTGTTGTTTGTAAGGCTGGATGGATGGGTTTGGTGTGTAAATGTGTATGCTGAGGGCTGTGTGGTGTTGTGGACTCTCGCTGAGCTGGCGTCCCCCACTGCGCCTGACAGCGGTAGCTCAAACTCTGTCTGCCTGATGAGAGAAAACAGAGAGCTAAAAAAATACACAAAGCTAAATGCAGACTGCCTGGAAGGAGACAGAAAAGAGAAGTCTAAAATACCCAACAACTTCTGCCTGGATAGAATTTGGGGTGAGCTTGCTACATTTACATTTATGCACCGGGCGGACGCTTTTATCCAAGGCATCTCAAAGTGTGTTCAAAGTGAACATTCTATGTTGCGCTACTCTTTTCCTCAATGGTTTGTACCTTCAAGGTGTTTTTACATTGATCTTGGAAGCATGAAATGGTGAACAAATAAGGGTGAAAAGAATTAAACCATGAACACAATTAAAAATGATTAAATCAGGTGCCTGGATTACCGAGGTAAGGCAAAACTATACAGTCTATGTCTATACAGTATGTCAGACCGCAATGGGAAACTGCTGCTTCCTTACAATTTTGCACTCAGAAGTGACCTGTGCGATGACCGATTGTGGCGTGATAATTGCATTCAACGCTAATTTTGTGGGCGCAGTCACGCCATTATATGATTTGCATAATTCCTAATGCTAAAACAATACAGACAGTGCATGCAAATAAACAGCACAATCGGTATGAGCACTTCTTTACTTCTGTTTTCAAAGACACAGCACCACATTAAGTAAAACATAAACACCTATGTAAAACATGAACACGACAAGGCCGTAACATACAATCTAAGAAGCTTTCAACAGGCAAGCAAGCAAGCGCTTTGTTTTCAACACAAAGACCAGCCATCCTCTCACCCATCCTGTTCTGCCGTTACGCCTTAGACATATTTAGCACCACCGGAAGGAAAGAAGAGCCGGCAGTATCATTTTCCAACCAGTGTGTAATTCAGAGCCCCTTTTATGCATTCTGCTTTGCTTTACTCTGCCTGAGAGAGAGGGAGAGAGAGTCAGAGACTTATATTGAGCGCCCATCTGTCAGTCTCTTTTCTGAAAATGTCCATGTAATTCTATTTTATTACTCCCAAAGGGAAAAGGGATGAAAGGAAAGAAGAGAGTGAGCACGAAGGAAAATAGATTGAAAGGAAAGCGGCACACGTGTGAAACCTTAGTAAGAAATAAAAGAATGAGTTAAATGGAAGAATGTTACTCAGTACTTAGATAACTGATAATAAGCTGAAAGGGAGATGATGAGAAAGAACGGAGCAACTGTAATGATGCACAGAGAGGCTGAGTAAAATAAATTAGTGTATTTTCCAGCAGAATTAGCTCATGTGGGGATGGCAAGTTTGAGTTTCCAATACTATATATACATATACAGGGAGTGCAGAATTATTAGGCAAATGAGTATTTTGACCACATCATCCTCGTTATGCCTTACTCCAAGCTGTATAGGCTGCATACCAATTATGCATGGTGATGTGCATCTTGTAATGCTTTCAACACCCTCTGCCTTCCTTTCCTTTGGCAAAATGGGTCAGAAGGACTTGACAGGCTCAGAAAAGTCAAAATAGAGATATATTGCAGAGACTTTAAAATATTGCTTCTGAAGCGTGATCATCGAACAATCATCATTCAAAATAGTCAACAGGGTCTCTTTAACTGCTGAAAAGAAAGTGTCCTGCCATGCCACTTGCCACCAGTTTGGCCATATTTTGCAACATCACTGGAGTCCCAAAAGCACAAGGTGTGCAATACTCAGAGACATGGAAGGTAAGAGGCAGAAGTCGAACCACTGAGACACACAAAGCTGAAACAAGACGAAGGAATTTTTCTAATTTTACTGATTTTTCTAGACTGATGAAAGGAGAAGTCTTGATGGGCCAGATGGATGGGCCCGTGGCTGGATTGGTAAGGGCAAACCTCCAGTCCGACTCAGAGCAAGGTGGAGGTGGAACTGGTTTGGGCTGGTATCATCAAAGATGAGCTTAAGGATGGAGTCAAGCTCAACTCCCAGTTACTGCCAGTTTCTGGAAGACACCTAAGCAGTGATACAGGAAGAAGTCTGTATCCTTCAAGAAAAACATGGAGGACAATGATGAGAAGAAAGATAAAAGAAGAAAATGTAATGATATGGCCTCCTTGTTCACCTGAGAACATTGAGAACTGTATCATCAAATGATGCACAGAGAACAGTGTCTGGGAGGCTGTGGTTGCTGCTGCACGCAATGTTGATGGTGAAAGATAAAACACTGACAGAATCCATGGATATTTTCCTTGCAGAAAGGTGGCTCACTGTGGTTTTTGTTTGGTTTTTGAATGTCAGAAATGTTTTTGTGAATGTTTCCAATACTGGTAAAAATAAATACTATATAAATTTGTTTTTGTTATAATAATTATGCACACCTGATATAGGGTTTGATGTCATTAGACCACACCTCTCATTACAGAGATCTCTAATTGGTAGTAAATTTCCAGCCTAAACAGCTTGGAGTAACAGATAACGAGGATGATGTGGTCAAAATACTCATTTGCCTAATAATTCTGCAAAAGATATAGATATATAAACATCTCTTAATGTAACAGAAAGAACCATAAAAGAGGAAGATATATAAACACATTAATGTGCCACCATCTGTCCTAAGAACACTGGTAGTAACTGATCAGGCAGACAGATAAATGGCCATTGTCACAATGGTACAGCTTCCCTCCACCCCTTATGACAGGGCATCAGTCAGCCTCCCACAGACTGACATCAAATTATCCAAATTAAAACAGGCTTAGCGTGGCACCTGGTCCCATCCCTATGGACCCAGAACAGCTGGCCTCAGGACAGACCTCCAAAAGACACCACGGCCCCGTCCAGAATTGCTAAAACCACACAACTGCACTATTGTATAAAGCTGGCTTATATTTATCAATAGGATTACAGGTCAAAGGTCATTCTAGTTAATATGGATCATTCAGACCAGACTGTACTGTATCTTATGATGGTTTGGAAACCAGGCTTTAGTTTGTTGCAATGTGCACATGCATCAAAAAATAGATCACTCATACCACAGAATAATGCAGTACACTATAGTATACACATATACTAAAGTACATTATAATTTAGTACAAGATTGATCTCTTACCTTCCACCGAAGAAACAGACTCCCACCACCGTGTCTTCCATTAAGACTCTCATAAAGATAAACAATGGACGCGGGGAAACCCCCTCCAGTCTCCACTCTCAATCTCAGCAAATCTCATTCTCTTGTGGCCAAATACATTTGCATTTTGATAAGGACTTGATAGTCATCCAGACGAAAGCATTGAGACAAGCGTTTATCTGTCAGTGGAGAGGGAAACGAAACAGACAACGTAATAGGAGAAATAGCTTTTGGTAAAACTATCTTTAAACTTCCGGCGAGGCTCTAAAAAATCACGAAAAAGCGGTAATAACAAATACGACAGGGAATCGATAATGGGAACCAGTGCTTGGCTTTAACACACACCGATGAAAACATATGAGCATTGGCGCTTCTATGTGCCTGATTTGCGTGAGAAATCACGTGCATGAGGAAACGGCGTAAAACTGGAGAAATCACGTGCACGCGCTGTAATGACGCTCAGATCAACTAATACAAGTGTTTTTTAATAAAAGTCAAATTTATTAGGCATTATTAACACAATGATTTTGTCGATTATTAGTTTAATTACTTATTAATAATATTAAGCCTACATAAATGATCAATATGTTTATTTTTGTAATCTGTACTAGTTTTAGCTGTTTGTATTTAATGCGGCGTTCGAGATAAAGTCGGAGGTCGGAATTGTTTAAGCGTCCTACCTCTGACCTCAATGCGTTCCAGTTAATCACGCGTCACGAAACATAAAAGAGTTATTTTTTATTTTGAGTGTCAATAAAACACACTGAAAATATATTAAGGTTTGGTTTTACGTTTTACACAAGGTATCTTCGCGCAAATCTCACTGATTTCAAATTTCCGACTTCAAATGCCTTTCCAGCGGGTTTGAGATTGGAAATATTCTTTATTCCGAGGTGTCCCGAACGGTGCATAAGTTTATGCGTCTCCATAATATTTTTGGTTGATTGTGTAGTTCCAGCTCGGACTGTCCACAACATTTTCAAATGATAATGTTTTTAATTTTTTGACCATTTACTTAAGATATAAAATATACATTTATATAAAAAAGTGGACAAAATACGTATTTGTAAATTGTATAGGCCTATATGGAAAATTTTAGCTAATCCACCACAATGTACTTTCTGTTTTTTATTTATTTATTTATTTTTATTAAGGTTTTAGAAGTTAAATACAATAACAAAAAAAAAAAAAAAAATAAAACCTTGGACAGCCTCAATTAACAAATATATACAACAAAATTATTAAAAAATATAAACATAAATGACAATATTCACAATTGTTGAAGGGGAGGTTTACATAAATTACATTTTCAAGAGTCTCAAAATAGGTCCCCATGTGACTTTAAATCTTTTCTGTTAGGAAAGCTCACCAAAACGTAACTGTTCCATTTGAATAATGTAGAGCATCTCATTCAGCCATTTCTCAAAAAAAAAGAGGCTTGTGGAGATTTCCAGTTGAGTAGTATCACTTTTTTTAGCCGCAATCATGCCTACCATTATAGCCTGTTGATGAGTGTGAGGTATGCACTTTCTGTCAGTGCACAGAACAAAAGACATACACGTACACAGAAGTCTTTATGTCAAGGTGTTCTGCAGTTATGTTTGCACAGCTGTTCTCTAGTCTGTTGTAGCAACTGTTGTATCTGCCAATGTTTTTTTTCTTTGAAACATGTTGGAGTGTTGTTCGCAATTTAATTTCAATTTACTATAATTTTCAGATGCGTTGTAAACCAGCAATTCTGAAACCTACACCTCTGAATTATATAGGCCTAATCTGAGTCATGTAGCTATAAAACGTGGAGTCGTGTAGTAACCAATTTTTCAACATCGTTTTATAGTTAGGTTTTGCTGCCATCATCTGGCCGCATTGACAAATAACAACCTTCCCAACACAGTCACCCGCCACATCTTTGAATATTTGAATGGATATTGGATATTAAAATGTCCATTTTTATTCATAAAAAAAACAAATATTGTAACAAATCAGTTTATAAACAAATACTGTAACACATTAACAAAGAAAAAACCTGCACAGGGCTGTAGGACCAACTTTCAGTTTAAAGTGAGGAGTTATATTTTTAATTTGATCATCAGCAACTTTTGTTGTAAAAAAAGAGTTGACAGGACATGGGTTTTGTATTGGTTTTTATTGACAGTTTGTACAAAAAGAGGTATGACATCACATAACCAGCAAAGAATAGGCCACGTTTACCATAAAACCAACTAGCAAAAAACCCCCAAAATGAACCAATGACATACAATTTGTTAGTGTTGGTCATGTTGAAATACAGATACGACACAAAAACTGCTGAATGTAATTAAGAGTGAAATAAAGAAGAAATGTTTCATCTAGAATATGTTCTGTATTTCTGACAACTGATTATGCTCAGCTGAGAGAAAGTCTTATTCTCTATTTAAGCCTTCTGTCCATTCAGTCTCTCACAGACAACTTCTTTTAAAAACTGCCATTCAGAGCAGCTCTATAATGCTATTGTCCCTCAGCTGAGAGACTTGTGAAGTGCATTTGTGTATTGCCAATTTAAAGCATCATGCATGTTTGCGAAAGATCACCAACACAAGGGCACTACGTCTTTAAATATAGCACAACTTTCCATGAGCTATTTTTACTAATCCATTTACAATTATTCTATGAATGTTACTCTATTTATACATTACGTACATTTAAAATGATGCCTGACATTTGGCACATTAGCTTTTGGTTTGAAAAAACAGTCAAATTGATCACTACTCAAAAAATTGCTTAGACCATCACATTGTTGGCCATGACAAATAACCCTGTATTGAATGCATAATATCTTGTGATGTGTAGATGATCAGTATTACGAATTTATTATAAAGTTATGACCATTTTAGTACTTCATTAGCAGTTTGACAGCCATATAACAAACAGGACTAGAAATGGACAGTAAGGTAAACAGAGAAGATGCACTGAAATGTACGAAACTAATATGACTTCACTCTTGCTAATAGAGTATCGCTATCATGACCATTGCTAGGTAATAACGGTTAATGTCAGTATTTAAAGGTGCCTAAAGTGGAAACTATATAGGGGATCTACCAGGCTTAATATTATTGTTTTAAATGATTAAACCCAAGACGTGGTAATGAATTTTCTGAAGTGTTGTTGTTCACATTAATAATGGACAATTTGAGCTTCCTCATAGTACAGGCAACAGTAATGTAAACTGACAAACAGATGAAAACACTGCAAAGCAATGGACGAGGGCCACAATGAGGAGTGATGAAAGCAGAAATTACATACACTTTTTATAAACCATAAAAAAAAGAACACAACATTTAACAAAACATCCTTCTGTAATGATCTATTAAACATATGCAGCTGTTCAAATAATACTTTTGTAACTGCAAACTACTGCATATTCAGAGGACTTCAGTCATGAACACTGGATATTTGATATGTATACATACAGTATATACACATACAAGAATATCCTTCACTAAAAGTTTAGTACAATGAACTGTACAATAACTTCCAAAGGGAACTGTTTAGCAAAACACTGTCTTGCTTACATAGTAATACTATGTTTAACAATACAAGATTAAATTGTCCCATAAGGAAAAAAGGAACAAAACAAAAGTTTTGCGTAAGCCCAGACAGGCCACAAAGTGCATATACGGTCATTCAGAAGCCACTGTTAGATGGGTTCCAGGGGTGGGACACGCCTTTGCAAATGTATTTTGCTCGTATTCCCACAGTGAGAGGGTTGGCGGGTCCACTGACTCTAAATGACTGTTGCCTTACAACAAATTAGGTTGTCACATTGTGGCATGTTGTTTATTGGTGGCCTATTGTGGCCTAAAGCCTATTGTTTAAATTCATATCTAACACCCGGGATTTGCAGAAGTTTTCATTTAAGAACGCTCCATCTCAGTCAAGAGGCCCTGTGACGCAAGCAGGACAATATTTCCCAATTAAAACATATATACTGATATTAGGACAACAGTATGAGAATCAAATTAAAACACACACAAAATAAGTACGGTTAAACTTAATATGAACCTAACAAGAAACACTTCAGTTTGAAGCACATGAGAGGCCACGGATCAGATGACCACGACTGAATGACAGCAAATGAACATTAGTGTGGACAACCATCTGCTTAAATAGATTGGAAAGAGTTGAAAAGTGACCTCTAGAGGAGAATGCTTGAAACTGATGTCTGAAAGAACGTCTGAAAAACATTGTCTTTATAAAAGGTAGTGAATTAAGAACAAATTCTGAAATGTATTTTACAGTAGTGAACTGCACATCTGAAACCCTGGAAACAAAACAATTGTGTTTTTTTTCTTCCTTCAGCCACATCAGACCTCAGACTTTTATTAAAGCTTGGAAAATCACTTTATCGTTTTATGAAGCACTGGCTCAGATTAAAATGATTTTTGGAATGAAATGACTAAATTGAAACAACAACCGAGAACACGAATCCATAATTTTTGTTTTCTGAATTAAGGAATTCATCAGATTTAGTCATTTTCTTTATTTTCAAGCATTCCCCTCCTTGATTGTCCTTTCAAACAGACTTCTCATACAACATTTCAAGAGAAACAAACAAACCGATTGCTTTAGCATGTCTGTCTACCATCAGTCTTTTTTTTCAAAATGTTCTCCAGTCTGACAGGCTCGAAATCCTTTCTGTTGACTTTCTTTACGACATTACAGTCCCCTTTAGGAGTCTGGAATAACAATGCATTTATAGATGTGGTCTACTTCCTTTGGTCTAAGCCTGGGACAATCTCTCTCTCCTCGATCTAGCTTTCTCTTTCCCGCCCTGTTCATTTCTCTGTCCCTCTCTCTCTGTCGATCTTTCCCTCTCTTTCCCTGTCTCCTTCCAGCATTTAACCATTGAGCAGGTAGACCACCAGCTCATAGGTGCACATCATTATAGCAGTGTTAGGGATCTGTCGGACCAGGTGAGTGGTCAGGCCTCGGTACAGAGCTCTGTATCCCTCCTCCCGGACCACCATGCTTAGAGTTTGGAAGAACGAACGATATTTGCTGCCCTCCTCACGTAGTCTGGTACGAATAACCTCTGTAAAGGAGAGAGAAAAAGGGAAAAGAGTTAGCCATCAGAAAGAAGGAACTTTGCTTGACAACATGAAACTATTTCTAATAACAAGAATGATATTTTGCACTTCTAAACAGAAGTGTTTTAATTGGAGTTATAAATTGAAAGTGTAAATTGGACCAATCAGAACTCACCATGAGGATAGGCGATTGATGTGGCACACGTTTTGGATGTGGCAGCGGCCAGCATCATTCCCACAAAGTCTGAAGCATCTTTTACAGATTCATCTTCGTCATCCATGTTAGCATTGGCCTTGGACTCTATAAGTTTGCGTTTAATGCTTTCATAGATGACAAAATGGATGACAGTCTCTGAAATGCCAGCATAGGAAGCAGACATGCCCCTGTAGAATCCCCGTAACCCATCTGACTGATAGACCCGTCGGACACACTCAAACGCGCTCATTCGTCTTTCTCCGCGGTTCCTGAGAAAAACAAAAAACACAAACGTATTAAAATATTATAAACATCCTGGTTCAAAAGAATCTCTTTGAAGTGGCCATTTCACTCTGAACCAAAAAAAACGGAACAGAAGACAACATTTACACTAAAGTTTGAATGAAACAGAGTATCACTTACCTGGCATCGAGCTGCAACCGTGTCTTTATAAGCCAGATAGGGTTGGTGGCTGTAATGGCAGTGAACCCTGGGAAAATAAGGTGATTGGATGAGACATAGAAATGATACAGTCAAAGTCTCAGCACAGGACATTTAGCAAATCTAATGACTCTAAAACAGACAAACTCTCCCTAAAGAAATTCCACGCATCAAAGAAGTGCTGTGGACGTCTGTAAAATATGCTTATGGCCTAGTTTGCTTTGAAGGATAATCCCTTGATGTCATTAATCTTATATTCCAGCATATAACAGCACACCAGAGCAATATTAAACACCAATGTGACATTAACTACATGTTCTTGGATCAGTATAACCATTAAAGATCCACTATAAACTTTAGATTAAAGCCATAAGCACATCTTAGAGCAGTGGCCACAACAACAAATAATGCCTTTAACTAAAGCAATAAGCATTTTGTTACAATTTAATCTATAACAAAACGCTAAACCCAATTTAGCTTTATTATTAATAATGCTAATATAGTGATTTAATATTTTAAATAAGGTTACATTAATAACATTGTAAGTATACTAAGATAAAAAGAATCATCTCTATAACCGTGGCTAAATATGGTTAAAAGTTCAGTTCATACGGGTTATGTATAAATTTAATTACAGAAAAAAAACTTGTCACAGCATGGGCACTGAATTATACCACCGCTGTGACGTTCTTCAAAGTCATGCCATGCACATACTATATTGGCAAGACGTGATATGAAAAAATATTAGTGAATGAATTTGCAAAGCAACCGATTCACATTTATTTCGATGTGTTTGCAAGTTAAGGTTGCGAGGTTAATGATGTGCTTTTATGTTTAAATGTATGATTTTAATTCTGTTAATGCAAAGTATTGTGCCTGAAACTGCTGCGAAATGAAGCACAAAGCCTAGGCTCGTGTTGTGGGTGCACAACATATTAGAAATCCCCACACAAAAAACAAGAGAGACAATGGCAATTTAGATGAAGATATTTATGTGCATTGCTAACAATAAAACTTCAGTATAAACAGTGTTTTCTCAGAATAAACAAACCATAAGAAGGTCTACTGAGCTAGAGTAGAAGCTCTAGAGAAGGTGGCCTAAGGCATTTTATTGGTGAAGGGGGGAATGAAAGATCGGTACAAGAGAGTAAGAGATAGAGAGAAAGAGCGTGTCTCTGACGAGTACTCACAGGGGAGGGGCAAAGCTCCTCTCCTCACAGCTGCAGGACGAAGCCTGCAGATATGGGGGGCAGAGCAGGCTGGCTCACAGACCCTCACGCAGGGTGAAAGCTACAGTAAAGGCCTAAAATAGACACAGGCTTTTCTGTACCACAGTCACAAGCAGCAGTCCACATGCCCCTCAGAGTCATGTCAAACACATGAGGGAGTGGAACACTTCAATAAACCCTGCCCACCTCCCGCGAATCCCCGCCCACCAATTACATCAAACAATGACCATTGCATCCCTCCCACCCCTCAATTTTTCATTTTCTTTCCTTTGGACAGAGGAAGACAGTTTAAGACAAAGTGAAGAGTAAAATACAGGATAGAGAGAAGATCTGTTCCAAAACCACGGGAAGCAGCATTTTAAAGCATGATGGACACGCTCCCAAAAAGTAAAGGCTGTTTTAAGTATTTTAAGCATTTTACATCCACATTCTAAAGCATTACTGTCTATAGTGCAGCAAAAATGACTGAAAATAATAAACATTCAAAAACAATTTGTTTTAACCAAATATCTGCACATATAAATTAATGTACATTTAGATTAGCAACATGTAGCTGCCTATGTAGTAAGTTCACTAGGTTTTGGAACAGAGACTAAGAGCAAGAGAGACAGAGTGAGAAAAAGAGATAGAGGTGAAAGCCAGAATTTCAGTTTTAAAGGACATCATTAGACCAGTGTTTTTTCAATATAAATGTGAAGAAAAAGAACAGAGCTTATCTTGGAACAGCTACAAAGAAGCAACAGTATTTATCTTTAACATTGCTAAACTTTATGAATGCTGAGTCTCATAAACAGCTAACAATTCATACTGGGATCAAAGTTTATATCAACAATAACTTTAAGGAGGGTTAGAGGCAGTGCATGTAATCAAATGCATGAGTTAAATGCTAACCTTGTCATTCCTGTTGACAAAAAAGTCATAGAAGATCTATTTAATAGCAAATAGCAAAATGATACTGCTGCAAAAACTGCTTGTATACGTTTATGCATTTAAGATTAAAGAAACATTAAAAAGTTTATACAATAGCGTTTATCCAAAGTTTAAAGAGTCACTAGTCAAAAGGCATCAAACTTCCACCTTTTTGATTAGACCCATCAGACTTTATCTAGTTCTGTATGGATTGTAATTTGATGGACACAAATGAATTTATGGGCATCGCCCTGCAGGCACTGAGCTAACCGTAGATTCACTACTGAAAACTAATGCCGAACAAAAGAGTGAACACAAGAAACAAAATAGTCTACTATAGTGTACTTCTGTGAGAGAACAGAGCGACGCATACAATAAATATTTCATAGGCCTGTCCCTTATCGAATGCCAATTTTCCATTACAAGGGTTCAGGGACCTATATTTAACCACTTTAGTAACATCAGGACTATGTGTGTCGTAAGGCAGAGTGTGTTGTTGGGCAGCGTGGCCCCTTTTCTCTTATCTTTAGAGTACAGACGGCACATGCTAAATGTTAAAACACAAACAAAACAACGTATAATGTAAACACGGAATTTAAATGACAAGGTTAGCATTCAGGATTGCAAAATAAATGAAAAAAAGAAGTGCATGTGGTTCTTACACTGAATTTACCTTTACGGGGGGTTACAGGCTGGCAAGGGGGCCATGTGTCAAAACTGCATAATCACAAGGAGGTTAAAAGACTGCAAGCCAGCTACAATGGCTACATGAATTGCATAACCATCATTATTATGAATCATCATTATCATTAGGAGAATCATGATCATACCGGTGAGTAGAGACGTGACTACCTGAGGCGTCCCGATCCCGACCGTGTCAGTCGCGAGGACCGCTGCCCACCGCGCATGGCACTCTACATGTTAGCGTAGCGCCCTGTTAGCGGCCGCTACTACACACAGCACAGACAGCGTGTGAAGCCAGACTGTTTAGAAGCACACTGGCATGTAATGACTTACGTCCTCCAGTCCTCAAAAGGTAGAAGAAAACAAAAAAGGAAAAAAGAAAGTGGGAAAGGAAAGCACAACCCAAACTTTGAGGACCTCTTGTCTTGTTTTTGTAGTGCCTGATACGCTATTACTGTTTGTTTAATATTGCAAATATAGTTATTTGTGGTTTTTAGAAATGTATCAGACTAAAATTTTATTTTTCATTTATTAATATTGTTTACTTTTATCAAATGTATGTATCTATCGTCTTCATCTCCTGATAGAGATACTAAGAAAAAAAACTTCAAATTTACTGTTTTGATCATCTGATATAAAGTTTTCCCAAATAATATATAGTTCAAAAGAAAACTTTCGATCCTGAAAGTCTTTAATTGTGCTTTCGGTCTAGATTCTATTATACCTTGAAAAAACGTAACCCAAAATACGGGACAAAACCCATGGCTAATCTTCCCCAATTGTACAAGCTGGTCACTAGGACAAAACATGATATTATAAGACTATCTCAAGGCTTTGTGTTTGCTAAAAACAAAAGCGACTGACAAATACTGGTTATAAACAACCCCCCATAGATGCAATCTGTTGTTTTGTGCACACTAAGAGGTGAGTATCATTTTAGTTCAGTGTGTGAAACACAACCAAAAAAGCCAATGCAAACTTAAGTCAAAAATGCATCTACAAGAAAGACGATTGGGGAGACTCTTACCTGCTAAACCAGCGGACAGCATGTGCACCTGTGTGGAGTCTGGATCAAACACATTATTCAACTTCTCTTTGGCTGTGGAGTAGGCAGCAAAATATATTGCTCTGTGGACAAAATAGAGGCATACTTATTCATTGGTTTATTCATTAAAGGGCCTTTTGTGATTAACAAGGATCACAGCATCACTATTTACTATATACACAATCATATTTTTTTAAAGCGACTGAGCACCAATCAGATTAAAAGCCTGTTCACACCAAAGACGATAACTATATAGTTTTAAAATGATACCCAATACATTAGTTATTGTTGGGATAACATTCAGAACAATCACATGATAGCACCAGATTTATTTTCTTTAGTCAGGACAAACCAGCCTTCTGGTGAAAAAATACAACATGATTATTCAGATTAAAATTTCCACAGTATTTCCACAGCTTTCCTTAGTGGCTTTTTGGTTTTAATCTGTTATGTAACACCGGGCAAATTTGAAGGTCTGCACCGAGTGACCTGCTGAAGCCGAGCAGCCTTCGAATCCAGATGAGATGCTAAATTCCACAGCTAATAAGCACTGTACATGCTGTGCTACCACACAGCCTTTTAAAAAGACAGCCAATCAGTGCCCGGG
This sequence comes from Beaufortia kweichowensis, assembly GCA_019155185.1. Classification (NCBI taxonomy): domain Eukaryota; kingdom Metazoa; phylum Chordata; class Actinopteri; order Cypriniformes; family Gastromyzontidae; genus Beaufortia; species Beaufortia kweichowensis. Next base: position 8,132,959 of record CM032797.1, on the reverse strand, counting down.
GCAAGCCTTTACTCATTAGCCAATCAGATGCTCTTTTACACATCTGTCTGACCTCCACCTCCACCAAACCAGTGGGAGTAAAAAAAACAAGGACGCAAACTTATAGCAGGTGTTCATGGGGTACATTTAAAAATGTTTATGTATTAACATTTTTGCTTTAAGCATTGATTTTTCTTGCAATGATTTTTTTCACTGAACAATTTGGGCAAATAAGCTTGCATGAATTTAGCCAGAAGGTGAATTCAGTGTCACCTATCTGGATGGATATTACAATTGTAAATGTCATACCGGTGTATAGGTCTGTACGTGAGCATAAGCACATAGCAATCCTTATTTTCCTATACGCATGTTTAATCTTTACGTAATGCTCAGTCACGTGACGATCATTCCAGCTGTGAGGGTAGAGGACACAGAGGACGAGAGAAATACGTGCACAGATGGAGACACGCGCGTGCAAATGCTCACACCTCCAGCAGCACGGAAGGGCATAAACACAGAAATACCGACATTTTAAGTGGCTTAGTTGCAACGCCATCACCCACGTACCAATTTAAATGTGATTAAATTGCAGACGCACACACAAATCTCAAGTGAATGAGGGCGTAAGAGCAGCTAGCCTGTAGCATAATGATGATACACTGCAGTCAATGAACAGTGCAGCTGACTCACAGGGAAAGGAGATGAGCGAGCGAGCGAGCGAGAGAGAATTCACAGATGCTAACGAGGAGAACAAGTGTCTGCCAAGTCAACACAGAGTGTGCAGAATGTGACCTCCATTACAGTGCCACAGACACTGCTAAATATACAGCGAGACCCGTAGGTTTAGGTTTTAACTCTACAGCTGAGCTACAACCTTATAAAATGCCAGAGCGCCACTGACTCAACAGACAGAGTGACAGCAGAGGGCCCGTGGCCAGTGTAGACTTTAATGAGACAGAGACAAGCTCCCTGTTGAGATCAGAGCAATGAGACATGACCAGCAAACCCTTATGTAAGCGAATGAATTTTTACACTGAGAAAATAAAATGCCAATTACAAGCACACTGAAGCTAATGTTCATTTGTTATCTGAATCTAAAGCATACCTGGATGGAGCCACTCCTACCAAGTTGGGCCCAAGCCCTCTAAAGAGTGAGCGAGGACCTTCTTTCTCCAGTATCAACCTGACGGAGGAAAAAAAAAGAGACAAAGATGAAGCAGGATATGTAAGAGAAAAATCGCTTACTAGATGTAACCACCCGAAACAAGATCATATATTAGATGCAACATTTAATTATGGTGACATGTTGTTGCCATGACATCCAATATTTGAAGCACTTCAATCTTCAATAAGCTATTCAGGGAGAACTGTACTTGTCAGAGAGCCAAACAAAACCAATTTTCTTTTCTGAATTGAGAGGAAAATCTGGAAATGTGTGAAACATAGGCTTAAATACCACACCTCATTAGTTGCAAAAACAATTAAATAAGCCTAAATATATGAACAAAATGTAAAAATTAAGAAAGAGGGAATGTGTAAAATTTTATCAGTTGCAGGCATTTTAATTCTGTGCAGCTTTCTGCTGGAGCAGATTCAGCGTGAGCTGCGTGTAATTGCATATATTACTGAGTAAACTATACAGACAGCAAAGTGTTATTTATCATTAAACTCCACCACTGCACAAACAAACTGCATAATTGCCCCTAAAAGATTTTCATGAAGAGGTAATTTCTACTGCTGCAGCACATTTCTGCACTTTACAATGTTTTGTGTTTGATTTTCTCATCAGAAATGGACTAGCAAGTTCAGACTTCTCTAAAATGAGTTAAAAAATAACTTCATTAAAATAAGTAACATCTGTTACTTATTTTACACTGCCCTACTTTAATCTTTTCTTTCCCTGTTTTTCTTTTTGCTAGAGTAATACAATAGGCCTGAACCACTCTTGCCCGAGGCCAAAAAGTGATTCCAACACTAGATAAAACAGCAAGACTACACCCATTTTGCCCGACTTATAAAACACCAAGTTACCCAGAACACTCACAAATATACTCTCTGAACATCTACTGCATCACAGTATCATTTATTTGTCTATCAGAACGTCCTGTCCAATGGCAGCTAGACTATTTTCAAGAGGCCAAATGACAGAAAAATGGACATTAAACATGTGAATTTAGCAAATAACATCACAATCTAATCATCACATGTCAAAATGTTCAAAGTCCTAATGGTAAAATCTCCTTGCAGTTACTTAATTGCAATGGCAGTTGTTATGTCTGCGCTTCACTGCAGGCTGACAACTAGTTGGTTATAAGAGCAGCAAAAGCACATAAGCTGCTGGCAATGTGAACATTCGCTGTCTTTCTCATCCCTGGTCTGACACTCTTGCAAAGCCACTGAAGTCGCTACAGATGGTTGTCATTTATATTCAGCCACACAGTAAGACTGAACAGAGAACAGCTTTGTTTTAGAAGCTAGATTATTGTTGCTCATCAAGACCTTTTAAAAAAATATTTGTATAGTGTTTTATTAACAATTTTGATGTTTTTATAGAAATATACTACAGTGTTTTTGGCTACTTTCACACTGTATTTTTGAAACGCTGCTTCAAATGCCTTGGGACACAATTAACTTACTTAAGCTTTGGTTTCATAATACTTACTTGAGACAGTGCAGAGGCCCCGGCGGGGCAACACGGGCCACGCTGGCCCCATTTACAGTGCTGAGCTGCACCTCAGAGATGTAGAGCGTCACAGAGGAAGACTGCAGCCTTGTCTTCACCACTTCCAACGGACATGTCAGTATAGCGCCCACAGTGCCTCCACAGCTGGACACAGAGAGAGAGGAATTATTTATTATTCACTTTTACTTATGTAACATCATTTGCATTGAAAAAAGACAATTTCAACCAATTAGTCTGTTGCCAAGTATATCCAAAATGTTTAACTGTCAAAGTCAAAATCCACTTTCCCAAAGTTACAATGATTACAAGAACATAAGACAAAATCACTTGTATCCAAAGCAAACTACAGGGAATTCAAAGTATACCAATTTTCAGTATTATTATACAGAAAAAATATAATGCAGAATGTCAAATAATATTATTTATACACCAACCTTTGCTAAATATAACTTTCATTCAATACACATGTACACTTATAATATTATCACAGTCTAATCTAAACTAATATTTACACAGTCTTTGTTTTTAAAGCCATCAATGATTGTTTGTTCATGATTCAGAATATCTGCATTTTAAATGTCAAGAGTATTTTGCCGTCAGCTGACATCCACAACAGATCAATTCTCTGAGCTTGTAAAAGCAGCTTTGAGTAAATCTGTATGTGGGTCAAGTCCAACATCTATGCGGTTGTGTGCATGTACACAGGGGGTTCTCAACATGCAAACTGTTGAAAGGTTAGGTCTGGAGCAGAACCAGAATCATCAGCTAGTGAGTAAACAGTCCACTTTTAACAAACAAGATGCATACTGCTACCCAAATGACAAAAAATCCTTAGTTCTGATCTTTATCCTGCTGATCTGAAGTTCTCTTAAGTTGTTGCTCTGCACAGTAGTAAAGCCTATGTTTTTACAAGTTCTCTAAGAGAAATGCTGATAACCTGCTAAACGTGTTGATCTAAACAATGGACTGTAAATCCCTCTGTTCTAAACACAGTCTCCCAGATTGTCTATTTTCTTCTGCTGTCTTTTAAAAGGCCGCCCCACATACAGAGCAGCTGTGAACTTTGGCCCAGATATGAAGCACTCTGGTTTGTTTCTGCTAAGGTTTACACACACTGGCTCGCTTACTCACTTTCTGGTTGGCCGAGTGACAGAATGATCACAAGGAAAAACCCAGCTGCCCAAAACATTCTGCAGAAGACTTTTACACAAGAATTATTCAACTTCACAGTTACTCACAAAATACAGCACTCAAACAACTTCTACATAAGAGAGTTTTGTGTTGTGAAAGAAACAAGAAGTACTGCTGAACAGAAATCAAGGAGTTTTTTCCCAGATGCAAAACAAAAGAACCAAATGCAAATGTGGGACTAAAGTTTAGTCCCCTGGTCAATGATTAGTTCAGTTTTGCACTGAAAAGGACAGGATGTATTTAGGGTTTTCACAACAGTGTTTAAAAAGCTAAAAATAAAATAAATAAAAAAATCAACAAAATCTTAAAGCAACACGCCTCATTTGACGGGATCTAAACCAAACTGAAATATAAGTCCACATGAAAGATTCTCAAAATACTGTCATCTGGCCAAACTCGCCTAGTGCAGAACTATCTGCTGTGCTGTCCATAATCAAAATTTATGAACAGAATTGACTTTTTGTTCATTCAGGTAGTTAACATGACATTTAAACCTGTGGTGTGACATGCAATACTTCACTTAAAAACACTTGTTTTGTTATATAGTGCAATTCACATCAATTTAAGTAGACTACAAAGTAAATTGGTGAATATTTAAAACATTGTGTCAACTACTCCATTTCTTTGACTCATGTGCACGGTCAACATGACTAAGTTGTAAACAGTAAACCTAGAGGTTTAATTCAATCTCTGTTACAGCATGAAAACATCCGTTTCGTTCATGCACAAATAGAAGAAGCTTGCAGAGTGAACATCTGCATCACAGTATCATTTATTTGTTTATCAGAACGTCCTGTCCAACGGCAGGTTAACAAGCCACTAGTCACAGAGTTTTTACAGTTTTGACAGCTCACCTGAAGCACCAACTACTCTGATCTACAGATAACACACATATTACGGTCCCATTAGAGGCCTTTCGGTAAACCCTTAATCACTAACCAGGGTCAAAATAAAGAAATGACCTTGACAGAACTTGTTCAACAAAGATATGCTACTCTTGTATCACCTTGATCAGGCTGTGTTATGAAAAATGGCCAAGGAATAAGGTTTGATCCAAAGACTGGGAAGAAACCCGTGCTTATGAAGGGACATTCAGAAATGAGAATGGAGTCAAAAATAGCTGTAGTATAATGCTAGACTGATCCCTGTCAAACCAGCTACTATCACTGAAGTCAAGATGACAGTTAAAACCTCAAGCATGTGTTTTACTACAGGTAACGGTATCGCTTCAGGTTCACCCTGAACTTTAAGCATCTAGTCTTTCCCGTCTTCTTTCTTAAGAGGTGAACGCTAAGGGTGAAAAGCATCAAAGCACAAGCACTTCCTGAAACACAGAAAATGGCAATGACGAGGACCTTCCAGAGGATTCTGTGACAACAGCACATAGCCTACACCATCTCTTTTAACATGCTGTTTTGCACATTCGCTATATTATTTGCACAAGCATCTATTCATCACGCATTTTGTAATGGCTTGACAACCTGACTTAGCGGATCACGTGCGATGAGCGTGTCTTCTATTAAACATTAACGACAATAAAACGCATTAAAGGTAAATGTGTCAGGGTGACTGATATATGTTTGTATGCTTGACACTAGTGTCGATAATCGCCCTACTGTTCGCTACTCACCCTCCAGCAAAAAGATGAACCAGGGTGTCTCTCTGATTCATCCTTCAGCATTCTCCGCACCCACACCCTGGCCTGCAGTGCAAGCAAGAGCCGGACAGCTCCGCCAAACCCGCTGAGATCACCAGTGCCGATCAGTGTATATGATGCGGATGTAAATAATAAAGCAAAAACGTTATCAGCCCGATGTGTAGCGGGCGAGATGCGTCGCGAGATGCGGCTAGCTGAGTCCGCTAACGTCTCTTGATGTGCGCAGACGCCTCCTTCCGTCTATCACAGGTCTGCTTTCGCTCGATCACGGCACTTCCAGTTGAAAAGCACTGAAATCTAACGAAATCCGAGGCAGTTTTTGCAGAAGATGTAGATTTTAAAACGCTAAATCCGTGTTAAGCCTACAGCGCCCGTGGTTCCGTTGTATCTTCAAGCTGCGGTTGAGAAGCGAAATAAGATGGACAAGCACGTTCGCTATTTACAAGCCAATCAGGAGCCGCAAAACAGAGACCGCTATTGGTCTTTTGGCCACGTGACGCCACTTGTCCCCGCCCCATCATGCCTCTTTCACATGATCTCGCAATTGATAAATTGTAAATGTTGATTTACCCTGTTCAAGACGCGACGTACTGTATTCGCAAAGTCGTTTGTAGGATTAAAACGAACAGTACTGAAAATAAATGTGTTACAGATATATATTTTTCGCTGTCAGGTTTATTAATTCGGGCACTGGGGTGACCTCTCTTCGAAAAATATAGGTTTTTGGTCAAGTGTAGGAAGGAAGGCATGCGGAGACATGTCCTCCCTTCAAGATAATGCATATGCAAATTTGATTTTTCACACCTCTGGCAAGAAGAGTAAACGTTTTTCTGTGATTAAACTACATTTGTGTACTGATATGTCATCTGGTAAAGACTAAGTCCTTAAAGGAACTGTGTCTGCATCAGCTGATCAGGGTTCCTGCATCTATTATGAAATCTGGTTTCCTAATTAAATAGCTGAATAAAATGCACATGGCTCTTGGTTTTAAGAGTTTAACAACTTGAGGTCATGTGCATGGAAAATCAAATTTCTCTTGTCATGCCTACCTAATGAAACACAATGAGAAAGTTTAGGCAGGGTATTACAGCCCTCTATAGAGTACTGACAATTAATAATTGTGCAATGTAACATATATGGTTATATATGCAAGTAAATATATATATATATATATATGCAATAGCTGCAAGTAAAAACTTATTATGATGTCATCTGACACGTTACATTTTCACAATATATATATATATATGCCAGCCCAGTTTAAAAATAAATTCAGTATTCCAAGTGACATTTAACACATATTGCAACACGTTCAACATGTAGCAAAATATTAGATATCAAAAATGTTATCTGCTTCCTGTTATTTACTATCTCAATCCACGAATAAAATCTAGTCACTAGAAAGTGTCAAATAAAATGAACCGTTAATGCGCAGCACCTTGGTATCCATTACAACTTGCATAACTACTCTCACATAGCAATGATGCTAAACTAGTGGTGTAGCAAAAGGATCATCATTTAACATGGCACTTTATTCCTACTCATCTATTGCCAATAGTGAACAAAGTTCACCCACAGCCGAACAGTCTGTGCAGTCCATTTCCAAGCTATTGTCATTTACACAGTAAATCTGTTATGATAGACATGTTGACATCTTTAATGTACCTCCGTAGGCTATAAACGGACTATAAACTGAGTCATCAGTTTAATATTAAACTAGACAAGAAACATCTAGAGCAAATAAATGGACATCAGCACTGTTTACAATAGATAAGATTTCAAAAATTAGTTTCATCTTTAAGGTCAACACCACAAAAACTAATTCAGCTGTACTCAGTTCATCATGTTTTCTTAAATTATATCTCATTTGGTTTTGGAGAATGTTTTAACGTTGTTTTATGTTAAAAAAAATTGACATATATTGAAAGACAATTCTATTCTATTTGAATCTACATTTACAAACATTCATATTATTAGTCATTTAGTTTCAAGTAATAATTTAGTAGACATTAGATAAAGTTTTTACACCAAATTTACTCTGCAAATTCAATGACAACTAAAGTAAAAACATCATGATGTCATCTGACACGTTACATTTTTATAATCTCAACCCCTAACCCCTAAACCGAACCCTTACACAAACCTTTCTGCATTTTTACATACATTACCAGCGGTCCCCACAACGTAGGTGGATAAGACTTTTACACACACACAGCTGTTTCTTAAACTAGGCTTTTGTTACCTGACAAGACCCAAACACAAACAGCTGTAACACAAATGAGAATCTGGTGCAATCCATTGTCTAACAGAAGGCACGTTTTCCTGCTCATATGACTCATGAGAGTACTAAGTGAAGCACTTTACTGTTCAGCTACACATAGTCTGTCATTCTGAGACTCACATGACAGATATCAACAGACACAAGCAGAGGAGTTCAGTCTGGTTTAGTCTGCACATATTGCATTAACTGTGTGTGTTGGATTTGAATTGGATGCGAGTCTTTAATAATTTGTATAGATCTGTCTAAAATCACCCAGTTTTAATTTGCTTCAGAAATGGTCAATTGTTTGCTTACAATTTATTATTATATACTTTAGCCTACTTCATAAATCCTGTTGTATCTTACGCATTAATAATGAATGACTGAATTTGTGTAATATTTACTGGGTGAGTTTCTTATAGTTTTTTTGACGTCCTATAGGTTTGAAGCAAAAGATGCTGGAATGTACAGTACCTGAAGCATCTTCTCAGTAACTGCTGGCAGCTTTTCAACTCATACAGGAACACAAAGCGTGTGTATGTGAATGCATATATATGTAACACATCTTTTCTAGTGCAGAGGTATTAGTGGAATATAAATAGTTTTCAGTGTCACATTTTTTGGTTTGTCTGTTTATTTGTCTGTTTTAGACTTTGACATGATGGTGATAACCAAAATAACAGGACAGAACACAAAGCAAAGGTCAGGGTGAAAGCAAGTTCAAATATGTGCAGTCCACCAACATGCAGGTTAGTCTTCCAAAGTTTCCACATCATTCTCTGGTGTCTGGTTAAATTTTAGACAAAAGTGACATTTATAGGGCCAGAACTGTTGTGTTAAGTAAATAACATTTCAGCTGACTGTAGATTGTACAGGCTGTAAATTACTAGACACAAAATATAGATTTTAAATGTTTTATTAGTTTTTTTTTGTAACACCTTTCACGAGCACAAAACATTTCGAATTTGGCCAAGACACATTCAAACAAGACAGACATTTGGTTTAATCTTTTGTACCATAATCACATATATGTTTTAATTAGGCATGCATCTATCTGATTAATTTATATATTATATTATTTTTAAGGTCAAGTTGACTCGCAGTACTGTGATAACCCTATTGATAACTTTTGACAGCTAAAAACTGTTTAGTTTCCAGCAGTTGTTATCAGGGTCATAACATACCTTGGAATGTCACGAATAGCCAATCAGAATCAAGTATTCCAGAGCTGTGGAATGAAGACTACTATTAAATTAAAAGCAGCCCAAAGACTTGGCTAAATCTAAACTGTCCTCTTTTTGAGATGTGGCGCCATCTTTAGGTAACTTAAGGACTTGCTGGATGTAAAATATTGCATAGAGCACGACCTGCTGGCCTTTATGAGTATCTACAAGGATAACGATTTTGTACAATGAATTCGTGTATGACATTCATTCAGTATACTTAAATCTGCAGAAAAATACGGAGGTAAACCTTTCACTGACTTGAGTTTTTTTTACTGACCTAATGATATTCTCTAACCCTACTTACTGCAACATTTCTTCATTTTTAATGCCTGTGGTGCACCTAAAGCTCAGCCTAATGTTTTATTTTCGTCGCAATTAACTTGTTACATCTATGACATTTAGTCTGTTATTAGTACAATTATTAAACAAATCATTTTGAACAACAGCAAATTAATCCGATCATTATTCTTGTTTTAATATCCACTTCGACCACGAGATGTCGCCCTTTGACCGTCAATGTCATTTTACGCCAGTACTTGAATAAAGTACTTGTGTGAAGTGCCTGCATGAAAATCTAATTTTAGCTCCTTGATACACTGAGGAGTTTTAGATTAGAATAAAAATGAGAAAGATCAAATACATTTTACATTATAGCATTTGTGGCCATATAATAGTCAAGATCACCAGGGAGCAGCAGGTTTACACTCATTTCACTCATTTCAAAATATCCTTATTATTTATTGATTAAATATCCTTATGATCATCCCACATATAACACAGAATCCTGACATACAAAAATTTCCTGACATTTCTTTGTTTACCAATAATATTTCAGTTGACAGCATAACAGCATGTGTGTTGTTTACAGTTGTAAGCTGATTGACCCCCATGAAGAGTGATGATATGAAATCAATAACATCCCTCTCTTTTTCTCTTATCCTTTTGTTTCAATATCTTCTTCATCCAATCCTTCCACCATCCCTCTCTCTTTTTCCATCCTCTGTAAATTGGGTCAGACTTGATTCTTTCAGATCTAACAGTCTTAGTATGAAGCCCCCTACAGTACTCCCACCTCCTCCTCTGCAGCACTGAGAACCATCAGACCAGAAGAGAGGAGCAGAGAGTTGAAGTTTTCCACTCCCATCTTTCTGGTATTCTCACCCTTCTGTAGCACATCTTCATTCAGACGAGCACTCTACATGATAAACTGCCTTCTAGCCACTTTTTCTGTCTTTTTTAAGGATGCTATATATTACACTGACTATTTTAAGTGCTTACCGTTTTACGTCTACGCATTTGGACTTTTAATGATTTTCAGATTTGTTCATGCGGGTTAATAGTAGGTGGTGCTTCGCTGGGTCAGTAATTCAGATGTCCACTCCTGATATCTATCTATGAGCAAAAGTGCCAACATACTGAATGTCAGCGGGGCTGTGATTTTGCCACAGGCATAAGGCTGCAGTCCAAGTACTGCAGGTAATGCTGAATAGGTATTATGCAACTGTTCCTAAACACAAATCTGAAATGGTTTAAGTTATTTTTAGACAAAATAGTTCAAAAATGAGCCAAAGCATCAGGGTTTGCATGTCGTGCACTTTCAAAATACAGCTTCAGGTAAAATCACTTGATGTATAATAAAAAATTCAGAAATTCCAGTTCCAATCAAAACATCTATTAATATATAATTTCCATCATATTTAAATGTTTAGAACTCCAGTAGTGTAGCATATTAATGATATGTGGTTAAAAACAAACAAACAAACTCAGATGGCGATGTAATATTTTTGGATAAAAATGGTTTCTCTCAAAAGCATTTTATTAATCACTATTGCCGCACAGGGGTCAAAATCGGCCAGTAACCCTTTTGAAATACGAGCCTGATTGTATTTTATGAGTCCACAGGGTGTTATATCTGCAGTGTGATGTTGACCTGCGTGAGGCAAAAGAACTAAACTTCCCCTCTTTGTCAAACAGTTCCTGACTCCAGTGAATGCCACGCTGCTTTCGTTGGCTATTTCTAATGGGCTAATGACGCCTGTTCCTCATTGGCGCCATGCAGAATGTGAGTGTGCATGTGCAAGTGTTGTGTACGCTGTGCGCATGCAAACACGCAGGCGAGAAAGTGTTCTTTTTTAATTAAAATCTGAATTTTATATGAGGATACTTGAAGATCACAGCAGCTCTTCTTCAGCCAAACTCCTTTAATGATTATATTCAACTTTTTTCTCGCTCTTTTCCTCGTGTATAATTGATAACATGCTGCTACACTCTTGATACATGCTGTAGAACTTTGATCCCTTTTGGCTGCATCATCTTTGAGGCAAAGGGTTCACATACTTAAGTATGCACTCAGTTGCTGATGGGAAAGTATATACTTTCAAGTATACAGTTTTTGTGACTTGTTTTTACATTAACAAAAGATTCTAAGTGGATAGATAGACCGATAGATAGATAGACCGATAGACAGATAGATAGATAGATAGATAGATAGATAGATAGATAGATAGATAGATAGATAGATAGATAGATAGATAGATAGATAGATAGATAGATAGATAGATAGATAGATAGATAGATAGATAGATAGATAGATAGATAGATAGATAGATTGATAGATAGATAGATAGATAGACCGATAGACCGATAGACCGATAGATAGATAGATATAGATAGATAGATAGATAGATAGATAGATAGATAGATAGATAGATAGATAGATAGACCGATAGACCGATAGACCGATAGACCGATAGACAGATAGACAGATAGATAGACCGATAGACCGATAGACAGACAGACAGACAGACAGACATAGATAGATAGATGAGTTTGAGTTTGTTATCATAGGAATGGTCAGCTTTACTACAACCACTCTGATCTCTCTCTAAAAACTGTAACACATGCTCTCTTTTCACTATCTATTGCTTGTCTCACACTGAGCATCTTTTTTCCTCTGCCCAAACACAAACACGTACAGAAACCTTGATCTCAGGCGGTAACACACATACACACCCCGTCTATCGACATGAAAGCATCCCCCTCAGCTCTTTTGATGCTGCGCATCTTGGCTGATGCATCGCTGAAATAAAATGTCTGCTCTCAAATCAATACGACTCAATTCAGAGGGCTGTTGGGCCTCTCACATACACACACGGATGCGCAAACGCATGGTGACGGAGCGAGAGAGGATTAGAGAGAAAGGCAGAGGGAGGGGGAAAATAAGAATAAAAGTGAGAGATAAAAGCAAATATTAGACAGACGGAGAGAGGAGAGAGAGAGGCAAATTCTAGCCTTCCGTTTCATATTTTTGACTGTGTCCTTTTTCACTCACCTGCCTCGCCGGGTAAATGGGGAAGAAAAAAGTAATGAAAAATAAAATCGATGTTAGCTGGTAATAAGAGAAAAAGATGGAGCAGATCGTAGCCTATAGACTGTTGCTGTTTATTTATCTAGGTGTGGGAAAATGTGCTACTCATCGGACTGAACCGTGTCTTTTACACTAGATTCTACCTCCACGCAGCAGCATGTGAACTGACTGCCAGCTATTGTTCAGATTCCAATGAAAACTTCATCCCCCACAGTTTGACTGGATCTGAATTAGCTGTCAATCAATTGCACTGTCTAACGTCTTGCTTTCATACCCTTAGAAGGTGATGATTTCAGTGTGATGTTTGTGGAATGCAAAAGAAATTTACTATGAAAATTTACATATTAGTAATCAGTAGACACAACAATCTGCTGGACTGTTGGATAATTCAACATATTATTCTTTCAAGCGTTCAATAACCAGGTTTGTCCCAGTTTATCCCAGTTGTTCACTACAGCCCATACAGCAAAACTACAAGATATGTGTACTTATCATGCATATTGTAAAAAGAGATAAAAGATAAGAAGCGTGAAAGGTTTGGATGGAAGCAGAGGAAGAGACAGCTGAAGGTTTGGGTGCCGGGTTGAGCCGGTGCCCTCGGTGTGTGTGGGAATGCCATTCAGGCTGATAACTCAACCCTGACAGCCCATGATGGAATTCATGATTGATGGAGCTCAATAGCTGCCAGTTCAATTTTCTCCTGTAATGAAAACAAGATTCACCTTTTTCTCCCCCTCTGCCTGTTAAAATCTATGTGAGAAACAAGCCCGTCGACTCTTACAAGAGCCCGGTGTGGTCCGCTAACGTCTTTTTCTATCGGTTTGAGGGGAATGAATAGCTCGCTTGCAGTAGACGCGAAGACGGATCGTGGGAGTGAGTTGTTACTACCCTTTGATTGTTATCGCAAGATGGCGCAGAGCCTTAAGGAATGTTTTGTGAACGTTTGTGTCATATCTTAGTTTAACTCTACTTTCTCAACATGAGATATATAACATGAACCCTCCCCGTGTTCATACATGCCTCCTCCCTGCTTGTTTGATTGAATAAGTGTAAATAAACATTTCTCAGGCACATCCTGCTCTTCTGTGGAGTTTATTCCTCCTCCAGACATAAAGAAATTTGGGTGCTCCTGGATCCATACCAGAAAACATCATCAAAATTAATAATCATGGATATTTGGGATTTTTTTTTCTTCAATAATCTACCTTGGCGAAACTTTAATGTTGCCGTCTTAATGGTATTGACATAAATATTCGGTTTCGCTGTCTCTAGCGGGGTCAGTTGTTTAATTTACAGGCGTAATGTTTAATGCGACTGGAAAGAATTGCTTTTTTATTATGTCGTGTAACTTCACGGCCCTCCTTTGTGAAAACTGCACAGACCGTCTAACAGGGTGGACTTTGTGCACGATCCGGTCTGCGGTCTGGACTAGCTCAATCGTTAACTTGCCATGCCGAGATTTTACTGCCATATTTTCAAGAAGATCTTTCGTTCGGGCTAATATTCCTTGACTCTCCACACCTCGTTAAAGTTTTGTTGAGGAGGAAAAACATAAGCAGATCTGTGAAAGGTTTAAGTGCATTTTTCCTTGATAATGTTAAAAGTCAGCCTAAAAATATTTTCTTGGTGTAGATTGATAATGTGACTGCCAGAGGTGTATGTGCTGAGATATATTGGCGCCTGGGAGCAGTCAAATATGGCAGGCATTTTACATAAAACACGGTTTATGAGAGGGGCTGATTCATCAAAACCGACCAGAAGAATATTGTTTTGTATGCCAAATGTAATGAGGGGGAATAAAATATCACAGCAAACATGTTTCTCTTCAAAAGTCCAAAAAATACAGTCAAATTATGGAGTGATTTGTAAAACACCTTGTTAGGTATTGTAGGGTAACTTTAGCCCTAATGTGGTGTGAACTAAGTTCTCCCGAATCTCATACTGACGCAAACACAACTTTGGCAGCACCAGCAATGACTGAGTGGGAAAAGAAAAGACGAATGACTCTGACAGAAGTAAATGTAACAATTATATGACGTATAAGTAATTGAAAATAATATGTTGAACTAAAACTATCAAAATAGACATAGACTATCCTAAAAAGTAAAGCTTGAATACAATTAATATAATTATTTATAAGTGAATAATTTATTTTTAATCATTTATTTTTCATATATTATATTATAATTTCTATAATTTATTTTTTTTCTATAATATATTATAAGTATAATAATATAATTTCTCTATAATTCATCTAACATCCTTGGCTTACTGTAATGTAATATAGCCAGGTTGATTTGGCCATATTTAATAACATTTTTGACTTGAATTAAACCAGATAACTCTGACATTTTTATGTTAGCTGACAAAACATTTTTACAGTGCAATGTGAACATTTGTTTTAACTAAAAAACACACTTGACTAAAACCTCTCGAAATGATCCACATGAGAAAAATAACAAACTTTATTTTACATTCAAAGTGATAGCGTTGGTGTTTTGCCACGTTACACCCTAAAAGAGCGCTCCTGCTGTTCCAAGACACAAAAACCTAACCAGTCCCAGTCAGCGTACTTTAAATATTTCACAAAAGACTCCTTGAAATCCTGCAAACACACAACTAAAAACAAGATGCTCGTACGTGAGCCTGTGCCCTTGACCCTAGAGTCTCTCAGGAAGACCTTATAGCTCCATTTTCACAAAGCTAAAAGTGTAAACACCAAACAGATGTGGCTTCATGACAGCTTCCAGAAAAATGCCCAGTGATCTTTGCAAGATGGCAGAGATCAGATCATTTTTGGCTTGCTGTGACAAAATACGATGGACTGTAGCAAACTGGAAAGGGCTGGTATTGATCTGCGCTTGTGTGTGTGTGAGAGAACGAGAAGAGAAAAAGAGATTTCACGGTGTGCTAGATGAAGGGAAAAGATAGAGTATGAGTGAAGGTAAATCTGCTCTTGTCTCCCCGCGCTGTATCTCGGTATCACTGCCCATGCTAACCTTCATTGCTGCTTGTCACTTCCATTTGTCATGGCATTACGTTGTGCATTTTTCTCTGCCAGTGTGAATTATGCTCTTCGAACTGCGCTGTAAGCACATTAACCGGTGGGCACACAATCATTTTATAAGGCTGGCATGCATTAGTGGAAATATTTCAGGCTTTTCAACATTAATTTACACAGATTTAATCATTTCTTAATCAAGATTTTGGGGGACGTATTTATTAAATGTATTTTAGGTTCTCTTTGTAGTTCTCATGCATATGTAAGTCTCTGTGTTTTTTCTACGCAATTACCTTTCCTCTCTTAGAGGAACCCCTGTCTATAAAAACATCCATGCACCATCAGGGACCTGTAGGAAATTTTTTTATATTTATGATTTGTTTAAAATATATAAATAATTTTTTGTAAAGGAGGTTTTACAGTAATAAAAATTAGATACACAAAAACACAAGCAAGAAAGTTCAGCAAGCGAATTGTAATTCTTTTCAATCCTTTAGAAACTGAAATAATTTACTTTAACAATAACTTCTTAGGAACCAAAGCAGATATTCTGATATATACACATATTACATTATGAACAGTGATGTGAAATAAAGACAAACAAAACTGACAAAGACTAATGTAAACAAAACAGTTCACAGCCACCTCATAATGCATTTACAAAAAACAGACGCAACAGAGGCATTATCTGTCACCGCCATCAGCGAAGCAATTTACTAAGCATACAAAACACATTTTTGCAACTGATAAAACAGAAAAAGATGTGTTGATCTGTCAAAACAATAGTGCCGCTATAGACAGACACAGTGAAACTAAGGGAAAACAACTGCACTTAGGAGGGAAACTCAAACCTCTCTGGCTAACTTACCCCACATGCCTCCCTGTGCCAATGGCTTTCTATGACATCTCAGCTCCCCCTTCTCTTCCCAAACAAAGCCGGCACTTGTTCATCTGCTTGATCAGTGGGGCAAAGTAGTGGGCCGGCTACACGTTTCAACACTAGGACCTGCAGGCATCCTGGAGATTGGGTTTCATTGCCATTGTTCCTTATTGCCATCGCAGGCTCTCTGCACACTGGAATGAAAAGCACGGGTATGCTCAATTAATTTGTTTCTAAGCAAGAAATTCTCTCTCATTCCTCAACGCTCGGCTGGAAAATGACCTGTAATCCTCCACCAAGCTGTTTTGAAGGATGTTTTGAACTTAATTACCCATTTTATTTAATACTTAGGCTTATACTTTTCCTGGACCAGGAAAAATTTGTGACCCTGTCTGTGAAAACCCAGCTAAATTCATTTTTGTAACATAATGTAAAGAACATAACAATAAAAAGTATAACCTTGATATCTTTAATACTGACATGTCAAAGATTAAAATCATAGTGAAATTTATAGGTGAAATTAAACTTTGATGCTTGTTATCTTATAATTTCATTTTGACAGACAGGGTCACATTGTTTATTTAATATACACTGATATTGTTTCTACGTTAATAGATTTAACAGAAAAAAATTATGGCATTCTTAGTTGTTTCATGTAAGTTTTAGATTCTCTTTAAATTCAATAGGAGAAATAAACATGAAAACCAATCATTTAGTATTATCATATAGCTGAGATATACAGTACTGTAGTATCACTGTTAAACACTCTTAAAGGAGTTCATTTTAAAACCTTACAAATTATTATTATTATTATTATTATTATTATTATTATTATTATTATTATTATTATTATTATTATTATTATTATTATTATTATTATTATTATTCTCATATAGCTTATTATTGCAGTCTCTTGTGTACTGGCAAATATTGAAACACAAATGTGACATAACTCTTTTTCTCTTGGTGAAGACTTGGACATAAAGTCTCATTTTGCTCCCCATTAAATCTTAAACTGTCTAAAGAAAAGCAATTGAGATCTTAAAGTAATCTTATTTGATTTATCTTTCCTACGGGAAGTGACATGCAAACTTTCCTTTTAACACTAGAAGCTTTCAGACGTAGATTAGAGTTTGTTGACATGTGCGCTGTGCTCCATACGGCAAGCAGACTGCAATATTTGCGCTGTGAGGCGTGAAATCTCCGGGCTAAATGCTTTATGGCTGACATCTAGAAACTGAACACTGTGCTCAAGTGAGTGAGATTTCCCTTCTGCATGTACTCATAGACGTAGAACCTTTTGAGCAGGTGCTGGAGCTCTGAAGATCATGGGTGTGGGCATATGACTGTAACAGGACCTCCTCCTGGGGAACGACGGAAGCCCACCGGGGAGTCTGTGACGGATGTATATTTTCCAGAGGCAGTAAACAAAGCCAGGGATTTTAGAAGATCCAAAAAGGGTTTCCTTCTACTCCATTTGGATACCTTTCCACAAGATTACTTATTCTCTCTCTCTCCCATTTTTCTTTCTCTATCTCTCTCTGTTCCTGTTCGGTTCCCTGTGGAATACGCTCTGGTATTTATTTACCTCTGTGCTGAATGAATAGAGGGCGGAGCCAGGCCCGTATTCAGGATTTATTTAACTTCATCCCAGGCTGAAAGAGTCACTTGTGTGTTTAGCAGGACGCTGGCACTCAGAGATATGACAGAGCGCCTGTGTGTGCTGGGCTGTAGAGGATCAAAGAATAATAAATCGGCGTTCCCCTCTCTCTGATAACACAGACAAAGCAAACACACTTCAGCGGTACATTAATTAGTACATTTTCACTGGCTGCTTCATCGCCAAGTCATTTCACAGGTTAAAAGGGTTCATGCACTGCAAAATATACACTGCACACATCATATTGAGAAATACTCACTCAGCCAGTTGGTAGTAAAAGCATTTGATGTTGGGCCACAGCACACTGCCATCTATCTCATTCAGTGCTGGTGAAGAGCCTGTGTGAAACAGAGAGAAACTCCTCCTCACACCTGCCACTGAGCTGTAAACAGACTGAATGTGCGAATGTTCCTTTAGACAAATCTGATTTACTGTTACATCACTACGTATATCCTCATGTCCCTCTTCATACTGTATATACATCCCTCTTTTCCTTAAGTATTTGATCTTTTATCCTATCTTTTTTCTTATTATTTCTTTTCTTGTCTCCCTCTTATCTTATGTTGTCTAATCTCTTTCTCTTTTCCGTGTCAAATCGTTTCATTTTATCTCTTTCATCGTCTGATCTTGTTTCAGAACTTTAACTTTACTTTCTCCCCGTTTGCATTTTAAGAATATTCATCTCATTACATCAGCTATCAATTACCGAGTTGGAGGGCCTGCATTACTTTACGAGGACATTCATCTAAATGTAATTCTGAAATGCACTTTTTATTGAGAAGAGAAATGCACCATCCCAAGGACACCGGCTGTCATTCTTAGATTGATGCGCCATTCTAATTCGGCTTTACTGAGAAAGCAAAGATCGAAGATTCATGAAAAGAAAAGTTGTCCGGCAGCTTGCTAATCTTTCTCCCTCTGTGTCTCAGCGCAAGGCAGGTCACAGACCTTTACAGCATATATCTAATTTTGAGATTTGGGAGTCTCTGAAGTGATGGACTTAAGAAATGTTTCTGGGGTTTGAGAACTCTATTAGAATTCTGCAAATGAACAGTCTGCAGGAGGTTTTCAAGGACTCTGCAAGCATCAAAGCATTCAGAGAGGGCAGGAGAGAGAGGGGGAGTGAGAAAGAGAGAATGCATTAAGGTAGCAAGGGTAAGATGAGAATTCAGGAGTCACTGATAAAGATAGTTCTTGGAGCTTCAGCATTGGTGGGAGACATGCTTGAAGATCAAACCATACTTTCAGATTATAGACGCAGGCAGAAGCGGTGTGTCATGAACTGCACATCGTATGAAACTGTTGTTGCTTCAAAAAGTAAACAAAACCACATGGGTAGATTTTCTGAAGAAAAAGTAAGTGCTGCTTAGTGTTGCAAAACTTGTCACCAGAGTACAACACTCCCATGTCTGTATGACATAATAAAATATGGGCTTAAATATAATTTGCATGAGAATTGTTGAAATGTTGCCTTAACATTAAACTCAAATAAGTTCAAGTTGAAGCACTGAAATTATAAACTGAAAATAAATTAAAACTAAACTTGAAATGGAAATTAAACTAAATAAATTAAACCTAATATAGTAAAGTAAAATAAAATAGATTCATAAATGATAAAATGACAAAAGTTAAAAAGTTAAAAGTTAAAATAAACTAAAATTAACATTAAAATTTATAAAAGTAAAATATTAACAAAATTACAAAAACAAAATATTAATAAAGCCCAATTTAAAAGAGCCCATTCACATGCTTCCATGTTGTTTTGTTGTCAGTATATCCTTAAGGTGTTTTGTACAACTGGTGTTTTGTGTAGTTAGTATTTTGTTGGGCCAGTGCTATGGTGTAGTGAATAGCTGCTGGTTGGTCCAGGTAATAATGATCCATCTGACCCCTTTAAAAATGTACATAGCCATTTTTCTGAAGAAGAAAATACATAAAGATTTAAGATAATCATAGTGATGTTTGCTTTAGCAAGCACTACTAATCACACATGCTGTAAGAGGCCATTTACAGCCATTTGAGAGCACATGATTATATGCACTTATATGCATACATAAAAACATCCAATAGAGGATGCTGATGTAAATGCTGAGCTCTTTGTAAACGATGTAATTTTTCTCTAGTCTTTTTTGGCACAAGGCCCTGTGTATGAGACATGTGCTCTTATCCAGCAGAAAGTTGAGTGGGAAACAATCAGACAATTGTGTCCATGAGATCACAGGGCGGAAAAAGAGGATCTATTAGACGTGTATATGTGCAAGTGATTTGTTTAAAGCCAGTCAAGTCTGCATCATACTGTACTATTTCAAATCTGTTCTATGAACACTCATTTGTTTCCATCTGAAGTCTTGGAGAAGGACCGCCAGTCTCAAGCGAGAGAGAGACGGAAAGAGAGAGAGACCGAGAGAAATGGTTAGTGAAAAATGATACAAGAATTCCTTTTCCAGAGCAATCGGAAGGATATAGGAATTCTGCGCCAATGGTTAAGGTCAGGCCTGCTTATTCTCAGGATAAAGCACCACTGCGGGCTCCTGGCTGTCAGATAAACAACAGCCTTTTTTCTTTCTCTAAGGAGTCATGTTGAAAAAGAAAAACCACAAGGCTGTCAGCTGATTTTAGCTACAGTGCAGAAAGTCACATTTTCTTTAAATGTAAACTTATTTAACAAATTAAGATTAACACGCTGACTGAATTTAATTTCAGCACTCTGCAAACACTACAAACTGTTGTAAAAATATTTCAACAAATGAATCACTTATTAATTGTCACCGTTCTACAGGAGGAAGGAACACTTAAGTTATTTCACTATTCACTTTAATATTTCATAGTTAAAAACGAATCATGACAAACTCTACATTGATGGAAAATTCTAAGACTCAAGAAGAAATATTTGACAAATTTTCACGACAATAAACAAACTAAAATATTTATAGAAATGTTTGTTAATTATTAATCAATATTTTTAAATAATATAAAAAATATAATTAATATTTATAAAAACACCTAAAATAAGAAAAGAATAAAAACCATTTTAAAATGTATGAGATGTATGCACAATATGTACAGTGACAGTTATCAGGTTAATGTGATAGAAGTAATAATAAAAAAAGAATATTATGTAATTAATGCTTAATTTTTAATCAGTGACAGCCATGTTAAAACTATAACAAATAATGCAGTCAAATTTTGCTGCCTTAAATGTTTAAATATAATCAAATCATTTTTAATTTACTGTTTCAAATATGAGATGAGTTGCTGCAAATCGAAATGACTTAACTTATCATAATAACTTGCTACCATGTTTTATTGTTCACATTATTTTTTTACAGCACATGCATGCATGCAAATAACAATAACAAGCAGGACGCGTGACACGTGTGGCTTGTAAAAACAGGCAATAATGATCTAATAATCACATCTGTGAACGACAGGCAGACACCAGGACGAGTGTGTTTACACAGCATGAGTCACATGACAGGTCCCTGCATATGGGGCTGGTGTCTGGGTAAAGATGGCTTCCTGTTGCCTGAGCTCTGCTCACATGTCTGGCGACAGTTCTGCGTGTCTGTCTGTCGTCAAACGTTCACCGTGTTTATTTTCCCTCGCATAGAATGACATGTTTTTCTCTGAGCTCCACTGGAAAAGCGGCCACATTGGGTCTTACCAATACATGTCAACCCTATAGACACACACACAAGCTCAGACACAAAACCCATATGTGCATTTTCATCTTCAGCTATATCTGTCTGAGACTCTCAAAGCAGCGCCACTAATAAACCAGACCCTCCAGATCTCATCGTGGTGGAAGCGGGTCCTGCGTGCAATCCATCCACCCCCGCCTTCTTTTCCAGATTCTTCCCAGCTGAAGTGATGTGACCGTCGGGTGTTGTTGGGCCGAGCCAATTCAGCTCCGAGTCTGGCTGGGAGGTGGGCTTCGGTTGTAAAAATAGGGAAAGAAAAACAGGCCAAGAACAATGAGAGCTGTAAGAGCTTTTTTACCGTGATGTGCTAGCCAGAGGCACCTCCGCCCTGCGGTGACCGGACCCGACCCGTGCTGCTGGTTCCGTCCCTCGCTGACATTTCCTTACATAGGCCTGTAGTGGATTTGGACCAGCGCTTCCAATCTGTTCAGCTTTTCCAAAACAAAATTTTACTCTGAAATCACAATTTTGTCATCATTTACTTTCTTTCATGCCAAGAAGTAGTCATAAAGATTTTAAAAGACAAAAAATGATTTTGGGTGAACTATTTGTTTAACTTAATAATTGTCATTGCACACATTTCACAATTAATATTTTAAAAATTATTTTGAATCTTTTTTTAATTCATTTATTTTTTTAATTGTAGTATTTTTAAACTAACATCTATTAGTTTATGCACTCTAAAAACAGATGTGTTAAAAATAACACAAGATGTGTTGTCCCTAACTAGACACATCTTTGTGTTAATTTAAAAACAACACATTTTGTGTTACTTTCAACTCAACATGTGTTGTCCCTTTTATGTATTTAACACAAAATGACACATTATGTGTTAAACAGCATAACACAAAAAACGTGTTAAAAAATAACACATCCTTTTTTAGAGTGTGTTTATTGTTATAAAAATGTGTCAAATAATTAATTCTTGAGTCTTAACCTTTCCATCAATATATATGCTTATATATATGATTAGATTAGAATTCGACTATAAAATATTAAAGTGAATAGTGGAATATCAAATGTTCCACCTGCGAAAACGGTGACAGTTAACAGGATAAATATTTTTTGGCTGCCACACACACTAACTGAATATATGTTTTCACTTTACATCTCTTTTAAAACATAAAAACAGCACCGGATGAGGACAGAATTCGATAAAAGGCTATTCATTCGTTTTGTGCTCTGAGGGTTTGGGAAAAGTAGGAAATGGCCACTGTTGAATGAAGGGAAAACATTGAATGTAAAACACATTACATAATAAAAGCTCAGAGCTCATTTACCACCTCTCCGGAACAATCTTTTCAAAGCTGTGCTAACAAGTTTTGTTCTAAACCAGGACACCAGACATTAATATACTGCCATCATTTACTCACATTTTTCATGAGATATGTACTGTGGTCTTACTTAACAGACTGTTTTTCCATCAGAAACTATTGCTTTAAATTCAACACACACCACCACTTTTCAGAAATTCTTTGAGATCTTAATGGACTGCTAAAAGAAGTATCTGTGATCGCATTTACTTTTATCATGAAAGACTATCTGTGAGGTCGTGAGGTAACTGTAGAAGCTGTTAACTGAATTAAGTGTTGCAGGGTGGAAACGGCCTGTTTGTGAGCTCCAGGAAGGGCAGTTGCTCTTTAACATCTGTGTCCACAAGCCGTCAAACAACCTGATGCTTTCTCACCCTTTTAAAAAGAGTCACATACGGCCTATAATGTCTTCGCAAACATTTGCATGCTGCTACGACACTCTCGAGCCGCACATAGCATCGTCCCGTTTCCACGGTAACAGAGTGTTTGTGCCCATAAATAACAAGCCTATTTACTGTCTACGTTTCTGGGTTGGAACCCTTTTCTGCTCATGTGCTTTTCCTTGTGCTAGGTTGAATGCTCACCTGAGGGATCCTGGATCTATTTCACACTCCACTAGGTCTTTGGAAGGGGGTTGGCTGAGGACAAGAGCTTTACAGTCTCTGCTGCCATCAGAACATCTGAAGTGTCTCTCCAAATCAATAGGGAAGAGGATCTCCTCTCAGACGCTGACCGCAAACATAGGAAGCCTCACCTGTGAAAACACACATACACATGCAGACAAGACAAGAGTGAAACTGTTATATTTGTCCTGCTGAATCCTTCGTGTGTCAGGCTGTGATCCTTTGATGATGATCAAAGCCCAGGCAAAGTGTGGCCCTAATTCCCCTGCTTTGGCCAATCTCCTTCTGTCTGTCTAGCATCTCTCGCTTTCTCTCTTTATACCCCCATCCTTCCCTCTCTATTCCTTTACTGTTGACCTTTATTCTTTTTTCCATTTTATATATTTGTAATTTTTGTTAACACTTAAAAAGGGGTTATACAAAAAAAGATACATTTCAAATATTATAATTTCATTATTAAAAGAAAGAAAATAAAATGTAAAATGCATATTATGTAATAAAATAAATGTATTAAAGTCACAATGAAATAAAAAAAATTATTATATTATTATTATAATATTATAATATTATTATGTATTATTATTATAATAATACTGGAATATCACAGTTTAATTTCCTATAATCTTTCATCAAAAATATTAACTTTCCCTCACCCCTAAGAAAGCTGTTTCACTTAACATCAATGTAGGGAAGGAAAAATTGCAACGTCCATCTTGTTCTGTGTATTATACATTTTTGTATATTACCCATTTGTTTATTATACATACATTTTACATTGGTGTTGTTTCAGTTTTGTGTTTTATAATAATTGTAAATATTTTTTACATTTTATGCATTTGGTCGACACTTGTCCAAAGTGACTAATATATCTTTTTATTAGTACATGCATTCACTTTTGCGACACTACCAGAGCTACAAGAAAATCATGATAAAATGTGAAAAATTGGCTATTATACACTATTCAGCACAAACATGAGACGTATAAAGTTACTAAGGACAAAAAGTGAGAAACTGGAGACTTCAGCTCTTCATTTAATATCATTGCGGTGTAGAAGATACAATTGAAATATTATCTTAATTCTGATAGGCTGTCATTGTAGCATATGGTCTGTGCTCAAAGTTACTGTATTGTAATTCAGTAGAGGTTCAAAGTTTTCTTTTTATACTTATCTCTTGTTTCTTTGCCACCTCACTCTTCCTCACCCTTTTCCTCTCTCTCTCTTCTTATCTGTCACTGCTTCTTCCTGTCTCATGTTTCTACACATATGCACACTGTCAACACTCAACAACATCTTTCAATGCAGGGTAGAATATGTTCCTCTATGCTCCTCTTTCTCTCTCTCTTCCTTAAAACTAGTTCTCCATCTCATTTTTTGTTGGCAGATTTATGAGAATCTTATGAAAAATGAGCAAAAGTATTCCTCTGTGCGTTCGCCAGGCTGTTCAGTGTCATATCACACATAGAAGATTCTCTTTACTCTTGTTGCCGTTATGACTCAGAGATGATGGCGTTTCTGTGATAGATCTCTCTCCGCGGACGCCATCGCTCTCACGCTGACAATTTTCCGTGTCTATCTCACCGTTTCGTGGGTGATGGCTGACCTCTGACCTCTGGATGAGGCCATCCTGTGCAGACAGGTGATGACAGCCGGCACAAAGAGACAGACGCTATTTGGGCTTGTCAGACTTTGAAATGCATCACATTAAAGGCCCAGCTCAGAAAAGCTCTCCTGAGTGGTGATCTGATGCGTTTGATTGCCTTCGTTCTGACATGTTGGAGTTTTGTAGGTTTGTTTAGAAAGTCTTCGTGAATGAATTCCTGCTTGTTCTTTGCTTGATAAAATAAAACTGAAAGGCATAAACTCAAAGGCATAAACTTAACACTAAAATATCCGTTTTTAGTTAATAATTCATCCATGGTTTTCTTTTTATGTTGTTTCTTCCTTGTGCATTATCAAAATTCTTATCAATCTTTTAAAAGGGATGAATATATCTCTATCTCTCAAAAGTGTGAGCCCCTTCATTGCCTACAGCCTAAATAATCAGCTGTCTTCTAAAAAGAATTACTAAAAAATACTAGATCTTAGAAACCTTAAAAATCACTGACTGAGAACTCTCAATTAATTGAAATGTTGATAGTTTTCCTAAAAGCAACTGTAGTGTACATGTAGTCTATTTACAGCAACATGTTAGCTTTTTATCTCTGGCAATTGTATTTAGGCTTAAAAATTCATAAATGTGTTTATTTGTAAAGCTCATCTTGTATCATAAATCACAGAGCTTGTTTTTTACAGACCGGTCAGCAGTGCATTATGGGATTCCTCCATAAAGGACGCATACTGTAGAACGTGACTAAAACAAATAATCTTGGGATATCCTTCAAACCATACCTAAGAGGCCTGAAAATGGTTTCAGAACCCAGTATATATCTCAAGCACACATCTATTGTGAATCCCACACCTCATTAACTCCAAGCTTTATATACAGGGACTGCCGGGAATTGTAGTTTCTCATTTACATCAAGTCTTGATAGGAGCCTGGTGAGGTCAGGAGAGCGATGTATGCGCTGATGGCAGCTAATTGGGCAGTGCTACTGTTAAAAGCAAAAAAGCCCTGTGGTCCCGGCCCAGTCTGAAGAAGAGAGAGAGAGTCATTAGTACAGCCCCACTCAGGCCTGCCCTCACTGCTCACCTGTCACTGAGCCAGACAGACAGTAATGGCTTCTGTTTGTAGCTCTGGAAGCAACTGGGGGTGTAAATGTATGTGTGTACACGTGTGTCTATACATAAGTGTGTGTGTGGGGATTCTTCCTCTCGTTTTCCCTTACACCGGCATCTTATAGAGGTTGTAAAGAATCAATGGAGCATTGGGTCTAGTCTGTGCTGTGGGGAAAAAGATGGAGCTGTTTGCTGCAATAGTGGTTAGAATACAATGTGCATTAGATCTCATCTGTACTGTCATTTAAAGTTTTAGATTACATAAAATAATATTCTCTCCTCAGTTCTGCTAATATTGCATTTGCGAGTATTGTCTCTCATATCACACATGCGGTGGTGTATATTTTTAAAGTTAGTTTTTACAATTATTTTTTAAGTTAGCATCACTAATGTGCATTTTATTAGCATGTATTTAATAATACCATGTATTGTTACATTTCATATTTGTGATTTTATTTTATTTATAACTATTATATTCATATTTGCACAGTTTATTTATTCCAATAAATGACAAATTAGGTGATAGATTTGTAGACACAGTAGCATTTATAATACTAAAATTAAGGATTATATTTGCTTGATTTCAGTCTTTGACATGACTTACAAACTCAATATTTAAGGTTATGAAGGTTATATTTTCACTGGGTCACATTTCATATTTTTCTTGTTTTATACTATTTACTTTTTCTAATTTCCCCTAATTTATCTCCACTGCCTGAACTAATATGTATTTATTGTAAATCTTCTTTTCAACAATGAATAAATTATAATAAATAATAACAATAAATATTAATCGAATACATCAGCTTTTCCTTTATTTAGTATTCCATTTAGATACAAAGAATATTATTCTATAGATTACATGCTCATTAAATTACGTGTTTAGCTATTATGTATTCCTTTCTATTTTTTCTCTCATCTCCTGTGAGTCTATAACCTAAAGCATCTCGGCTACATTGCAAAAATCAGACAGAATACATTGTGAAATAACAGTTAGAGGTCAGTCTATGAGAGTCTCCCCCTAATCTTAACAGTAATCTGTGCTGCAGTTTACCTCCTCAGCTCTTCTTTATCCAGCTGGTCCTCTCCTACACCAGCAATCGCTTCACTTCCTTTTCCAATTACTCCTAAAACAGTCCGCTATTAAAGAGTATTAGCTTTTTTCTGAGCAACTCTTTGTGTGATTGTCGTGTCCAGTAGCTCAGTGGTGGGTGGCCTTTGTGGGAGGGATGGAGACCAGCCACGAGAGAGATTAAAGACCCTTGGAGATATATCCCACGAAGCAATGTCTCACCTCGCCTCCATTTTCAAGTACATTCTCTTACATTTTGGTCTCTACTTTTACTGTAGCCGGTTTGGAGGACATCACTGCGTAGACTTGCCTGAAAAAGAAGCAAATAAAGAGAATTCTACAATTTGAATGACATTTTCATATACTGTCAGCAGTCTATTCAGCACCCAGGAGGCAACTGGCATAAAAGAGAGCAGGACGATGCAGTGCGCTTTCTTTCCTGTCTAATTCATGTAGCGCTCTGGTGATCCAAGCCGTGGTCTAAACTGCCAGATTTCAGACCAACGTGGGCAGCCTGGCCTTTTCACTACGCTCGCATTCAGTCAAGAGCACTAATGAGGGATGCTGATCAAAGAGCCATGATTCCCTTGGTCCACCTCTTCTCTTTAACTCTCTTTCTTTTCTTCTTTCCTAGCCTTTTCTGTATGATCTAGCAGACTTCTGATGGCGCAAGCTCGCTTAAAGCACCAGGTAAGTAAAAAGCCATTAATAAACCACTACAGACACTGCTAGGCATTTTAATCATTGCTCTCTCTCTTTCTCTCTCTCTCGCTCGCTCTATCACCTGCACGCTAGTTATTGTGCTGGTCAGACAGCCTCTCAAGCCATAGGGAGCACTAAAAGCATAATAATGTTGGGGGTGAGGAAGGTGGGCCATTGTTTATGCCGGGACTTGTCAAGTGGACATCTGTGTTAAAAACAGAGCTGTTGTGTTAGCCACCGAATTACACTATTTGTTTAACTGGGACATGGAGCATTTCCAGACGAATGCGGAGTCACAGTCACGGGAGAATCTGGTGGCCAAATGTGCTCACACCTGTTCTGCTGTTGCATTTGCTCTAATCTCAATATCACATTACTGGATTTGATTCAAGAGTTTATTAGAAATCACAAATATAATTGAGCGGAATGGGACTTTCATTACAGCATAGCATGAGAGCACCCACAACAGCCTAAAATATCTTTTTTAATAAACATAGACTGAATTGTTTGCATGCAATAAGAGTATAAAGTGGACGACATAACTCAGATAATTTGATCTTGAAATAATTAAATAAGAAATTTGTTTTCACATTGAAATCTTTGGCATGAATTTGAGCACAGCATGTAACATTGTTGAGATTTTAATAATGAAACTCTAGAAGAGAGAGATTTGAGTGACAACAATCTGGAAAACCTAGGCGAAAATCTCCCTTTTGCACTCTTTAATATCATTTTTTTCTTGACACCTTGAGATCTTTCTAAGGAATAATCTTACGCATAAACCTTTAAGAAAAATAAACTCTCTTAAACAGTGCATATCTCTCAAAGGACGTTTTAAAACGTATATTATAAAAGGCCGTTGTCTGTGAGGTCAGGGAATGTGCAATCACACAGGGCTTTTCATCACTAGCACCATCCTCTTTCCCCTGTGTTCTTCAGCTGCATTCACGGGCGAGCGAGACTGCTTTACTGCACTGCGTTTAGTGAGCCGAGGACTGTGGAGAGCAGGCCCTTTATTCAGAGCTGTCTGCCTGAAATGGTGGGACATTAGCTCACATGAAGAGCCTTTGTGTTTTTGAAGGACACTGTCATTATACACCTCCAGCATTCCGACCTCTCACTCACTCATACACTCGAGAGAGAAAGAGAGAGAGAGGGAGGGTGAGAGGAAGAGAGTAAAAGAGGACAGAGGGTTGGAAAGAGACAGTGGGAAAAAGAGAAAGAAGCTTTTGGCAGACAGAGACAAGTGGTGCTCATCTCTTTCATGTGTTTGGCGGTACAGTCGAGAGGAGGGACGAACCCAAAGCCTTTTTTCCACCTCACACAGAAGAGAGGAAACTGAAGAGACTGTTCCTTTACAGTTATCATGAGTAGTGCAGCGCTGGGGACACATCAACGACAGAGACACACACTTTTGTGGGGAATTTTCCGTACACATAATGACTTTTATACTGTACAGACTGTATATTGACTGTATACCCTAACCCTCACAGCATTTTAATACTTTAAAAAAAAAATTATGTTTAATAATCAATTTCCCTCTTAGGAATCGAGGGCTGGTCTCAACAATGTCCCAACAAAAAGATTTGGTCCCCACAAATAAGAAAACATAAATAAAACATAATTGACAACATAAATTATGATTAAATACTATGAATTATGATTGAACTCACACCCAGCTCAAAGCACTTGTAAATATACATACAATTGTTCACATTACTTCTTGTCCAGATTAATACTTTTTTTTTTTTCTCTCCACTTTGGCCTTCTGTACACACTGAGATGGCAACAAAGCTTTAAAAAAGACACTTAAAGTGCACACATTTGAAAACGCTTTTGCATTAGGGTTTGGATGGTGAAAACAGACTTTGAGTCATGTGATGCAGTCTTGTGTCCATCCATTAAAAAAACTTGGTGCCTTTTCTCAATGCCGTGGCATTTCAAAGAACGCCTGATGGATATGAAGTATGGTAAAGTATAAAGCGTCTTACATTTTACTTATGTGTGGAAATAGTGTGGTGACAGTTTCTAGGACTGGTGATCAGTCCACAGTTTAGGTATATGAGCTATATTATTCAAAAGTAAATTCTTCTATATAACAGTAATGTCATGTCATTTATTATGTTAATAATATATTTTACTATGTATTGAACCATTGCATTTTTATACAATATTCAAAAATCTATATGCTATCTATGTGCCAACTGGGCTTGCTTAAACTGTTTGGCCTGTAAAAAACATCACACAGCATGCACGTAAACCCACTCAAAAAGGTCTGATTTTATGTGCTTTCAAAGTGGCCTAATCACATCAGTGATGATATTAAAAAAATAAAAGTATAATTTATAAACACTAATGCTATCTGATTTATATTATTCATCTCTGTTAATTTATAGTTTAAGCTCTCCCTATCCCACAGGAACTTCAGTGCGGTGTTTATCTGTGCAGGTCACAGCAATAGCGGCACTGATCTTTGAACTCTCGTTGTAGCAGGAACCTCTGGGGAGCATCGGGATCAATCTCAGCAGGACAGGAGATGAAGGTACGTCCCCGCCCGCCTAGTCTCTTTCCTATTCTCGATCTTATCGCAACCCTGTTCTGGCTTCCTAGTGCTCGGCCCCAAATCTGGAGCTAATCCCGTTCCTTGTTTTTCCTCCTGGAAAATAAATCTCACTTTTCAGGTGACTGTGTTCTGGGCTGCGCAGCGCTGATGGGAAAAAGCTTCCCCTCAGGGCCTTCCTGGTTTACAGTTGCCATTCGGCAATGCAGAGCTAACACATCGATCTCTCACATACGGATTATTTACAAAGGCCCCAATCAGTGCAGAATGTGGAATGTTGAACAGGAAAATACACCCTTTTTCCATTCTCCTCCACAATCTCTCTTCACTCCATGTGGCTTCATTAAGCCCGTCATGGGGCATTTCCACTTATTTACTGAAGTGGCGCTCTTTCGTGTGAGTGAAAATGGAGATGACAACAGCACATGAAGCATTAACTGCACCTGTGAGGTGTGGGGCACTGTGAGATAAAGCATCATAATGTCCACAAGGACAGCGCTGATATTTGGGGCACATAAGCATAATAATGGGATGCATAAATGTCATAAGGTGACCTCTCCGAATGGCTGATTATCTTTCTGGAAGTGTCATATTGTTGTGGTACGGTGTGTTGCTCTGTGGTGCTGTACTGCATTATTACCTCATAAAGGAATGTGTTTTAGACAAACCTAACTGGACTAATCGAAAAACAAAAAGGTTTAGAGAAGAAAAGTTACGCATAAATATATGCTAGTTATTTACTCACCTGTTACAAAGTCATGATGTAATCAACACAAATTGCCATTGGTCCTCGTGTGTCACATGACCACATATGCAAGAATCTGTAACACAAGTGCTATATTTTATCTGAGGGCTGCAGAGAACAGTAAGATTATTAGTTAATACATGAACCAGTTAAATGTCACAGGTAGAACACTATTCACTTTATTATTTCACAGTTGAATTTTATCTAATCATGACAAACTATACATTGATGGAAAAGTCTAACACTGAAAAACAAATATTTGACAAATTATTATAACAATAAACATAAACTAAAAAAAGGTTTAAGGTAATATTTTAAAAATACCAAAAATAAAAAAGTTAATAAAAAATGTTATTCATACAAAACTTTGGCATGGATTCAGAAAACTTATTAGGATTATAGTTTCTTTTGCATTATTTTAATTGTACCATTTGGCAATGTATTAAGCCTGAGGTGGTAAATATGAATAATTGTTGTATGAAAAACAAAGCTGTGTAAATTTTAAAATTTTAAAGAGAAAAGCATAAAGGTATAAGAAAATGAGGCAGAGAAGTAACTATAACAGGATATTTATGCTAGGTGAACTATCCCTTTAAAGAACTAAAAGATGGACATGGAAACCTAGAACCTGGCTACAGGGATCAGATGAAAGAGAGGAAAGAGAGAATTTATCCTCTGTGTTGAAGGAAGTTTTCAGGCAGGGTCCCAAGCATTGAAAAGCCCCCCGCCATTAATCTAAATTACATGAGCTCATTGGTCTTTACTGGGGAGAAAGATAACATCATTGCCAACCTGCTCCGCTCACACTGAAACATCAGTGGATCAGTTATCCCTCGGCTCTCCACCGCAGCAGAACACGGAAGTACTCGGGGTCAGTCTGAGAAAAAGAGAACGGGAGAGAGAACATTGTTTTTATGTGACAAATCATGTCATCCTTGGCTAAGTCAGCTAACTGATAACAGAACGATTCACTTTGAAGTCTGCGGAGGATTACGACACAAATGAGACTTGTGGGACTTTAAATAAAAGTGCAATAGGATTGCAATATCATTTAAACAGAAGAAAAAAGCTCTCGTATTTTAATCAGAAGTCTCCAAAGTGAATCTGATGCCATACATGCTCGGTTCATAAAACCATCTGCATTTTTCAACAATTAGAGACCTGGACCTGATTCTCATCTGTTTCTGAAAATTCTGTCAAACTTTTGAGACGTTGACAGTCTTACAAATGTAACCCCAGCGTGGGGTTATTGTCCTGACTCAACCAAATGTGTAGTTATTAATTCACCGACCGTATCGGTTTCAGGCCTAAAAAATTGATATGCGGCTGGCCCCCTTGATTTGGATTAGATAATGATCTCTGCCTCGGCCCCAGGAGGACATCACAATAGAAGAGGATTATGCTTCATATTCCAGGACTCTGTTCTGCTGGATTGAGTTCCCTGACGGTATGTGCTGCTCATGGAAATATGGATGACTGCATCCTCTAAAGACCTGATTGGCCAATTAAGTTTTTTTTACAAAACCACTGCTCAGCGCTTTGAAAAGAATACGGGCTCGAGAGTGTCTGCGAATGTGCGTATGTGCCGGAGCAAGTGTATTATGTATTATGCATCCATGAATAGATGTCTGTGTTTTGCTGTACGCTGATTGGTTTGGTTCACGCCAGTCGCCGCGTAACTTCACTAACTGTAATGAACACGCGGCCGCAGGTGTGTGCGCGCCAATCCTTGCGGTTTACTTTTAATAGGATTATTTGTGTGGTAATGACCCCTTGACTGCTGATTTATTTTGGTGGCCCTCTCATGACCCACTTCGGGGCCCCTGTCGGGGTCGAGCGCTCAGCTCCGGCTCTCTCTCCTCAACAGCTGTGTGGCCAATGGCTTCCAGATTTTCATAATTTTCGCAGACCTGCCTGATGACAGATGAACTTTTAATGTCTGTGGGACTTGACGTTGCAATCACTCACCGGTATTGTTTTTGTCGGTAACCTCTATGTCCAGCACTTCAATGGCTTTTTTTCTCTCGCTCTTAGTAAGCATCCACATGTGTGTCGTGATTCTTTACAGCATTTGTTTTTGCTGTAGAAACCTACACAGCATGAATGTTGACTCAATGCCAGTTTTACCAGGTTTCACAAGTTGTTGATATAATTCTTGAACAGAAGTGAAAGTAAACAGATTTGACTCGCTCTCCATAATAAATCTAATCACCCTCCTGGAGTGGAGTAATGTGGTTTGGTGGTGCACACGTGAGTTCTGGAAAATCATTTTTATACCCACCAAATGAACTGACATGCAGATTTGACTCCACACCAAAAGCTTTACTGATTTTACAGA
This sequence comes from Beaufortia kweichowensis, assembly GCA_019155185.1. Taxonomy (NCBI): domain Eukaryota; kingdom Metazoa; phylum Chordata; class Actinopteri; order Cypriniformes; family Gastromyzontidae; genus Beaufortia; species Beaufortia kweichowensis. The sequence continues at coordinate 8,099,284 of CM032797.1, read as the reverse complement.
TGGGTAACTTTGTTAAATTTATTAACTTAATTTGGCATTTGGTAACGTTTCATTAGATGCTGGAAATACAACACGCTTACAAATGAAAAAGTGCTTCAAAACGTTCTTCACAGCGATGCCATTTTTGGATCTCCAAAGAACTATTCAGTCAAAGAACCATTTCTTTATAGCCTAAAGAACCATTTTCCACTAAAAAATAATCTTTTGTGAAACAGAAAGATTTTTTATAAAATCTCACAGTCAAGAATGGCTCTTCTATGGCATCGTAAAGCACCTTTATTTTTTAACAGTGTAACAGTAAGATATTCCCTAACAGCGCCTGTTGCTAAACAGTATTCTATTTCATAACACTTCAATACATAACCTTAGATGACAGATGAGGTCATACACATTGGGTTTTGTTTATGAAATCACATAAAAGAAAAGCATAGCTGTGTGTTCCTACAGAACCAACTCAAACCAGTTAACAAATAGAGTTTTTCATTATCATTATAATGATACAAACTGTGTCTTTTGTATGATACAATATTTGCATGATTTTTCATCCACTAACCTTTTAGAAAGTTAAAAAATTAAACAAATTTAATGATAAAAAATTTAATCTTTAAGATTTAATTAAGATTACTCAAGATAAAGCTAGTAATGAAGCTAGTTCTAGCCCAACACTTCTAGCATATGCATTATTGGATAATGGATATTTCCAGCATAAAAACATCCACATTACTGAAGTTTTCGCAAACAGATGTCTTCTGCAAACTAAACCACACCATTAAACCAGGATCAGACATGTTATGTCTTTGAAAATCAACACTGCCTTTTGAACACACACACTATTTTAAAACAAGAAAACGTCACTGGCAAAAACCGCACCGTCTGCAGGCGCAGTAGCCGTGGAGCCAGAAGATCACAGCGATGGGCCGATATCAGGGCTGGTGCGATGACGACTCAGTCTGAAAGGTTACTGGTGCGTGGAGAGCCAGAGGATAGAGCGAAAATCTGGCACTGTGAAACGGGTAAACATTATCTGCACACATCAACGGCAATCTAACGTAGCACGCAGCCCTCCCTCCAAAACACAGACAGACAGCCAGTCTGAGAAATCTACGTAAGATAAACGAGAACGGCTTAAAGGAAAGACAGATGAAAACATCATCTTTTCATCCATGAGAATCTGTCATTTTTCCTTTTCCACCCAAAAAGCACAAGACGGAAAAGTCTAGAATGCACAGCCAAACACACACACACACACTTGAATATTATACACAAATATACTGTGATTTGTGATTGAATACACATTCACTTAGGCATGTGTTCGGATGGCTGCCTCTGGCGATTGGGTTTATAGCTAATTGCTCATTTAAGTAATGTTACATTTACTATCTCACTTTTAAGTTTCCCCTTCATTTCGCTTTCTCTCTCCATCATCAGCAAACGCAGTGGGTGGGATGTCTCGCCCTCTTTCAATATACAGGCGCAAACCGGTCGCCGCTGGCAGAGCTCCACATCAATGCAAAATGAGGTGGTTTTAAATGATCATTAGCATAAAAGTATACACTCGTTCTGGATATATCATAGCCGCTACATGACGGGCTTTTAGTGTCCTATGATTAAAGGAGCAGCTCACCTAACAGTTAAAGTTCTGTCACTTACACATCCTTATGATGTTACAAACCTGTATGACTTTATTTCATCTGTGGAACGCCAGAGGGGAAGTTCTGCATAATGTCTAAACAGTTATTTTTATTTAATTGAAAGCGGATGGGCACCAAGATCTGTAAAACATCAGAAAAACATAATAAAATGACCACCAATCTCATAAAACTTCCAAGCACTATATTCTAAAGTCTTCAAAGCTATATGATGAAATTTGAAAAAGAAAATTTCACTTTCATTGTATGCACAAACACCAGCTCTGACAATCTCCTATAAAGACAGTCCTATAGGTATATTTGAGGTATTACATTTTTAGGTGAACTATTTCGCTAATTAATCACATCACATGGACTCGATTATTACTGTATACTTTGCTAACACGCCACGCCACGATGCACGAGCGTGTAGACGTTTCAAAGTGAGTGTGAAACTCGCCCTTGTCAGACAGATTGGGGGTGTTAATGATGCGTAGGACTCGTAATTACCCACTTCCTCTCACATACGCACCCCATAACACCCCCACCCCACATCCCTGCATTAATCCCTACCGTCTTCCCCTGGCAGGTCTGCGCCGGCTTCAACAGATGCTTAGTTGCACAGGAAGCTTCCTAACTGCTGATGATTGCACGTCCTCCAGGGAGCTGAAACCAAGGCGGCATACAGGAGCCAGCAAGCCGACAGGAACCGCTCCACAATGTCCCCGCAGCGGGCACATCCACCGTGCCTTTGGCACACGTGCACAAAGCTGGCACACACCGGTCCCATGGTTGGGTGAGGCTGGTGAGGTTTAGCTGCACCTGTCGGGGAATAGAACATAGCTCTGCAGCACGATTAAACGCCACATTCTGGAACGAAACGTCATTGGGGACGACTCACGAATGTTTGTTGTGGGCCATGTGGTATATTCAGCTGTGGGAATTCAAAACTGTTTTATATGTTTAAAGACTATTGCTGTGCTAAATAGCACCGGGCTTTTCCCCAGTGGCAGGATTAGAGTGTTTCACACTGCTGCTCTCCCACCAAGCAGAAATTGTAAAATGTTGGTTTTGTAAAATATAACAACTCATTCATAGTGAAGTACATCATAAATAACAATTTAATGCTTGCCATTTTACCAGACAATGTTGGGTTAAAAATGGTTTTAATTTACTTCAATGATTTTGGACATTAAACTGGCACCTTTATGTGTGGATGAAGAATCATACAAAAGCAAAGATTACCGTTTCCAGTAACATGTCGATATGGTAGCCACCACAAGCAGCAAGCATGTCTTCTTTTCATTTCTGCATTGAAAAGTGGATAGAGTCCAGAGTCTGTAAATCTCTAAAAAGTACAGAAGAAAAAAATCATCTTAAGACCAGTTGGCACAATGTGTGTCATATTCAAAATCCTCTAAAGCCATAAGAAAGCTTTGAGGATGGTGTGAGGAACAGACTGTAATAAAAATTTATTCACTAAAAATTTGGCCTTGAAACTCTTGCCTTAAAATCTGTGCTTGCCATTTACTCTACCGAATGGAAAAGATTAGATTGGACATTCTGCTATGAATAACTCATTTTGTATTCCATGGAAGACAGACAGTCATCTTCAAAAGACATTAGCGTACGTAGTTGATGGCGGAACTTTTTTCTTTTTTAAAACTCTATTTTGGCATACATAAACTCTGTTTACTCTCAGAACAGACAGACCTGCGCTCATAAATCCAGACTCAGATTATTATATTACGCGAGTTATGTTAAGCATTTTGTCTCATGCCTCGAATAAGCCCCCTATATTCTAATTGTACATCTGGCAATCTGTAAAATACGCTTTGTAATCTTAAAGAACAAATGCGAGTCAGACGAGACAGCGTCCAACTATGATTTGGGTTTTATGCATTTGTGGTGATGACTGTGTGTGGTAAAGTGGATCGTATCTGTGGTCTGCGTGATATCCTCTTACACAGACTAACGTTTACTTGTCTGTCATACGCTCTTCCTAAATGCTGTTATTTACCTTGCCACATTTTGCTGCCCATCTCTTTAAACACACATATATGGACAACATGTGTTTCCAGCCACATTCCCTCCCTGATCTCTCCGGGAATCAAAAACACAGATACAGAGAGATGTCGGAGACAACTACCAGACACTTTAACTCGTGATTTGGTCACAAAAACAGAACCGTTATGCATTTGGTTCTTTGAAGGTTCACATATGGAACCGATGAAGTTTTTTTAAACAGTGTCATGCCATTGTCAGTTGAAACCTTAACATCATACTGAGACTTCTATCCCATTGACCTGTAATGAGAAGTCAACCACAGAGTGAAAATGTAGACATTTTGAAGATGCTTTTATGCAAAACAACTTAAAGTATGCTTAATGCAGGGAAGCTGTTTTAAGACATTAAAAATACATTGGCTATGTGTATAAAACGAGCATTTATTCAAAACCATGTTACAATCGTACTAAAACCTGTTGTATAAAACCAACTGATGTCTACAATCTTACCCATTTCAGCTGGTTTCCGTACAATTCGAACTGTCTATAGAGAAAGGTTGCCTCACATTTTTAATAACCACTATGTTGGCAGGACTTAAAGAGAAAAGTTGAAATTCACACACAGAAAAGCTCAAAAATGAATTCCATGCACACACTCAGTTGACCAACTATATGCAGAGGTCAGAGAGATTGTCAGCTTTAGGTCAGCTGAGTTCAAAGGCCTCTTCTAAGTAGAAAATAAAACAAACTTTGTCCTTGGGCGGCAAAAATAAGAGCAGAGGGAGGAAGAGAATAAGGGGCAGAATAGAAATGTGTGGCTTTGACTAACAGCCTCACTCTGCTTTCAATTTGTCCTGTCAGTTTTTTTGTGAAGCGGTTTGTGATGGAAGTATGGGATGGGGGGTGGAGGGGGGTTCGAACTCAACAAGACTGCTCTCGCTAATCACATTAGGTCTTACTCAGCCTCTGGCAGCTTTCGGTAGGACGTCCCATTGAAAAATATTGATTCTCTATGGAGAGGTATGATCCAAAATATTGTTGTAGTCCGAAGTTGTTAGGAAACTTAATACCGGTTTCTTGAACAGAAAGTAAAAATAAACTACAGGGGAACTTTTGACACAAATCTCAACAACAAACCCCTGCCACGACACGAAATATCTGCCCTTTAATCTTCGTGAGCAGGAACATTTTGTTCAAAGAGCTTGACCTGAAAAAGGAGCTATATTTAAATATAAACAAAGTCTACAGACAGTGCATAACACCCTAGACACCCAATAATTAGAGTATTGGTAAAATCAAAAGTATCAAAAGCACAAATAGCAATATGACAACAATGCACTGACCAAAAAGTTTTCTAAGAAATTAGAAGTTTTCTAACTACAACTCTGTAATATTTTCTCAGCCAAATACAAAATGACATCTGGGATGCTTCTTAAACGGTATTGATCGTGTTCCCATTCATGCTGGGTACTTGTTGGCTGATTTACCCTCAATCTGGTCGCATCTATTTAAAAAAAATGAAAAATAGATTTTGTTTCACTTTTCACTTTTATTTTTTATAATTCTTATCTAATCATGACAAACTATATATTGATCTAAAGGTCTAAGACTCAATAATAAATATTTGACACATGTTTACAGTATAACAGAAAACATACAAACAAACAAAAAAATATATTAAATATATTTAATTAATTAAATTAAATATTAAAAATAAACATTTCTAATCAGTTTTACCTAGTTCTGAAACATGTGTAAGCAGTCTTGTCCCAGATTCACAAGTCACAAGGTGCATTCCAGAGGAAACAGAAGACATGCTCATTTAACCTTAGGACTCACCTGGTTGCCAGGCAACAGTGGGGTCTGTCTGTCCCCCTGCGGTGTGCAGTGCCTGATTCATAATCACAGTTGCACCAGGGTCAGACTGTCACCACATACAAAGAGAGAGAGAGAGAGAGAGAGAGAGAGAGAGAGAGAGAGAGAGAGAGAGAGAGAGAGAGAGAGAGAGAGAGAATGTTCCAGACACATTCACTACTAGCTTTCAGTGAATGTGTCTGGAAATGTTTTTGATACTCTGATAGTAAGTAATCACCCATTAAACCTTTGATTATCTATCTAGAATATCTACATCTACATGTATGTTTAAACACACAAGTGTAATAGTTTTAATGATGATAGATAGTAATTAGTATTAAGTGAGATAGCTTGTTTTACTTTAGGCATTAACCCATAATTTGCATTCAAAATGATTTCATTTGAACTTTAAAATAAATAAATAAAAAGTCTCTAGCTACTGCCCAAAAAAGTTAATCATTAATTGCTAGTAAAATTGCCGCTACTAACAAACCGAAAAAGACAGCTCTAAAAAACTGGATAACCCTCCCATGAAAAATAAAAACTAAATTAAATAAATTAAATGAAAAAGTGCAACCAGGAAATAAACAGTAATTAGTTAATAAACAAACCCCATACTTTGAAATGTCCTCTGAACTGTGTCCAGCTTTTTCCAGGCGTCAAAACCCCATACACTGAACCGTATCATGTCTAATAGCTTGTTTGCTCGGCCGCCGTGCTTGGCCCAGGAACAGATGGCAGGAAGTCACCGCACTTTACGTTTTCAGGTTGAGTGGGTGTCCAGGACGGACGTGTTCATCAGAACACTGGGTTAGTCTCTGCAAATCTGAGTCTCTAAGGCCACAGTGGCATTTCTCTCCACCGCTTTTACTGCCTGTCTTAAACTCAGCCATTTAGAAATGACACATGTGAGGATAGTGCATAGCGGAAGGTTAAAGAGCAAAGAGCTTAATTTGCTTGGCTGGCTAAAGTCTGTCCAGCAGAAACTCGATAGTGGACATTGGAGAGGACTGGGGCAGAGATGAACGGCACTGGGCTTTGATGTTCCTCCAACAAGCACTGCTTTCCCATTTAGATTTTATCTATTTATAGCCTAAATAGATTTAAATATTGATAAGCAGATTCTGGGTAATTGTAGCAGAGTTGTGTTTACCGCTGTGTTACGACGGGATGCCTCAGCAGGACAATCAGGGTTAGACAACACTAATTCCAGATAACCTTCAATAAGCTAATCCAAATTAAATATGTCAGACACCAGCAGTCACCCACCTGTTTCAAACGCCTATTTAAATAACCTCATGTGCACTATGAAATGATATAGTCTGATAATAAGTTTAGATACCCATCAGGTTCACCGGGGGGACAGAGGTTAAAGGTGACTTACACTGTGCAAATAGAATTTGTGTAGGTAGTGGTGGTTTCAGAAAGCACTAGATCAGTGATCCTCAGCCAATGTGACTCCAGGCCCCCCATAGGCAAAGTCAATATGTGAAGTCTCACATACACAGGCTTTGATTTTTCCTTTTGTACTGATTAAAGCTGTAGACCGTAACTGCATGCCTCTTTATCGCCATCGCTGTTTGAAACATAAAATTGCAGGTCATTTATTTTACAAGTTGAAGTCAAATGATGTCAAAGTGATATTTCCTTGAAAGCTCAAATTATAAATCATTACTGTAGATTTATCATTGTGTAAGGCAATTTTTGATGTACTTGCTCAGTAACTGATTCTATTTTTAATTAAAAAAATGCAGCTTTAAGTAAGAAAAATGCATATTACGTGTCACAATTTACATTTAAATGAAAAATAATTAAAAAATTGGGCAATTCTAGTGCTTCAAGCTTTTTTTGTCAAAACTTGAAAATTCTCACAGAAAGTATTTATTACCAATTTTTTAAACCACCTTTTTAGATTTTACTAAAACCCTGTCCAGACTATGCAAGAGTTACCTATTTACAAAGATGGAAATGTACATGCGTTATGGACGTGACAAAAACAAATACTCACACACTGTGAGAGGCAACATACTTTGTAGGATTTCTGTATTAAGCCAGAAGCAATAATACCCAACAAATAGAGAAGGGATGACTCCTCAAAGCAGATGTGCTCATTTATGAGGAACATGGACTGTTATAGATGTGTTAATTCGGAAAACACTTTACCTGACTATAAAAAAAATCATGCTTTAAACATAAAAAAATGCTTTGTGAAACTTTGAGGGAGACCTTACATGGGTATTTAAACCCCCAAATATTGACATCTGACCTAAAAACATTTGCATAGAATTGCCCAATTGTAATTGAATTTATTCATTTTGAAAGTTCACCGAGGGCACAGAGACCCTGGTTAAGAACCACTGACGGATGGCGACTGCTATTTGTGGCTTTAATAAGGATGCAGTCTGTTTGATCAAAGGTATTTATTGATCATGTTAATTTGCAGGTGTTTTTGACGGTTGTTGACTGAATGTGCTTCAGCGCTTCACTGAGTGTATCATGTGATGCTTGTTTACACACGTGGGATACGGGTGACAGGTCTGCAAACATTCTGTTTGAGCAAATATAAACAAGTTTTTTTAGCGTGTCCTTTGAGTTAGAGAACAAAAGTGAGGAGTAAAAAGAGAGCAAAGAAAGGATGATCAAAGCCAGGAGGACGCTTTTGAACTGCTGTGGGAGGGGGAAACAAGCCTGCCTTCCTCGTGTAGGTGGACAATGCACAAAAAATCCCAGCATGCACTGTGCACTAAAGCCCACAATTGGATTCGGGGAGTGGGGGAACAAAGCTATTTGTACCTGAATATAAACCTGCATTTTACTGTCAAGATTTATCCTTGTCCAAGTCACTTGGGGTTGTGAGATGTCAAAATGACTCAAATTGACAGGGCCTTGCAAACTAGATCAGCAGGTGCACCTATTCCAATCCTGGTTAACCAAATCAGCTCTGAAAGCTGGCAGTAGATTCACATACCCTAATAAACCCATTTCTGATTGACACATCTGAAATCACAGCATCAGCTCACAAAAGTCAGTTCTTTAGCACTCCCACGAGAACTGTTTCCCATCATAATATATAGGCGTTTTCATTCCAAAAGAGTCGTAAAAGAGACCATAAACATACATAACAAGCCTTAATTAAAGACAGAGCCTTTTCTCATTTTTATTTCTAATACGATTTTAGTGATTAGGAGTCGTGGATCACTTGCGGTTTTGGCGAGACGTGGTGCAGAGATGATTTTTTCATACGCTGCTCGAATCCAGCCGTGGTTCGCATTCCTGGCAGCCTGCCTGAAATAACAAGTCAGCATTATAAGCAAACCCTAAAACCACATCTCATTTGGGTTTATAACCCAATATAAGGAAACTTGGTCGTCACCCAAACTATAATTTCTGGTTTCCGTCAAGTTGATAAGAGAGAGAGGGGAAATACCTGCTCTGGGTCTGAACACCATATGACAGACTATTCTGAACTCTTAGTTGACAAATGATCCCGGATGGCTTTAGATTTTGGAGAATGAAACGAACGCTGCACACCGAACACACACACTGAACATCTAACACTGCAGATGTCAGTGGCTTTATTGGTATTATCAGAATCACTTTATTTGAATAGAAACTATGTAAAGAACAGTGGCCTGTTTTGTTTCTTTTCTAGGATTGCATCCGTGTTTAATCAATGTCCAATAACAGGGTGTTGAAATGAGAAATTAGATACATTCACGATAGGAAAAATCCCCCAGAAGATTATGTTTATAAGCAGTTCCAAGACCTTCTGTACTCTTCAATCAAGGTGCCTGTCGAAAAGCAGAACACAGTCATCTTTGTAATCCATTCTGCTCATGAGTAATGCCTGAAGGGATGGCAGCGCTAGTATAAGGAGAAAGTTAAGGGTGCTTTGGAAGGGAAATCGATTTTTTTTAATGGTGAAGAGAAAATGTTGTGACAAGCTGACTGTGTTTATCCAACGTTCAAATGTTCTGCACTGCCATGTTTTCCATCCAGTTGACCCTTGAACTTTTAATTAGTGATCTTTAAGAGGGAGGCATGTACGGGCCATACGGCAAGACAGGTGCTGACGGACTGAGAAAGGGGTGTAAGTTTCCACTGATTCCCAGCAAGAATCCAATCACCACGGCCAGTCACGTTGCTGCATTACTTCTACATCTTTTGAAGTGGCCACAAAAATACATTTGTGACCCTGTCTGTGAAAACCAGGCTAAAGTCTTTAATTTAAATTATGAGATAACAAGCATTAAAGTTTGATTTCATATAAAAATATATCTATAATTTCAATCTTTACACGTCATTAGTCAATATTAAAGATATAAAGATTATTTTTCACAGAACGTTCTTTACATTATGTAGGATAAATAAAGCAGAAAAGACTTAGGTACTTAAATTACACTTAAAAACCAACAAACTTGGTTTAATACTATTACTATTTGTTGCCATATATTCAGCATGTGCAGACTTTATATTGTGCTAAAATTCCCCTTTTGGTAAACATACCCTTAAGTAGACATGCTCTTTCTTTCCTAGAAAAATAACATACACATAAGTCTCACACTAACAGGTTAACTCTATCAACATGATTGATGCCTGCTTTCTGGCCGTCGTTCCTCCAGCATGAATTCATGGAGTTTACAGTGCACACATACACAGACGCTGAACTTTGAAAGGCAGTGTTTTATAACTCAAACTCAAGGCAGGGAGGAGGAAAATGTCTCACTTCAAATATCACCCACAAGTTCTCCAAAGTTTCTGCATTGACGCCTTTCTTGTTCCCTCTAAACTTCCAGTCTCATTTCTGTTGTGTCCTTTGAGTCCCCCCTCTTTTCATTTATATCTGCCAGTGGCGGAACAAACAAAAGAAAAGATTTCAGATTCACATCTACCCATGATGCTCCACCCAACAGCAAGGTTTTATTGATTCCTGCTTTACCGCGATCACGTCAAAGTTCCTCAACGAGAGACCGCATTTCTCTATCGCACCCTCTGCCAATTTCAACTCTTCCTTGTTTGTCGTTTTCTCACACATTTATTTCCAAACACACGCAGCAAGCCGCAGTGCCATAAATTTTTCTCCCCACGAGATACATCCTCATTAAAGAGCGCCGGCAGGGAAATGGCTGACAGCTCTGTGTCTGCACCTGTTAGTCCTGTGCATGTTTGCACTCATTGACTCATCTGTAAACTGCTTCAATCTCCATCTCTGTATACGTGCCAGCCGACCCAATGCTTCAAACGGCACTAGCCCAGATTCTCTATCTATAAAAGTTTCACATTTCCTACAGGCACTCAATTATTGCACTGGTGTATTCAATTGCAATAAAAACATCAGTAATCGCTCTGTCTGAATTCTCCCCACAGGTTCGGAGTTCTCTTTGGGTATTCGATGACAATTGGGGGTGAGTTTTTTTCTGGTTTCTGAGTCCCCCCCACCCTCTCAAGTTTTTGATGTACTTGATCTTCTATAAATATTGTTGAAGCTCATATGGCAGCAGTTGTGTGTGTAATAGTCAGCTCAGCCTTTATAATGATATAATTGATTTCTCTGTTTCTGTTTAGTCAGCTTTGACCTTTTAGACAGTTTTTATTGCAGTTATGCGAATTAAAACGTGGACATTTTCTTATTATTTTTAACTGTGCCAATCGTCTTCCATTTTCCCCCTCATTCTTTTCTCCTTTTTTACCTCAGTGTTTTCCCCTGTCAGGTCCTTCAGAAACTTACAGTACGCTGCTATTGTATAGGTGGTGGTCAGGCTTCCTAAGGGTTTTTATAAGAAAATACATCAAGGAATTTATTTTCAGGGTTCCCCTAGCAAGGAGTTGTTTGGCTTCTGGTTCCTTTCCACTCCCATCTTAGGTGGCGGTTAAATATATCCCAAATCCATCTTAATACAGTGGGAATAAAAGAACTGTAATGACACACCGTAAAGTAATACATTTCAAGCCGGGGGTAACTCCCTACACCCTGTGTGTGTGAATGACTGCAGCAGCTGTTTAAAACATAAGGAAGCATTAACAGGTTTCTGTGAGTTGCGCTAATGTCTGTGAATCCTGCGGTGGGATTTGACTTTGACTTTACACAGCAACACCACAAATGTCCGTCTCGCTCTCTTGCAGGCACACCAGCATTCATACATACAGAAGTCGGAGCACCGCTAGTGTCACACTGTGTAATGGTTACGCTTCACAGAGTCCAACTGGTTTGTGTCATCACATACACTGAGATATATTGATGCACAGCCCTAACTAAACATACTGCAAGTGCACCACGGTACACAAATAGTAAAAACATGGTACTTTAATACACAGAAGGTAAAGGTCAGAAATGTAATTATATTGTTTTCTACACATATCTAGCTGTAGGTTTATTTAACATACGCAATTAATCACATGTGCTTGTATATGGTTAGCAATACCCTCAAAGGTAAAACAAAATGCTTTAACCTGTTAACTTTCACCATTCACTTTAATATTTCATAGTTGAATTTTAATCTAATCATGACAAACTATAAACTGATTGAAAAGTATAAGACTCAAGATGAAATATTATAACAATAAACTTTTTTTATAACAATAAAAAAAAATGGTAATGTTACTGTAATTTATAATTTTGTGCTGTTTTTAGTTTGTTTAGATGTTTTTGATCAGTGTTGTTTTTAGATTTAAGTAGAACTGCACCAGAATTATTTAGAAGTCTCAGAGTCTAGTCTAGACAAGTCTAGAGACTCAGACTTATCGAATAAATCAGACTTTTTTAAATGGGCCGCACTAACAGTGCATTAGCATAGGAATCTGTATCCATCCATGTGCACAGTTCAGCACACAGTCACAGTATAAAGAAGTACTTTAACATATTGGCAAGTAGTTTAACTGAAAATAAATGTCTGAATGTGAAACAGCTGTTTTTTTAAATATTTAAATCTAAAATTGTAAAAAGTTCTCGTTCAAATTGTAATATTAATATAAATATTTAAATATTATGATTTATAGTACAATTAATAGTATTTAATAATTTTTTTTTCTTATATAAAATGTGAACTCCTAAAACTATATACAGGTCTAACCTGTATAATCAAATTATAATGGTAATGTTATTTATAAAAATTACCTATAATAAAAAAATTTAAACTAAAATCTAAAATGATCTAATATTGAAAATAAAATAATTGTAGTTCAGATGTGTATGACAGTTATGAGGTAAAATTACAATTTTCAATGTGGTCTATTAAATTATTTATGTTTATTCAATTATAATACTATGGTAGATGCCAAAAAAAACATAGTATGGTAACACCCAACAAATACAGTATTACCAATAATAACCTAAAACATGATATTACCACGGTATCATTAAAAAACATGGTATAACCATTATAAAAAAAAATTAAATTCCTTTTAAATATTTATTTAATAGTGAATACCTATAGCGCAGTGGCTCTGTCAACAGTACAGGAATGTTCACGGTCTGTGGGATTAGATTCACAGTTTGAAACGTCTCTTTCTGAGATGTAAATTCTGATATGCTCTGCATGCAATATTTAAACATGGTCTAATTATATTTAACCGTATCACTAAAGAAGACATGAAAGTCCTCCATATGGCTTTGTGTATCTCTTGTGAATTCATGATCCTACACATTTCCCTCATGCCTGTCATTCCTTGCACGTAGTCGTCAAAAGTTCCAGCAGGGGGCTGAAGAAAACCGCCTGGATCAGGTATCTCGTAATACCCCCAAACCACTGTAGTGCACATCAAACAGAGCGGCAGAGGGTTAGATCATAAACCACAGGACCAATAACCAGACACGCTCTCATAGAACAACTGCCGTTATGGTTGGACGACTGAGGTACAGCAGGAGTCTTGACAAACACTTGTATCTTGACTTTGTGTAGTTCTCCCTACAGACCACAAGGATTGCTAAATAAGCTTTCCAAAGCACAGTCTATCATAATTGATTTGGTTTACTGAATGGTTGGCCAGGATCTTTTATTATTTAATCTATCCTAATCTAGCTTTATATTGTATTACAACACTTGTACAGTTGCCCAGAAGTTGTCTACAAGAATAAAATTAAGATATCAAAAAAACCTGCATGTGGATCTGCAAACAGTCAAGCAATAATAAAGTTCACGATTTTCTTTTCTATTTATGCTTGCATGACTAATGTTTACCTTATGTAAATGACAAGTGGCTCTTTATTTCTTTGTTGGCCACTAACAATCACTTGCCTAACTTAGCATAAGTGCACACACAAACAGCACAAAACACCTCAAAAAACACAGACCTACATGCCATAAAGCTCAAGAGATCACAAATCCAAACCACCAACAGCAACACACATTACCTGACACGACAACAACTACTGAGAATTTTCCAGTTTTTGTCATCCAACCTAATAGTAAGCAAATGAATCTATCAACATCAATACATCAACAGTGTGGTTTGCGTTTAACATGCTTTGTGGGATATATGTGTCCATTATGGTACAACGCTAAAGACGTTTAGGCAGTTTGTGGACAAAGAATCACGTGGTCCATGGCTAGTTGACACAAACCCAACGTGTTGACTGGTGGCAGAACTAATCGGCTAGTTAGCACAACCCCTAATTACTACATAACACATGTTGTGAGTGTGTATGTGCGGCTGTATGCGTTCACACGCCCTCACAGGAACTGGTGAAACGGGGTTCAACTGAAAGCAAAGGTCTGTCCCAAACTGCCCGATGAAATATGTGAGCCATCATCATCTGCTTTGAAGAAAAACAATCAAACGCAGAGGGAGGAATTCCTGTCCTGACAGAAAACCGTCATCACAGCGGTTCTCCTCTCTGCACCTTCGTGTTCTCTCCATCCACCATTACTCTCTTTTCTATGCCACTCAATCAGAGGACGATTCTCAGGCCTGCTGCGGGCCGTTCTGAACAACATGTGACCAGAGGAGTGAAAGCCAACAGAGGAACCTGAGGGAGATGAAGCTGAAGTCTCGAGACGGATTCCTGCTTTTGTATGCGTTCAGAGAGCTAGTGTTTCCTCTTACACAGCTGCATGAACTAAGCAATAAGAAAAGCCGCAGTGACTCAGACAACAGTCTCACTATAATAGTGTTAGGGGAAAACAACCAGAACATTGTCTGAAACCTTGTGACTGGATGGATCTTTATCTTTACATTTGCGGATAGCCCAATTTTATATTTTTGTCCCAGGCCCTGTAAATTCATTAAACGTCCTTGTATAAAAATTGTTTTGAGTGGTGAGCTGTTCCATAACTAAGAGAGGAAGTATTTGTCACTGCTCACATATCAATATTCTAAGCAAACACTTTGAAAGCGGCACGTTTCATCCTTTGCCAATAAATCAGTCGTTTCATCATTTTTCTTTTGTTTTCTCCCTCCCCTGCCCTTCTCCCTCTCATTCATCTGACATATGTTTATATTGCAAGTATTTATTGTGTGTTTTCCTTTGTAAAGTGCTGGTATATATCATTGCTGCCGGCCTGTGAGAGGAGAAAGGGGGGCTATCAGCACGATTGATTTGTGTTGTTTTCATCCTCTGGTGGGCTTCTCAGAGTACAGCCAAAATGGCCAGAACACACATTTAGCTATCTAAATGGGAAATAACATAGACTTTTATTTGCAGATAATTGTAATTACCTTAGACTAGCCCATACACTATCATACATAAATGCAACACCCCGAATGTCCCTAAAGGGAAAATTGGTCAGATTTGGCTCACTTCTGGTGACAGATTTGTTCTCGGAGCATAGACGCGCACACACACTGAGGCTAATGACTCCCTGCTTTATTTCTGTTGTTAAACTGCTGTGATCTGCCATCCAGTGAACATTTAAATCGTGACATTAAACACTAACATGCAAGCCTATTTTTCTGCCATGCTATTCTTATCATAGACCATTCTGCCCGTATGGGGCATGTCATATTTCTATAAAAAATGAGAAACTGTAACAGAAACCCTAGTCATGAACACGCACACGGGGAGTATTTCAGCATCTAATTCAAATGATTGTCGGATAAGAACACAGCGTGGGTGAATTCAGCTGCTCTGGAGGCACTGGCTAATCTTTATTACTTGCTTTCTCTAATATGAAAACAGCTGTTTCACATTCAGACATTTATTTTCAGTTAAACTACTTGCCAATATGTTAAAGTACTTCTTTATACTGTGACTGTGTGCTGAACTGTGCACACGGATGGATACAGATTCCTATGCTAATGCACTGTTAGTGCGGCCCATTTAAAAAAGTCTGATTTATTCGATAAGTCTGAGTCTCTAGACTTCTCTGAGACTTCTAAATAATTCTGGTGCAGTTCTACTTAAATCTAAAAACAACACTGATCAAAAACATCTAAACAAACCAAAAACAGCAAGTGATGTCACAACATGGCATACGACCCCAAAAACAACGTAATTTGACAACAAATAAATAGCACTGTTCCTGGCAGTTTTGTCTTCTTTTAACATTTAATAATTTCTTCATGAGTTTTTGGCTGGTAAAAATATTGATATTTATGTATATGCATACAGTAACTCCATTTAACCCAGCAAACAGCATCTTAAAAAATATACATCAGATTGTGACCTGAACAAAGAAAATGTCAACGCTAAGTGAACCAGGACTCAATGTATCATTTTCTTTTTTGGTCCGGACCAGAAGAACTGAATTACATGTGTGATCACACTGTAAATTTTCCAAAGTTATTAAAAAAATCATTAATTCTTAGCAACAGCTCCACATCAGACACGATATGTTCACACTGAAAAGCCTGTCTGAAATGCACAGAATACAAAACAAGTGTTCCAGTATTGTAATGCTAAACAGCATCCGTCTCATAATGCCATACGTTTGCGATTAGATCAGAGTATAGGACGGGACAAGACCAAAGTGCTGTATACAATTGGTTAAATTGCAGTCATCAATACCTTTTCTCATTTCTGTCTGGTCATCCTCACGGTCTACCTCTGGAAACTATTTTAGATTCAGTTACAGGTAAAAGCATTTGAAACCAGATGTATATTTAGATCCCAAGAGAACATTGAAGCTAACTCTCCATTCCTCTGCTTACCATCAAAGCAGACAAGAATAGTTAGCAAAAATAATTCTGTTGCCCTGCTTTCTCTCCAGTGTCTCCCGTGAAAGAGCTTACACTGCTCAAACAGCCTCAAAGAACTTAATGAAGGTCAAAATGGACCACCTTACTGAAATCATATATATTCTGGCCTAATTACACTCTAACACGCTGATCTACATTCAGTAGATATGAAACAAGAATTAAGGTAAAGCCATATGAGCAAAACTGCTGTTTCCTGACCTGTTCCACCTGACACGTTTCAGGTTTTCCCCGCTCAGCAGACTGTTTGCTGCTGTTGGAATGATGGAAAGCTCTGCTCTTCGTCTCCTGCTGTGGATTTGATAGAGCAACATCTGGACCTGGTGTGTGTGAAGCCATGCAGATGTAAGTGTTGAGGAATGCACCGATTCTGCAGACCGATAACGCACAGCGTGCACCACCACTTCCGTGCTTGATGTATACACACTAAGTTTATCAGTGGTATGTAAACACAGATAAAACCGCACTATTGATTTAAATAGATTTTCTTCACTCCAGCCTTCAGAGACTGCAGTAATAGACACTGAAGGGAAATTCTGTGAGAATAAATTGTGCCCGCTGATACCGCAGTTCATTTGCACGCCTCTCTGCATTGTTATAGCACCGGATTCATTAAAGAAATTATGCAAATCAGGATACACTGCAAGCACGCCCACAAAATTAGTACTGAATGCCGTTTGCATGCCGCAATTCCCTGTGTTGTGGGTTGGTTCTGAGTGTTTTGCAGTGGATTACAGAATATGCAGAATATGCCCATAATGCATTTTTCCATTATTTGATAATTTTCCATTATTTTGAGTGCTTCTACCACAAACAATACAATATTTATTGAAATGGCAAAATTCTGTGGTAGCGCGGTGTCTTTGTTCAAAGTACAAATAGCCATCATTTAATACTTTAAATAGTAACAATGCAGTGCTTTTTCAGCGTATTAAAATGTGTTTTAGCAAATTTTCCCCTCAGTGTCTATTAGTTGACTACTCCAGATGTACTTTGCACCAACTAAAACATGCATTCCTTTGTCAAGGCAACACATAAAAGATTAAATATTGTTCATTTAAATATACTTTTGACATCTTAACAACACAAAGCAGGTTTATAATTTGGCTTTAAAAACTGTCATCATTCTTCAGGGGGAACACATGTTATTTCCCTATTTACTTTAATATTTTTTATTTTAATCTAATCATGACAAACTGTATATTGATGGAAAGGTATCAGAGTCAAGAAATATTAAATATAATATGAATAAATATTTGATTTATATTTATAAGTAAAAAATATGTTAATGTTTGACAAATAAAAAAATAATGTTAATGATATTTTTAAAAATACCTAATATTACTAATAAACTGTAAAACCTGTAGTTTGGATAGAGCATTTTTATGTGCTCGACATGTGCATTGACAGTTGTCAGGTTAACTTTTCACTGTTTAAAATTGCTAACAATTTATTAAAAAAAAGGTTTACATCTAACCTTCAATACTATTCATACTTGTAAATGTAGCTTGGTGTACTATATGCCTATTGTTGGCTCTTTAAGGCAAAATGTTTCATTTGGATAAAAGCATGAATAAATGTGACTTTGCACCTCAGTCACAACAGTTATGGAATACATATAAAGAACTTGATAAAGTAATAAAAGGTAAAAAGCAGCATTATTAGTATCACATGGTGAAGAAAAAAGGCAGATTAATGTACATTCGCTTAGGGTGAAGGCATGCATACATGCACGTACAACACCCTGCAGTAGACCATGCCATGCCAGCACTTCCAACAGAAATGAGTGAGAAGGTGGGCAGAATGCATCAATCAGACATGCCCTAGGGATGATCTGATTAGTGCAGGAACAGCAAGACAAACGCACGCACATGCACGTTGTCCCATGGAGCTGTCATATGCATGGTTGTGTGCATGGTGCGCTCTCGTTGGCTTGTTCCCCTGACGCCTGAATCCAACAACCCACCAGAGGCCACGCTGACAGTGAGGACGCAGATACCGTTGCCAGAATGTGTGTGTGTTTGTAGACCAGAGGGAGAAGAAGACATGGAAAAGGATTAAGGTGTGTTTGTAGAAAGGGTGTGCATAATAAAATAGTCACAGTGAGGCCTCGCCGAGCTGACATGGCTATGTTTTCTGCTGAATCGGAGCATCTGAACAGAAGATGCAGATGAAGTCTGTTTCTATTTCTTTCCTGTTCATCATGACCGCAAGCACACATCATTCTTGTCATTTAATTAGACATGTACAAACTAACCTTTACGATCGGCTTGCTGTTGGCCGGTTTGGCTCATCGTTCTGATTTAATTTAAAGGCTGCATGCTTTCAAAGCTTTTACCTAAAGACCTGCAAGAATACAATTAGTCACTGCAAACAAAATATTTTTCAACAATGTATTTGTTTTATTTTCTAGTAAAAACCTCAAAATACTCCTGAAATGTTGGCAAAATGTTTTTCTTGTTCTACACAGAAATCTAACAAAAATGACTGACAATAATTGTATGACTTCCCATTTCAGTAAATAATGTATTTGATTGGATTTTTCTTCTTTCATTGAGATACTTTAGACGTTTAATAAAAATTTGAGGTGCTTTTGCAAGACAGACAAAATTGATTGATTCAATCAATTATCCAAACCATGATTCATCACATCCCACAGAGACCAGGCAAATATCTCATTTAACCTCATAAAACGATAAAGTGTGTTATATATGCAATTTAATAGTTGCTGTATTTTTTGAAGGAAATCAATTGGGAAGAAATGCACATAGATTGCGATTAGACAAAGAAAGGCTGATCAATACAAAATAACTTGACATGCAGAGCAAATAACACGATTGCAGCAGTTATACCTGTTCAGACATCTGAAAGCTGCAGTTTTTTAATTAAGCCAATTTTTCACTTTGACTTGAATGATCTAGAGATTGGATTGAACTGCCTATTTTCAACTCGACTTGACTTTTCTACTGTATTACTGTACGTGTGAGACTATTGAAGGTCCCAGTCGATCACTTCATGGGGCCTTAAACTGTTCTCCCATTACATATTAGAATATCATACAAACCACTATACTATATTAATACACTTGCATACAATACTTTTATGCTTATTGTAATGGCTTCACAGAGTATTAATTTTGCTTAATATATTTCAGTTTAAGAAACTTTTAGATAACTTTTTCATCTTTTATTTAACCTACTGTATTTCTGTTTTACACATTAAAAAAAGTAAATTGAAATAAAAATAAATGTCTGCCACTGCTCAAGACTCATGTATTAATTTGCTCATGTCAATCTAAATCTATTTTTTGCATCAAGTTATTTCAGAAACAGAACTCATTAAAATCCTTAATGTTAAAAAGGTCCTGACAGGAAATGTTATGTTAATGCTTATTTAAACAATCTCTACATCCCATTGCACACAGAGAAAACCCAAAATAATGTCTGTTTTGATGATGACAGCAATGAATAGCATTGTAAGTGCAACGCCGTCTAACACAGGACTGGACGATAACCAGGAGGTTTCACAGTTTGCACACAATGCTACACAGAAACACACACACACAAGTGTACAATTTTACTCAAACACATGCAAACCTTGTTTCTTTAATGACGCGTGATGCCAATGTGTAGTTAATGCCCTGTGACCAGGTCCGGTGGCCTGTGCTCCATCGAACGTTAAATTGCAGTTCACATGGAACATTTCTTTACTAACCCACTTCCTCTAAATGGAAACAGATTTGAACGGCAGGAGGTTAGTTCAAAAGATAAAGCGGAGAAAGACAAAGCACTTTGCTCATGACTGGTGTGACTACAGCACTTTGTTCAGCTACAGGCAATACAAGACTTTCTATAAGACAACTCATAGAGAATGGTGCTACTGTAGCAATGACAATGTCATGGGTTTGATTCCCAGAGAACACACAACTGATAAAACACACACCTTAAATGCACTGTAGGATGCAATGGATGCAGATGGTGTTTTGAGTTGTAGATATAGGATGCCAGGTTTTCATTAGATAAATGAAATGACCATGGGTGGTCATCCATCATCTTGCTGTGGTGTTCGCCAGGAGGACAGCGAATGCCAGCTATGGCCCTGGGGACAGTTTTACACTCACTCAAGTACATGCACAGCTTCTGAGCAGAACCACCTTTTCTCCATACACAATTTACATTTGCACACATCTTATAAACTCTAACAACAGAAGTTGTAAGAGGAAGCAAATGCATTTGGCAACCATCACTATCCATTATTTCTATACTTTATGACCAACGGGCATCATGAATCCGCCGCGCTCAACTGAGCGCGATCCAGCGTCAGCTAGCGCCTGCCTCTTTCCTTTTACAGAAACTGGCTTTAGAGAGCAACTGATGACTAAAACAGCTCTGGCAATGCAGGGAGAAACACACATGGATTTAATACTTAACCCATAATCAGGACAATCAGTGTAAAACAACATTTGCAGAGTAATCTGCAACCACTTTCAATCGTGAGTCACCAGCATTGTAATGCAACAGAATGGCTTTGTCATGTCGTCGATCGCTAAAAGATTAGCAAGTAGACAAAAAAGGCACCTGATGGGCGCTTGGGGAGACTGCGGTTGAGAAACGAGAAGAACTTTGACACGCAAACATGAGGCTCATTACATGATGAAGGCCCTTCAATGGGCTGAGTAGAGCGTCTGTCTCCCGGCGCACCGGGCTGCCGTGAGGGTCACCTCGCTTGTTAGGAGGGCAATTCTCATTAAAACGTGCTTAACCTTCTGTTTTCTTTCGCTTTTGCTCGCATGCTCTCTGTCTCGTTCTCAGAATCATTTCCTAACGCACTGCCTGAAGTGGCCTGCAGCGGTTTAAGGAGAAAACAGAGGGAACATGAGGGAGAAAGTGGAGGAATGTGTTCCATTTCCTGACAAAAGAAACTGACGGTTTGGGTTGTGTGGCGGTGGTCTGGCAGGGGGGGGAAGCGGGGGAACGCTTGGAAAGGAGAGCTCTGTGTTCTGGTGTCCAGTGTGCAAGAGTAGAGCATTTACAGATGTGTTGTAGGTACAGTTTAATAGATTTCTTTTCTTTGACTTTTCCTTATTGCCCTCTGTTTTTCTTCTCTCTAGTTTCTAGGTGATGTGGCATTGGGGCTAAATTTCGGGCTTAGTGACCAGCAGGGCAAAACCAATGTGTTATGAGCGAGACACTCATACCATTAAAAACGGGTTAAAAATGATTCATTTACTTAAACTCACAGAAAAACTCAGGGACAGAAAGAATTGAATGCAGAAATAATGCCTCATTCTGTCACACTCACACCACTAACATGGACATAAATGAAACATAACTAGAACAAAATCAATTGATCATTTCAAACACAACAACAGATGTTACATGACAACAAAATCAACGAGAGTGTAAATAATATTGGCAAATCGATGAACAACAACCATATTAATTATTTCACAGGGACATCTAGGGAAGAGTCTTAACAACAAAACCATTTTACTGCAGACCTGTTTAAAATAAAATATAAAGGCATTCATTCAATTTACCTGTTATTTTTTCCAATTTACCTAATCACTGGTTGCTATTTCAGTTTTAATAATTAAAGATAGTTTAACCTGTTAACTGTCGCCGTTCCTCAGGAGGAACATCTATGTTATTTCCCTACTCACTTTAATATTTCACAGTTGAATTTAGTCTAATGGTATAAGAACGGTATAAGACCTAAGATTAAATAAGTGGTCAATTTTCATAACAATAAACATTAACAACAAAAAAGAATAAAAAAATGTTAATGTTACTGTAATTTATAAAAATACCTAAAATGAACAATTTTAGAATACTTAAAAATGTTTGAAAATATGTGCATTTTAAATGCGTTATTATTAATTAAATGTATAAAAAATTATTTATGAAAATAATTAATAATTAATTTTGTAAAAACAAGATGCACCGTGACATAATTACTTGTGTTCCTGAAAGCTGTTAAAACTTTAAAAAAGTAAACAAAATAAACTACAATAATCAAGCAAATATTTGATTATTGCTTTAGCAATATTTACTTTATCAGAGAATCATTTTCACAGCGTTGTGTTTTTTATTAGGTTCCCCCAGCAATAAATTGTACTGCAAGTCACTCTAAATAAAACACTCCACAAATTATTTACTAACCTTGCCATAAAAAACTTCCCAGACACCCCTAGCTGTCTCTCTGACACTCATACACACACTTTGCATAATCTCACACCTCTTCCATACCATTTGTCCTTTTTTAAGCTGTCCTCTTCTCATCCATCATCTGAACTTGTTATTCGTCTCATCTAAGAAGTTCATCCGTCTCTCCTTTCATGTTCTCCTTCTACTGACAGAATCATTTCTGAACATCTCTTATCTTATTTATACTTTTATCTCATCAGACATTCTCCTGCAAGCTTATTCTGCCTGTGATAGGATCGTGCGGAGCTCGTTGCGCTTTATACTCAAAACACTGCGGTGTGTAAGAGGAACAACCAGGTCACCTCCTCTACCCTCCTGGATTGAACTTCTGAACCTTACTGCCTTCTAATCCTTCACAATCTGCAGTCAGCTCCTCCACTGCGTTTGCCTCATGGAAGTATTCAGCAAGAGGGGAAGCCAATAAAACCTAAGTATTTAATTACAACAATCCTAAGCAAGCGCTTGAGTGGAAATTGTGGCTTTTTGGACGGGCGGAGGGGAGGCGGAGGGGTCAGTGATAAAATACGAAGCAGATGTCCGCCTGTGCTGCGCTTCAAAGCCTGGACGTTGAAGACACTGCTAGTTTTTCATCTCCAATTGAAAAACGAATATGTTCAAGCAGAAGCCATAGCTGGTATTAGAGCTGGCCTGCAGACGCCGCGCTGAAACCAATTTGCTTAGAATTTGTCTTCCCTCTTTCCACAGAACGCATGTCATGTGGCAAGCGTCGCTTCGCTAGCTTTAACTTTTTTTTAAAAGAATCTGTTCTAACAAATCAGTTTCCCAGGCTGATGCTCATCTAGAAACAGATGCGCTGGATTTTACAAATTTTCCGCTGTTCCCGCTTGGTAGTGAAGACGTTTTCTTGTCTGCGATGGACTTAAGCTCGCATCAACGCTTCAAAACCGAGTAATCTCGTATGAGAAATATATTCTGCTTGCGTCTCAAATTGCTGCCTTGATGACTAAAACACATTGCGAACGGACATGGTAAAAAACATCCCCCGCAGCTGATGCAAGAGGGAGCACTTTGAAAGTAAATATTTTACTGTGACCTTTTAATGGATTTTACAAGCTAGTTAAGGTGTTTTAAAGGAGCTTGGCTTTTTCACAGACTAAGTTTCTTTCACAATTAAATAAACAGTCTCTATGGGAGTAGAGAACGCCAAGCAGGCCTACTCAGTACAGAGCCGGCGCGAGGTAGCGTAACCTCAGAGTTCAGTCTGTAAATGCAAATAACTAAACAAGGGTGTAATAAAACGCAAGACTCCTCTCCATAAAGAGACAGAGAGACTAAGAGCATGCCATGGCTGAGGTGGAAGGAAATGATCCAATGAGACACAAATGTCAACTGTAAAGACCCTCCGGGGCACCCTACAGCAATGGCAACATGTTTCTCATGCAAATGAAGCCCGTTGCATCATTCACACTGCTTCACATCTCTTTATCATCACTTTCTTTGCAGACGTGAGGAGGTCAGATAAATCCTAAAAGAGAGACAGTAAAAAAGAAAGGAAATAATGATTGATGTTAGTGATATTGCATGCTGAAGCTGTGCCTCTGGGTGCCCAGAACTTGACCACCAACCATAACAAATCAAAGCGGATGTCTTGGCCACATACACTGTTCCAGGATTTTGCAGTCCTGTTCAAAAGCATTCCCACCAGTTTGTTATCAAAGACACAAACAACCCACACATCCCCATAAGCGACTGGCTTTGTAAGCCTAAACCTTTGCCATTAATGTAAAATGTACATAGTCTTTATAAATACATTGTGTTTTCTTCCCCCAAAAATGTCATTAATCTATCTTAACGCTAGATCTTCCACCAACTGTAAATGCAGCACATGAAAAAAATCCTTCCACCCTGATTATGTGGCAATAACTGAGGAATCTGGATTTATTGCAGTTTATGGTCAACAGATTGAATAAATGCTCCTGTGTGACTTTCGGATCAAGAAAACAAACGATGTGCGCATTGAAGATTTTAGAATTGCACAACAAGCCACAAGTCTCTGATGTGTCTTAAGTCTGACAGTTTTTCCATTAAACAAATGGCCTTTTGAGAAAAAACAGTATATGTATCCGTTACAAATATCTTTCCCTCTACCATCATTGACAGAACGCAAGTAGAGACAATTTCTCAGGCCTGCTTTACTTCCCGGAGAAGCTCAGGGCTTCCTTACTGTCAGCAGAGATTGGTGATCATGACCGGCTTACTCATGCATTCTCTCTCTTGTCAAAACATTGATAAATGGGTCAAGTGTACAGCAGTAATGCCATGGAAATGCATTAGACTTCAAAGGGGGGAAAGTTGGCGGGACATTCCCAGTGTCATGTTCTGATCGGTCTCAGGATATGACTCTTTCCAGAGCCGCTCCGCTCCATGAGGAGCTGTGCTTCAAAGTGACACTGCCTGTTTATGGTTGATGTCTTTTTGCTGTTGAGAAGAGCTGATAAGGTACAATTTAGGGATTGAGTCTGTGTGTATTGATGGCATGGTGTAGATCTAAGTTATAGTTATTCATGACCCCAAGGGATTTTCCGACTTCCAGTTTCATCTCCTGCTTTAGACACAACTCGTAAATATTAGTACAAAGACACACACACACACAAGGTTAGATGTTCAATAATACAATAGATATTCGTTGGCAGGTATATACCAAACATAAATAACACAGACCTTAACTCTCTGATGGCTTTATTCTCTATTCACATACTACATACTGTATACTGTACAACAACAACACATATAGCATATATGTGCAGGTAGATACATTACACACATGCACATCCCCAGGTGCATAAAACAACAGTGTATGCGCATATAAATTTACACTAATGCACATGCTCATGAGGATCATGCTCTTGCTGGGCTCATGGTCAGGGTAGATCTCACCCTTGAGAATAATTGCATGAGGTTATTTCTACAGATGACACTAGAGTTACGTTGTATGGGCATGTACAAAAAGTACAAAAGAATGGAAGTAGGCGTGTGGACAATGTGTGTGTGTGCTATCTGGCGTCCCTAAGTGCAGCGTGTGGGTGCCTGCAAATATGCATCTTTTATACTGAGTTATCTGTAGACACGAGGCTTTGTTTGACTGTACTCAGAGGGCAAGAGATGAAAGAGACGGCCTTTCTTATCTCACCATCTGACCAACAGCACTGTTGTTTTCTTACGGGTCATGCTACACAAAAGGCCTCTGACAGGAAGCGATTAGACCGTTGTTTATACGTTGTTTGTACTTCCTGTTTTCATCTGAGAGGGGTGAGTGCCCTTCACAACAGTTCCAATGAATCGATGCACAAAGCCCTGCACAGACAAGTCGCAAAGCTGACATGAATCACATTAACTTTGAAACACAGTCGATAACATCATCTAAACATAAGCTACATCTGTTTGATTGTGTCTTTCTTGTACTGGACTTCCTGACAACCTAGATGGTGATATGGTGTTCAAGTTTAAACGTTGCCAAATCCTGAACTTTCATCATGACACTTTAGAGAGGGAACCATTCCATGAATGAATGTAAACAGTGAACTGACACGCTGAATGTCTCTATGGTAAAATGAACTGGAATTTGATAATAGCAGTCTTCAAAGAGCACAGCTGTAAAAACTGCATACAACCAGCTTCAATTACCTCAACAAATGCCTTTGCCCACCATACACAAACATAAAGCCCTGAAAGACAAGCCATAGCTGAGAACAACTGTTTACTAGCATATGGTAAGAAGATGGATAGTCGTTGAGGGTTGCTTTGTTTATGCTCGAAAATTATAAAAACAATAGGGGAATTAAGTTCATGTAAATCTGAAAACACAGTTTATGATTCATGTTTCCTGATTTCCTGCATTTAAAAGGAAAACAAGTCACCTAAACACCAGTGCTGTGCTTCTGTACAAAGCCTAGGTTACATATCATGAAATTTATATTGCCTAAATGTAACCCTGTCTGTGAAAACCAGGCTAAAATCTCAAAATCAAATTATGAGAAAGCAAGCATTAAAGTTTGACTTCACCCATAAATATCACTATGATTTCAATATTTGCCATGTCAGTACTAGGTCAATATTAAATATATCAAAGTTATATTTTTACAGAATGTTCTTTACAATGATTAAAACAGTAAAATGACCAAAAAATGACTTCAGCTGAGTTTTCACAGGCAGGGTCACAAATATTTAAAGGCAAGAAAATATGTCTAATATTTCCAATAGCAGAATACAATATAGATACAAAATGCTAATATATTTTGTAGTGTTAATACATGTGACCCTGTCTGTTAAAACCAGGCTAAAGTCTAAAAATCGTTCTTCATCGTTCTTCAGAAGGAACACCTATGTTATTTCCCTATTCACTTAAATTTTTAATAGTTACATTTTAATCTAATCATGACAAACTGTAAATTGATGGAATGGTATAATACTCGAGATTAAATATTTGACCATTTTTTTTACAACAATTAAAACCTAATTAATACCTAAAATGAAAAAAAAGGTTTAAAAAGACTGAAAATGTTTGAAAAAAATTGTAGTTCAGTGCATTTTTATGTGTATACTCAATTTCTGCTGTGACAGTTATCAGGTTAAATACAAACGACCAAAACAGATCTGGAAAAAAATACATAGCAATATATTTTCAGAATATACCTTTAGCTACTTTTAATTAAAAAAATATACCAAATATATATTTATAAAAAAGTACAACTTTTTCATAATTAGCATTTTGCATCATGATTGACAGGTGCTTAGATGAACATGCTTCTTCCAAAGGTGTGTTTAGAAGTCCATATGGCCTCATTAAACGAGTCTCTCTCACGCTCACACTTGCCTTTTCTCACCGTCTTTCCTGAATAGTTACAAAAGAACCTCCACGTCCCCCTCCTCTCTGCACTTACAGCATTGCCCTCAGACATGGCAGCATTTCATCAGCAAAGCAGAGGGGAAGAGCTGAAGGGTGTCTCTCTGTCTGAGAATAATGATCTGAACAGTGGTCATGAAGGCCGGCAAACATTAAGCAGGTTTCTGAACCCTCAACCTTCCAATTGACCACCTCTATACTATTTGAAGCAGATTCATGTGGGTTAAAGTGAGATTCTGAGTATTGCTGTAGTACACAAGGAGATACAGTACAAGCTAAACATTTGCCTCTTCCTGATATAAAAACAAGCATATTTCAGTATCATTTTCCATGCTTTTTAGTACTGGTGGACAAGCATAAGCATGCATTTCACCAGAAAAAAATAAGCAGCATAATTTTGTTGGTCAAGCTGGTTGACCAAAGTAGTCTTTTAGGTTAAACATATTAAAACTCACCAGCATACTATGCTGGAGGCCAGCAAATAAACACAGCATATGCTTATTGGGTGAGTTAATGTTTGTGGGGGTTGCAAATTCTTGGTCAGGCCATTTTATGGAGCTTTGTCATTCAGCAGCTGATGGAAACAGTCCAGCTGGGGTCAAGAGCACCAAAACACAAGCTATGTCTGTCAGAGAGTACTTACTGAGAAACTCATTAAAGCCATATGTGACAGCACTTCCTGGACAACAAATAGATCCATCTCACAGGAATGCAATTTTGAATCTGAGATGATGTTTAATAATTCTGTGTGGCTTCCTACTACAAAATGACTAAGTAAAAAAAACAGCAATTCATTTCCCCAGATATACACCATTTCCCAACACTTTCACTTTGAAAAACTTTAAAAACCCTGTCAAAATCCAGTCTGAAATTCTCAATGTCCATCTTACAGTACATTGCATCTAAAACAGTGAAAATCATGATCTTTTCCAACATCCTCTCTTTATTTCATCATTATACAAGGCAAAAAAAAGTTCTTTAAAGGCCAGGTCTGACCAGTCTACTCAGAGAGGGACCCAATCAGCCCTGCTACAAGCTAAGCCAAGCAGATAAGCAAGACAAAGACACGCATGTTTTACTCTGAGTGTCTGTTTAGATGCTTCAAAGCACAAAACAGAGAAGTTTGAACAAGTCCAGTGTTTGACCTCGCATGCCAGATCAACATCACGACATGTGAGCCGAACTGGAGGTTCTCTTAAAAATGGACTGTTTGTCTTTACAGAGAAGTCATGAAGAGGTCTTACAGAGATTCTCGGCACTTCAGATCCAGGTCAACCAGAACCATGAGGCCTTTCAAAAAGAGAAAGAGCAAGCTAAACACATAAACACACAGGCACGGCAGGAATGGAATGTTCCAAACACTGGGTTCGGTAGGGATGAACTGTTTTACAGACAGAGATGATACGGGTGATGGCAAAACTGAATAAACTGCGGTGGGTGACCTGGAAAGGGACTCGCTTTTACTCGTACTGACCCGGTTCAGCTTTCTAGGTGGTTTCTGTGGATTTCCATCCGCACAATGATCTTAATTTACTGCTGCTATTGCAGTCCACATCAGCATTTATTTTTGCAATTATGTGATTCAGTGTGATATTGGGCCTGAGTGTTAAATCAAGACTATGAAACTAATAAACAAACAAAAAACTAAATGATTAAGAAGCTTTTTGGTTTTGCATTAACATGACTGGTCATAATTTGGTCATTAGCACATGATGGCATCTGCATACTGGACATTTTCGTGTGGGGGGTATGAAGAATTATAGGAAATGTATTCAAATTTAGTACAATGTGCTCAAATGGATTTATTAAAAAAGCACCAAAAAATACTCTCTAGATGCAAATCCTATGCTTCATCATAGGCAATAGCCCTTTTATGCAAAAAGTTTTAATCATAAAAATCAATCTGAATTTTGTAGTTCCACAAAACAAATATTAATTGGATTGTGCTGTGGATTGAAGTTTTGGCATGCCACACTTGGGTTTGTGTGCACATGTGTCAGGAAGTGAACATCACCATTCTGCCTGCCACCATGCTAAAATGACTCTGCAAGTTTTAAAAAATAAACTCAGACAGGGGTGGAATGACATGTGCTGTCAGTGCACCTCCAGATCCCTCCCTCTATGCCCCACCCGGGCCATGCGAAAAGCTTTGACTTAACAGTAGTCCCATTGTCCTGGGGCCCGGGAATTCACCTACCCTTTTGTACATTCATTACCTGAAAATGCGACCAGCATCTCAACACCTCATCCACAGCAAAGAATGCTTTACTTGCTTTAGCAGTTAAAGTATCTCTATTCCAGATGAATAGCACAAGAGTATATTTCTGCAGGCAAGGTTACACCACATCGCCTGTGAGGGCAAAACAGGGCGGTGGAGAATTAATGAACAATGTTTCAACTGATCAGATACGTGAGGGCCAGTGAGTGAATGACCGGCCAGACTGCTGTCAGTATTGACAAGCCATTTCTCTTCCTACCAGATTCATTCTGTTACTGCCTGACATCATGATGTGAGGCAGTGTGTATGTGTGTAAATGTGTGCAGAGAGAAGGGGTTCGATCAATCGCTTCTCAGCAGGCATTAACTGTTATTGGTGTCAGAGCGGCAAGGTTAATGTCAGTGGCAAAGGCCTCGCTCTCAAAACCAGACTCTCGACAAGGCGATCAATACGATCCCCGTCACCTTGGAGCCTCTCACCTCCTTTCTCATTCATTCCATCTCTTTTTCATTCATAGTATCAGTTCCTCTATACTATCTTTCTATAACTCATACATGCATAATCCTCTCAGACAGCATCCCATGATAAACTAAACAATATCTCCTAGAAAGCAATGGGAATAAACAGAAACCTTTAGAGATTAAAAAGAGCCTCAAAATGTCACGTCTCATTTAGACTTTCAGTGTCTCAAACTGGGCTCCGACTTGCCATTAGACCAACATCCACAGTCAAAAGTTTAAAAAGAAACAAAAAAGCTAAACTAAAAGTTTTGTGAACTAAGATATTTACAATACATCTATATTTCCCTACTGTGTGCCAAAACCTAAATCTCAGTAGTTTAAATCTGTATTTCAGTAAAGTTAGAAAAAACATCTGAGACTTATTTTAGATTGTTATTCAATCCATACACAAGTTTCCTTGTGTCACCTCTCTGGTTTTCGCCTCAGTAATGTCTAGCAGCATGTTTTGCTAAACCCACTCCTCTTTGAGTACTTTGCAACCTTTTTGTTAGAAATCTTTTATATACTGGATATCATTTAGCATTGTCACTTAAAATGTTTATAAACAAACAAATCTAAATGTAAAAAACAACCCCCAGGGTGCATGTACCTCTGGTTGAAAATTACTTCTCTAAATAAACAAACAAATTCAGAGAAAGTGCAAGTGCAAGTCTGTCTGTGCAAATCAGATTTTCTCTGATGTTTCACCATAATATCTCACAGAAAAAGGAAATGCTTTAAGACACCTTAATATATGAAAATGTTACAAAGATGGGATTTTTTTTAAATAATATCCCTGGTTTCTAACAATCAACATACATACAATATGTCAGTGATTTATTACAGCTGCATCAGTGTATGTCAGTGTATGATCAAACTGAATAGCTAACAAATTGAGCGCTGTAAAATAATAATAATGTTTGCATAGAGAATGTTTCAGACTGTCTGCGAAGATGGCCTAAAAATATCTCATTACCATAACTGCATTGTGTTAGCGGGGTCTCTGGGTAGCTCAGTAATTCCTCATAAATTTCCATAAGAAATCTGATATATAACCATATATAAACAAACATAAAAGTACAATTTCATTTGTGGATACAATTCCATTGTGTGTTTGAGACATATATTATAAAGTATATGTGCAAACATACTAAAAGAACATGGTTTAATCACTTAAACAAACTGATATATGTATTGTATTCTTGCGGTGAAGAACATTTTCACATAAATATTTCTGTCATATTTGTTCTACATAAAAAACAGCTAACTGCATCGTATTTTGGAATATGAATATATGTACATATTAGGGATGCAACAATACAATTAGCCCACGGTTCAATACATACCTCGGTTTTTTAACCACGGTTTTCGGTTTGGTTCTGATGGCTTGACACATAAGAGTGTTTTTTTGTTATTCTTTGCTTAGGCAATAGGAACAGTAAGAGGTTAAGAAGAAAAAATGAAAGCGATTTATTGCAGTACTCCTTTATTTTACTTAAAAGCAAAGAAAAGTCCACTAGTTCCTAGTGTATTGTATAATATAAAATAATTTCACCTCACAGCTGCTGGTAGCCCATGTACAAACTGGGGAACACATAAATTCCTAAATTTTGAAAATAAACACATGTGAAGTTAGTAAACATAAATAAACCATCTTAATTAAACTTAACAGTACTCCAGTACAGTATCCTTCATTCAGAATGTAAAGTGCAATTTCACTTAGTCACCGTTAACTTTAGTCACGCGCCCCCTAACTTTAGTGATTGAATATTTACTCGCGGGGAGGAGTTTCCTCATCTCAGCTCGTAGACTTACAGGCACACAATAAAACGCACATAAATTATTTAAACGTAAAACCGAAGAAACCGATTGAATATTTACTCGCGGGGATTGAACCGTGGGATGTCAGACAGGTACACACGGTTCAATATTATATTGAGAATTGTGGCATCCCTAGTACATATGGAATCCATACTGTACATAAACAGAGTATACAGCTTTTAGATGCATTTCCATATATTAGATTTATTTGTGGGTTGAATTGCTCAAGAAGGAGAGGTTCTGAAAGTCTTAAGATAACTTTTTTCTTCTTATAAGAAAATTGCATTTACTAGGCTCACCATCATAGACAGATTATGTAAGAAATCGTACAGAAAACGAGACAGAGAATCCTGCAGCAGAGAGAGAGAGAGAGAGAGAGAGAGAGAGAGAGAGAGAGAGAGAGAGAGAGAGAGAGAGAGAGAGAGAGAGAGAGAGAGAGAGAGAGAGAGAGAGAGAGAGAGAGAGAGAGAGAGAGAGAGAGAGAGAGAGAGAGAGAGAGAGAGAGAGAGAGAGAGAGAGAGAGAGAGAGAGAGAGAGAGAGAGAGAGAGACAGAGAGAGAGAGAGAGACAGAGAGAGAGAATAAATTATTAGTCCTGTTTACAACTGCCATCAACATCGAGCTCTGGTCATCCATGATGCATCTAACATTTACATTAATCTAAAAATGCATTTCCTGTGAAAACCTGATCATAAATTAAGAGTCTCTTGCCTCAGAATCTGATTGCATATAAAGCACATAAAACACAGTGGCAACTACTAGAATTTTAATCGCATCACTGTTTGGAGCAGATTTCTCATTGTTATTTTAGTCGAGCACCTGAACTTCAAAAGTGCTTGACATGAAGTGCATGTATTCATTTAAATTTATTCATTTAGCAGATGCTTTTATCCTAAGCCAATTACCTGTGTTATTGAATATGGCATACTAAAGTCTGGAAAGTCTGGATATCTGTGCTTTTCCAAATGTTCTGACCGTGCAATTATTTTCCTTTTAAAGCAGCAGATAATCATTTACAAGACAATGGTTGATTGACAGATGAGTAGGATGCATCAGGATTGTAGGGGCTACAAATACGACAGGGCACATGCGTTTTGGACAACCTCTGAATGCAGTATGAATAATCCACTAACAAACTGTTTCAGACCTTTCACTTCTGTATGTAGTGCTGTCCACTTGTGTTTAGATCACCAGACACAGATGTTAATATGAGGTGTAAACAAGGTCATGGTGAGTAGGGCTGCACAATATTTGCGATAGCATGCTAAACAATGCGACTTTCGATATGCGATACAATATTTCTTTTTCTAAAGCCCATTTAAATTATATAAAAATATATTTAAAAAAATTATAGAACCAAGATACGTTTCATATTTCATGAAAAAGAAAGAATCAGCTGGCTATTAAAGCTTTGCGGCTTGTCTTGCATCAGAGCACAGCACACTATGCACACGCACACATATCCCAACTAACACCCATGTGCCAGTTACTATATTATCCACTTAGACCTAAAACTTTGACCATGCGCTACTTTTTGAAGTATTAAAATGAAATCACTTATTTATTGCAAACCATTGCGATATTTGGATAATTTCGATATATTGTGCAGCCCTAATTGTGAGTGAGTGATTGTGACCAAAAAGATGTAGAGTGGTCCAGAGGGAATCCTGAGAAAAGAAGCAAGGATAGGAGAGTGTGCACAGCGAATTGCAGTAATTGAGATGTAGAAATGCCCCAAAACTGTGTTTTGCCAAGAGGCAAAATAACCAAATAGATTATTTCCCCAGAAAGCTTAAACACGGTGTCTGTACACAGCCTAAGCCTGTCCTGACAGATGTCTGTGCAAAAATCCTTCTCCCTCTTTCTATCTCTCTACTTCCCCTTCCCTATCTTGCCGTTTTCCTTCTCTCTCTCTCGGCCTCCTTCTCTCCCCTCCTCTCTTTCCTCAGAGGCCTGGCTGACTTGGGAGCATATGTCTTCATTAAGACAGCTGTCAGGTCTAGCAAGTGGAAGGGTAGGGAAAAAAAGAAAGAGGGAGAACTTCAAAGTCCTCAGAGCCAGATCCCAGAGGAGCATGCACTGGGAGCTGGAGCTGGGTGAGCACAGTCTGCCTCGTATACAAAAAAGTCTCACACTTTATCAACATGCTACGGTTTGTTCTGCTACATTCTGTCTAGTTTGACACAAATGTCTTCAACAAGCGCATCTCAGAAAATAACATGCTCAGAAGATCAAACGCATCGATCACTGGCAGCTAATCACTAAAGCTCCTGGTTGTAAAGCTGTAGCAATAATTGGATATCAAGAGAAATAGACAGTTCTTTGTATGCTATGCCTCGTTCCCTCACAAAAATAACCATCTTAGTTCAACCAGAAATAAAAATTGTGACATAATGACAAACCACTCTTTTATATAACAAAAGTGAGAACTGACACTATCAAATAGAACTGGACCAACTGGCTCATTGCAATTATCAGATTCAAATGAATCACTTGTTCATGAATCTTAAACACTTTCATGAAGAGCTAGAGTAGATGACAAGGTTTAAAGTAAATACCATCTTCCTCACACAAAGCAACTGTGCACCTTTATAAAACAGAATATAATGCATGACTCAAAAGAACCACTTTTTGGATACGTCTGTGGTTCTTCTTCATTATTTTGTGCTAAACATTTCACAGCCCTAGTATTCATTGACTTTCACTTTACTGAAAAGGATGAGAAAGTACAACTTTAATGTTTCCTGACCATAACATGACAGTTATATATTGTTTTTTGGATAAACAATTATTTTACTCTTAGATAAGAACACATGAGAGCTTCACAATGCAGCAAATGATGTGGTATTGTGCAAAGCACATAACTCTGAAACATTGTCACGCCAATGAATCTGTCTGCTCCAGAAATGTTCTGGAAAGTGAACTGGACCTAGTGTTGAAAGGTGAAAAACAAAGGACCCGGAGACATCTTTGGCCTCTTCGCAATGTCAGCAAACACTCGTGCGAGCGGCCGACATCAAACACAAGCATCCTGGGGCTTGGACAGGTAATCCATCTTCCCTAGACCTTCAAAGGGTCCGGTCAGGAAGCCCGGGCAGCCCAGCCGCTTGGAGAGGCACATTGGAGGCTTGGTACACAAACTGAAAAGCAGAGAGATGGATGTTAGGATTTGCGGAAAGGCCTGCAGTGCTGGAACTGGTCCGAATGTGAGAATTGAGGTCTCAATTAGTATCAGATGACATTGGCTGGTGGTGACAGGTAGGGTTAACCAGACTGGGTCTTAGGGCTGAAAGAGAGAGCAAAGTGCACTCA
Source organism: Beaufortia kweichowensis (assembly GCA_019155185.1). Classification (NCBI taxonomy): domain Eukaryota; kingdom Metazoa; phylum Chordata; class Actinopteri; order Cypriniformes; family Gastromyzontidae; genus Beaufortia; species Beaufortia kweichowensis. The sequence continues at coordinate 8,063,746 of CM032797.1, read as the reverse complement.
TCAAAGTCAAAATGTCTGTGTGCATGAGTGTGCTTTACAGAGGTGTGAAATGGCTGAATGTCTAAAGATCTGGACAGCCAGAGAGGAGTGAGAGCCACCCATATACAAATAACAAACAATCATTTAAAACTGACCAAAACTATGCATGAAAGTACAGCACAGAACATAAAAACAATTATTAATAACAACAGAATGATTACAAAACAACAAATTATTAAAGCACTTATTAATATTAGAATCTGTAAAAGGTTTTACATTTAAAATACCAGTTGGTTTAGCTATTTTAATCACTTTTATAAATGTCCAAAATGCCAGTTCAAGTAAATGGTTAGACTCCAAATAGTAAAAGTAGTCTACCTAAACAGCCAAATCCCTTGCTACCCCGAAAAACAACTAAAACTTATATTTCCCAGACCATCTGCTCACTAAGCACAAGTCTTCAGAAGGAAAAAAGAAATTTATACAACAAAATTGTAAGCAACCACAGTGCTAGGGTGGAGTTAATTTCATTACATTTTTCCTTGCTGTCAAGGAAAACAAGCTTGTCAGAAGAGTAAACATTAGAACTGTCGGATAAATGTTTCCACTTTTTGAAGATTGATACCTGGTTTGTTTGTGTAGGCCTTCTGAAAATGTACTCATGCTGTTGATGATCAATGTCCAATAAGTCCTCAAAAATACAAAACTCTTTTCAACAAACGCAGTCATTGTAGCCAGAGAAATACACAATACATCTCTGATGCACATATATACTCACTGTCAGCACTGAGGTCTTGTGTTCCACCCAATGGATTTGTACAGGAGTGATGTAATTCTTTAAGCATCAAGCCTTAATGAGAAACATCTCAGTAAGATCCACCGCTTTGCTTTCTTTTATTTGGTTGCATCTTTCTGACGGCCCTGAGGCATCTTTCCAAACTCAAAGGAGAGTAAACGTAAGATTTCGGCATACTATTTCACCCCCCATTAATTCCGAATACACAAACACTCACACAAGTACACATACAAGCATACATGTGTGCAAACAACTCTGCGCCAAAGTACCATCACGCAAATCTCCCTGAGGATTTGATCATCCTATTAACTGAATGGCATTATTAAATCTTTCACTAACAGTACCAAACTTATTGGTGTGTTTATGCACCTTTTTCTTTCCTCTAGTTACGTTACGCCCAGACTGAAAAACTATCCATGAACAGCTTTCCACCTCCCAGCACAGCCCAGCCAACCTGTGGTGCGATCCGTTTGACTTGGACTTACACACTTCCCTTCTAAACAAGCGATGATTGCCAGAAAATCTGTGCACATTACCATCTTCCTACCTTTCCATAATGCCAAGTTACTGAGTCTAAAGAATATATAGAGTTACAATCATAAAAAACCACATCCCCTAAATCCGTGTTCTGAACACACATATACTGTACCACTTGGTGGAGTGGGCGGCCAGGGCATTGGGCTGGTTGGTGTGGGATGTGGCTAAGTGTGGTGGATCCTGGCAGGCTGTGTTGTGTTGGGGAGGGAGTGAAGAGGAGAACCCGAGGGCCTGTGGTTTGGATCGTTGTGGATGAAACCGGAGAACCCTTTGGCATCCTGGCTTTCAGTCTGACTTTCCTTCTTTCCCTCAGTCTCTTTTTCTCATGTTCGCTATTCTCTAGCCTCATAGCCTGGTCTCTCTCTCCCAGGGTCATAGACTGCCAACGTGATTTCGCTTTTCTGACTGCTGCTTCAAAAAACTAGACAAGAAGATTGTTTTTGTCTCAGTATAGTTTACATTTGTGTGCATGTGGAGCGTCTTCATTAGTTGTGCAACCAATTGAGCTACGTTTGGAAAAGAGAGAATCATATCCCTCTTTGTGTGTATTGCAGTGTAGAAGTTTTGAGAGCTGTAGAGCAAGATTGCTTTGTGTATATTCAAAGGCATTATGGGTAAGAGGCTATAGCCATGCCTAAACACTAACCCTCCTCATTAGAGGATGGCCTCTTGAGAGTAAAGAGAATGAGCTCGCTGAAAGAGTATGTAATGTAATCTTCTCTGGCCAATAACCTCTCTAATAGACAATTGAAGTCTATTTTCTCATTTCCCTCTTCTCTATCACACTGGCTCGGTTCTTTTCTCCCTCATTCTCACTTACAAAAACAAAATAACCTAATAAAACAAAAATGCACTTTCTCTATTCATCGCTCACACCTACACATTAACAAACACACACAATGTTCGATAGAAATTATATCCCATATTTGGCTACGTACTGGTGTCAATATCAGCGTGTGCCATAGCAGGATGTTATGAACACGTTTGTGGCCAATAAACAAAAAAAATTATACTCAAATAAATCTTTCTCTTGGGCAAACATGAAACATTGAGCCATGTATTGATCGAGCCAAACAGAATGATAGCAATTGATTATTGAAGTGTCTAGAACGACAACAGAGACAACAGACGACAAAAGGTTAATGACTAATGACACTTGTTTTTTTGCATGCCTGAAACGAGTGTTACATAAGTATCAGACTTAAGCCACAAGTCCTGCTTTGAAACAATACAAATTGCAAAAGAGCTAAATAAATAAATCTGACTAGACTTTTACCATTCCATTTTACTTTCCACAAAAAAAACATTTCCCGCAAACCTGTAACACACAAAATACTTAAGTTACTGTAATTTTATATTATGTTAGAATTTATTTTCCTTTCTCTCTACATAATCTTATTACACTCGAGACAAATGATTTGATTGTTTTATCAAGTCCGAACAATTCTGTATGATATCATACAGGAACAATTAAGTTGTTAAAAGAATAGTAAATTGTCAGCTTGATCTCATTAGGCAGTCAGGAGACTTCATGTGTAAACATAAGGGCTCTTAAAGGCCATGCTTACCTAGGCTCACAGCCCCGCTGCTCGGCTCTCTCTTCTTGCTTTTCCGTTCACGTTTTTTATGAGCCAAAACAAATTTCATTATGACGTGATAAATGAACTCTCACATTGTTGCTGTGATTTCAACAAAGCAAATGGTTCACTAACTCACAACAAACGACAAAAGACTTCACGCACGATGACTATGAATTGCGTGTGCACGCGTGCGAAAGCATAGAAAGCTATTCACTGTGAGTGAGCAGCGTGTCTGAGCTGAAACACATGGCGGCACACCTCACCGCTCCGCTCTATTTACATACGAAGTTCAAAGTTCAAGTGGAAAACTCTCAATTCTCCTATATTTGCTTTCCTGCATTTGGGAATATTTCAGTTAGGACTAAAGAGCTCTATCCTGTTTGATATTAAACCATGAACATCCCATGTGAGTAAATGCACATTAGAAAGAAAATTCAAAAATGAGATCTTCTTATTATCATGATTATTTCTGCAAGACAGCAAGGGGACTGAATGGAATGCACAAGACTCCTGCTTCTGAATCGTGCCTCCTCAAAAAACTTTTAGTAACCTCAAACTTTTCTTGTCTAGAAAAGATCTCAACAACATTTCAAACTCAGCTCAGATTTATCAAACTAGAAAAGCCTGATCAACTGATAATGATTTCTATTATGACAATTAATCACAAAAAACAGTTACAATACACAGTGCACCAGTCACAATTAACACATTTATAAAAAGTCTCCATTACAGCACTCCAAGCCTAGTCTATAATGTTACATACGGGCAATTCCAACATTATGCATGTGACATTTTCACTCAAAACTTGAAATACAAATTCTTACAGAATGTTTTCATTACCAATATATCGAACCATCTGTTTATATTTTACTAAACCCTGTTGATAGAGTCCAGACATAAAAAATTATATAAAAGTATATAAACGTGTTTTCTATTTAAAAAATGATAATATACATGTGTTATGGATGTGACAAAAAAAAACGTTTTTGAGAGGCAATTTCTGTTAATTAAAATGAACAAACTAGAGCCAATAGCTCTTCAAAGAACATAAAATATTTTATTTTAATTTTCTTGTCCCTATTTATGAGAAATAGCACGTTATCTGACTATGAAAAATGATGCTTTAAACATAAAAAAGCTTTAAAACTAATAAAAGGCCTCACAATTTAACTACCAAATATTGACATCAGAGCTATCAATATGGTAAATACCTTGGGTGAAAACTTTAGGTTGACATTTGCATGAAATTGCCCATTATAACGAATACACATACATAATTAATAAACATTTCGATTTTTGTCAAATAAAGCCTCAAATATTTGTCATTAAACCATTCATCAAATTATCTGAGCTATTAAATCTGTTTAGATCCAGATGTGTCTTACACCACAGTATCATTTTCATTTAACGTTTCATTTACGTCTTTTAACATCATTTTAACAAAGTTTATACTGGAATAAACATAAACATCGCGTCTCCAACGCGGTAAACTATTCCTCTGATTGTGTTTGCAATCACAGTCAGCGCTTGGCTTCCTACAAGTGTTTAGGTTTGTTTACTTTTGCCCTTCGCGTGTATGTTTGCGTTTCTCAGTCGCGTCTTTACTCACACGGACCCAAATAAGTCTTCTGCTGTAAAAATGTTGTACTGCAGAGCTGACAGTGTGACACTTACCGAGGTGTGAGGAGACGGTTTTTTGGCGAAGTCTCCGTGTTCGCGGTGTGTGTTATGACAATGGGCAGATTTATCGAGCGCCTCAAATTAAGCCAGCGATCTGTTTATCACCGCACGCAGACGAACGAGGTGACGGGACGCTGCAGCGCGGAAAGCGCGAGACTTCCGGCAGCCGTGCAGTCATGTTAACGCAACGCTGTGTTTATCGGATGTCCCCATCCAGACTGATTTATATTAAACACTACACATACTAAAAATACACATGTCTATAGACATAAGTCTGAAAGGAAGCAGCATGGCTTTGATAGAAAGTCTTTTGAATGGGAGAGGTTTGATATTTTTCTTACTATCTTTTTAGTCTATTTCTTTGTCTTGTTAAATGATCTCAGAGACAGATGCAGGGACCAACATGAGAACTCAGGTGGTGCAGCCATGAATTACGATTAGTAGAGAGAGTGATAATATCTCCATCTGTTGTTTACCCTGACAATTCAGACAAGAACTGCAGACAGGAAAATCGTAACTGCTCCAGGCAGAAACAGTTGGTGGGAATGCCCCGGGATTATGTATTTCTTTTGATCAAATTGCCATGGTACAGTAAGAGTGATGATAATACCGTATTCAATATGAATATGTGGTATAAATTGTTGGATATAAATTAGATGCTAAGACTGAGTAAATTAATTTTCAAGTTTTGTTGTGTTGCTGAGAATGCTGAGAATCTTATGGCATGCAGTCAACCAAAACTGTTTGTTTGCACTTAGGAATAATTGGATGAAATAACTCTTTTTTTTAAAAAACAAAAGCGCTCATCTTTTTGTTTTAGGGAAAAACTCTTTGTCTAAGAAAACAACACATTAATGTCTAAGGAATGTTGCCACATAACCAGATGGCTCCAAATGGTCTTTCATTTGTGGTTCTCATGAGATTGTATTTTGGCTGAATTTATTGAAATAATGTATAAGCCCTATCATGTGGCATTACCAGACGGGTCATTCACAGAAAGCGATGCCATTTGTGTCTGAAAATCTGTTTTGTATTGCTTTTATTATTTTATTTTAAAAGGTTACTGCTACGCTTTGAATAATCATATCTTTGTCTATTCTTAAGCATTTAAAGAAAGTATTCTTCAGTATATTTTATAGTACCATTTATTAATAATAATGTTGCTTAAATCCGTATCTTATAAATACATCAGTAGTACTGTCATATCATTGGAATGACTAAATAAATGGTTCGTGTCACTGTTTCCTGTAAATGATCCAGGTGGAATTATAAGCAATGAGCTGATTGATTGCTGGTGTTTAGGTTTAAATGAAATTAGTTCTTAGGACTGAGCCTAGAGTAAGCCACTAGATCCAGAGTACATGATACAGGATTACAGCTGTGGGGATCTGTAAGTCACATCCTGTGTTTAATGCCAATTTTCCATCCGGTTCTTCCTCGCAACATCTGAAGCCAAACTAATTATCGTTCCTCTGCACCAACATAATATTTTCAAATTTATTTTAGGTATTGCAATGATATAACAGCTTACATGGCTCAGAAACATTGTTTGGTTAGTCTAGTACACTTTAAAACAGCTGGCGAAAACTCCAGGGGACTGATTCCACCCACTAATTAGTCCTGAACGAATGTATAATGTTTATGGTGATTCTCTAGTGAAAATACATTTTACTTAAAGAATTTATTAATCCAACCATGAAGCTTAAGAATGCAAGTGTGACATTTTTCGGCTAATTTGTTAGTGTGAGCCGAAGAGAAGGTCACGGATAGGAATCCACACAATGTCTCGCTCTCAGTCTTCATTTTAATTAGTGCAGTTAAATGCTCAACCCTCCGTGTCTACTATAATACAGAATGTGGTGGTATAGCCTATAAATATTCTTCCTTAACTGTGAAGTCTGTGTTTTGTTTGCCTTCCCGCTCTACACTGTAAAGACTAAAGATCCTCGAGGAACCATTTGGGGTTCCTCACACTGCCACACCGGCGGAACATTCAGAAGGACCTTGAGACACTTTTTTTTTACAAAGAGCAGTTCTCTGAGGAACTATTAACAGTCTTGGCAGTTCTTGCAGAAACTTATGAGATCCTTTAGGCACTTTAAATTCAGTTCTGAAGTTTCTCAGAGGTCCTCCTGACGGTTCCGCCGGTGTGGCAGTGTGAGAAACATTGTGTGTGTTTGTGTGTAATTTGATTTCCTTTTTCCTTGTCGTTCATCCGCATGTCTTAATTGTGAAAAAATAGATGACAATAAAGATAAAATTCTTTATAATCAAATTTGGAGCACAGCACACAGGCTTTTTAAGTGATTTCCTCAACTAAATGAGTAGAGTGAGATTTGTGTTTGATTTTAAAAAAGTAGGGGAAGCTAGTTTTTTCTGATAGTGTAACATAATAACAAATGACCAAACTGATGCTTTAGACTGAGCATCATTGATTTATAAAACTGTCACTAGCCCATTTCCGTGTTTTGTTTAGTTTTTAGAAGTTGTCCAACATTTTAAGACCAATGTTTGACAAATGCTGTACTACTATAACCAACACTTTAGAAAGCTAAGCATTTATGACTCTTTTGTTTAATTTTAAAGTAGTGTTTGTATACCTCCATCCTCTTAAAATTCCATTTGCATCTCTTAGATTAAAGCCCCGGTCATCAGCCTTTCAGGGAAGTATGTACTGTAATGCAACGCTGCTCTGTGCTATTAGATTCTGTTCTTCTTAACCTTGAGAATGTGACAAACTGGAAACAAGTGAATAATTCTTCCTGTATCCGTGAAGGCGGTCTCCGTAGCACACATCATTCCCGGCTGTTGAGACTCGGGCCTTCTCACCTATCACTCCAATTTATTATTTATACCAATTTATTCTTGTTTCTGTTAACTGATGGTCGGTGTGCTACTGTGTTTCTATTAGGTTTTATAATAAGAAAAATATGATGTTTCCAGAACAACTTAAGGCAAGTGTGTGGTACCACATTTTGGATTCATATTATTGGATTAAACATCATTAGGAACTCTTACATTTTTATTATATATTTTTAAATACCCTAAATAGTCCTAGAAATAGTCCATATTAGGGAATTAACAAATTCAAAATAGAAACTAAACAATTAATTTGAGAATCTATAACATCCTGCAACATTCCCATCTGCCTCACAGAAACAGCCTTGAGTGAATGTCTCGTCTTTCCTTATTGTCATACCCATCATTTTGTTGGTCAACAACATGTTTTAATGACTGCTGTCCTTCTGTTTAGTGAGTGTGTGAGTTTGTGCGTGCGTATATCAGGCTATCTATGTCGGTGCAGCATTTGGAAGAGAGGCAGACCCATCCATTTCCAGGTCTGACAGAACAATCTAGATAATGAGAGACTCTTTACTGGCCTCAATTAATCCGTTACTCAGCATAAATTACTTCAATAAATCTATTCCACACACATTAGATGATAGATAAAAAAATTCTAGTAGCTAATATGTTCATATCATTATAAAACCTGGGCACTGTCACTCTTCATTTGACTTTGTGAGTTGAGTAAGTGCTTGTGGGTAAAATGTTTACCCAAAAATGTATATTTTGTCATTATTTGCTCACTCACAGACTTTTTCTGTAAAACAGTGAACTGTCACCTCACCTTACACTTTCAGTGGATAACTTAATGCCCTAAAGCTGGTTTAAGAGTTGTTTAAAGGTTTTGAAAATGGGAATTGTGGTTTTATATAAGATGTCAATCTTTTTTAACATGTAATGAGATTACTGTAAATTGCCTAAAATTACTTCATATATGATTTTCTGAAGTAATGTAAAAACGTCACATAAACAAGGTGAATGTTATTAAATTCACAAATCAAATAACTAATTTTCAGTCATAATGACTGACTTTTGGTGGCTTTGTCGCTGTCAGTGTAAATATGGCCCAACTCTCTGCACCCTAAGTCTCTCTGTGTCTCTCATACCATATTTCTTCCTGTATCTCTCCTCTCTTACTCTTGTGAATAAAAGTAACAGATGGGCGGACGAGTCGCTGGCTCTGCTTTATGGGGTGAGAAGACCCAAGAGAAAAATGTTTTCATTTCCCAGAGCCCATGTGCGCACCGTTGCATGGTGTACTGTCGCACGTTCTCTCACTCGTTTCTTTCTCCTTCCCTGTCTCCTTCTACCTCTCTCTCTCTCTCTCTCTCTCTTTCTTCTTGTCAGAACAGATGGAGCATATTTTAGGTTCTCTTTCAGCTCCTTCAGCCTTGAGGAAGCATTACAATAAAGCTGATATGCCATGCGTTAGGACAGACCTCATCTGTCAGAGGCACTTTTTCAAATTTGTGAACTGTACTGTTTTGCAACCTTGTCACAGTGCGAGTTAAGTGGTCCTGTAAATACCGTCCACCCATGAAGGCCTCCTGCATCGAATAGAAAAAGAACATAAAATTAACATTAATATAAAATTGGGTTCCTGGACTGGGGCTTGGAGGACCAGAACTTCTTTCTAAATAATACTTTTAATGCCTTACTGAGTTTTTATTTAAAAGCTATTGTGGATTATTCAGGTGTAAGAATTATTCAGACTGCACACAGATGGTGTGCACACAGCTCTTTTACTTTTCTTAATGCTGGTCAAGTTTGATTAATCAAAGTTGTTTGTGATTACAAAATATAACACTATTATTATCAGTACTTGGCAATTTTGTTACAGTATTTTACACAACATGCACACATTTATAAATTTTGTAAAAAAAAAAAATTTTTTAAGGGAATTATAATACATTCAAGGTATACTTTTGTGTGTGTTTGTTCCTTGGGACCTGAACCCATGACTTTGCCATTGCTTATGCCATGTGCTACACAAACGCATGTACAGCATACTACAAACATACTGAGAGTTCATTTTAAAGAGATTACTATGCCAGGCACTCACTGAAATAAAAAGGTTTATATATGTATAATTTTAGTGTACAAAAGTTTGTAATAAAAAGAGAAAAGTCTTTTGTTTTCTTGCCATTTTTAGTATATCTGTGTCCCAAATCAAAGTTGGACTAACTTGGAAAGATGAAAAACTTAGACGTTTTCAATGCCCAACCACACTATAATAAGGTGTTCCCGTAACTCAGTTGGCATTTCATTAGCAGCGAAAAGGTCATGGGTTCAAAATCCAGAAAACACACATACTGATAAAAAGTATATTCTAAAAAGCACCATTAGACGCTTTTTATAAAAGCTTCTGCCAAGTGTATCAATATAAATAATAAATACATTAAATAACTCCGTGTTATTCCTATGGATTCATGTTTCAACAAGTGTGTCAAAGAACAGTTTCTTGTGTTTGGAAACAAAAATGGAAAAATGTGTATTGTTACGTGTGTGTATCGTGTATGTTTCGTGCCAATTCTGAAGTCTTAGCTGCGGCCAAGCCCATTGATTACATTATAAGTCATAAATATACATTTTTTTTATACAGTGTTGAGAAGAAATTCAAAACATCTTTGTCCTTTGGGAAGATGCATTTATCAAAGTTTGAAAAGGGTTCAGTGAACAGATGAGCATTCCAGTATTAATGCTCAAGCAGATGCAAATCTCTTTCCCTGTGTTTACATGATTTTACGCTCAGACTTCTCTGAATACATAACCCAGAAAAACAGCTCAGGACAGTAGAGGGACCAACTGTAACGCCAAAAATTCCATCAGCTGCGGATCTCATCATATGGTTTCACTTTAAGATCTGTAAGGGTTTGCATGGATCTGTTTGTGTGCTTTTTAGTTTTTTTTCCTTTTGTAAGACATCGACACTGTATCTTTTTTTTCTCTGAAAATGCACTGTTACATGTTTACATACTGTATGTTTGTTTAAGGTTGGTATGTTCTGTTAAAGTTGTTTTAAACTCAAAGCTTATGTTATGTTCTACAAGTAGCCTATTTTCTCCTACTGTGTAAAAGAAATCACGGGGCGAGCTAATTATAATTTCTTTTGTGTTATTAAAAAAATATATGTAGTGAAAGTGATTAAAATGTAATAAATATTGTTGCGACATCACCGAATAATTACAGTTAATGGCTGTTAAATTGCCCACTGTCTTGTGTTCTGTTGTTTTGGACATGATTTGCATTTTTTGCACACACACAAGAATACTTACCATCTTCTCTTTTTAAGTAGTTATTCTTTTCTCCAAACACACACACACTCTTGCGGTCTGTTTTACATTATGACAGTAACCTTACTCTATGTTTGTGCCTCTTTGCCCTGGGCAGGAAGTGCAGGGTCGCCCTTTAGACATCATGGTGGCAGACGGGCGTCCACTTTAATGTCTCCCCATCGCTGGCGTATATTGCGTACCATTACATGGCCTTATTGGATTTCACGGTCCACGGTGCCCCGCTAATTAATGTCAGAACCTTTCTCTATCATATCACATGCAAGGCTCCCTGGTTTCGCTCCAGACTGAGTTTACCTCCGTGAAGCTCTGGAGACTAAACACAGTTAGCAAGGGCACCAGGAACTGTGTTCCCACAGCGGGGCGGATCGGGATCAGAGCAGGCTGAGGTAGTCCTGGGATTGGCCCTGGAGTGACCTGCTGTGTACTGAAAGGAAAGAGAGAAAGAGAGACTAGTTTAGGTGTGAGGTTCGGCCCTGCTGAGGCTCACTGTAATTGCATTAACCCCATACCCTGACAAGCACAACACTTCATTTGTCGTCTCAGTGCCTGGTCTTGCTGATTGACACGCCGGGTTTCCTCACATCTCGCGCTGCCATTCCTCCGCAGCCTGACCTCGAAAACCTGTGCCAAGCAAACAGATGATCAGCCTTGAAATGCTGAGTTCCCTACGGCATCACATCAGGTTGATATAGAACACAAAGAAATCCCAATAAATTTTTCCCTGTCTATGTATTTAAGTCTGCATATGTGTCTAAGTCTCTGTGGTATTTCTCTGTGGTATTTTCCAAACCTGGTGGATGGAGAGACAAAGCAGAGCACCATTAAAAAAAACTTTACAGTATGCAAGGACAAAGTCTTGTATAGTACAAAAATGCATTGTTTGTTTATTTACATTACAGTAACCACATATACAGCTTTATGAATTAAGCATATGTGAACTTTTCAGTTATTTTGGTAAATTCGGTTATTATTTTGCGTTGTTGACTATGTAAACATCTGTTACGTTACATAGCGTGGTCTAAATTAAATTAAATAAACAAATATATAAAAATATACAGTTATTATAAATGTAATAGGTCTGTAAAAACATTATATTAAAAAATTAAAACTATGTATAATCATGCAAATTTAAATTAAATGAAACTTATTGTTTGAAACTTTAAAAAATTTGAAAAAATTAAAATAACATATAATTGCACATTTAAATTAATCTTCTTAAGCATTCAATGAAAAAATATATATATTTTCAATAATGAAATTGCAAACCTAAAGTTTAAGGCAGTATCACACAAGTCAAACTGCCTTTGGTCAGAGATGTTACTCCTACAAATAAAAAAATCTGAACACTTTAGAAAATGTAAAAATTTGGTATGACACCAGCCTTAAATAAAAACCTGACCCATAGATGACCTGAAATCCGACAGCTTGACAGGCCTGTATCTTTACATGTGTGGAAATTGTCAAACATGTAAAGGACACTATGAGGGACAATAGTTGCATCACTCAATTAGGCCAAAGCAGCAGCGGGGCAGCAGGGAGCAGCTCACGGCAGATGGAGAACGTTCTGGCGCCCCTGCATGCCTGGACCCACAGTCCTCCTATAGCTGCCAACACCGCCAGGAGCCTGGCAAACCTACGGCACAATTTCAAGGGTACGTGATTCTGACAACCTGTAAACCAGGCCGCAGTGCTCCGATTGAATCATTTTGTTTGAAAACAGGAGGGGACCGCGGTCGACGTTCCAAAGGGGCCATCTACACCCCACCAACTGTTCTAGCTCCTAATGAAGCAGCGCAAAGATTCTCTGTTTCACCGTTTGTATTACTCATATTCCACCTTCTGAAATTCCCACGGTCCCTTTTACGTCCCTAAGTTCCCATTCACAGAGCTCATATTCCGCTTATATTCTTTACACTCGGTCATCTGGAGAGCAGTGGAACACCACGGCCGCACTTTTCACTAGTACGCGCCGGGTTTATGGCCGCTCTGGGAACGCTGTCCAATCCATACGGAACCTCAGAGTTCATGAAGGCTATTAGGGACGTAATGATGGTTTTGATGAGGGCTGGGGATCATTGGGCTGATGTGCTCTATTAAGAATACTCAGTGTTGCAGTTCTCAGGTCTGGGAGGGGCTGAGGTGCAGTCTACATACTGACTGCACTCACCGAGGGCCAAATGGATACAGGCAGATTTTTGAGTCCCCTGAAAGCTAATATCCATGGAATTGGAGAGTTAGAAGCACATAGAGTTCTATTTTGGCAGAGGGAGAGAGAGCAAGTGAAGCTCAAGGGGGATGAGATGGTTTTCGGGGGGTGTTAGGTATGACTTTGAAAGTAAAACTAAAGTATGGCTCAAACATCTGCACTTCCCACCAGAGTTCCCACCAGACCCTTGGCAATGAAAGGAAGAGAGAAGCTGTCTGTGATACTGAACTAAAGTAGAGTTCAGAGAGAAATCGAGACAATGTGGGGAATAGGGAGAAATTCAGGGGACCGTAAACAAGAGTGAGAAAAATAGAGAATTGTTTTTATTTAAAACACAGCGGGAGAACCTCTTATTTCCTTGAAGTGTTTTTGCGGACAAGTTTTCTGAAAATAAAATCTATGACTCATCTGCAGAAAAACAATTGCAGACACAAAATAAAACGATGCCTTAACCTTTATTACTCATTCAGTTCATTTTTAGTCTTAGGAAAGTGATTATCATTAATATTATAATATTAGTCAAATTCAAGTTTAATATCGTCTAAGAATGACATCCATAAGCGCACAAATGTAAAAAGACACAATAATGATGGGATACAAAACAACAATGCAAATGATGCAGATTCTGGTGGCACAGTAAAGTATAAAATGAATAAAACTAAAAAAAACTATACCTGTTTTTTAAACCTGTTTTGGACACCTTGATGAAACAGGAAAATTATCCAGTCAGTTGTAACCCAGTTGCTAAGCATGCTGGGTAATGGGTGGAGCTACAATGAAAAACCCCCAAAACTAAGCGGGAAACATCACTAAAAGTGTCCCCTACACAAATGTACAAAACCATTTTTAATAAAATTATTAGACATATTAGACAAATATTACACATTATTGTTTTTCCTAAATTATTCCATTAATAGGTTTACCAAATCTAAATCTTTCTCAGAGCCCCATGAGACCTTCTTAAACACCCCCTGGAGAACACTAAACCCCTGACTGGGAATTACTGTGTTAGACCAGATGCAACCCCCATTCTTTTGTTTCTGCAGATTTCACCTAAAACACTTGATGCCTGTACTATCTAAGAGTGTCTGTCTATATTTACATTTATTTCATTCTGTCTTTGAGCTTTATGTTTGGCCCTGACAATTCTGCATTGTTGGGATGAATGAATTCTAACATAAGGCAAACTCAGGGATTTGTTACTATTCCAATTCCATGTTTGGGCCTGCACACCGTCCTCAAGGACAGACCCAAGAGTGTGCAGTGTGTCGCACGAACGAAATAAAAAATCTGTTATCTCTGGCATGCAGAACCTTGGGGCAGAATTGAATCATGTGATGCACACCGTGGCCAGTTCTTTGCCAGCATTACTCTGTTAATATTAGAGCTGAGCAATCATTCACAATGGGATCTGTAAGAAAGCCAAATCCAAGGTCGTTGGTGCTGCTCGGAACAGATCATCACAGCCAGGGAAAACACGATGAGAGACTTAGGAATGTGATTAGTCCGACAGAACGTCAATACACGGGCTCGTACCGACAAACACACATTCACTTAATGATCTGCTTCGCATCTGTGGTTTATGACTAACTGAAATGTAATGCACAGTGGACTGTTCGAAAGAAGTAATTTCAGCAAAGCTTCTGGCCTGCGCTGCAAATCCCAATTTGCACAAGAGTAATATCATCAATCAATAGAGATCTCAAGTCTCCATTGTGGTCAGCTGTCAATCTTTTCTTCCGGTCCTGCAAACAGTAAGGGATTTTGATTACTATGGGAACGAGGAGTTGTCATTAACTAAATATAATCAGCAACGCACCCATGAAAACTTACTCACCCGTGTAAGTTCGATCTATCCCACCTACGCACATGCTCCCAGATAACCTCGGGTTGGCTCTCTGTGTAAGGAGCAGCGGGAGGCTCGGACTGCCCGAGCAAGAAACTGGCTTTAACGAACAGCAGGTTGTTGCTCTCCATTGTTTACATTCATTGTTCTTCCTTGTCAACAGTAAATAAAGGCCTTTGTCCCAAGCAGAGGACATTTAAAGAGGATTTCTACTTGTTGTGACCCCATGGGACTGATTGAATGCGTGCATGTAAGGAGAAGAGAGAGAAAGAAATCTCTTGTATTAAATGAGGTAGAAAGCTTGAATCAAGGATTGTATGGTCTCTATTTAAACACTATAGCAAATGTGTGGGGTCCCGAAAACCTACATCTGATCGCCAAACAAAAAAAGATGAAAAAGCCAGATGAGAAAGAACTTATTGATTACTAAAATTCTTTTGCTTAGTAAAAGGTTTCAATTGCATTTTTGGCGTTGTCCATTTTTTCATTAAGATCAAAACAAATCTGATGTCTGATAGATCTGAATTCGTTTCATCTTAATGAAAGAAAATGAAAACAACATAAAGATAGACAAACGCAAATATGCGACTGCTTAGAGGGGGAAAAACTTTGTTTTAATTTCATGAGGTTTTATTTTTATTGTAGTAGTTACGTAATGTTGTCAAACAAACATGGCTCTAATTTTTTTCATGCACAATGCTCAACAAGCATACTGCCAAAGAGATACACAGTTTTTGATACAGTAATGAAAAATGCTATGTCGGGTTTTGTCCTGAAACATCAAACCAAGTTAAGAAGTTTAGTGTTTCTTCATTCTTGTTTTTTAATTATGAGAGGAAACTAGTTAAAACACATCTAGTTTTTTTTACTCATAGTTCATGTAACATGTAATGTAACACAATTTTGAAGATTTTGAAACTATTAAAGTTTGTAAAATGAATTTCTATTTGATTTATGTTTATTTAATAGTTTTCTGATTTATTCATGACAAACTATATATTGATGGAATGGTCTAAGCCTTAAGAATCATTATTTGACAAATACGTAACAATAAAAATAAACTAAAAATTAATTTAAAAAAGTTAATAATATTGTTATTTTTGAAAAATATCTAAAATTTAAAAAATAAGAAAAAAATACCTAATTAGAAATAAAATATCAAAAATGTAAATAATTTTAGTTCACATCTTTTGTGTATGCTCAATATGTGCAATTATTATGTAAATTAATTCCTCAACATAATTAAAATTAGACAATCTTCTAGGCATGCTTTTTTGTACAACAACATTTAAATTAAAACATGTTTCCTCAGTGGAACTTAAATGTTTCTCAGTATGTTTTAAAACTCGGGCATTATTAGGACCACCATGGTGGCACTGCTAATCCCTGACCCCCATCCCCTATCTCCCGAGCTTTACACTTTGCTTTAAAGTCATTCCCTTCTGACCCCCCTCACTTTATGCTACACCAGAATTGCCTTAACAAGTATGTGTGTGTATGTACTTGCTATTGTTAAACATAAATAGCCCCTACAGTTGTGTATTTAATGTGCATTGTTGAAAGGATAGCAATCAACAGATATTCTGAAGAATAAAGTCTTCAATCACTCTAAATATCAAATCGCCCCCTTTATGTCTTAACACAAGCAGATAATACATAGCTTTCTCTCCTTCGTTGACATAATTTCTCTCTCTCTCTGTCTTTTGAAGAGCTACTGTCGGTGCATTGACACAGATTTCCATATGTGAGTGTCTGAGTGTCTGTGTGTGGGAGGAATACTGAGCTTTGTACTATAAACTGTAAATGTGTGTGTGTATGTGTGGGAAGTGGAAGTTTGGAAAGGTGTTGAATGGGTCACAAACTGGATGTGAACAGCTACATTTCACACTGGCTGAACTGAGATTAGAGCAGTGATGTGTTACATAAACATATGCTCCATTTATATTCCTATTGCAGCTCTCATCTTATATATAAAGCACGGAGGCAGAGCATTAACCTCTGATGCATAATGATTCATTTGCAAATGAAAAATGGATCTTAATGGTTTTTAATGTCAAAACAAGACTTTAATTGTTCTCAGTGTTGCTTTTGTTTGTTTTCTCAAATTATTTGAAAAATAATGGTGAATATTGAGGAGGTAGTTGGTGAATCACCACTTTTATAAGCCATGTTGAATGTATAGTAACCTGACGTGTGTGTACAATGTGTTTGTGTGTGTGTGTGGGGGGTGAATGGCCCTCATTAGTAGATAAATGCAATCAGTAGAAAGTAAAGTTTCATCAGCTTGTACATCAAGCAACTGACTGGACCAGGTCAGCGTGCATGTCCCTCTCACACAACAAAGCCTTCACTCTCTCTCTCTCTGTTTACTCGCTGGCTTGGTCTCTCACTCTCCACCCTTGTCAGTTCGGCTTCAAAATATATCAGCCCTGTGCATCACAATCCTCACGGCACATCAAACGACTTCAAAGAGCAACTCGTGTTTGTCTCTCAGCTCTTTCCGGGTTTTTATCCTTCCTCTTTTCCATATAGAAGCTCTCATTCTCTCTGCATCTCACCTCATGTCCTTGTCTTGATGTCAGTCATGAATAAGGGACGTATCTGGGTGATTTGGGGGTGAATTTGAAAGGCTGGTTTGATCCACGGACTCTGGCTCTCTATGACTTCTACATGCTGAGTCTCGGTGGAGTAAGTCTGGACTGCATTAAGACATCAACACAAGTAGAGAAATGGCTGATGGGAAGGAGGAGGATGTGTTCTCTTGCAATAAGAAACCCATGCCTATCTTGCAGATGTTGCACTAGTTTTCTCCAGGGGCTTACTCCTGTAAGATGTGCTTGTCTCTATGATGAAAATATGTGAGAAGAGGGATGAAGACAGGAAAAGGTTATGCCCTCTAATGTTTTGATGTGTATATAGCTAGTGCAAGCTGATGGACCTGTTTTACATCTGGTAGACCGATCCAATCCAATCCTGGTAGACAATGCTGGACCAACATTAAACCAGCTATCATGACAGCTGAAACAGTAGAGAAACATGGGACAGATTTTTATTATAAAAGTTCTGCCTTAGTATGTGTGTGTCTTAGTCTGTGCAATGATAAGTGCTACTAATCTTCCCTAATTGAATGACAATGGTCTTAGTGGACATTATCATTATTAGACTAAATGTTGGTGTTCCTGCCAAAAAGCCTTGTTGCCTGGCTTAATGTTAAACTCATCCACTATATCAACTCTTTAGATATACTTTCACATTACACACAATAGCCTTCAAACCCATCCTGCCTAATAATATTACTTGAACATAATGTCTAGAAGAAGACAAAGAGGCTAATCGCTACACAACATTTCCAAACACAATTACTTTCTGATCAAAACAACATAGATAACCTTTTTAATGATATTAGCCTGTCTGTAATTTAATCAAATGCTCTACTCTTTAGCACAATTGTAAACATACCAACATAGAGATTGAAGATATTAAATATCAACGTAACTAAATATTAAACATTAATCTGTATCCCTCTTTCCTTCTTTTGCTTAAAAATGCACAATATAACAATTTTTTCTATATTTACCAGCAAATCGTGCTTGGAACTGGTAATTTTCTTTACGATTTTCTCAATGTTAGCTTAACACCACAAAAAGTGACCCATGTGTTTCCCAAACATTCAGAATGGCATAGCCTTCTAATCAATAAACATTAAATTGTGTATCTCTTCTGTTTTTGATTCACACAATAATACAATAATAATATACCATATTGCACAATATTATACATTTATAATATTAAAACAATAGCAAACATATTTCACAAAATGATAGATTTCTAAATATAATGTAAACCTATAACTAAAAAAGGTTTAAACATAAAACATTTTTTTTTTATTCAAATTCAAATCATTTTGTAAATGTGTACCAGTGCCACCCTAAATTTATGAAGACCAATTTGAGCTATATTGGAAGAATTTATGAAATCATTTTTGTGTTAGATTTTATTGGAGATTTGGTATGTTATTGAAATGTAAGCTTGTGAAACAATTTTGAAGATTTAGTTCAAGTAGGTTGAAGCTTTACTTACATAACTAGATCACTGCTGCCTGGAGGGATTTAGCATTATGGACACAGAGTTTGTGTCACAGTGCGGTGTTCTGCTAACATCTTGAGTCCATATATCCTCCACCCTTCAGACCCATCAGGACCGGTGACAAACCCCTGAACCCAAAGCACAGCTGATTAACACTTCTGTATCTGATTCCCTAACCCTGGCTAGTATTTCCTGCAAGACAATCTCAGCAGTGTCAGCACTGGTATTCTGAATCTGAGATCAGCAAGAGCAATTTACGTATTTCTTGGCAATCAGAGGTGAGCGAAACTAGTTTTCCTCAACAAGCATTTATATATATGGGGGGTACATGTACTTGTGGACAACCTCAGCTGCTGGGGGACCTCGCCAAGGGCACTTGCGGCTACAAATGCTGCCATTACACCCAATCAAGGTGAAATCCATGGAGGGGAACATTCTAGACCTATTTACGTGATGGTTGTAGAGAGAAAAAGTGAGGGTGAAGGAAAAATGGCAGTGAAGAGACAAAAAGTGTAATGCTTATTAGAGAATTGGATTTCTCTGCTCTAACAATGGCAAAGTCAAGCCTGCAAAGTTGCTGTATATATGTATTACACAACTGGTCATGACCCAAATTCTCAACCTTATCTTTATTTCCATCCATTTCTCATTCTCCTTTTTGCTCTCTCTCACATACACACACTGTAATTTGTCATCTCCTGTATAGGTGTGTTATTTATTTATTTTGTCGTCTTGTGTTTTTTGCTAAGGCAACATGAATATTACGATTGCTCACACATAATGATTTAACAAGCTTAATTTGAGAAAACCAAAGTATTGCATTTCTGTGCTTTACTTTTACTTTAAATTATGTGGCTTGTTGAGAAGTTCAGTATTACTTTTGTAAGCAATACTTTCAGAATTATGATTTTTCACTGCTTAAAGATAAAGGGAAAAACAATATCTGGATAACAAACACCCTAGCAACACCCTCGCAACCACTTAGCAATACCCTAGCAACCACTCTGAACACCTTAGTAACATTAGGCCAGCTCTGGTAACCACTCAGAACATCCTAACAACCACCCAGAACTTGCCATTTCCAACATAACACATTTCAGATCACAAAGCAACACCTTAGCAACAGTAGCTTTCTGGGCCAAACCTGGCAAGCAACAAAACTTGTGCAAACTGAAGAAAATGTGAAAACCTAGTCATTTATGGTGTGTCTATGTGCCAAACCTTTGAGTGGATGGAGTTCTCCTTTATTCTTCCTTTCTTTCCGTTTCCCAAACTGATTTGTAAAGAATATCAGCTGCAGCACAGCCCGTCTTCCACCGGACTTCTGTTCTCCAGGGAACACAAACACCTCCGTCCAAACCAATCACGTATTCAAACCTCCTGCAAAAAAAACACACTCAAGGAGCACAAGAATTAGACTGTTTACGTGTGCGTTACCGTCTAGAAGCTTACTCCCTGTGAGAGCAGAGGATACATCCCAGATCTGGCGGGAGTCTGCCAAGCTCAGATAAACATGCAGACATGTAAATAACTGTGCATATTACCACCCCGCTGGCTTCCACCGCACCTCTTGTTTATTGCTATTTTGTCCCCTGGATGCAAACAGTCACCATGATGAGCATTAGAGTAAAATTTTCTCCTATGGGACTTCGTTGCCTCATGGGGATCATTTCATACCCTTATTAAAAAGCGCTACACACTCATTCCCTGGTGGTGAAATAAGGGACTTCAGATTAGCAGTAACATAATCATCATCTCTCCGTCTGTTTGTCCAAGAAGCTGGTCGATCACTGCACAGGACAGGAAAGAGTGTGTGCGTGTCTGCATGGGTTGTTAGCAGTTAGCACTACATGCTCTGGATTACTGGCGTCAGCGTGAACGGACCCCCTCGGGGGAGTCTGATTAGCCAGAAAGACACGTCGGTTGATCCAGATTCTGGACCTGCTGAAATAACACATCCTGATGAGGTATGGAGAATTACTGTCTGACCTAACCTCTAACCTAACCAGCAAAATGTCAATGAGCAGAACTTAAATTCAAAATAATAAAATGGGAGTTATAATGCTTGTATGATTTTTTTGGGCATTGACAATTTATTTTAATGCTTTTATTGGCAATATACAAATCTTTCATGTATGCTATTAGATGTTTTCTCAAAGCGTAAAACTTTTGCCTCTGTATCGCCATCTCTGTTTGAAACATAAAAATGCAGGTTACCTTACAAACATTTATCTAAGTGGTTTAAAGTTGTTGTTTTTTTTGCAGCTTTTATACTAATTGCAAACATTATTGTTTAAAAGAAATTACTTAACAATTAATAATGCAAAATATTTGTACATCAAATAGTAGATATAAAAAGTATGAGAAGGGTTTAGGAAACTTTTTCGGCCAAAAATCACACATTTCAGCATGAAGCATAATCAAATTTTACTCAAACATCTTTGTGTAAAATGTGTGTGCGTTTCACCTGGCCTGCCATCAAAGCTGTGCATCACACCTGTGGTGAATGTCCTGTCCATTGGCCCCCACAAGGGCTTAGCAAACAGTCTTTGCGTTAATACCCTGTCACTCTTACACACAAACACACACTTTTTCACTCATCCGGTGTCTCCACATAACACCTGTAGCGCAGATTTCCCTCTGTAAACGTGCCGACGTGGGGATTTGACTATGATCACAAGCTGACGCTAAGCCTGCTGTCATGATGTAGCACTCCACTGAGATGCTATCACGTCTGTAACATTGCGTTCATTCCCTTATATGAACATCAATAACTGTGTTGTTCTCATAGTTCCACAGACATGCGATTAGTCTAGTGTTGTCAGTGGATTAGATTCAAAGAGAAAAATCTGGTTCTGTGATACTCTCTGGTGTGCCTTAAAGGGGCGGCAGCCATGACAGCACGCCACACACAATCCAAAAGGCCTAATGGATTTTAGTGGCGAGCAAGAATGTATTTATAAATGTCTGTGAAAGACGATGCTGACTTCAAAAAACTATAAACCCATTACAGTAATCTTGCAATTTTTCAATCTTTTCCACTACGTGGTTGTATTTGGGACTGTTTTTAAAAGTTAAGGAGTTGCGGACTAAGTGTCCTGTATACGTACAGCATACAGTAATGCATCTCCCCCTAAATGACAATCTATCATTCCACACTTTTTTACTTCAGTATTGAGTTGTTTTTCTATCTGAGTGCAGCCACAACCTTGAAAACCAGAGGGTGGAACCAGCCAGTGATCAAAACGCAGATTATAAATCATTTGAATTGACTTTTGGAGTGCATTTCTTTTTCTCTCTTTCCTTCTTTCTCTCTCCTTCTATCTATCTTTTCATTGTGCAAGATGAGTACAGTTTAATGGCTTTTTAATGCTTCGCTGCATGAAGAGTGAGTGTAGGAAAGAGTGACGTGTAAGGGCGTCAGAAAAGCCCTGCAGACAAATTTGTCTGAGCAACAGTGCAGGAAAGGTTATTACCCGTAATGAAAGCACAGAAACCATTCCAGATGAACTTCTCAGAGTCTCTCTCTCTCTCTCTCTCTCTCTCTCTCTCTCTCTCTCTCTCTCTCTCTCTCTCTCTCTCTCTCTCTCTCTCTCTCTCTCTCTCTCTCTCTCTCTCTCTCTCATTAATATTGTATTATTAATTATGATATGAATTATAATATTATCCAAATTTCTAAAGAACTTTTTCTCACTCACTTTCTCTCTCTCTATTTCAGAAATCATCTCTGGTGTGAAATCTCATCCACTCCGCCTTGTTCACACTCCAGGGGACATGTACAAAGACGCTCTCTACAAACAATGACACATGACAAACAACTCCTTCAGTATCAATGCAAGATGCTGCAATGGCGTAAACTGATCAACTCATTACAGAGGAACAAAAACATTTTAAGTTACCACCCAACTCAGTATAAATATTGTAACCCCAGCTATAAGATGACACTTCAAGCAGCCAACCTGTTGTTAACCTGTTTGACTTCACCTGTTTGTTCATTCTTTCTCACACACATCCAGAAGTAATCGAGAATGGCAATAAACAGATGGCTTGGATGACGGAAATGACACATCATAGCAGGTGGGAGGGGTGTTTACAATGACAGGCTCAGGAGGAAGATCTGAGAGTGACTGTAAAAGAGTGAATGCATTGACAAAAATTCAGCTTATAATAAAAGTTTTATTTAAGGGTTAACATGTAAATTAATAAACTAGCATTAAACAAACATAAACACATTGTTTGCATGGTGGTGTTTCTGTGCAGGTGACTAAATTGGGCACATTTTCATTGCATCTGGCTTGTACAAAAACACACTTTAAGTCATTTACATGCACTTACATTGTTGACTAAATAATCGGTGTAAGATCGTGTATATAAATGCATACGCTGACAGAAAACCAGCAAACAGACAATGAGAGCGAGGAAGGGAACAATGCACATCCATGCATGTGACCAGTAGGAGGTCAGTAATTATTTCTGCCTCTCTGGGGGGCAGGAGCTTCGGTTATTGTTTTTGTTGGAATGAGTTATCAGTCTCGCTGCGCATGACTTTATGAAGCAAAAAGCAATTGACATCGAAAAACAGCGGAAAGAGTGGGAGACGCGAAGAAAGAGACAGGAGAAGCAAGAACGAGTCCACAATACATAATGTAAATAATCACTGCTCATTTTCAGCTGTCTGCACAGAGGAACGGCTACACCGCTGCAGCTGTGTAAAGCATCTGTCACAATAGTAATCAGCCTTTCACAGACAATAACAGGATAAAAATTCTCCTCAGGACACGCTATCACTTTAGTTCCGAGCAATCAGAGCCAGAAGGGGAAAACAGATAATAGATCTGCTCTAAAGAGAGAGAAATGCCGTTTACTGTTTAGAATAAAAGGTACACTTTCAATTTTAGCGATATGGGTGATGACCGCAAATAATGCTTGTGAAATATTAAACGTAATCACGGTGTATATTGAACGACCACAGAGTCAGTCAAATAATGAAACGCAAATGACCTTCCTAAACAATTGTCTTTTTTACGTAAGTGATACGATAAATAAAGAAGGTAAATGAACTTAGGTCACCTTTGTATGGGAATTCAAAGTCATTTTGTTGTTAAGTAGTATTTGTAAAATTTAACATATCAGGTGCTGGAATACAGTTAACAATAATAATAAATGCAATAAGCAGATGACAGAAACAATACAATCAGCTAAATATATTAAACTATTAAAATAACACAGCTTTCAAAAATTCTTGATTTTAGTTCATCAGTCAAGTGTTATTATGCAGATAAATGTCTATTAATTTTACTTTTCAAAAAAGGCTACTGAATCAAACAAACAAACACATTAATTAATAAATACAAATTTTAAGTATCAAGAAATGATGTTTTGGATGTTTGGATGCAATATCATCTTACTTTATTCATTATGTCACACACTGCATGTTTTTGTCAAATGAAAAATAAACTTTTGTGTCAAAGAAAAATTCACTTGAATGCATGAACAGGACTGTTTCAAACTGACTTTTATTTAATAATCTATTGATTTTTTGCAACAGATATAAAAAATCTTGCTATTACAGCTTTCAATGTTGACAAATATACCAAATTTTACATTTCAGACATGAACAAAACAGAGTAGTCATGTTGTTTTGGTATTGCTAGCTATAAACAAGCTACTTAAAATTGGGGTAATTTTCTATTCTTATTTCAAAATCTCTAAATATGATCTAAATCCTAAAATATAAACACAAGCCTTGCATCTATTAAAAAAATGCAACTTACCAGAGCCTGTGAGACTTTATATTTACTTCATAGTAGTGAAGTAGATGAAACATGGAGAAAGGACCTTTAGATTTAGGGCTGACTTTGATATTGCCTGATTTTTTAGAGTAAATATATGATGTTGCAAAAGTAGGAACACATATGTGGAGAGTATTAAAATAATAAAAATTGTATCTACAAAATTGATATAAGCAATGTGCAATGTGAAATTGTTCTGATATATGGTGTAGGAAAGTCTGATAGTGGATTAGATTGTTAAATTGAAAGCAGTGTATGATAAAAAAGAAACAAAGAGGGATAGATAGACATTTGCTAACAGATGGGCTTTATTCAAGTGTAGAACCCCAAATTATCTACATGTATCCAACAATGAGCTCTCATCTCTCATTTCAGCACCATTTGGGGAGGTCACAGGTCACACTGCATTGAATTGTGGTCGTGTACTTGCACAAAGCAGGCCATTCTCCACTAAAGACAATGTTCATTAAGACTGCAACCTTTCTGATTTGCCTTTGTTGAATTTCTGTCCTGTAATACGAGGTGCTCGGGTCATTTCGAGGCATTGTGGGAGGATCTGTTCGAACACACTGCACTTTATCTGGTCAGCTGGTATCTTGTCCCGGTGACCCGTGACTTTTCCCACAGGCACACAAACACACATATACACATACTGTCAGCACCTTTAAAGTGCCATCAATCTGTCAATTACTACTCAGGTAGAGCCATTCATCCATACAATTCAGGCCTGTGAATACAGTCTCAATGATCACCATACTGCAAAGAGGCAAGAGGATGTTCCACATGATTGGGTTTCCTAATGTTGGCCATTCCATTGTATATGGAAACACATCTGAACCGCCATATTGTTCCGAATCAGGAGAAGAGAAAAAATCCCCGGGAATTACAACGTTTCTCCATGTGAGTCATCCCGAGTGTGGTACGGCCCTCCAGTGCCAACGGGCTCTTAATCTGTCCACAAGATCAGGATAAGATAGTGCCTAGTGTGTGTGTGATGGGTATTTTTGTAGTGTCATCAAAGTGCAGCATCCTTCATTTGTTTGAGTGTCTGTAGCGTAATGGTTTAGAAAATGGCGAGAGATGCTGAATCAGTCCGGATAGAAGAGTTACACTGGGGTTTTGGCCCGTCACAGACACAAATTTACAGCTTTCTTTAGGAGCATCCCAGAAGTGCAGAGCTTTCAGCTGTCAGCACTTAGAATGATTTTGCTACTTGCATGTGATGCGTTCGATGATCTTCTCTGAAGAGAGAGAGAGACAGACAGACAAGACAAATTGCTTCATTTGTATTTATTCATTTTGCAGATGCTTTTATCCAAACCAGCTTACGTGCATTCAATGTTTAATTTGATCAGTTTCTGCATTCCCTTAACCTGATAACTGTCACTGCACATATTGAACTTATTTTTTTAAGTGTATGTAAGTAAATAATTTTTTAAATATTTTTAAATACTGTACATATATATTTTTGGTAATTGATAAGTAATATTAACTTTTTTATTTTTTATTGTTTTAAAAGTTTATTGTTATGAAAATGTATTAAATATTGAGTTGTACTCATAGAATAAATTATACTCTTATAATCTTTCCATCAATTTATAGTTTGTCATGATTAGATCAGAATTCAATTGAAATAATGATGAAATAACTGTAACAGGTTAACTTTAGATATAGAACATAATGGCATAATATAATGGGCATTTTTATAAATTTTAGATGGATAGATTTTTAAATTAATTTTTTAGTTTTTTTTATTTTAGGTTTTTTATTAATACCATTTTCTATTAATAGATTAATTTTTAATAGATTTTTTTTAATAGATTTTTTATTGTTTTTAAAATGTATTGTTATAAAATAGATCACATTTATAAAATAGATTCGAATTTAACTATGAAATATTAAAGTGAACAGTGAAATAACTGTAAAAGGTTAACTTAAGACTTAATGTCTAAAGAATTTTTTTGCGCCCATAATGTAAATATCTGAGGCATTTTACCCTGAAGCATGTAGGTTTGTGAATGTGTTTGAGCAACTGTGTTGGCAAACATCTCTGATCACACTGGTGGTGGGTTGTCAGCGCAGGTAGCCGTAGTGGAAGTAATGTCGCGTGTCAGTGGGAGTAGAAATCCACAGTGAAAGCCTTCACTTTTTAGCCTCATCTGTAGCCAATCTCCCCGCCGGACGGACCCTGCCATGAGCTCATTGAGTTGTCAAAATCTCAAACAACCCCAGCTGGGAGGAAAAGAACAACTGCAAAAATGTCTTGTCTTTCCTCCATCCAGGGTCAGTATTCCAAATCTTTGCCTTTGTCATCATCTTGTGCTGCTCGGAATCGGGGTTGCCGTGGGAACCCCTAAAGCCAGGCCGTGGTCAGCCTCGGGCATTTAAATGAAAATGGGCAGCAGGGGCAGCTTTTTAAAGACATCTCCATTTTCTCCTTTAGCTCGTCAGCACACATTTGGGCACGGCTGGCTGCCCAGTAAAGACTCCCCACCAGCACCCCGCGTTGTTCAGGCTTAGAAGATTAGGAGATCCTTTTACAGAAACTAATCTGATGATAAAAAGGAACAATGTGAGAAAAGATGGGAAAGAAAAATCGTGAACGAGATCTCTGTAATATCTTAGTTGTTCCTCCTGGGCACCAGTATGATAAAATGACACATGTAGACAAACATTATGTTTCACCTGAGAAAAAGCATCTAGATACTTGTACATCATCAAAATCTCAAAGTAAAAACTCTGTTTAGATTGTACTGCATACAAAAAAATGTAATCAAAAGTGCATGTCATAATTTCCATATAAACTTTAGCATTTAGCCATTCATTCTTGATGAGACCAAATTTATATGTGATTGTATAGCTTTGAACTAATGAAACATGTCAACAATAGTCTCATTTGCATCTCATATTTCTCTTTAGGCATTTTAGAAGAAACATCTGAAACAAAGTTGATATTTAAATGAAGCATAACCGAGAACTCCATTAAGTCTACTGAGCTATGAAGAAAAGCTTCTTGTGAGCAGTAAATTATCCTCTGGGAATAGCTGCTTCATTTTTAACCATCCCAATTGTGCTGCAGCTCTATCTTATTCCACTTGCCCACCCAAAAATATGCTCATGATGAAATCTACACGGCTCTTCTTTGGCTGATTTTACGTTGTTCTTGCACGTCACAATCCATAAGGATCAACACAAGGCCTGCACAAAGGCAAGAATCTGGCACAGTGGTGGAGCGCGCCCAGATCACATGCCGAGACGGGAATGAGCGACAGAGAGAGACAGTGCCAGAATGTCATAATAAAATGGACAGAATGAAAGAGTGCTGTGTCTAACGTGGTTAAAGAGATCAGCTCTTCAAAGCTGCCGGCCCCTCCGTATCTCTCTGATGCACCCCGTACCCAAAGGCTTCTCTTTAAGCCTCACAGCAGTCCGGACTAGCCTCATATGGTGCAGCTGTTTCTGAATGTCTCCCAGCGTATTTATGTGTATGTTTGTTTGCACACAGCCTGGGGCTGGTATGCAAAAGATGCATTGCATTATGGGTAAAAGATGAGATCAGGAGTCGAGCGTGGTAGGCGATTTGCTTGTCATCTCCGGGCGCCCGGGAATGTTGATACGACTTTATGCAAATTATGGGAAAATGATGGTATTTGAATGTTTGTGACAGAATTTGGGAAGCTGACGGTGAGGTATTTCAGGTAATTGCTACATCGTTTACCAAAGCATCATTTTTGACATTCTCCTTATACAGCAATAACAAAGAACAAAAATCATTCTGCATTCTGCAGTCTTCTGAAAATCTCAAACCATATGGTCGGAATGAGCAACCCATCCAAAAATCTGCTCCCGATTTCACTACTGTTTTATCAAACTGTTTTTCACATGTGCTGCGATCCTTTCATATAAATTGTAAAAAAGTGAAAGTTGCTGTCTTTCTCTCTCTCTCCGATCTGTCTCTGAAACATTTATTCATTCATTGGTTCATTCAAAAAGCTGCAATCAGGCAGAAAATCAAGCCTAAGGGGAGGGAGGGGGTGCCAGTGTAGACACTGGGGTATCCTTCCCAAACCTAATCCACTTTTTGTTGAAGGCTACTAAATTGCATTCCTGCAGGCGAGGAGAATGGACCGGGCAATACAAGGGCTGAAAAGACAGAGAGATGGGTGTTGTGAGCTACTGGTGGCAAAGATGTCTCCTGACAGCAGCTGTTAGGATATGCCAGCTCAGAAATGCCTTTTGAAGTACTGTAGTTTGAGTCTTGCTTTTATGCTTGCCTGGGAAATCAATTTTCAGATGCTCCCTTAGACATTTTCAGCTTTAAAATACAGTATAAACAAACAAAAATGGGTTATAAAAAGGGATAGACAATAATAAGAAAGTGACAAACTTGTTTGAGATGTTTGCAGCTGCATTTTAAGACAATACTTAATTTCGTATTGGTTGTGTGTGAGACATGCATTAGGGACATGGGCAGCTCTAATCGTTATCGTCACGACTCTCTTTTCCATTAGTCAATGCTTACGTCCACACACACACACACACACAGCACATACACCGACACCAGGTCGCACAAGACTGATTGAAGCTGGGCGCAGCACGTTAATGAATATATGCACCGTGAATACAAATAAGGTTCCTACTAAAGTTGATTTAAACAAACAAACAATGTAGATGAATGTTATTGCTTTAAAACAAGAAACATCACAGCACTGGTGAAATTCTTTAGATATATGAAAAGTAGCAACATCAGAGTCAGAAACATGGTATAGTGGTTTGACCAGAGGAGAATTTTATTGCTCTGATGTTGCCGTTTCAAAGCTCAAGAGTGAGTTTAACTTTGTTTGAGTTAGTCATTTTTAACTTTATTTCAAAGAAAATATATATAGACACAAATAAGAAAACACAGTAAGAGTATAAATGTGAAAACCCCTAGAATAATTTGGTGAGAAAATTCATAATGCAAACTTAATAATGCAAATTTAAAATAATATAGAACAATAAAATGATACAATAATTTAAAGTATTATAAATAAAAATTAGTACAGTATCTTAAAATCTATCACGTAATCTATAATTTAAAATGATTTATTTTAAAATGACCTTCACCTCCATATAGTTTCTTATCCTCACAATAGCAAGAAAGCAAAACCATGTTAAAATCTTCATGGGTAGGTGAGCTTTGGAGTGGTAATCTAAGAGACACTGAGTCATTGATGAGTCAGATGTCACAGCACAGCAAACCTGCTACACTGGGCTTTTGAGACGCTGTTCTGAGCCAAAAAATAAAGAGAATCTCCATGTAGAAAGGCTATCCATAGCGACCTGAGAGCCAAACTCATCAACTCTCAGCAACCAGACCAGAATGAAGGAAATCAGACCCCCGCAGCCATCAGCAGGAGTTTTATCTGTGGTTAGTCAAAGGTCCATACACACATACACAAGCTCCTAAGATCAGTCTACTCAAAGCCGGTTGTCATCTTCAACCGTTTAGCTGGGCTTCTTTTTATTTTTTTACACCCCTCTGACTGCTCTTTTCACACCCTTTCCTTTTCTCCTGCGTGTTGGTCTGGATTGTATCGTGTATGTTATTTTGGGTTCCCACCAGGGCAAAGTGTGTGTCAAAAGGTATGATTTTACCTCTGATAGCACGGGGGGAATAATTGTGGCAGGCAGAGGCGGAGAAACACAGAGAACCAGAACGAGATCTGTAATCTGTTTTCCTTGAATGAGAAGTTTTGTGAATACTCACAGGGCTAGTGAGATGCATAGTACAGATACTTCCTGCTGTCCCCTGACCGGACCGCCCGCAGGGTAACAAACCTTCTCTTTTTTCGCCTAACGTGCACAAAAAACACTATACTGCACACCTGATACAACTGCACGTATCACTGTGAGTTAGTGTTTAGCGTGAGGAAAGAAAGCTGTGCTTCTTAAAAATACAACAAAGAATTTTAAGGCTTGTATTTTATGATACCCCATAATTATCGTCTGATTTAAGACCCCGTTAAACCAGCAGTTGAAGTTTTGTGGTCTTTGTATCATGTGTGTTTGCTTTGAGGTTATCTTTATGTTCATTGACAACATTAATGTACAGTATGTACAGTATTCATCAAGGCATGTTATTCCAATGAAAAAAGTTAAATCGTTTATTAAAAAAACAAGAAGAAATTTCACTTTGCAGCTAAATTCCAAGCCGTGTGAGATTTAACCAATGAGTGTCTATGGTGTTTTAGTAGACGTCTGCCCGAATATTTTGCCAAAGAATACAATATTTTAATGATTAAATCAGAATTAAATTGAATTCAGATGGATTAAATAAAGTCCCACCCTGCATTTTTCCTTCAATATCCAGTTACAGAAATCCATCACATTATAGACACTAAACTTGGTTATTAATTCCATTTTATGTTGACAATATTCAATCCCTACTAAATCAGCATTTAACAAGCGTGTGATGAGAATGTAAATTAAGTGGCCTCTTTGAGCAGCTTAATTGTTAAGAGTCTTGTCTCGGTTACAGCAGCTGACCTTTACGACCGTAAGGCTCCTTTAAGAGATTTGTGGTTATGAAATTTGATTTACATCAATCAAAGCATCATCACTCACGATGAAATCACTTTATCACTCGCTCTCCATTCACACCCACACTCTGTAACAGCTGATAACACGGACGCTGATTAGCTCCGGCGAGTGGCGGCACAAGGTCGCATGTCCGAGTGTGTCTTCCTGTTTCTCCAGCGTGCTCGCAGATGGTGCTGATTAGAGCGAGCAGGAATGGACCAGGGACCAGAACAGGAGATAAATAAACTGGTCTGTCTGCGTGCTGATCCTGCCATTGTTACCGATCTATCGAGAGAGAGAGAGAGAGAGAGAGAGAGAGAGAGAGAGAGAGAGAGAGAGAGAGAGAGAGAGAGAGAGAGAGAGAGAGAGAGAGAGAGAGAGAGAGAGAGAGAGAGAGAGAGAGAGATTTTATTTTTATTTTTATTTTGTAAAAAGAGACTCAGGGATTCTGAATGAAATGTCACAACAATGTCACAAATTGTGATTACATGTGAGCATGTTCCTTTCATATTCTGATGACTATAAAAGCGTTTGCCAAATGTACAAATGCAACTTAGAACCATTGACGATCTATGATCTATGACCTGATCTATAACAGAGCAACACTATCCTTTTCGAAACAATAAGAGACCCAAATATAGACCAAACACAGCTAACCTACGCATATTCTAAAAAACTGGTTTTAAATTGCAAGAGCTCTACTGCAGTACAGCAGTCATTTACTGGATCAAACTTTGGTCTCTAGTTGGAAGAAATAACATGGAAGAACTGGAAGAGCAGAGAGAAGCCTTAGGCTATGAAGAAGACTCAGAAAGCGGTGAGATTAAATGCTGAGGATATTTATATCTCTTATTGGAGTTAGTCTGGACCCGCGGGACACCGACCGGAGAGCATAAAGTCTGGAACCCAGCAGAAAGACAAAACGGAGGAGGAGCGGGAACGTACATTCCAAGATAGTAAATTTTATTGCTGGATAACATTATTATAGAACGGTCAGGGAAAATAATGGAGGAAGAAAAGCATAAAGACAACCAGACAGCCTTGAGGCTTCAACCGTAGTCGGCGAGGGTTAATTCTACCCTCATTTTGTATGCATAATCTTTCCTACACTAAAATGTAGAGCAGCACTCCGCAGCAACTTTCGTTTGATGATAGAAAGTAATGGAAATCCACAGACTCAATTGGACCATTCATCATTCAACAGCACTGCATCTGCAGATCCCCCCGCACCTCCACCCAGCTGAAGTCAGCGGCTCCACCGAGCCTCAGTCAATGGGAGGTAGATTGGTATTCACTCACGGATGTTATCTTATCAGTAACCTTGAATGTGGAATCAATTTGTTTTGTGCGGGCAGGGCTGGTGAATATGTATGCCAGTTTTAGAGCGAGGCAATTGGCTCCATATTATCTGTTACCTGCGCCAAACGGGAATGTCAATGATGTACTCCAAATAAGGCCTTCTCCTTGTAAACAAAGGCCTTATCGCTGTGTTTTCACGGTCGATTGTGCATTCTGTGCCATGTCGTTTTGATATAGTTGACATGGAGGTCGACTAGTTCTACCGAACCAAATAACAAATGATCTCAATGTTAAGCAATTTATCAGCATTAATAAGTAAAACGCATTGTGATGGTCTAAAGGATGCTTTCCCATTTCCCAAAAGAAAAATCACAAATTAAGTTTGAATGAGATTAAATAGAGAAAATGCAGGCCTTTTTTTAAAAAAAAGATCCAATCTATTTACTGATGAATAAATTAGATATAAATATGCCCAATTAAAAACATATATGAGATTATTTTACAAATGATTAAACCAAATTGCACGTTTGTTTTGTTACATCGTGTCTTTACTGACAGTCATGTCTAATGCTGCGTTCCAGACAACTTGGATTTATGAAATTCCCCACATCAAACCAGGAAATAACATCTGTATTTAGTACCATTCAAAAGATTTCAGTAACATTAAACATCAATGTTGCTGATGATTTTTAGTAGTATTTAGCAACGTTAAAAGATCGCCTTGAAGGATAACATTCCGGGTTGAGGTGGGAAATATACTAAATACGAGTTGTGGATTGGATTGCAGCATAAAGCCGATAGGAAATGTTTCTTTTTCCTGACTGAATGCCTGTATTACAAATAAGCTAATAAAATATTTCAAATCAATATTTTGTGTCCAATAATTTACTCACATGGTAAAAAGCTGGATAAGACTGTAAGTCAGGGTCCTGAAAACTGTTCATTATTGTTCATTTTCAGTTCATTATGGTTAACAAACGGAAGCTAAAATTTGCTAAATATTCCTCTGGGATACGGTCATCTTTTGGTCAACGTGTGTTGTTTTGGCTGTGTTTCTGTCACCTGTTCATAATGTCCAGTAGCAGATTGAAGTCACTGTAGCAGAATAGCGCGTGCATTTGTTCGAGTCCAACCTGAGTGAGATCATTACCTGAGGCACTACACTAAGCTCCTTCACCTCTCTCTCTCTCCTGCAGGTTGTTGTAATGCAGCAGATGGCTTCCCTCCACCGCTGAACGGTTCAACAGAACGGCTCTCAGCATCCCTCTCTCTCCGACTCGCCCTCACATTCTCTCTCTCCCTCTGTTTGCCCCCTGTCAGAAATGGACACTGGCCAGACCACTGCAGACCATTGCAGCGCCTCTTCCAAACGTCCTCTCTCCCTTTCTGCCACGCTTTTGGAAGACTTATTTCAACAATAACAGGGAATGGAAAGTCCATTTGATCGTGGTGTTTATGTTTTGATTGAGCGATGTTCTGCAAGCTAAATAGGATGAGGAGGGGCTGCGGATTACTCGTCCCAGGTTAAGCGTAATTCATGCATATTTGTCCTTTCGCGTCAGGTTTGGCCATAAATCACGAGCTTCCCTCGCTGAAGATTTTTGACGGTTTTGTAGAAACACTAAAACTCTACGGTATTGGTCTTGGACCATGGCGAACCCGAAAGAAATGTGTTTGCGTTCGGCGCAGGGGACGTTTGGCATGGCAGTCTGTATGAATTGTCCTGCGGTGCACATGCAAACCCAGCCACTAAGCTCAGCGACTTGTCCAAACATTTCCCTCTCGCTCTTATTATTTATCCCTCTCTCTATATCATTTTCTCTATCTCTCATTTCTGACGAATCACAAGTGTTCTCATATCACACTTTGCGGTTGAAAAGGTTCCAGGGCTTTGTTGCATTATAAAGATCGATCTGTTGAACTTTTCCTAAGTTGAGGATTTCAAGATTGCTGGCTCGGCCCGAACCCCTGCACGCATCTGATTTATACTGCTGGGTTTTCTTACACAATCTCATAAATACTTATCACAGAAGGAGAAAAAATTAAACTGACTGGTTTTTGGCTGCAGTAGTGTCTGCAGTGTTTTAGACTGATCGAAAGACCAAAGTCCTCTTGGGGTGTGGATGAGGAACGCTGCAATGCTGAATGTCCTCAACGCTATTAGTGTACTCAGCAACACAGAAGAGAGAGGAGGTTCTGTTAAACCCCTCAAACTGATTTATCACTTTTATCTGGATTGAGCATTGGAGATGGATTGTATACACGTGTTAAAGAAATACTTCAACCAAAACTGAAAGTCTTGTCATTATTTTCTCACCATAATGTCATTCCCTGTTATTTTGTGAAACACAAAATAAGATTTGAGAGCCAAATCATTATAAAAATTTGATATATTCTCTCCGTTTGTCAGAAAAACATCATGATCACAAGGCATGAAATGCTGATTATAATTATTTTCATAGTGAGTTTACTCTTTTATACTTTTGGATCTTGACAGCCTAAGTTCACTATGAACTTTAAAAAGGGTGAGGAAAAAATGTGGGTGAACTTCAGTTTTCAATCCAGTAAGAGCTTTGTAAAAATAAACATAATAAAAATAAGTTTTGACTTACTGAATAAAAACAAAATTCAATGAAAGTGGTGGTGAGACAGTGGGAAAGAAAAATAAATTAAAGATTTTAATTGCATTGAACCCCCTCTGCTCTCTCTCTCTCTCTGTCTGTCTCTCTCTATTAAATGTGTGGTACCAGTAAAAGCCTGTGGGTGAGTATGACACTGTTAAGCAAACCTCATTACCTTCGTCATCTCTTTCTCATTAATCATGCAGGGCTGTTTGGAGCTCACCACAGCATGTGCACCCAGCCTGAGTCAATCACTCAAACCTTTACACCTTACATATTAATAGACATGAAACATCAATAATGTAATGAACATAATCCTGACTTAAATTAAGCTCAGATCAGTGCCAGACATTCACAGGGGGAAGCTGCGGGGTCAAAGGGCATTTAAAATATCTGCACTGAAAAAACAATTAATTAATATTTTTAACTTGTTTACTTGTACAGTAAGATTAAATGAGATAAATAAACCTGAAGAAAAGAATAAAGAATTGACCTTGAATTTAGGACCTCATTAAAGCGCTCGAGACGTGCAGTTTTCCATCTCACAGGAAACACTCCTTTTAAATAAAATAGCAGAAATGTGTTAAGTATATAAACACAGATATGAATAATATAATAATTATTATCATTATTATAGTGTGAGACCCAGCTGACACTAACTGTTTCTGATTTGTCTGTTTTTTATCTTTAGCCTTTTAAAGTCCAAGGAATGTAAATAAGAATGTCTTCTGATTTTAACTTATTTTCAGTTTGTCACTAAATCACATCCTTAAATGCTATTTAACATTTTTACATCCTTGATGTAAAGACTGAGAGATTCATTTGGTTCAAGAGGAGGTCATGACAACGGTCTTTAGACACACACATGCACATACACACGCACACACCAGGAAGGCTGTTTGTAGAAGGATTAATAGACCAGAGGTCTCCTACAGCTTAAAGCTGATTATGGAAATGCAGAAGTTCCCAGCAGCTCTCATCATCAAGAGCTGAGAGACTGCTGCTATGATCACTTATTTAACACTCAGTGGTCGCCACTTTTCACAACTAGGGCATACTTTCATGTCCTATTACTTTTTCAAAAGAACTAGAGGCGGAAATGCAGCGTTTTGAGAATTCTTACATAATAATGATTTTGAAGATGCAAAATGAAAATGCAAAACAACATTTTATGAGGTTTATGCTTAAACACAGAAAAACTCTTTGCCAATAGGTACCAAAAATAATTACCTTTGCATTAACTTTTTGTTTTGCCAATGGCAAATTCTATTTTCTTTGTTGTTTTATGTAATTTTGCATCTTGATTCAGAAACCATGTTAACGCATAATTTTCCCTCATATTATCAGAAATGGCAATTTCTTTCAAATGAACATTTACCGCATGTAAGGAAACAAGTAAAAATTAATAGGATTTTAAATATATATTTTAAAATGAATGAAAAAGATTTTTGTTAATCATAGTTAGTTGTACCATTTGCCCCATTTATTCATCATTCATTTGCTGCAGCTCTAGATTTCAACTCTTAATCTTTTTCTTGTTTGACATTTTTCAGCCTTTTTTAAATCCATGTGTTGAAAACTGCTGAAAAAACTGATGGAGTGGCTACTGAAGACTAGCGCTATCTAACTGATAAAAAGATAAAAATCATCAATACTACAAACACACTGAGATAGCATGACATAAATATAGGCCACTACACCATATCCATACAAATATAAGACCTGGCTTATGTCCCGAAGTCTCCTGATGATGATTGTGCTATTTCAGGGCTAAGATTAAAGATTAAACTAGGATTTCCAGAGCTGGTGCAATAGTTGAACTCTCTGAGAGCGCAGCTGTAAGCAGTTTCTGTGTCCTCAGCCACGCTCTGTCCCTCACCACCCTCTTAGTTTCTAAACACGGGTCCACACCATTCCCGTTAAACCTCATTGAGAGCTATCAAAACACTCCAGTTCCTGTTCTCATCCTGCAGGAATGCCGCTTCTCGTCCTCATTAGATATCAAGCAAATTCAGGCTGGCGAGTCTTTCCTGTGCAAAGTTTAATTCCATGTTTTTTCGTTTTATTTTGAGAGGGTGACGGGCGTCTAAATACATGCATAATGAATGCGTCTCTCATTAGAATGATTGTCAGAGGAAAAACATTGCTTGGCTCACGGCGGGGTTTTCTTGGATTCTAAAATTACGTGTTCTCCCCGTTTTTCTGCTCTCCTTTATTTATCAAAGGCTTTCCACAATCAGCCCTCATCGCGACTGGGACGGCTGTGGGAAACAGATGTTTACTGATTAAGCTGGCGCACCGTGCCAAAGCGGCTGTATTACGGCCCATTCAAAGTGCAGAAAGGACAGGAAAAAGTTTAAAGGAAAAAAGGAAGGGAAGAAAAAGAAAGGCTGACGAAACGCAGGCGCTCGCGAGCCGCCCTCTCTCCTGCCGCCGCTTCATCATAATACGGGTTGATTGTTGAAATTGTTCTACAGGGGAGAATTTTCTCATTTTTTTCTTTTATTTTTGATACGGTTTTAATGTGTTGGTTATCCCTGCCAAGGCGCTTTTACCCACAATCAGCGATAGCGTTTACACAAACACTCAAGAGATGAGGAGAGTCGAATTTGCAAGGAGAAAAGGTTGGAGAGAAAACCCAAATGATCTGAATGCTGCTGGCAAGAGCGACAAACCTGTTTATACCATGAGATTCGACTCCAGCCACCGTTTCGTTTCAACCCCGGCCAGAATGTAATAGAACTATGTGACCAGCATCGCACGGAGCCAAACGTCCTCTCTTACCCTCGGCTGGCACTATATGTGGATATAAACACGGGCTTTATTTCTCTTTATGTGAGAATACCTCATCGGACGCCCCATCTAAATAACCGGCTGGTGAGGCAGACGGCTAACCTTTCCAGCAATTCGTTTTGGAGAATTAGTGTGCTATCGTTGGACAAAATGAGGTGCATAAATCATTTTAGACATTAATTACAATGCACTTGGCAATCATTTATTTCTCTCATAGCTCTATTTTACAATTTACAAACTAGATAAAAAAGACCATAAATAAATGACATGTTTCATGTACCTAAATTCATAAAATAAAAAGAGACAGACGAAAGATGATGACAGTATCGACAATTATACACAACGTTAAACTTAAAATGTCTAGAACGGCGGAGAAAACTGATTTGTTAGTGGATTTCTCCAGAAGAAACTACATTAGGAGACATGGCACGGTACATTCTATTGAATTGCTCTCCTCTCACATTCATTGCATATTCCAGACAGGTCCTATAAGGTTGACACCAAACGGTAAGGAGGGAATATTGAAAGCTAAAACAAAGAAAGAAATGTATTTCAAGGTCAGAGGAATTTCATATTCCACTGCCTCACATTAACAACAACCCCCTCCCCACCTCAGAATAAAGTCTTAAAATGGACGGAATGAATCTAGTTGACATGTAACAGAACACACTTGAAATGTTAAGTCTTTTTTCTCCGCTTGTATAAACATTCCTGTAATAAGTTTATTTTGGGGTACAAATCACGTTCCTCACTTTCAGACCATTAGAATTAGCCTCAAATCTTCCCGTCTGAGTCAGGCGGTCCGAATAAATGTGGCGTGTTTTTGTTACAATCTCCAGTCTTCCCGCAAGAAGCGAAAAAAAAAACAGTGTCCACAGCGTATATAGCAAACATATCCAGTATGCGGGTCTCCAGCGAGTAGCTGATGATTTAAAGAGTTTTGTAGGTTTGGCTTCCATCATCTGGTTTTGTCCTTTATGTAAGTATCTCAGAACAAACTGTCATTCTTCAACAAGCAAAGAAACTCACTGCACAGACAACAAAGACTTGGAAGATGCTCTGTTAGGAATAAGGGCACCAGTGAGAGGAAATGAAATTTTTCATTATAATCTCTCATTGAATCTCTAAGGAGACAACTGTAGGGCCCTTCTCCGCTCCTGGTGTTGTTTGTCATTTGTTTTCAGCTTCCCTCAGCGTAACCATTCTGGGAATCATGGGAATTGAAGTCCTTTGTCCTGGTGTCGGGTAAATGTAGTTATTGAAACGGCGATGGATGTTTTCAGCTGCACAGAGTTTGATATCACGCAGAGGAGCAGATGTATGAAGATGATTCTGTAGAGAGAGAGAAAGAAAAGTGAGATTCAGGCATTCAAAGCAAACACACATACACACGTATCATTAATTGAAGTAATCCTCCGAGTATGGAAACTAAAATTACTATTTGCTCAATTGCTGGGGATCATGGGAAAAATTTCACGTTTTTGGCTTGGTTTTGAGCTCATCCCATCAAACGGCTTTGAGCTTAGCTAGTATATCCCCCCCATATTCATCAGCGCTGGTTCTAATCCCATCTAATGAGTGGATAAATAACTGCAGGGGACACGGAGGAAGTAGAGCAGATCTCATAAACACTCAGTCAGACTTGTTACTTTGTGCTTACCTTAGCTCAGCTCTGACGGAACATCCAGTAAGGGAGACATGTGTTGCTTTCATGGACCGCTGAAGGTCTCCGGAGTCCAGGAGAGAGACAGAGATGGAGCGACAGAGTGAGGAAAAGTACGAGGGGACCGTGGAGACCAAGGTGGGGAGAGAGGGATGTAAACGGAGTGCAGTTTCTTCTCTCCCGACCGGTGCGCATGAGTTCCCAGCCAAGTGGAGCGGTGTGGAGAATTGTGGAGTGGAGACAGATATTCCATTCTGAGGGTGGGGAGACCTGGAAGACCTCCAGAACTATACCGGAGACGTCGAGAAGATAGATGCCCGGATCAGGAGCATTAAAGAGTGCATAACATCTTTAGCGCTGATGCCTCCATTTTGAGCGTAGCAATCCGCCGTTTACCGCAGACTCGAGTAACCGTGAAATGGCAGGAGCGGACAAAAGATCCAGTATTATTTATACATTTACATACAGACACGTAGGTACAAAATAAAAAATGAAAGAAACAGAGAAACTCCTTTGTAGTTTCATTGAAATGAAGGAACCAATCGAAAGCTTCCTTGAATTATTTCCAGAGCATCAGTACAGCTTGGGACAATCCTCTTTGACTCTCGGCGAGGCGGGGATGACGTTATTGAGAAAAAGTGCTGTATCGTTCCTCTGAAATCATTTTTTCTGTTTTTTTTTTTTCATTCATTTCCAAAATTTCATTTAAAGTGCATGGATGAGGTAAATGGATTTTCTTAAAAACCAAAATAAAAAAAGTCCAAAGCATGTTTTGAGTTCCCGTGGGTTCAGACAGGAACCATCCTGTCTTGTATTTGTTGCATGTGGGACAACATTCCCTGCGCGCTGCTGAGGATCTTGTCCTGATGTGCTGCCGAGGAGATCCCTATCCTGGTCATGTCCCTGTTTGAACAAAACACAAGATGGGGTGATGAAAACAGGCAATAATTGCTCTCTTCTAATTTACTCTTTGCCAGGAGAAACGTTTTTCTCTCTCTCCTCATTTGCTTATAACACGAAATTTAGGAACTCAATCCTGGCTGAAGATTTGCATGGCAAAGCAGAACTTAAGCAATGCTTCATTGCCATCTATAGGGGCTTTGCACGGAACTGTGACTACTAAAGCCATATGTCAGGACCGTGTATCCCCGAGTGCTGATTTAAAAGCTGCCTTTCTTTTTTCTGCATTAATCAAAAGCATGCTCCAAGCCCTTCATGTCCAACACACACACATCAAACGTTTCCCAGCGCCCTGAAAGTGCCCAGTATTTGGTCACATGACTCACTCTTGTGTCATCTGGACGACAGCCTCTGGAGTTGTGTAGCCTGCAGCGGTGAAGTTGTCTCTGTAACGCTCCATGTTGATGGCCTGCAGCCAGTCGGCGACTGATCCCAGGGTAGATGTGAATTCTGGGCTGCTGGGTTCCAAGAGGGTGGTGTTGGGTCTGGAAAAAAGAAAGAGATTTAGTTAGGAGCCTCAGGAGAATGGATTGGTTCTGCCTACTTTTAATAACTTGTATAAAACTATAAAAGCTTTTATAGTTATATGCATCACTTCATTGGAGCACATTTATATAACATTGCCAGTCAAGCGTCTAACACGCACACGGCTAAAAGCGTATATACAGCAGTCTATCACCTTTAAAATATGACGCTAAACCACGTGGCTTTTATGGTAGGGATGGAGAACTAGTTCTTGCATTACCTGGCTATCTCTCCTCCTGTCCTTTTCAAGCTGTTGGGGTTGCGGATCAGTTTATCCAGCATGTTGACGATCTGGCTAAACTTTGGCCTCTCGGCTCGTTCTTTCTGCCAGCAGTCCAGCATCAGCTGGTGCAGGGAAACGGGGCAGTCCATGGGTGGAGGCAGCCTGTAGCCTTCCTCGATAGCTTTAATCACCTGAAAAATCCAAACAGGAAGTTAAAAACATACTTCAACATTGACTCCTCATCTTGTATCGATCCCTTTACGCAACACTCACATCCTGGTTACTCATGTCCCAGTAGGGTCTCTCTCCGTATGACATCACCTCCCACATGACGATACCGTAACTCCACACGTCGGACGCAGAGGTGAACTTCCTGTACGTGATGGCTTCGGGGGCGGTCCAGCGAATGGGTATCTTGCCTCCCTGTGATTGATAGGTTCCTGTTATTTCCTTCCGAAAGAGATAGCAAACACATGCGTGGAGGTTAATCACACACACGCATGCATGCATGCACTTACAATGTTAGGGTTAGTTTGCTAATTTTTAAACGAACTGGAAAGATCGCTTGCTTTTCCTAAAAGCATAGCAGCCACATTCATGCAGGTTAAAAGCTCAGACTAATCTACAAGCTTGTGTTAGGGTTGCAAAAACAAGTAAAAGCATATTTACCCTGGTCGTATAAGCAGCATCTGGATCTTCCTCCAAGACTCGAGACATCCCAAAGTCAGACACTTTACAGACAAGGTTGCTGTTAACCAGGATGTTACGTGCAGCCAGGTCACGGTGGACGTAGCTCATGTCCGACAGATATTTCATTCCTGATGCGATGCCACGCAGGATTCCCACCAGCTGAATGACTGTAAAACGGCCATCATTCTTCTACGGAGAGAACAGCGGAGATTAAACCAAGTTAAATGATGCGTTAAACTGCACTGAGTGTTTTATGACTGCAACGGTCAGTATGCTGGAAATGATGTGGTCGGACTCACCCTCAGAAAAGCATCAAGGGATCCATTCTCCATGTACTCTGTGATGATCATTACCGGCTTACCTACACAGTAAAATAAAAAGGTTAGAAATGGCATTTTATTAGACATTTATACTGCATTCTGTTTAAATAAATGTAAGAAGAGCCATCAGACACATCAGTCAAACTAAGATTCAAAAACAAATAGTAAAATGCTGCATTTTATATACTATTCATATCAACTCTGAACACATCTGAATGACACTTCCCTAGTTCGTCTAGCCCCTCCTCTTTTCTCACCCCTCCCGTTGCTTTCCGGGCTGTTTGCAAGTGAGATTTTTGTGTGGGTTTGTTTACTGAATGCAGCCGTTGCTGGAGGCTATCAGGGCTGGATTCCCACATTACCTGCCAGTCATTACAGAGACAGGAAACGCTATGGCAACGTAAGGCCCTC
This sequence comes from Beaufortia kweichowensis, assembly GCA_019155185.1. Taxonomy (NCBI): domain Eukaryota; kingdom Metazoa; phylum Chordata; class Actinopteri; order Cypriniformes; family Gastromyzontidae; genus Beaufortia; species Beaufortia kweichowensis. The sequence continues at coordinate 8,021,038 of CM032797.1, read as the reverse complement.
TCACAGATCCGAAAGAAAAGAGCGCAGGAGCTTTACAATGAAGGACAATGGTGCACACACACACACACCTACGCGGATCCGCTCACAAACGCATCCACACGTACACACTTCACCTCGGAGGAATCATTTCAATGTTTGAGCGGTGCCTTCATTATGCAAATACGATCTTGCATTTAGTGCCAGAGCATAAAAGACTGCGCCCACCATGCCCGTCTGTGAATGCATTCTGCGAGCACGGCTGGCATCGCGCTTCTCTTTCCTGCTCTCGGAGGCTTGGGGGCATTTCGTCTTTATTTATTTAGGACAATTTCTACATCATTAGTAATTTATTTAACAGGTTTAATTGGCCCTGTTGGAGGCGTAGGCTGCGATGAGAAGGCTGCCATTGTCTGTTTGTAATAACAGCTCCTCTGAAGACGCTACTTCAGCCGTGCTGAGGATTATGGGAGATGAGCTGCTAATAATAAACAGCACTAGCTATGAGACAGCAGCCCTGTTAAAAGAGATTGCTTAGCACGCTAGAGGATGGTACTGCAGTCCTATGGATTATATGGATTACTTTCATTTACCTTGATATGTCTGGAAGTCCCAGTGTAACATTTAAAGATAGCTGGTTTATTGTTACGATACGACTTGACTAGCAAGTGAAAAGCTGGTTAAATGGATTACAACTGAGGGGGAAATAACCCAAAAAACTAAAATGTTGTAGTCATTAACTCATCTTTATATTGTTTTTAAAAAAATGTATTTTATATAATAAGAGTGAATAGTGACTGAGACTGTCATTCTGCACATCATCTCATTTTGTATCAAACAGAAGTTGTAACGTTTTTTGTTATATAAAATATTGTACGTTATATGTATTTGGCTGGGAAAATGTACAACTTATTCCTTCCCCCCTCATGCAATGAAGCTTCCTCAAGCCATGCAGAGGATTGTGTGTTTTCCATTTTTACACATTCTTTCTCTCTCTCTCTCTCTCTCTCTCTCTCTCTCTCTCTGCATTGTCTTCTCTAACACATCACAGAGCAGACAGGGATTTGCCAGGGCTGTCTGGAGAAAAGATGTGACTCAGTGGGATTGTAACATGTCTGTAGAAACCCCTTCATATGAATGCAACCCTCACTCATCACCGTCTACTGAAAGAACCCAAAAAACATCTTTATCTGTGTGCTGCCGAGCAGCCATCATAAAGCCATCACTGAGAAAAGATCAGCACTGCTGTCAAATCCAAACCCATCTCATGCAAATCACGGCTTTCTTTCTCACACACACACACAAACCTCTCTGCATAATATAAGTTGTTATGCCAGGTGAGAGCTGGCCACAAATGCACACTGGAGGATTGTTGCATACATATAGAAAAGACTCTCAATTAATAGAGGGATATTAAGCCACGAGTCTGTTCTGGTGGAGGAAAGGGTACATTACAAAAGACAGGTTTGATTTTCATCAAATCGGAATTAAAGGCAATGTGTCGCTCTTCAGCATGATTCCAGAAAGCATTAAAGATGCAGACAGAATGGAGGAATCAGTGGTAAAAGATTTAAAAGCAAAGTGGCCCGATTCTCTAGCAAGAGCTTTTGATGCCAAAAACTCAAAGCACTAGTTGAAACATCATAAAGTATCAGCTATACATTTAGGCTTTAGCATGTGGCCAACAATGCAGACAACAATGCAAAAAATAAAATTTTAAATAAAATTTAAATAAATTTACACGTGATGGAATTACATTTGTATTTAAAGAAAATAACTTAAATAAAGTTTTTAATCATTAAATAAATATATTTTTTCTTATCCAGTTGCAATTGTTTTTGTTTTACACATATGTCTAACAGAATTTGTAAGTGAGGGTTATGCATTAAAATGAAAAAAGATTAAAAAACAATTTGCTATTATATTGTGTAATATGTGAAAGTTACATAAAGTCTCACCATCTCACATCTCTTGTAAATGTACATAGTTAAAAAATGTTTAGATATTTCCATTTCTGGATCTTACACCTAACCCAGGCTTTTACACTTGCACCCACAAACCAACAAGAGAAGCTGCATGACAGCATCATCTTGTAAAAGACGTTTCATTAAGCTGGTAGTAAATGAAGCACATCCTCCAACTTGAATTGTAAAATCAACGAGGCTGTGATATGCAAAACATGAGCAAAGATCTAGGCAAAAGGCCCTGGACCACAGTGAATGAATTTTACTGACATTCACACCGGACTCACATTTAGTGACGACTCCCTCCAGTCTGATGATGTTGGGGTGGTCGAACTGGCCCATGATGCTGGCCTCGCTCAGAAAGTCCCGTCTTTGTTTGTCGGTGTATCCAGCCTTGAGAGTTTTTATGGCCACACAGATCTCTCGCTTTCCAGGCATCTTAAGCCGCCCGCTGCACACCTCCCCGAATTCTCCTTCAGATGGAAAAATCAAGCTTGGATCAAAAATGTCTGTGGTACTTACTGACTCATGAGGAACATTGAGTTTACATTTCGCTGTAAACGTGGCTTCACGCAAACGCCAACTTTTCAAACATTCTGACGTCTAATGGATTCAGAATGATTCACAATGATTTTCAGTCTCCCAATAAACATTAACAGACTGATTCAACAAAACCGTTGGAATGTGCTGTTTGTTGGGACAGTGTGAATTAACCCGAACAGTTGTGGTCTAGCTAAATTCAGCCTGTCAGAGAAAAACGTGAAAAATGAAACAGCAGGCTGCTTGCTCACCGATGCCGATGACCTTTTCGATCTTGATGCAGGAGGCGTCGATTTCTTTAGCGAATTCACGGACGGCTTGGTTGGGGTCCTCGTAGGTGAAGGGGTCCACATAGATCCGGACCCCTGTGGAGAGACGGAGAGAGGCTACATGTTAGAAGCTGACAGAAGAGAATGTGATGTATATACAACATCTGTTTTCCATTCCTCCCCCGGTTGGCTTCTGTATGTCCTCCGCCATGCTGAGAGCATACCAATCTTTTTTCTTTTATACACACACTTTTTGCAGACTAAATGATATATACAACATTTAGAAGATGTTTGTGTATTACTGCATTACCTGGATGTAAATGTCTCTCCTCATCAGCGTCTTGTTTGGCTTTGCTGTATTTGCTTCTCCTGTTAAGGAAGAGACGAGACAGATTTAACTCATTGGAAAGAAGAAAATTGCTCATTTACTCTCTTTAATACGCTGTGTTTTTCCTAGACAACGAGACTAAAAAGAGGGCAAATGAAAGACTTTTGCTGAAAAGTCCCGCTTTAAATATTTTGTCTCGTCTAGAACTTTAGACAGCATCACAACTGTACTTAGATGTGCCTTTAAAACTTACAGATTTCAATATTTCTCAAATTATCAGAGCCAACCATAAATTGATTTAAAGCTCTATACATTCAATGTATCTCAACACATCTCCAATTCGTTTCTATTTTAATTTCTTCTGAGACATAAAAAAATAATTCTCTAAGAAATGACATTCATCCCTAGAAATACAGCTGAAAGATTTCTATAAAAGACACATGCAGACTAAGTGGACCAGCTCATAAAGGAATACACTGTTTCAAGTCATTGTAGCAGGTCAAACTTCTGAATGACCTTTTCAGTTCTTTCTAATAATGTAGGGCCATAAAAGCATTCAGGCTAATAAAGCAGCATAGACCATCAAAGGTTTGTTCATGAAGTCTGGTGGCCTTTCATCTGAAATCAAGTGTGTAGCACTCAAACCGGGGCAATAAAATTAGAAAAACAATATAGATCATGCACTAATCTGAATATTACAGAGATCATTTGAGAGAAACAGAACAAAAAAGGAATGACATACGAGAACCCTCCATGACTCCTTCCCTAAATCATAACTCTCCACCTGTCTCCAAACTGGCATAAATGAATTATTACTCCCCATCTTTAAAGTTCCCGTTTCACCCAATCACCTCCTGACCCTTGAAGGCCAACTGCTGCCCTCTCCCATGCGCACCGAGGAGAAACCAGAAACAGTGGAACACATTACAGGATGCTGCCCCAGCCCGGGACTCCCCGCTGGGCATGGGGTCACCTGCCTGCATATAGAGCAGGGGGCAGGGTTCACACACACCCGAAAAACTTTCAGGAATGCACAACTGCTGTTATTGTTTTTCCAGTGCGTTCTGGCGCTGACAAAGGGCTCCAAGGTTGGGGGCTAGTGAAGGAAAAAGGAGTAAAGGTGGGAGGGAGAAGGGCACATCCACAGGTAGAACAGGAGGAAAAGAGCAGACTTTAACGCCTCAGTGCTCTGCTGAATCTGGAAATAGCTCTGCCTGCAGGGGACCATTCCTTCCTGGGAGGAGACCCTGCCATCAGCCAGAGCGGCCAGTACATGTTATTTTAGGAACAAGGAGATTATCAGGTGTGCTAAACCCCCACCTTTGTGTTTGGCTGTACCCCCGAACGGTTAGGTGTCCCCTCAAGGTAGAGAGGAACGGGCCAAAGGTGAGAGCTACTGGAGGTGTAGTCTTGTCTCCTGCTGAAGGGCTTTACTGAGGAAGTGCTTAATGGTTGCTTGGCCGAAACAAAAGGCCCATTCATTAGCTTTGATTGTTATTTTCACTGTGAATGAGGGCACGGCAACTCTTCAGAGACTTAGACGATGCGAAGATGATTATCACAGCAGATAATGATACAATGTCAAACACTGCAAGAAAAGAAGCTCTCACCTCAGTCTGGAAAAATGGCGAGGAGTCTGAAAGAAGCTTATGTAAAAGAAAGAAGCTTTTCTTGCTAAAAAGACTTTAACTTCACCTCTGATTGAAACATTACATTTCAGATTACTTCAAATATTTATTTTACGTATTGAATTTAAATTATGTCAAAGTGCAAAAATGTTGCCAACAGTATAAATTATAAATCATTTTTGTAAGCTTACCGTTATGAATTGAGGGAAGGAGATGGTTTGGAACACTGACTTTAAGCGTTTGCTCAATAACTCGTATGTTTATTTTTCAAACGAAATAAGTTACGGATTACACCTTTAGAAGCTGGAAGACTATTTGGCCAAAATAGCTTTGTTGGTTTTCAGGGAGAACTGTAAGCCGATAATAACCATGGTGAAGTGTTGCTGGCCAAGAGTGCCACTCTGACAACAGAAAAAAGTTGTCTGATTACAGTAAAACAACCGTGACATTTCGCCTGTGGGAGTATGACAGCTGCTCTGATTGAGCGCCGTACACATACGCACACGTGGACGCGCATACAACCTTTTTTTCCCGTGTGTCCCTGACTCCCTCGGGAGGGGAAGAACAGGACACGTTCCCTATGGATTCCGACACACACAGCACAGCACACACTAATCAGGTGGAGCTGCCAACAGCCTGTCACAATACCACCAGATACACCACAGGGAAAAGGAGGAAAAGTGAAGGAGGAAGAGGCATGAAAACCGTCCGAGACAGATTGATGGACGGGTAGAGAGAGGGAAAGACAGCAGGGGCACGACAGATAGAGAGAGGGAGATAGAGAGACACTGATATGGACTGACAGACGAGGTGAGGGAGAGGTGACGGAGATGCCCACGGGGATGCGGGATTGTTTTCTGTTGTGCCGTATCTGAGAGGATTGACACGCGGTCAAGACTAGTGGCTTACCTGCGGCTGATGATGAAGACTCCGATGAAGATGAGCAACAGAATCACGCTGCCGATCACAGACACCAGCAGGACGGTGGAGTTGGCGCCATCACCGATGATAGGAGAGGGAACTGAGAGAAAAAATTTAAATATTAAATTTTTTATAGAATTTCAGAAATGTATAAAAAAATAGCATGATACAGGTTTGTAATAAAATAAACATGGTAAAAAATAGCATTTAAATTTGTGACCCAGTCTGTGAAAACCAGGCTAAAGTCTAAAAATCTGAGATAACAAGCATCAAAGTTTGACTTCCCCTATTAATTTCACTATGATTTCAATCTTTGACATGACATTACTCAGAAAATATTAAAGATATTAATGTAAAATTTTCACAGAATGTTCTTTACATTACATAGAATGATGTTATGTAGAAAACAGAAAAATCACAAAAAATGATTTTAGCTGGGTTTTCACAGACTGGGTCACATTTTTTTGGTCAACTATTCATGCCAGTTTTGCCATTTTCAATTCGTATAATATTCTTATTCACAGTTTTGCTTTAAGAGGCGACTATAGAGAAGGTTGTTTGTTTCTTCGAATGTTTCCAAGATATAAACACAGTTTCATCAGCAAAGAGCACAAACCTCTTTCAAGTAGCTGTTTTGAAACACTCTAGTATCAAAGCTCCAAAACATTCCTTCGCTTTAAAGTGCTTTCAAAAATACCAGTGACTTTGTACTGAGCAAACAATGAAACTATCATAAAAAAGAAATATGTACAGGAAGCCTATAATTATGTTACTTTAAAGAAATAGTTTCCGGATGAGCGACTAAGCCACCCTTAAACTCAACACCAGCAAGTCTATAATTGTGCACTTGGCATTGTTGGTTTGCATGCCATATCAGTAACAAACATTTACACGTGAACTTACCTGAGTTGGTCATGAATTCGAAGGGGGCGCTGAAGTCTCCGTAGCCGGCGGCGGTGCGAGCGCGCACGTGAAACACGTAGGAAGTGAGCGGGCTCAGGCCTTTGATCTCAGCGCTGCGGGACGAGGTCTTCATAATGCGATAGCTCCGTTCGTTTTGATCCTGATTGGGTGAGAGAAACAGGAAATGTTAAACAAACTTTTGGGATTGGTCCTCAGGTTTGTTTTATTTGGAATTAGGGCTTGATAAAACAAAACAGAGGGCGATTTGTTTAAGGTCTGACTACGGCCAGGCTTTTGTAGGAAAAACCGCATGCTTCATTGTTCAAAAAAATGAGGTTGCCATCTTTGTTTTCTTTCTGTCCCTTGGGTGTAACCTGAATTTGCTTGTTCAAAATTCCCTTGTTTCATCACTCCAACCAAACCACTTAACTGACATCAAATCTGAACCAAAACAAGCAAAGAAACTAGGTTTAATTATTTTTTTATGTCCCCTAATGTTTGTCTTGTAATTGTTGGATCACATAACAAGAACTTTTGGGTACTGGTTGTGTGTGTGTGAGAATGAATGTGTGTGTGTGTGTGCAATGGAAAAACTCTTCAAATATGAAAGAAAGGAATCTGACCATGACTGCAATCTGTAATCAGTCAGTCAGGGGAAGACACAGCAGGAGAAGAGACAGAACAAAGCGTTATCCTCTCTCGACCCAAAGGCCTGCATGCTCCACCCTGACCCTGTCCATCCACCTCCTGCCGGTTCACCTGACCCCTGCTGTGAGAGTGAGTGAGTCTGCTCTGTCCATGAACTAAAATCCAGCTCTGACGTTTAGATGCACCTGACCTCATACCACTTGTGTTGGGGACTAGGCTGTGCCTTGATTGCAACACTTTAAGATATAGTTTAAATGGATCTTCATGGATATATTGGTGCGTGATGTCACAAGGCCTAATCTTAAATTACTTTCGCTTAAGTGCATCTTCATTGTTTATATAATCTCAAAGTACCAAGAAGTGGACGATGACCCACACTTAATGTGTTCTTGGGTCCACCTGTGCTGTTTTTTGTTTTCATGCGATTAGATGCCGTGTCATGTTAAAAGATTTTCCGTGAATCATCTTACCTTCTCATAGTACTTGACCTCGTACTCGAGGATGACTCCGTTAGGTCTCTCCGGCTGCTGCCATGCCAGAGACACAGCGTGTCTGGTGATGTCCTTGGCCTGGATGGTGGTAACCGGAGAGGGAGCTGGAGAGAAAACAGCAAAGGGAGAAGCAGGAAGAGAAAGAGTTTAGTGTTGCTATGAGCACCCCGACCGGCCGACACAGCTGTTTCAGGGAAACATAAACACGTTAGCGCCGTAAAGCAATAAGGAGCTTTGAGAGTGGAGATATGTCACATGGAGAAAACCAGAAAAACAGTACAGTTTGGTAGCTATGCTGGGTTAATATCTGAAAAATGTGGTTAGCACATCAACCCCTGCCCCCGTTCCGGGAAAGGCTTTTTTTCACATCTTTTTATGTGTTATATCACCATCCCTGATTAACTTGTGAATCAGCCCAGTGCTTCTGATTCTTTTTCTTTTCTCATAATAAACCGGTGTTGCTACAGAAGGCCCATTGATGTAGTCATCTAGCCAGGACGTGCTTATCTATAATCTTTAAAATTTTATCAATGGCACTCTGCTGTTGCCAAGGGGAATTTAAGCCAGGCCCGGAGACGTTTCTGGCTCGATTCCTCAGTGCGAAAAAAATTATGATTAGAACCAGATCTGTGTTTAATATGGTCTTGTATGAACTCAAATTTTACATTCTCTTAAGAAACCTGCTTGCTGCTGAGATTCTAGGGTGCTGTGGGTGGTTGCCAGGGTGTTGCTATGTGGTTACATGTACAATTATGCATTTGGTAAATGCTTTTATCCAAAATGACTTAAAGTGCATTCAAGGTAAACATTTTTAATCAGTATATGTGTTTCCTATGAATCAAAGCCGCATTGCTAACACAATGCTCTACCAATTGAGCTAAAGTAAAAAAAAAAGAAAAGTTCTGATGTCTACACATGGCTCGTGTCTAAATGGCTCATCTGTGATGTCGGGCAAGGTCTGCTCTAAATCCAAATATATTGGGTCATAAAGACAAAGAACAGACGGTCAGCGAGTAACTATCTGTTTGAAGCGTGTACAGACAGGTGTGACGGCTGTTAGATTCACGGTTCAACAAGACAATGATGATGAGAGCAGCATTTGGAGGGCCAATGTGATTGTTCCTCAGGGTCCTACACACAAAAGTCACTTCCTGTCTCACACTTTCTCAAGACGCTGAAATTAAACACCTTGTAAAAGTTAACAGCGCACTCTGCGCTAACAAATGTGACTGGCCAACAAATGTGCATGTGGTCAGTTTCACCCAACACGCGCTTGTTTGATGTCATAAAATAAAATTCAGAGACACTTGCACAACTGAAGTAATTAGAAATGTCTTTGTGGTGATGTAACTGAGAGGGGAGTTCAGTATCAGAGCGCACTAACAAATTGGACACATCAGCTTTATTTCAGATCAAGTGATGACATCAGCCTGGTATTTAATGCGCTGCTCTAGCTCTGCAAGGTAACAGGTTTGATTCCAAGAAAAAAACATGTATTATAAAAAATCAACTCTTTCGATAAAAGTCATTATAAAAATGGTCTGCTACTTCAAAACACCACAGGCTTACCTGCTTGGTTGGTGGTAACAGTCACAGAAACAGACTGTTCTGGTCCAGGACTCTGCTTAGAGACCCCATTGACGGCCCAGATCTCAAAGGTGTAGTTAGTATGAGCCTGTAGGTCATTTATGGACACACGGGTAGCACGCAGACCCAGCTGCTGTGGGGAGAAATGGATGCCGTTGCCGCAGGGCTGACAGCGCTGTCCGTCCGAGTTGCAGCGCTTGCATATGACGTTATAAGCGAGGTCCTGCCTGCCGCCGTTGGAGGCCGGAGCCGTCCACTCCAGATTCACAGAGGTCTCGTTCACATTGGAGATCAAGTGCTGAGGAGAAGAAGGGGGTTCTGAAAAGGAAAACAATTTTGAAAGATTAATATATATATATATATATATATATATCACAGCTTGGAGATATTATGACAAATTTGCCCATGATTTATGCTCAGTTTTTGCTACAGTGATGTCTGGAAGTTGGAACAAACAAAACCGGATTATGAGTGCTGCAGAGATTGCGCTCGAAATACACCGCCGGCAAAGAAAACTTCAATGACGCTAAAATTACAAACAAACACACACCCGTACACACCCTCTTATTGCAACTGCAGGCAGATGATGTTACGGCCCATGACGCATCCATGTCTGTTTGTGTGTGTTTGTGTGTATATCTGTGTTTGTCTCTGTGGTGTTTTTGTAAACCAGGCACTGCTGAATTTAAAGATAATTACATTTACAACAAACCAGCACCACAGGCGACACACATCTCTTATCGTGAAAAAAGGAAATACATTAAACCCGAGAGAGAGAGAGAGAGAGAGAGAGAGAGAGAGAGAGAGAGAGAGAGAGAGAGAGAGAGACAGAGAGAGAGAGACAGAGAGAGAGAGACAGAGAGAGAGCAAGAGAGAGAGAAAGCGAGAGAGAGCGAGAGAGCGAGAATGTTTTCTATGACCTTTAATTGCTGACTTTGGTCTCATGGCAAGAGGAAAAACACATGAGATTATCAAGTGTCTCCATTTGGTCTCCTTTTAATCTCACTGCTTTCTTGAGAAAACATCAGATATTAAGTACACCTCATTAATAATATTTGCTTATTAAAGACCCTCCAACACGATCAACATCAAAATAACTCAACCCTGCTAAAAAAAACCAAACACATTCAAACAGGATGCGTCTCATAATCCGGGTTTAAGGTCTCCCCATCCGGCAAAAGCCATATTCAAATATCTCCATATCCTCCAAATCATTTAAACACTTCAAACACATATTTGACCCGGTTCTGGATTAGATTGAATTCCTCCTGGCTGAGCTTTAAGTGTAAATGGTCTTTAAACTCTGTTTAACCTGTATTAAGTATGTGACTGTCGTTTCCACCCGGCAGCTGGGGGGGGGTGAAGCGAGCGCGCTCCCACGGTGGCTCTGTGCCACGCGCTGTGATTGACAGGAGCTGATTAAGTCGACTGGCTTCACTGCATTTTAATACGATAAGGTGAGAGAGAGGTTCAGCCTGGCAAGCGTAATGGGGTCGATTCTCTCTCGCCTCTCCACTGTCAGTCTCGCTGTTTTTTTCCCCTTGTAACCTTGTGCCTTTTTATCTCGTTCTTAAGCGGGTGCCTTTAGTGTATTGGGTGTTGAGAGTGTATAAAGGTTTTTATGGGTTAACGCCAGTTGGAGATATGAAGAGCTCGGGTAAAGAGAGCTGCAATTAAAGTTAGAAACGCAAAGCCAAGGCATTCCCAGGGTGATGTCGACCTATAGGTGTTTGAGAGCCGCTTCCCCACCTGCTGATCATTCAGATCTGGAAAACCCATCAAATCTAACACCACAAACACATCTGGCCCGGCCGCCTATATACAAAGAACTTTAATCCATTCATCACATAAAACTTTTTATATCACTTGGACCTGTGTGTGTGCGAGCCTGACAAAACGTGAATGATTTGTATGAGCGTCCGCAAGTAAAACCAAGCGTGATTTGACGTGTGTGTTCTGTTTTACGATTAACCCTGTTGTGCCGGCTCAGAGCCGTGGCGCGTCGTCTGCTGGTATTCTGCTGCAAGTCTCTATTTAACAAGCTGAATACTGTTATCAAGTCCATGAGTCACCTCAGGCTCTGACACACATATCTATCTTTACTCATCACAAAAGGGATCCTCCCAACTCAACGCACGCACACATGCTCCCAGTGTGTTAATACAGTGCCAACACAAAAACTTTTTGATTGGCAAAATAAAAGAATGCAAAAATAAAAGAATCCGTGTAACGTTCGCACGGTAAGAGTCCACTGCTTAGAAGGTGCGGCTGGACTTGACAATTTGTCATTGTCAAGTGTGTGTTTGTTCTTAACTGTGATTCTGGCCTTTACAATAAGAGCTTTACAAGTGTGTGAAGTGAACAGCTGTATTGTGATACAGGTCCTGGCAGTACCGCTTCTTCTAAGTGATATGTGTTTTTATACGCCCTGACCTTGTCTAATTATTACTCGTGTCCAGGGCCGAATGTTTATGGCTAAAATCTCACACAGCCAAAGTTTTCATTGTGTGTGTGTAAAGTGTATAAATATATAATAGAAATTGTTGGCAGATCATAACATCACAAATGGTGGAATACCACATTCCACAACTATTATACTTATTTAATTTATTAATATTGTTTGGATCACTTTTAAAGCTGATAAATGACCAAGCATTGACAGCCATTAAAATTTAATATGCTCACACATTTAAAATGGGAAACTGGGCAACTTTACAATAAATGTAACATCATCCCCTGTTGTGTAGACACTAATACAGTTATCGTTAACATTCTTGTTGTGAAAAGGCCTTATAGCTGGTAGAAATAAGCACAGAATCTGTATTCACATGGGACTGAAGTTTAGTGCAGTATACACTTACGTGTGCAGGGCATCGAGGCGGGATCCGTCTCAGCCCGGAAGTATCCTTTGTCACATGCACAGGAAGTGGATCCGTCCCTTATGGAGTAACTGTGCAGTGGACATTTGGAGCAGCTGTCGTCTGTAGCTAACGCTCTGTAGTAACCAATCTTACAAGCTGCAGAAAGGAGAAAAGCAGAGAGAATAGAGATGTTAATGATCATGAACTATTTAACATTTCCCGGTACACTAATCTCATAATTTGCATGTGACAAAAATTGCAGGTTTGTTTTGCGCTTTGTTTAGTTTTAGCTTGGGCTCTCATAAACGCACTGTGTGATGTCAGCAGGCCCACACTGTATGGGAGTGGTGTGGAATGTCTGAATGAGAGACCCAAGCACACGGCTTTATGACACTCTAATGAAGAACGGAAGTGATACCAGAGGAATGCACTGTCATTAATCCAAACACACAAGCCACGCCTCTCTCTCGCTCTCTTATTTTCTCTCTCTCTCTCTCTCTCTCTCTCTCTCTCGAACACATTTGTTCTCCAGCTCTATTTTTCCTTTCAATCTCTCTTTTCAAGTCTGTCAGCTTTCTTTTATTTCTAAACCATTTTTGTCCCGTCTCCACCTTCTTTATTCTTTTCATCCTTTGTTTGTTTGTCTATCAACTTCCTTCTTTCTAGTTTCGTAGCTCCCTCTCCAACACACACGCACAGCATATTTTCCTAAGCATGGTGACAGAGACAAAGGCATGCTTTGAGGTCTTTTATTGACTTTTTTCCCCTACAAGGCCATCAATACCCGTATAAATACAGATTCCAACAACAATAACGTTATTCTACTTAGGACATTTATCTAAGACTTTATTGATCTGTAGATAGTTTACAGATGTGTCTCCCTAAAAGGCCCTATCAATATAAATGCACGTTAAAGAATATCACAAATCATAATAATGCTCTTTGCGATAATCATACATGCTCTTAGCAAGGCATTATGGGAAAGGAAGACAAGGCAAGTGAGACAAATAAGCTGTAGTGTACAGAGAGAATACAAACGCCCTCATTCCACAGAAAGACGACGACATGCCTTCAGTGTCGGTCACACTTAACTTGTTCCATTCACTTTCATTCACTTGTGTATAAAATGCAGGCACGCGGGTAGGCGAGCATATGCGGGTACTGGAAGCCGTGGAACGTCACATTATATTGTACTTCTGCATGCTGCAGGGTGTGAAATAATTTTGCATACTTCAAATCAAACACTTGTGACCACAACAGTAAATCTGTCAGGAAGCCCCACCCACATTAAAATCTCTTTAGTCAAATACAGCTGACAAATATGTTCTGGTTGGGTGTGTTTTATTACTTTAAAAAGGCAGGAGAGAAAAATAGCTGAAAAGACTTGATACATACACTACTATTACTTTCAAAAACATGAAGGACGGACAAGAGACACGAGGTCAAGACATACTTTAAAACACACAAGTGTTTTCTCATCAGCCTCTCCCTATCTTCTCTGTTCTTTTCTCGTTTTCTCTGTTTCCCGACCAATTCTTTTAATCTCACATAAGTGACAGGAACCCCAGGGCCGCATTAACGCTCGCCCTGGGGACTCTCAACCTTCCGCTCTCCTCTATTTCTCTGTTTCATTTACCTCTCTAGGTCTCTCTCCATCACGGCCTGCCCAGGAGCCAATCACTCGCAATCAGCCGCAATAGCACACTTGATCAGGGAACAGAGTGAACTGTGGATCTCCAGAAAGGAGATTAACGCAATTTTGTCATCTTCTAAACAGGGTCCATAAAACAACAGTGGGGGGGAAAGAGGAGAGATAGACGGGATGCAGCCCTAGGTCGTGACCTCCGGAGGAGAGCGAGCTTTGTTGCCGTGCGCTGAGGAGGAAGGATGGGAATTAGTGATGGAGCTGGATCTGATCAGCTTTGGTTCATCTTAACACCGGCTGGAGGACAGAGTTAATTGAAGAAGATTCTTGGGAAGCTTAAAACACAGCCAGGGTGGGGGTTCGGAGGTACGTCCGAGAGATCAGGAGACTTTAAAGGAAAGCGCTGGGGTCTTGTTTATAAGCGAATGCACTCATTGACTTATGCTACTTTTCTCAAGCACTTTAGATATCTAACACCCTCCACCTGCTTAAGGGCCCAAGTGTTTTCTCAGTCTCAGACCCTACGGAGGACGAGCAGCTGTCCGCTCCCTCTCTCTAAGTCCTGCATCCTGGATCCCCCATGAGACCCCTAACAGCTCCTGGTTTCCATTCCACATACAGCCCTTGTTCCCTCCTACTGATCTGACCTTTCCACTCACTCTCCATGAAGCCTATGACCAATGGATTGGACAATAGCAGGACAATCACGGTCTCATTGTGACAACTGAAGAGATGAGCTTACTGCCTGTCACATAATAGCGTCGTAATTACTAACCAGTGCCCTAATATTCTGGGTCAGCGCTCTCGTCCTAGACAATGTTCTCCTCAATGAGGACATCATCTCAGACTGAGCTCTGAATGCTTTTTATGAGCCTCGGACCTTAAAACAGTCACCTGTTGTCCCCCACAGAGAGAAAAACGAAGGGTGGAGCAAAGGAACAAAAGATCTGGACTTTGTGTTGGATTCGAAATGAATGAATTATGGAATTCCACAAGGTATGTGAGCTAGTTTCTGAGTATTGTGAGATGTCCCAGCCTGGACAAAAGAGCCTAAATTAGATGAATGTAACTCGAGGACATTCGGTTGGAAAGAGCTTTGATGATACTTGTGTAAATAAAGACCAGTGGTTTCCCCATTCAGACAAGCACAAATAAATAAATAGCAGACAAAGATGTAAAACTGTAAGAAAAATAAATAGAAACGTGAGGAAACGTGGAAAGAATGAGAAGAAAGGGACAGGAAAATAAGTGAAGCTTCAGCACTGGGTGGTCTGCAGTGTGTGTGTGTCCGAGTGGAAATTCTACACTGACTTTACTTTGCCAGGTTATATTTCTCACACACACCACACGAGTGAGGTGAAACTCTAACTACTCTTCTATCTCCAATTTTTTTTCTCTGCTGCCACATGTTTGTTCCCTTCACACGAGCGTATCAATGAAGCGCGACGAGACGTCGTTTTCCCACAATGCACCAAAACAATTACACAGCTAAGAAACTTGGGAAATTAAAAATTGATTAAAATTTTAAAAACATAATTTTGCTGCTGTTCCAAAAAATAAATATGATAAAACAATGAATAAAGCCACACATGCACATTTGCTAGAGAAAGTCAGGTCAAGACCTGTGGGCTGATGTGAGCTAATAGCTAATATATTTATGACACGTTTATGGTGCAGGCTTATCTGTGTAGTCTCGCTCAGGAGGATCAACCGCAGCTTAATCCACCACACACATGCACATTATCTCATGAGTTACCAGATTTACGCTGGAATTTTGCTTGACATGCAGTACATGTTTTAGCATTAATTCATTTCCTTATTGCTTTCTGCTCTCGTCTCAACCACTGAAAAGGAATTATGGCAATCTCACCAATGGGTTACCCTTGAGTAAATGACTCAAAAATTTCATTTTTAACTTTGCAGTTTTTACTGGATAAAATACAATGGGACATAATGTACAATATAAATAATATATGGACCAATACTGCAAATGCTTCTATGTGGCATTTTTCTCATCTACATGAGAATCACAGATAATTCAGATAATAAATTTTTTATTCCTATTTCTTTTCATTTTATTTATTCCTTTCTATTTCTTATCTTTTTAATATTTTAAAAAGTTAACATGGTCAATGCAGAAATAAATGCTTAAATAATTTTACATTTTCACAGATTCTCAGTGTGCCCAGGTGCGACCAACTCACACATAAAAACGATCATTTACATTTAAATTCTATCAAAAATGTATACATTCTCAATTATACTGTATTTTATATATCAACAACAAATCATCCATCACTCTTCTCACTTGACATCAGCATTAACCTTAGCAAAAACCAACATAGGTTGCCCACACCTCCATGAAATTTCCCAAATTATGTCTTTTTTGAACTTTGCAAATGCTGCTTTCACTCCAGTCTGATGGTATGGCTGAATGAACAGCAAAAGAAGTGATGAACATAAAGAAACAGAAAGAGAGATCACTATCATCTCTACCCTCCAGCACGCACACACCAATTCCCTCATTGATCGGTTCCCATCTTCTGCTTATTAATTATATCTGCAGTGACTGATATACCATGAGCCTCTTGATGCATGCAAACATAGCTCACTGCCGCAGTGTGTGTGTGTGTGTGTGTGTGTGTGAGAGAGAGATTGATGTGTCTCTAAACCCACAGAAGCTTGCTTGTCAGTAAGGGGCCGAGAGCTTTACTTTCTTTAATCTTTATATATATACACCCAGGTTTTATTTTTCACTCTGTTTTGTCTCTCTCTCCCCTCTCAATACCCTTCCTCTGCCCTCTCTCCCTCTCTGATCCCCAACCTGTCAAAAGTTTCCTAAGACTTTTCTAAAGACAATCCCAAGGTCTTACTGAAGAGAGGTATGGCGATACAGCTAGAGGCGAACACGCACAAAGGACGCGTGTTAACCTTTACGTGTGAGAGATTTACTTTGAGGTAAACTATTACATGGCCATCTGCTGTACAAAAGACTGTGTGTGTGTGTGTGTGTGTGTGTGCATATGTGTGGCAGTATTTCATATAAGAAACTGCATAAACCTTTTAAGGAAATAAAGACGGGTCAAAGCAGCATAGACAACAACTCCAGGGTAGGTCTTTCTGAATCTTATCAAGATCTCAGTCAGAGGTTCAGATCTGATAGACAGGAACTCCACCTACACACACACACAGAGCATTTCAGGAAGGGTTTTGCTCAGGCAGGTGACATGAAAACTCTTATACTCTATGGGGGAAGGGACGGCGTAGCAGCAGGGATGTGGAGGTAAAGTGTCTTAGAAATGCAGCTTTTTGTCTTGTCTGCTATCCTCAGAGTCCGCGCGGGGCGGCTGAGAGAGGCAGGGGGCCAAACGTCTCACATTCCTTACAATTCCTGCATAGTAAACAAGGAGGAGCTCCTTTCAATGTGTGTATACTGTATGTTAAAGTTACAATTCAGACAATGACGAGAATGTGAACGCGCCAGAGACATTCACACTTATGCATTTGCTGGACGCTTGTATGCAAAGCAACTTCTTGCATTTAATCAATACATTATTATTAGTTTGCGTGAACCCCGGAAATCAAACCCCCGACCTTTGCACTGTTAAAACAATGCTCAACAAATGAGATGTTCGAGCCACAAACTACTTACAGAAAAGAGCCTTCAAACATTTTCTTCATAAATGATGTCTGTACTACATATTTCTGGTCTTTTTACGTTCTCTCTCCCTATTTTCTGTTTGTGTCTCTCTTTTTTTGACTCACTTGTGGTCATTATAACATTCCCCCTCATTGCAAAGCCAACCCCCCCACCCCACAAGCTTTGGCCCACAATCGCACTTCTGGCACTTCATAAACCTCCTCCTCAGTCCTGTCCGTCTCTTTCAACACATCTCCAAAAGCTAAAGGCAGGATTACTTTTACAATCATTAACAAATAGCACTCGCTTCGAGCAGGCTTGGCAGTTGGCACCCCGGACCGGCGCAGGAATACTACAGTATATTAAGTTTTGCTGCGGGGTCAGAGCGGATACGTTAGACGTGAACTCCTGGCTAAGTAGAGCTCTCTTGAAGAGCTGACACCGGTGAGAACGGGTCATGTCCCATCCACTTGTATTGCTCAGCGGCCGGTCCGCAGAGACTGCAAAGGTCTACTCGAGCTGGGCAGAAGCCAGAAACAGCGGGACGTGCTTAGACAGCTCATCTCAAGGAAGAGATTGTATGAGAGAAATCCCTAAAGTGATAGTTCACCCAGAAATGAAACTTCTTTTATCATTTACCCTTATATCATCCCAAATCTGTATGACTGTTGGTATGACATCCCAAATCTGTATGAACACAAAAGAAGATATTTTAAAGATGGATTTATGTTTATGTGGATTTATGTTGGTAACCAAACAACATAATAATCCCCAATGAGTTTTAATGTATAGACATAAATCCACTAAAACATTTCTTAAAATATCTTATTTTGTGTTCCACAAAAAAGTCCTAAACAGGTTTTGAACGACATGAGGGTGAATAAATAATGAGACAATTTTTACTTTTGAATTTGAAGTTGAATTTGTTTCAGCTGCATTTAATATCACATTTTTTTAAATGCTTCTCCTAAACGCCCATTAGGGATAAAAGAGAATTGTTGACATATAGATCTGTAAAATGTATGTGGATTGCGGGAAGCGGGAGACTACAACAAAAGGGTCCGTTTGCTCTCCATACAATCTTATTGCTGTCCACAACAGCTGACATAATAAATAGATTGTTACGGGATTTTTTTGTGTTTCTCTAATAATATTTCTATTCTTATATTCTATTTTATACAAAATAAAAAGGTGCATATTAAGAACTGCCTAAAACATTATAACACAATTGCTATTCTGCAAACTTTATAATATGTTGTTTTTCTAAGTATAATGCTCAAAAATGAATGAGGTCTTTAAGTTAAAGCATCAGTTTTCCAAGTCTGCTTTTCTCCCACAGTGATCTTATTGAGGCATCACCTAAATTACAGTCGGTCAGTGAGGATCACGGTGAACACGGACAAATGAGAAGGTCTGTACGATGCCAGGGAGGGTCGTGGCCCCTGGGTAGGAATACAGAGAGAGAGGGAGATAGGGAATGAGAGGGAAAAGAGAGATAGAAAAGGCCCTTATTGATTCAGGAAGCTTTCACATGCTAATGTTCTCGCTGTCGGCTTTGGTCCCCCCACCTCCTCTCAGCCAAGGGCCTTCAAAGACAGGCTGCCACACAAAGACATGGAGAATGCACTGCGCTGCCCACTGAATGGACGCTCTCGCTTAGCGAGCAGTCTGTGCTTTAAAAACCCCAAAAGACCAGCTCGTGACATGGAGACCACTGTGCTGGAGAAAAATCTCAAGCTGAATGGATAAAATCTAACGATATCATTCGAGAGCCAAAGCAAGCAGTAACGACTTACAGTGAAAATAAGCAAAATTAAGATTTCTATATTGGGAATACATTAGCAGCCTTTTTTGTCTGTCACGCAGGAGCAGGCCAATATTGGACACGGGAGGAAATTCCTTAGAGATCCAAAATGTACATGCAAAAGATTATGGGTTGTGGTTAGTGTGAGGGGTCGGTAACTTCCAAGCCACATACAGTGTGTGTGTGTGTGTGTGTGTGTGTGTGTGTGGCTTGCTATAGCCACAAGCTTGTGTCTCAGAGCGGAGGTGTGTGTAGACGAGGTGGTGAGCGAGCAGAAAGACTTCTATGATCTCAGATTAACATCCAGCAAGGCCATTAAAGGGTAAATGTGTCAACACCACAGCAACGATGACTGAACTGCACTTCACAACACTCTCTTTTTTCCAAACTCTACTTTCTTTTGGTCATGTGTGTTGGTTTTTGAAGGTTAAAGTGTGCAAATACATATGAGGTGTTCTAGTACATGTGTGTGTGCATACAGTTGGTTGCGCAAGGCTGCGAGCAGCACACAAATGCACTGGGAGTCTGTTAAAAGAAACACACTTGGCTTATTTTAGAGTGCCACATGTGTTAGACACAGCCCCACAACAGTGTAATCCTGTTAAAGCCTTTTTACACACCAGAGGAGCATGTGTGCTCGCCAACTGATCGGTTTAAACACATAATATCTTGTTGTGAAATACGGTGCAACTTTGTGAGGAAGTCTTTTCATGTAGTGGCCGTTAGGTTAATATCCAGTCCTGCAACTACAGCTGAATAAATGGAAAACCACTTTAAAAGTATGAAAAAGAAACCTCTCAGATTACGGTCTTCTTTCTACTCAACGCTTGGTAAAATAAAATGTTTTGGTCTTCTATCACCTGCTTCGAATATGAGGGAACATAAACATTTTTACAGGGCAGTGCTGGGAGAGCTACTCTGAAACTGATACTGTCTGCCAAGCTACTCATAATTTAAGCAGTCCAGCTAACTTTAGTTAAAAACCAGCATTGTTTAATAATTATTACTACTACAAACTACAAATAAGCAGCCAGACATACTAAAAAAAATATTTTCTTAAACCTATAAAATAATATAATCCAGAGAAACCAGCTTGTTACTGAAAAAGCTATAATGTTTTGAAAAAAGCTGAGGTATTATTATGCCACCGCAAAAATGTAGTTAAAATTCTGTAAAGTCTGTGATATTCAGTTAAAATAAAACTTCTAAACAACAAAATAGAGCTACAATTAAATGCTGCTATACCACACTCTCATTCCTTTATGTTTTAACAAAACTCTGCTGTGAGATTTACGTGCACAGAAGTGTTTCGGCAAACGCTCTTCATCTTCCCCTCCTGCTTCTCTCTGTCGTTCTCTCGGCGCTAACAAAGACATAAAGTCAAAACTAATTGCGTTCAGTGACAAACCAAGTGGCTTTCTCCACAGCAGCTGGTCTGAGAGAGACCAATCCACTCCAGCAAAACCACAGGAACGAAATAAACCCTCGAGTCTAATGGCGAGCATTACATCCAGCCATGCTTCAACCCCTCCAAATAATTACCAGTATTAATGTGCATTGTGAATTTGCCGCTGTGACCCCTCCGGGCTAATCACTAGTGTTGCCTTTGCATTGTGGAAACAGGTCTGCCGACCCCCTAAATAATCCTATTACTAAGTCTGTATTTCTTCTACTCCTGTTCTCGTAGACACACTCTCGGCTAATTGACATCTGTTAACTGACATTCAATCAGAGCACTTTCTAGAGAGTTTTCCGAAGGGCACTTCAGTCAGGAATCCTCGAGTATGTTGCCGAGTAAAAATGTTTGCGCAGTGGAGTGTTCGCTCGGGCCGGCGCTTTAAAACCGCTTTTGTGTGCTTTTATGAACAACATCGCCATTCACGTCCATATATTTACCTAAGTGAAAAAACAGAGTTTACAAAGAGTCATTTCAGTTCCTGCCATTCACACTGCAATGAAAAGTTTTGTCATTTGAGCTGGTAGCACTAAGATTAATTTGTGGCATCCATCATTCTGAATCGAACCATTCATGTTATGCCTTCATAAACACTTCATTAGTACAAAAAGGAACAACTGCATTCATAGGCTCCATCTGGTGCGGTAGTACAAAGAAAATTTTGGCAGCTTCCTAATCGAACTCAAAGACAATGAGGCTCAGCGGCGGCTCGAACTGTAAAATTAAGCGTGCCCCTATTGCATAAAACAGGTCAGCATTCTAAAAAACTCTTTTAGAGGAAAAATGATAGCTCGGGTCTTCCTCCCTGCCTTCAACCCCCCGCTGACACCACTACAGCCCGACCTCTGACCTCTCCGGGGAGGAAGCCAACTTAAAGATGGAACAGGAAGAGAAAAGAGCCAGGCACTAAACGATGGGGAGGTTCGAGTAAACTAGCTAGGCCGGACTCTCACGTACGCCGCTGATTGACATGTCGTCAAATGAGCACGATCCCTTTGGCATAAAGCATGTGCGCGGAGCAACGGCTAAATGGATCTCGGGTTAATCAGGGAGAATGGGGCGGACAGACTCTCAAGCGGTGAGTCAATAAGGCTCATCCACTCGAAAAGATATCTGGCCTGGCAAGGGGACGCTGAGACAGCGCTGTCCACACCACTGTACCGGAGAAGGTTAAGGAGATGTGTGCTCAGCTCTTCTGATCGCACATTTCCAGACTGTCGGGAATGAACGTGTGCCAGACGGCGTAATTAAAAAATAATTAAACACCAGAGAGATGAGACTAGCGGTATCAGAATTTCTCAAAAGGGGATGCGAGATAGCTCACATTAGCGGAAAATGCTTAGAGTGTGCTTTCAACAGTCTTTCTTGGGAAATTTCAATGAATTTATCAAGGACACTGAAATAAGTAAGTAGAACTATTCAAAATATGTTTTGTATCTCTAGGTCACAATGCAATAATACTATGTGACTCTTTATGTTTATCTTGTTTTTGATTTTATATGCATTGAACGTTAACGCTTTGCCCAATAATCATTAATTCAGATTTAGTTAAAAAAAATCTTTTTACCGACTGGATCCAACTTTTCCTTTACAAAAAACCAAATCATGTAAAAATATTTAACTAAAAGTTCCTAAAGTATAACAACGCAAAACTTTCACCCCATTTTCCAGTGATGCATCATAGCATTAGACAATTCTGCTCACCGTCATTTCTCAACCCTCCCACCAGCTCTGTCCTTCAGGCCGCTTTCGCACCCAGCGCCTCCATCACAACATGACAAGTGAAGGGCTGCGAGCTGTCAGGGGAGCTTCCGTTCGGGAGCACCGGATGATGACAGACAGCGAGAGGTCAAGGAGAACAACACACATGTGAGCAAGCAATCCGCACATACAGACAAACACGGTTGTTGCTTCATCAGAACCTGCAATATCTAAATTCAATCGCCCGAATCATATTATCCAAATGATTTCAAACATATACAGCATGCTCTCGTGATCACAGGATGGAGAGGAGGGACCCAATGAAAGGACGAGCAGCCCATTGTCTTTGAGAGACAAGTTTGCTGGCTTTGCATTTCACAGCCACACAAAATATGCAAATGACGGATTTGTTTGATATCAAAGGGCACCTCTCTCCTGCTCTCTCTCTGTTTTTCTCCCTCGCTCTCTTTCCTGGGACAGCTGACAGACCATTCAGTGGCCGACGCAGGAGCTAGGAGAGAACTGAGGAGAATTGTGACAGAAATCAACATATGCGCTTGCCATCAAAAGCTAAAAAGGAAACGATGAATATTCATAGGTAGGAGCGTTTTGGCAGGCGGTGGCTATTGTTCGACGAAGAAAAGCGCAAAAACGTCTCACAGCTGAGGACGATGATTCTCATACACCTGCTCGTGATTATGACACACACAAGATTTTACTCATTAGTAGACGCACGCACGTACACAGGTGCTGAGGTGCAAAGTTTACATTAAAGGAAAAATGTGTACCTCAACAACAACAACAATACGTGAGAAGAATCGATACAACTCCTTAAGAACACCAATTTGCTTAATGTGTGATTCAAACTAAAATTCACTTTTGTTTAGTAAAGTCAATACAGACGGTGTTCTCTTGAGAGTCTATTTCAGCTCGCGTGCATAAACAATGTTTTGTCAAACATTGTTTTTCTTTCATTTACACAAGCTGTTGTCTGTTCTGATTTAAAGCTCTGTGTGTCACATTAACACACTTTCCCATTATGCTCGAGTTCTTCTTAAGACCTTTTTCCTTTTTATTTACATAAATGCAAATCTGTTTAAATTAGTCCCCCATAGAAAAACATATCATAGTGGTACCATGGTAGAGTGATGATGTCTGAAAAAATAATGCACAGGGTAAATGTAAGAAAAGATTAAAAAAGTATGATCCAAATGACTCCAGTACATCTTTTCCAGTAAAAGAATCTTATTCATATTATTCATTAAAATGTTAAAGAATACCATATAACTAACTTTAAAGCAATACCTCTGTACTTTTTGTAAGGGGCGTATCAGTAGTGACTCATGCTGAATGGATTCTTCTACACGTCTATGTGCTGTTTCACTACATAGTGCGTATGCAATACTCAGACACTGGTCTGTTGTTCTTCCATTGCAGCTTAGCACCTCAGTGGGCATTTACACTTCTCCAGCTCGTCGAACGCCCACCAACAAGCAGAGATTTCCTCTCCGTCTTCACCTCCTACTCAACACCGCAGATGAGCAGTGAGAAAACAACAAACTCTTACAAAAGAAAAAAGAACACAAAATCCTCTGGTTGCAAAGACCCAAAAGTCAGCTGTTCTGAGGCCCGGTCTCATTTTCTGTTCTTGGACCTGTCTGTCTGAGCTGCAGCTGTCAAAATTTTGACGTCTTAATCAATCTCGGCCATGACCCCCGTCTCTCGGGAAGGGGGCATGATAAAGCCAGAGGTCACCCCTGACCCCATCTAGTGTTCCTCTCTTCTCACCCTATCCTCAATCCCGACACCCAAACAATTGGGAATAGGGTCCATTGATGCCTCCTGGGGTACAGGGCTTGTATCCCTTAGGCTCAATGGGTTTTTTCACAAGGTTCTGGGGACGCCCCATTGAGAAAGCTCTTGCCCTTTCTTACACCCTCACATTGAAGGTGAACCTCTGCATCCCTCCTCTGGCCTGGACTTATTAAACAGACAGTGACTCTCATTTCCATGCTGGGAGAAAAAGACACCTTTTGAACCCTCTTGAATGATGAAACAACTGTCTGATGCCTGACTGAAGACAGCATCTGATGGCTTAATCAGTGGCTGATGACAGGTCTATTTACATAAAAATATATATAAGGATCCACTTACTAAAAATCTGATTTGTTTATTTTGGTCACTTTTCACACTGAGCGCTATATCAAATATCAACTATTTGCAAACTTCTTCATTTTTTAACATCAGCCTATCCTTTGTTATTCATATAGATGCCCAGGAATACCGAAACAATATCCTCCACAATATCAGCTTTTGGGACTTTGTGGGGTTTTTAATTGATGTGGAGAGTTGGGAAATTACATTTGTAAACTTTTGGTGATTGCATTTGCCAACACAGACGTAATATTTCAGAAATATTAAAAATGCGCTCTCTCAAATATCTGAGAGTAATGAAATCATCGTCACGGGCCCTGAAGTGATTTAGGTAGAATGTTCCACTAAATATCTGTGGTGCCATTCTTTGCTCGGGAAATTACAGCCTCTTTCCTTTATTTTAACATAGCTGAACGGCAAAAAAGAAAAGGGGGAGAAATGGTGAAAGCGAGCGGGGAAAGTGGTCGTTGCCAGCGGCTCCCTAATAAAAGACTGGCCAAGAAAAACGGCCAGTTCTCTGAGAACGCCGTTTCCCAGTGTACCCCATCAACCACCCACACAAGTGAATCCACTGAGGGAGACCGCCCGCGGCGAACAGCGATTGCCCCCCTCAGCCCGCAGCAGCCCTAAATTACAGCCCGTATTTGTCATGCAATTAGCCCGCTGAGATAGCGCTCATAAATAAAGGCCTGTAGACTGGCCAGTTGGTCGTTTATCACCCTTCGATGACCCTCTCCTGGACCAGACGCTTGTACAGAAAGAAAGAAGGGGCGTGTTCGAACTGTCTGTATGTCCTTTGGCTCTTCCTTCTTGCCTGCACTGACCTCAGCATTACCCCAAACACTATATCACCGGTTTACTGCCGTATGGCCTGACTAGGGACGCCGAGAATCAAAGCCAGCACGCAGAAAGAGAAACGGCCCTCTGGTGACAAAAGCAATCTATCTGATACTCTCCTTTTCTTCTTTTATCTCTCTTTTGCCCATCACGTTTTCTGCCTTTAATGTGAACTGAAAACCATCACACATGCTCTCGAGAGATAGCGCAAAGAGAGAGACAGAAAGCGAAGGGGTGCGAGAACCTTCGTCCATGATCTAATTAAGTGAATTCTGCACATAAACCACACGGAGCTGTTGCTCTAACAAAATAATTAGCACTAACATTTTTCATGCACAAATCCGCAGGGAGGTGTTTTGATATCAAACAGAGCAATTCATAATCATAACCAGACCTCTAGAACAGCAACGTTCGTTTAATCCGTAGTGATCTGCCGAGTGCCCAGCTGTCTTCATCTGAGTAAACTCTTACATCCCTAAGGGAAAAACTGCATCTGGACCAACTTCAGTTATAATGATCTCATCGCTCTCTCACCTTGCAACCTTAAATTACAGAATATATTACTGCTGGGCGATCTGGGCTTGTTTTTATTTCATTCTTAGTGTGGGAGGTGTGTAAATCTCTAATCGCAACAGGCAGATTTCTGCACACAAAGGCCGCAAGGAACCCAAGAGTGAAACAGAACGTTCTGAATTAAGCCAGCGGGTTATTCATTGCTCTTACCTTGGCAGGTTCCTCCATGTTCCTCATAGCCAGGATTACACAAACAGTTTCCAATCGGCACCAGCCATTCTCCATCTGCTCCGCAGTACATCTTAGGAACCTCCCGTTCCTCTGAGTTGTCCACGCAGGAACCCCGTACCTCCACTAGAGATGATGTGTCCGCCCCGGTGGTGGTGTCAGGAAACTGAGCCAGGTTGCGTACGGTGAGGGGGCATTTCTTATAGAAGATCCTTACGGACACCAGAGCGATGCAGGCCCCGACATCTTGGAAGGCCAGGTAGAAACCCTTTCGTGTCAAAATCCCCACATCTCTTACTTCCGTGTTCAACTTCATAATGCGGTCTCCTATGTCCACCTGCGTGAAGCTCTCATCGGCTGCGATGGTGTCAATTTTTGTGAACTGGTTCTCCCGGATGTACCTCTCTTTGTCATTGTTGGACTCGTAGTAGTAAAGGTTAAAAGTCTCCTTGCAGGTTCCCATGACTCCAGGCAGACTGTTGCAGTCACGCAGGGTGAATTTAATCTCGATGTAGACGCGCTGGGCTCCGCCACGGGGGATCCAGTCCGTTCGAAGCCAGTTGTTCTGGTTGGGTTCCATTACATTGCAAACCTGGTATGTCCTGATGGGTGTATTCTTCTCATCCATGATGCTCACCTCTTCCCACTGAGAGAGAGAAAGAGATAAAGATAGAGAGGTAAGTAAGCCTGTAGAGATTCGGCTGGAGAGGCTTTTGTCTCTGCAGGTGCACACAATTCCAGGCCCAGTGCTGGAGATATTCCACAGACCAACAGCTGCATGAATGCAATGATTTCATTGATTACGGTATGATAACGAGAATATAATCACACATCTGCCAGCTTCTGTTCACTTAGCATTCAAATGTGCTGCTCCAATGCTTTAGACAAGTAAACTTTAAAATACTTAACCTTCAATGTGCATAATAAACTCTATAGTTTGGAAACTTAAAATATAATTTTAGATATAAAATAAACAGAACATTAATGTTTGATAACCAGCAGAATGGAGACGTTAAGCAGCCTCAATACAATGCTTTTAAGTGCATCGCAGACTAGGCCCATTTCAGTACATTAATATTTAGACTAACTTTTAAGCCCTTTAACAGATGTTTCAGGCAGATCGAACGTGTTGACATGTCAAATTATGTTTTGCTGCGAGTGGGACGAAGATGTTACTGTGCAAAGCATATAACACTTACACTCTTGAGAATTTCACAGAAGTAAAAGTGCCATTTTCAATAATACAGTGAGAGAAACAATCACTCACATGTTCTAAACAAAAGCAGATCAGAAACGTTTAAAATGTGAACTTCCTGGTCACCATCAAGCCGCTATTACCCTATTGTAATAATATGGGGCCTATGCGTTACATACTTCCTGCTGGTGAGAGTTTAAAATAAGATGTGTGCAACGAAGGAAAGTTTTGAAAAGGCCTGTCACGATCTATGACGCCTTCTTTTCTTCTCGCTTTTTACTCTTTGTACGTCGTAAGTGTAGAAATCCCAGCTGTCACACAGATAAAGCTGTACACTTGGTCTGATTGCATGAGGGAGGGGGCTCTGCCGAGACCCTGTCAATCAAACGGGTTGATGAGATAAAGCAGTAAAGAGTTGCTCGGTTGGAGGGGTTACATTTTCTCAAATGCCAAGTTCACCATTAAACCTGAAACCAACCAAACTCGGCAGAGAGAGAGAGAGAGAGAGAGAGAGAGAGAGAGAGAGAGAGAGAGAGAGAGAGAGAGAGAGAGAGA
This sequence comes from Beaufortia kweichowensis, assembly GCA_019155185.1. Lineage (NCBI taxonomy): Eukaryota > Metazoa > Chordata > Actinopteri > Cypriniformes > Gastromyzontidae > Beaufortia > Beaufortia kweichowensis. The sequence continues at coordinate 7,993,194 of CM032797.1, read as the reverse complement.
GAGAGAGAGAGAGAGAGAGAGAGAGAGAGAGAGAGAGAGAGAGAGAGAGAGACCTAATTGTGCTGTAATTAAACAAAATGCTGATCAAATGAAACCCATAAATTACTTTACACAGTGCTCAACATATCGATTTAGATATTCAAAGAAAAGTATTAAACACAGCTACAAATTTTTTTATAAATGCATGCAATTTTAGATAATAAAAATGTTTCCACTTTACAATGTCCATGTTGCACTTATTGCAAAATTATATACTGTATAAAAATTTTAGGTAATTATCAACTAACACAACTAATCATCACGTTATTATATATTACAGGTTATTGTAAATTAGCCGGTAACTCAACTCCTAATAATGTAAAGTTTGAACCAAAAGTACAGCAAAATGTGATTGAAAAAAATCTAAGGTAAATAAAATGGTGCGAGGCCATAACAACGCTTAAAAAAAATTAATAAAACAACAAACATTAAAGGTCGCCTGCATATAACTCCATTACCATATATGTACTCATTTTTAGACTGCAACACATAAATTACCCAAATAAATGAACATTAATAAATGCTTATAATTAAGAAATGAATTATCCCAAGCACGAGCACTTAAACTCCAGTCGTTTCTCAGTCTGTATAAAACATTAAATTATACGAAACCATTTCAGCTGTCGGGGGTTTATAATTATGGATTGTGTATATCTCATTAGTCTCCGTGTGCTAATGCAGAAACTACTGATTGCATACATACAGTGTGTCGCCTCTAAAGCTGTTTTCCATCACTTTTCAGGTTGGTTTAAAACGACGTGAGGCCTTACTTGTAACTTCGAGTTTAAAATTTCCACAGTGCGGCGAAGCAACATACAGTGGTCAAAAAAAAGATTTTTAATTTGCCTTGTGTGTGTTTTTTTTACTGTGTGAATATGGTCCCCGGGACAATATTTAAAGCAATAACCTCGCAATGAGACGTAGGCGAATGTTTTCCCACACAAACAAACAGGCAAAAGCAACATTTTCTTTCTGAACTCACCCCTCCTTCCGTCGGGCTCGCAACCCATTTCAGTTCGCCTTGAACAGTCCTCGAGTCCAGCAGCGTCACTGCGGAAAGACAAGATGCTATCAGTCACTAATGATGGATGATCAGCGTCCAGCATCCATCATGACTACATCATAATACCTCTCTGAAGTCACAAATTGTTTTCATTGCTACACCATTTGTCCCTAAATACACCAACAGTTATTCCATTCTTTACGTCCTCGGACATTTAGGCCTATGTGGGTTATTAATGAGCAAATATTATAAATGTTATATCATGCTTAAATAATTCAAACGAATATTAAGACTAAATACATTTATTTTATTTACGAGTTTCTTTAAAATATATTGTTTTATCCAGTAATCCTACTTCGACTATTGACTTAAAAAAAGTCACCGAGGTGAAAATAACTAATTCGTCAGCATTCATGTAACAGATTTGTAAATAGTTTTATATTTGCAACAAACAGTATGCATTTTTTCCTCTATTTCAAGCGTTTTATAATTTAAGATTCACCCGCAGTCTTATTAAACACTTACATTTGGCTTCATTATAAATGCAGAATTGACTGCAACGCTTAACAGCGCTTTTAAATTCCTATTTTTTCATCTTTATACAATAACCAAATAAAACTTAAACATACTAGTATCTTTGTATTAAAAGCATTGCGATTGTTTTAGAAGTTGTGACTTATCAGTTCAATTAGACTGCAATGCTTTTGCGCGTCTCTGTTGATCATGCTGACCGAATTTCTTACATTACGCATAAAATCGACAAGGTGAAACACGCAATAAATAAATAAAGCTACATTTCCTTTAATTTCTTTGATGTCAACAACGCGTTACTTATCATTTTTAAATCCGTGCACATTTCATGAAATCGGTGTTTGTACATTCCAATAAAATTAGAAATTGGTTTAAACAGTGCGAGTGTTCAGTCGTAAAAGAGTCCGAGTTAAACTTCAGAAACCAACGGCGCAATCTTCGATCGGGACTGCGGATTTGGGAACGACACACACTTAGAGATGTCCAAAGAGACTTTTAGGTAAAAATGTTATAATTCCATTAGGTTGACTGGATGAAGTCCCGATGACAAAAAAAACGAAAGGCACCGAGACATACAGTACACTGTAGAGTGATCTACACCGTCCCAAGTCGCTACCCCAACAATAAAATAACTCTTGGATAAAATGCGCTCCTTTGGCAAGTCTTACCTTCATTAGGAGGGTAGACCCGTGCGGTTAACGTGAAAGTCGGTATCCAAATCATTAGCGCAAAAGTCGCTGTGAACACAAGCGCAGCCATTGGTGTCATTTCGGTGTGCGTCTCCTTCTCTCCGCGCACGGACCGAAGTTGCGTCTATCCCAGTGGAATATGCGTTTGAGTGTGATGCACAGAGCGCTCTGATCACCGCCGAGGGGGCGGATCTGTTCTGCCTGACGCGATGTCACAGCGAGACACCAAAAGTCAACAGTCTGTCTGTTTGGGTAAATAGCCAGCCCATTTTTCAGGTATATGGTAGCAGAAGAATTCTATAAGCACATAAAGTGTATCCAAGCTTTTGCGTATCGTTAAAATAGAAAAGGAAACACTGTGTGTAGCCTATGTGTATGCAAGAGAGAGAATGTGATTTTCTAATGCATGGTCTATTGTACCTATAGAGCCTGGTTTGTAATATATGGGAAATACCCTGGCAATAATAATTATAGCTGCATACGTCATAAAAATGACTGTATTGAGCATGCAAATAGTTAAAGTTGAATTAGACAACTCTATAGTCACTCTATAGAACAAGTGCGCCGCCTAGCGTTTGCATTTTATCCCACTGATTTACAACACAATGGAGAAAAGCTTTCTGTCCTAATACGCCTTTGTCACGTTTGAAAATATTTATAGATAAGAAATGTTATATTTATTCGTATAATTATTAATATATTAACAATAATTATTAACTAAAGATTAATGAAGCATTAAAACATAAATCACTTGTGTAAAACGCACTGCATGAATGCTGTTGATTTCATGCCGCAGATTCAGACCAAAGGTTTTTAATGTCAGCGCGAGAACCGATATGCCTTTTTACACTATACGCCTACACTTCACGACCCTTCATGCCCCTGTCAATCAATCCTCTACACGACGCCCACAGCTGGAGTTGCGCCTCTCCATCACTGAAAACCATCAATAGCCGAAAACGCTTGCGGATCGCAATGGCTTACTGCATGTGGCCCACCTGATGAGCCAATCCACATCCTGTAACGGGTGGTGAAGCTGACAGTGTGCTGACAACTTTGACAACAGTGTGTTTGCATATAGATGGTTTGCCTGGGAGAGTCACTGTCTGAGTTATTGGGTGCCGCCCTACAGGCCGATGGAGCTGAAAGAGCCAAGTCAATGTTTATACTTTCAACATTAAAAAGGGTAGTACTTCATTGTTGTGTCACTAGAAGATAAATGCTGGTGTCTGGAATACAGAGAGATATCAGAGCACTCTGTTTCTGTTCGGAAACTTAAATAAATAATCTGTTATCTATATATAAAACAGATATGTGTATCTGACCTAACATAAGCTATATTGTATAACATATGTACTGTCAACTTTTTACTGCTAGATAACCAGGAATCACTCACCTGACAGTTCCTCAGTTCGCCTAGAATATAAATGTCTCTTGGTTCGCATGTGTACATGGAAGTGTTGAGCCTTTCTGAAATAAGAAAAGACAATGCATATAAATCTCTTCATAAACCTCCTCAAAAACTGAATTTTACAGGTTTATTTAACAAACATTTTTAGCTAAGGTGACTAACAAAAGTAGAAAAACCCATGGAAACTGTTATTAGGAAATAATATTTTCAAATAAAACAGTTTAAAAGAATTTATTGTGGTTTTGCATTAATCAAGTGCCGATGAATGTGATGGAGGTTTGATGCTTTTCCACCATTAAAGGTCAGTACTTTTTTGCTGCTCAATGGTTTATTTTCCCATCGCCGTTGAGGAACAAGGCACAATCTCCTCAAACTTTAACATTCAAGTTTCGTCTGACCATGGCTAGCGTTTCCTGTTTACGTATAGGCCAGAAGAGCTACGTTTTTGTTCTTTTCCATATGCGTTTCGGGCCTCTCGTATTTAATAGCATTAAACTGAGGAGCAGGTGACGTTCAAGACTTCGTCTCTAGGGCCACGATCGAGACGCTTTGTGGCGAGGCGGTTGCTCCGGCGAAACCATCTCGCCCAACATAATGAGCTCGGGCGGAGCATCTGCCGTTCCGAGGTGGGCGCCCAACATCGATTGTCACTCAGTTTGACGAAGAGAATGGCGTTTTATTTTCGTGATGTGCACGAAAGACTGCGCAATCATAAAGGCCTAATTAGTCGGCGAGGAGGCGGTCCACTTTTAGCGTTACTGACCAATCGTTTCGGCTCATATCGGTAAAGGCCTATTGATCGCGATATATCCAGTGGGCGGAGAATCGCCACAGGAGGCAGTGAAAGAGGGGGGTGTTTGTTCGAGGCTGTGCTTTGGGCCGTTGTGTTTGGTCATTTGTGTCACGATTTTTTTGATTGATTACCGTCAGATCATTTTCCATTCTCTTACTGGATTCTCAGGTCTCCTGACTGAATTCCCTGAACGGCGCCCCCACATTTTGTTTTGTTCTTCGAGCCCCAGATGGCATCTGCCCACACATCTGTATTGTGCGATGCTAACACAGGCCTCCACACATAGTGCGACCTGCACCCCCAAGGGACACTGTGCGGTCAGTAATTGCCAACGTCCAGCAAGACAACGCCATCTAAACTCAGACAAAATATCAGACACATATCAGACAAAATTTTCATATATAATGTACACATGCAAACATTGAATGACAGATGTGTTAGTTAAAATTTAGTTGAGAATATGTAAAAGATAACTAAATGCAGGCCAAATTAAAAGGACGGGCTCAGCAGTCTGGAGAAGTGCGTGGGTGTTTGTGATAGAGAACAAAGAAACTGAATAAGAGGTTTTTGGCAGTTTTTTTGTTCAGGCAGCTACAAATCCCTTTTACAACACGAGCCTTAAAATACAACATGGGCATTTATTTCACCCTTAGCTCCCACGATTGAGATGTGACCTAGTCCAATAAAATACAAGATTGATTGGTTTTCAATCTTCCATAAAGATGTACGGTTACAAGACATTTCTATACCCATTCAGTGGAACCAAATGAAGAAAGAAGATTCTTTGTTACAATCTGCCAGTCTTTCATACACCCAAAAGCCCTCTCTGATCATTTTGCATAGAAGTCATCCTTATTCTGATAAAAATGGGAAATGAATTGTGATATTCCTTTCTCCTATGCTCTGCCTCCATACATGATCACACCCTAAACCTTTTTGTTTGAGATAGAGTCCCGTTCCCATCCCTCGAGTGTGTGAATGGATTCCAGACTACAAATTAAACACAAAGCTATCAGCCTTCTCTATCATCTCAACCGCTCTTCCCTGAGCGGAGAAGAAATCAATGGATAGCGTAAGAGCTTCTAATCACCAACAGCAAAAAGTCCCTGATGTTTTCCCAACTATGCCATCACATACCTAACAATCAATGCATCTTACACTCGACTTGAGTTTGGGCTGTTTTTATGTAAATGCTAAATACACAGTGATACAAAGTCTCTACTGTGAAATGTGACATCTGTTCCACCAATTCTTTCGCTGGGGCTTTCGAACCCCACGGGTGTTAACATGCTTCTACAGAATCAACAATCCTAAAGTGTGATCGCCTTTTAAATGAAGGAAACTGTCGCACACTGAGATTCTCTACTTCTCCAGACCTCCATTGGCAAACATCCCACACTGGTGTGGACCGTAAGCCCCAAGCCTTCACGGTTTGCCGTTGCGCGGCTTCTATTTGCTAATTCTTCTCTTTTTAAGTGTTTTAAATAACAGCCCAATGCAAGCCACAACCCCACAGCAGTAAAGCAGGCTTTAGATGTGGCGTAATGGCTGCTTGGTGAAGACGGATCTAGTTGTAAGAGTGCAGGATGTCCTATTCAAAAAATAAGCAGTTGTGAGAATGGTGAAGGCATTACTGTCAGTCCCATCACACCAGGCAGCTCTCACGTCTGGAAAGAGAAGAAAAATCACAGCGTGAATGAGAAACGAAAGGGAAAGAGAGCGTCAAGCCTGACTGTAAAACACATTACAATATTCTGATATTCTAGAAAGCTCCGTAACCTCTTTCGCTGAGACTTACGTATACCATCGCTCAAACAGCGGGACATGAGATTTGTCATGGGATACTGTACTCTGTCTTTTGTCATATAAGCAAGCGAACTGCCATGACTTTTTAGTGTTAACCAAAACCTTAAATGATTTCACAATTATGCCTCGCGTCTCTTTGTTTAAACGTCCTGTGCCATTTGTCTGCGTGTCAATATGCAATGGCGCTGAGAGGTAAAGTTTGACGTGCAAACCGGCAGCAGGTGCTGGAAACGCTGAGCCATTTTATTGTCTCAAAAGGGTTGCTGTGCCAATCGCACAATACGTGAGGTCACATTTAAACGAATGCACTCGTTTATAGGCACTCAAAGGCATAAACATACGCAGAAACCCAGACAAGCAAACCCAGACATATGGAAATGAACACACACATACACATACATCTATACATGCCAAATAGCAAAGTGACACACACGTGTATCGCGCACACACCCGCAGAGCGGTGCGGAAAGCAGCCAGGTAGCGGGTTTCACCAGCGCCAGGAGTCTAATAAATCATCGGATGTGAGGCTTGAGTTCTGGAGACAGCAGTTGACTGGATCTTGGAGCGTCAGCCACCTAGTTAGATATGTAAATATCGCATAATAGCGTACAGAATTCCGTCCACAATGCCCTATCCCATCTGTTCATCCTGGCATATTGATTTTTAAAGCAGGGCTTGGAACATGGGAAAAGTCTCTCCTTTCCAAGTCACTGCTTTAATTCGCCAGAAACTACAATAGCTACACTGTGAAAACCACTCATATATCATTCTATCATTACATGGTTTCTTACGTCCTCTTTTACTTTTACAAGCTGAATGCAAGACTAAAGCTTTGCTCAAAAGCAAAAATGCGCCCTCGATTTTAGCGGCTTAAATTATCAAGTTCAGTGTTCTAGATAAGTAGGGAGGAAGAAAGACAAAGACGGAGAGATTTTTAAATCGTGCTTACAGTTTTCCCATGGTTGAGTAGCTATGGAGGTGAGTTGCCTGGGCCCAGTCTACAGAGATGAATGAGAAATCCATGATCTGTCTGAGTGATTTCATTAAGAAAGCGAGAGATGGGGCGGCAGTGTTAATTACTGACAGTGCGGCGGTGCTAAGCTGCCTCAGATACGTGCGATCAGAGCAGTTTTTAATTACTGCTGTCGTAAAGTGAGCCACATTTACAGTAATAACATGATTGTGATATGAATATTGCAGCGTGAGCGGAAGCATCGTCTCACACTTGGTAATGTTTTACGCACTGACTGCAGTAATTAGTGCGGTAATCATGCTGGCATGCTCACTGATAAACAAACAAATTATTTTGGTATTACTGTGACCTTCAGATGGGCCTGTAATATGCTTCTCTATTTGGTGGAATGGAGAGCATATGAGTTAATTTTAATCAGTGCAAAAAGAGAGAGTGGGAGATTTTCAGAGATTACTGCAATGATTCTACAATGTAGGCTCGAAAAATGACTTTCAAACATTGTACAAAAATACCAAACTTACTGCATATATATATATATATAAAGTGAACCGTTCTTATAAAAAAAGTGAATCATGACGCAAATACGCTGCAAATACGTAACGTTTTGGTTAAACATGATTTTTTTTTATTTAACCTGCAGAGAAAAAACAACACAATGTTATGTAATTGTGTTAATGTTTTAGTTAAAAGCACATCACTATGTGCATAAATACAACAAAACTGTGTGAGACTGGTGAGAATTGACCTGTTGGTGGTCTTGGTCTTGTCCAACTGTCAGCGGTCTGCCAGGCCACACCGTGAGGTCACTCGCTGACCCCTCTGGCTCCACCAGTCTTTCGGTTCCCATGATGCCCGTCGATCTCTTTTCAGCGCCTGACCTGGCAAGGTGAAGGACCAAGTTTCAGGCCTCTGAGAGTTTAGATAAGCACATGTCTCTAGCAACCAGAAAAAAATCTTTTACCCAAACCACACATTGTGTCCTATCCAGGTGTGATGCTGTTTTCTATCATCGAGTAATCTTTCTGTCCTCAATAAAAGCTGAAATGCTGAACAAAGTCAGGAAGCCAATCAGAAAACATATAATGTCTTTAAATACACAGCTGTTAAGTGTGATCGATTGACATAATGTCCTGTTTAAGGTTTGTGACGACACAAAAAACATTAAAGAAATAAAGTATAGCTTGTATAGACACAGCATGAGACTCTCTGGATATTTAAGCTGTTCTATCACACATTTGTGAAGGATATTTACATTTCTGCTTGGTGTAGCTATACCGCTAACATAAAACAACACAAACCACAATTACAAACAACAGAAAAACTTCCCCAGACAGGCAAAGATGTTTATATATTACAAGCATTACAAGTTCCAGAGAGAATCAGCACAGACTTTGATTTACAGCATCTTAAACTCCGAAGCCTGACTGACGTCTGTTACAATTTCTTTATTCACCACCAAAGCAATTTACTCAAGGAATGCAATGCCTTGTGCTGTTTCTCATACGCTCCTTCCCTTAGGCTTTCCTAAAGTTCGGTTTCCATTTAATTGCAATGGTGTCTATCCTTCTCAGTGTGCCTCTCTGAAACTTGACTCTTCCTACAGTCCATTTGTTTCCCCTCCACCTTTCCTTACCGCTACTCCGCTCCAATTAGCTCCCATTTGCCAGAGTCCATTAAAATTCTTTAGTCCAATTTTGGGTGAACAGTCCACAGTGAAAGACTTTCTTTGCCCGCACCAGGTACTCGAACCCTGTGCTGAAGAGTCAAAGGCTTGGCACCAGTTTTATTGGTTACAACTAACATTTTGGTTTCCAACTAAACTTTATACACTTAAAAAAGTACCATAGTATTTCTCAGTGTGGCATGGTGATACTATGGTATTCTAGACTTTATCATGATTGTATTTGCACCTTGAGTGGAACCTAAACCCCATGGCATATAAATACGACAATCATGAAACATCAAAACACAACTGTGTAGTACCTAAACTTTTAGGATAGCATAAAAACACACAATTGCCAATTAATAATCAAGCGGTACAATAACATTCGGTAAATGTGAGCTATATTTTAACACTGCTATCTCTTACAATTGAACTGCTGCCCAGTAAGCATATGTGCATTGCAGAAATTTCATTTGGAAAGCATTACATTCTATTTGTATATCAGTGTCACATTTGTGTACAAACACGTGATAAATATTAAAAACAGAAGATTTACATGAATTCTAAACCACTAATGTCAAAGATCTTTTGCCGAATGTCATCAAAACATCAGACAGAGAACATTTTACCAACTTGTTGCAGATGAGCAATCTGAAATTTTAAAAATGACATCATCCAGCATATTGAATAGATGTTTCTTCAGTGAACATGTGCAGATGAGTAGCAGACAAACGGTACGATGGCCTTTTGCAAAATCTATACACCCTTAAAAGGATAGTTTACACAAAAATTCTTTCATTATCTTTCACACTTATGCCATTCCAAATCTGTATAACACAAAAGAAGATATTTTGAGAAATGTCTCAGTGGTTTGTATTCATACAATAGAAAGTATCTACTTTGTGTTCTATCCTTATTTTGGTCATTTTTATTTTTAAGTGAACTATACCTTCAAGCAAATTATTCAAAGTTTGATCACAAATTGCTGTCTCATGGGTAATTCAGCGAGAATAAACCAGGCTATTTACAACCCGTATGTTAGAGCACTAAATGTTCTTTCGGTACAACAGCGTGTTTGCCCTCTACGTACTCCTAAAGTCCAAATATTTCACTTTCCCCTCTTGTTACACAGATCCCTTCCAAGTATACACATACACACATTGCTTTTATCCCCATCGGCTAAAAGAATGTACTTTAATACTCATCTGTCTTACTTGTTTGAATTGTGCCGGTGATGAATGATATTTATTCTACTCAGGACCTTGAGGTAGCCACATTTTAGCAGCCATTAATAATGTCGATGGCATGCCCCGGCCACAGAGGGGCTTGTAATCTGTGGATGGGTGTGGGTAAATGTGGTCTGGGGGTCAGTATGTTTTCCAACGTTTACTTCCAATCCGCACTCCGGTCTGATCTCCTGTTGCATCAGAAAGCTCCTACGGAGTCAATGAGAAGGAAAAAGAGAAAGAAGAGGAGAGAGACAGATCACTGCAGGGTTGTTTTGTTCTAGACACAGTCTGTTTAAAGCTTTACCTAGCACCAAAGGGGGGATAGAAAGGGGTTTCAGCTGTGCTCCCACTCTCTGCCCTGGTTCTTCCTGAAGGGAGGGGCGTAACAAAGGACAGCCTCGCCCCCTGCGGTTGTGTTCGGAGTACGTGGGAGTACCTGTAAGATACAAAGCCTGGCTCAGCACAGATCTGTGGTTTCAGATCTACAGACTGATTTTCCACAGTTGTGTCATGACATCTGAGTAAATATCTCCATATGGCGACTCAAACACAGCCATGCTCGCACAGCCACAGCGCACACGCTCATAATGAAAGCACATGCTAAATTAAAAGGGCAGTGTACACTAGAAGTTTGTGTGTTCAGCCAAAACATGCACACTTGCAAACACACACACACAGGCCCACATTTCTAGTCACACCAAGAAGCATTTCCATCTAAACTGGACCTGGCAAGCAGTCGAGAAATCGGAATGTGGTCAGAAGGGAACACACAAACCACAGCACCACTGATCCAAAATAAACTCATATGGGTTACACACACACAAAGAAACACAAAGACACTTTTACAGACACAGCACCTCAAACAAAAATCTTATTCTTAGGTAGTATCATGCAAAAGCAAATTTGAAATAATGTTAAGAAACATTTTAATATGAAATGTCCTATAAACCTTTTTACAACATTTTCTTTCTAATTATTATTTACTTATTGCTAGGACTAGGACCTTGTATTTACTAAGAAAACATGTTGAATTTGTTTAAAGTATTTTTTAAAATGCATCAGACCACAGAGCTGAAAAATTAATATGCTTTCCCTTATATAGCAATTTTAACCCTAAAATTGTATGTTTAAAAATCATTTTCTCTTGTTTTATTAGCAGATATTTTCACTTTTTTAAGTGTAAACATTTATTATTTTATTATATTAATAATTTCTAAAAGCTTTTTATAAACATCTACATTGTACACATTACAACAACTGTCATTTATCAATAAACACACAAAATAAATGAGGCATGATGTGACACGTTTTTACTCTTGCTACCGTACTGTGAATGTCACCATGGATTCAATCTGGCCTTTTCTTCAGCCTGAGTGAAATTATTACATCAGCTCAAACATACACACACATACACACCACCAATGATGAAATATCTGCTTCTCATTTGCACGTTTCTCTTCAGACCATTAATCCACTGTAATCTCTCATTTCATTTAAGATGATTGTCATGCGCCCTTGAATACAGGGTGGTCTCTTAGTGCTGTCATCATTCATGACAATGGCTGCACATCTGCGCTGAGCAAACACGAATTACGACTGGATTACAATCCCTATTCAAGCCCTGCGTTATCCCAGAGTAATCACTATATTGCATAGTCCAACCATCTACCCTACAGCATATCGTTAAGGTTTAGGGTTCGTGGTTTGGCACTTGTTAATAGGATGACCATTGACAAACAAAAAGATTGCATGACAACTAGACCATCTCAATGTCATTTCCTGTCACTGTGTATAAAAGGTGTTTACTGTCTACCAGCACAAGGTAGACAAATACAGTCGGGTACAGGACAGGTACGGTCATATTTCACTCTACAATCAACAGAAATAACAATAAAGCCTATTTTTATTAAGGTTTTTTGTATTGTGACACCATTTAAATGAAAATTAAGCACGTTTTGATTTCGACACATTTCTGTAATGTAATGCAAAAATCCATTATTGTAATATGAATAAACTATTTATTGAATACATTTCTAAATAATTATATATACTTGCAAAACATGCCTAAATACAAAAAAAGTTTATTGATGTTTTGCTATCAAAATAATTACAAAAAAATAGCACAAAAACAGACACATTATGGTAAATTGGCTAACAGTGCTTAATGTTAATGAAAACAACATCAATAATGTTTATTCTTTATAGTCCACATAAACAATGCTCATTCTCCTTACATAAAACATAATTTATTCTATTTCTTTTGATTTGGTGGTAAGATCCAGACCCTCTGGACATGTCATGTGCATTTCATTCATCCACAGCTCACTGACTCTTATATATACACTATAACCTACAGACATTCTTAGCCTGCTAACACACCAGAGAGATATCCTCTATTTACACAGGTCTCTCTGTCCATCTCGCTGTCTCTCCCTCTCTCAGCCTCCGTACGCACAAACACATGATAGAGTGACATCAAAGAATATACATTCTGTCATGGTCCTTTATACACAAACAAAACTTCTTTCCTGCATACATCAGTAACACATCCACGCACACATATACAGACACACACCGACCCACTCTCGGCCACACGTACACACAGATGTCAAGATGCCGCCTACACTGTGTGAGCTAAAGGGGGAGGAAGTGACAGTTTGCTGTGGAATGCCTGCTGTGTGTCTCTCACTTAGCATGCATTTTTTGTTTCTCTGCCATGCACATACAATGACAAACACCCATGGACTCTTACAGAATGACAGGAGCCTCAGAAGATTCCAGCATGTATTCTGGAGAGGAAAAACTCACTGTAATGTGGTATATACCCTCCCTATACAGATAAGTTCACATGGAATCTGAGCCGGCCGGACTCAAGACTTCAAACGCCATCATTCACAAAGCAGTACACATCACCTGCCCCTTAGATTCAAATGATGTCAAATGATGCAAAGCCTCCCCTGTTTTCAAGTGAGGCTACCACTTCAACAGCCATTTATGAGCAAACTTTTATAAACTTTTATAAACTTACGGTGTACACTACAGTCTCCAGAATCTCAAAATGTAAAAAATTCAGAAAAAATTTCTGACCATCTGGAATCTTATTATGGAAATAACGTTTTTTTGTGTGTGTTATAAGTGTATATTAGCATTATTTGTTGAGCGTTTTGGACCCAGAAGTGATGATGCGTGACGTCAGACTTAACTTTAAAATCAGTCTCATAGAATTCCACAGATTTCCCCCCAAAACAAAGCAGATTCAAATGCAGATAAAGTCTGGACCTGCTTATTGGCAATGTTTCGATGGGTTATTGTAAATCAGTCATAAATTTAATCTAACATAAACTCATGGTGGTTTCACATGTATGCTGAGAGCGTTCAGTAATAAAACACAGAGACAGGCAGAGAAATATGTAAACGACCCTTTGGCAGCATGTCTAATTTATGGATTTTATAATTGCCCGTGAAGATACAGCAGTGATGTAAAGATGAAAAGCATTAACCTCTGATGCACTCGTTTGGAGGAGGATACCGTACAGTCACGTAACTGCCTGGCCTTTCTGACCATCTCCAAAACTATTGCTTATTTTTCTGGTTCTTTAAACAAGATTCTGTTACCCCTCCCAGAAAAAGAAATCATAACACTTAATATGGCAGCTGTAGGAATGGAATTTTCACCTTTTGGTTGAAAGGGCCAAGCATGGGTTTTGTTTACTTTAGAGCAGAAGAGCAATGACAGACAAAACATTAGCTTTGCCTCTCATGAATACCATTTTTCTGTTATATTTTGCTGTAACATCGACAAGCACAATAAAATAGTGATGGAGCAAACAAGACTTCTACTTAAGACTGTAAGACTACTAATAAAATAGCATTGTAAGCATTTGAATTACAACTTATAATATATATCTATATATACACACAAGACAAGACGGCGAATACATATGTGCATCTATATTTGACATCATGAGGCTTTTTCAAGCTAGAGAAGCACAATTTATGATACCATTGTTGCAGATTTTATTACTGACTTAAATGAGTTACAAACCATTAACATTTATGTCTACTTATTACTAATTGCATTTTAAGCAGGCCAGGGGGGTACTTAGAGCTCAAGACAAGCCTTATTGCCTAAACCCTAAACCATGAAAAGAAACACATATCTAACTTGAATTAAACATAGTAAAATATGCTAAACAGAACAGTAAAGGAAATGTATCTCTTTTAGGATGTTTATATATTAAAACTGATTAAAAGCATGATTTTTGGCAGTGTGGTTTGTTGGTTTTGGACATTAGACTAGTTCAGATGGCTATCCTACACACATCCACAACCACAGGATGGCACACGAACACACAACCCCTGCATTAAATACATCACGATAATAATTAATCGCCTGGAATTCTAATGAAGTCCATCCAGTGAGTCATTGAGAAGGGCAATAGCCTACCAACACACACACACAACACACACGCTGCCACTGTAGAGTTACTTATGCAAACATGTACGAGCTCTGTGCCGCATGCTAACATTTGCTCAACGCTGTCCTCCTGTGCAACAAAAAACAAACACACACTGCTGGCCCAGAGGAACACAGGCCAGAGTGGCACAATAAATCAAAGTGCCAGTCCCGACACACACACACAATCTGCAGGCAGAATGCATCTTGACAAGAGTCTTCTCTGTGTGGGTGCTTTGTGTTTTGGTGTTGGGAGTAGAGAAGAAACATAGATAACAGATGGATTTATGACAGGGCTTAGGCAGGGATTAGGGCACCTCAGACCTAGATGATTGCACAGCTTATCATGTCACCTTTAGCTTTATCACAGACATGTGCTTCTGAAAAGACAGCCAGAGAGAAAGAGAGCGAGAGAGACAGAGAATGGGGAGAGGAACAAAAAGAGAGAGAAATAAGGGGGAGAGAGACAAAGCGAGAGAGAGAGAAAAAGACTATCCCTGCTGAAAAACAGCTTAGACCAGCATGAATGTTCATGCATGAAAATCTTTTCACATTTTACCATAAAATTTTCACATGTTTGCTGGCCAAATGCTGTACGTAAGCCTCTGGGCGAATACAGCACTGATACCTAAACAAGGTCTATGAATACAACGTCAATCAAATTGATCTTGATCAACACACCATCTGCTCTACAAGCAAACATCACTGACACTTCATTTTTATTCACAATATTTATATAAACATGGCATACAAAATAGCAAACCCTGTATGAGCGTGTATGTTTCAGTTCTACTAGTGCACACACACATTTCCATCAGTCTGCATCTCCCCATTCATTGCAAATGCAGGACTTACAAGCTCTTATGTCTCTAAAAAGCAAAACTTTTACACTGACACTTTTATAGAGTTAGAACTGCGCTGCCTCTGGCACGGATCCCTTTTCCCAAGAAGCGGGGCCTTAAATAATCATTCATTGTTTTTAGTGTCCTTTACATCCTTCATAGCTGTCATCCCACAAGCTTTATTGGACAGAATTTATCACAAACTACAAAAATCATCTCCAGAATGAGAAATATTTGATTACTTTAAAGTTGGAGAATTGCCCACATTTGAGAGAGGAGGAGGAATCGGTTGTGTCATGACAAGGTAATGCCAGCTTTGATATTCATCCTCAGATTTATGGATCTGTGTTCATTCTGTCTATTCTCAGTTACAAATCTCCTACTTAAGCTTTTGGCCAAGGCCATTGAGGTGATTTTAATGTTAAAAGCATTTTTGATGACAAACCTGAAGCAAATGACACCAGGAAATGACTAAAACAGTTATATTCAGTCTGGTGGTATAAAACTAAAGTAGAATACTGACAGTTTTGCTTGGACAACCAACCCACCATATAGGTGAAACAAAAAAGAAACCCCAATGTCTCTAGCGCCCCCTGAAGGGAAACAGTGACAATTTAAACAATAGTTTTGACTACACAGCTCTTCTCAGCTGGTTTTGCTTTAGGACACAGATATCAGGTGGCAACATTGTAACAAAGTTGTTTATCTTATAAAAGTAAACCTCTAAAATCAACTATATGTAATATGCAAATATATAACCTTGCAGGATCATGCTACTTCAATATATTTGATGAAAACAAAAAATGTACATTTTTTAAATATCAAACGTCCACCACCAAGCTCTGTCAACAATAATTCGTCGCACAAAACCTGTTTGTGTCGTTTTTATAAACCATGCATGCCACACAAAAACCATCTGCTGTCAAGCCCAACGCAAGTTTAAACGCATGGGATACACGTCCCACTTTATATCATAAACATGATACATTACCTACCTAAAAACAATTATGTAACTAACAAATAAAATACACTGAATAATGTGCAAATAATATTGTGGTCAATATCAAACAACAATCCTACAATTTAAAAAAAACTACAGTCACTTCACAGCGCATCCCTTTAGGAAAATTAACCATGGTCTTACTACAGTGAAAGCGAGGTAACCGTGCATTTTGGCAGATTGAATAGCTATCATTTGCATTACCTAAGTTTAACAAAAAACATCATGGTTAAGCTAGTTATGATAATTTGTCGCTACTATGGATTACCCTTAAACGAATCCGGAAAACTATTGCTATTTTAGTTAAACCATGGTTCATTTTCGTAAGAGACTAGAATAGATAACACCCGTATTTGCTCACCTGTTATTAATATTCCTGTCGAGATGTGCATGTCCAAAAATCAATGCGTTCAGAGAATAGTAGGCGTTTATATATAAAACAGAGAATACAAAACTAAAACATTGGAATGTTTTGGCTCAGGTGCACGAGACAGGTACAACGCACAGTGCGCATGCGCAAGCGCATGACGTTCGCTGCCACTGCGCTTATCAAAACCGCTATCCTCAACCCAACTTGCTAATAGAATTTAGATAAAAGTTGTCACAACACGTGTAAAAGCATAAAACAAGTTTCATTTGTGTAGAAAATAAAATAAAACAAAATAAAATAAAATATTGTTTAATTGTTTTCTCTTCTAACTGAGGACCACTGCTGTAATATAATGATGCAGTGTCGGCGCTGTGGTGGGGCATTCGAGGGCCGTGCCCCCCCTAGCGGTCATTGATGCCCCTCCTACCACAGGCCATGGCGTGGCCCAAAAAAAACCTTTTAGTTATTCTTTTAATTTTAAATGTACAAACTGTAACTTAAATTAAATAAAATGAAATCAACAGGGAAAACATTAATTTTGGTTGTTCATGACTAGGCTTGGTCATCATAGGTCAATGCTTATTGGTTGCTGAGTTAACTTGTTACATTTGAAATTCAGCGCGCTGTGCGCATAGTCCATTTCAGTTTGTCCATCTTTATCATATACATTTAGCGCTAACTGTTAGCCTAATTATAGACAAAAAATGGATTTACAAAAATGGTTTAGACCTCCTCAGCCTCTTCCATCAGCAGAGTGAGGTGGATGAACTATTTCTGACATGTCAGAGATGGGTAAACTGCATTTATTTGCGTATAGCCTCCACGACAGCCCTGCGCTGTGTGTGACTGAGCTGGATCTCGAGTAGAGAGAGGGCATAAGACCCCTTTCTGCCTTTTAATGTGACTCCACTCCAAACGCTGTCTTCATTTTGTTTATTTAACGCAACGTTTTTAATTTCAAAAGCATTTCTAAATTCAGTTCATATTTCCAACAAATGAAATTTCAAGCCAAAATAACGAAATGGTTAAAAAAAATATCGCAAAAGTTAAGCGCAAATCTGACACGGCTACATGATATAGAAATGAACAACAACAAGAATAAACCAAACTCGCAAATAATAATTAATAATAATAATAAAACGTGTTTCTCTTTTTTATTGCATTTCTGCTATGTTGGACTATGATGTCGCCACTGCTTAAAAATATTTCTCAATCGGCAGTGCCCCCCCGCCGATGACCCAATGCCCCTCCAGTAGATCTGCTCTGGAGCCGACTCTGTAATGATGTGTCGGTGTATCTCAAGAAAATTTTTTTTACAAAGTGCCCGAATAACCTAATGAGAAAACCAAAAGTGACTAAAGCAAACCCCCAGAGATGGTTTGGTCTGATGAGCAAAAAAAAGAATATCCTTATCTGCCAGGCATAAATAAATGTCCATATGCCAGGTATGCGTCATCAAATAGTATCTCATAGTTACATCTTTTATCTAATCTGATCTTGATTAGAGAGTTTCAACAGTGATTGATCTCATCTTTTCACTTACAAACAAATCTACTCAAAGGGTTTGAGGATGGATGAGTATTTTAAATTGACACACTCGGATTAAATAACTCAGATTAAGCCCATCCACTCTATATAACAGTGTCACCCCTGACCTCAAGGTCAAACCAGGTCAAATACATGTGAAGGTCATCCAGTGATTGCGGCTCCTGATTTCAAATGCATTTCCAATCAATGTACGAAAGGTCTGGCCTTAGCATACTCACTTTGACAGGTGATATCTGGCTATCTTCAGGCTTCAGAGGACCCAGGTGTAACATTTACCCCATGAATTTTAATCTCAGGATCAAATATTTAAGCAGAAGAGCAATAAATGAGATAGCTGGTGGCCTGACAAGTCTTCCATCTGTATCTCTCTCTCTCTCTTCCCTCAAGATTTATCATTTGAAGTATTAATTTGTTAACCTCCCACTGGGTCATTATAAAGGAATAAAAATGAGTGAAGCTTACATCCACCCACATACGGTAATTATTCAGACTGAGAACAAACATGTGAAAAAGATTGAAGTGCACACACAGAAATGGAGCGAAGTCCCAGTCGCTCATGGCGCAGACGAGAGGGGGCGTGCGATGTGATTCACGTGTGTTTCAGGGCAGAGTGCGGGGGAGAGTGAAGAGAGAGAGGTCTCAATAAAAAGAAACAAAGCAGAGAGATATTGAGAAGCAGCGAGAGGTGTCACAGTGCTCATTAATTCAACTGTGTGCTGCATGGAGCCAGACTGATTTGATAGTGCAAAATGTATGTTTACTAAGCAGCGCTCAACCTTACTGCTAATGCAGTACATGTCAAAGTTCATTACATTAACATCTTTATCAAATGTACATAAGTGAAAGACTGTATATTTGTCTAGACAGTTAATGGCATTATCTTCTTGACAATGTTTTATTACATAATATGGGAAAGACATTGTTAAAAAATGGAATTGGGGAATGGATCACAAAAGATAAATAAAATTCTTACTAAACATCTTGAAAGCCACAAGGTTCTTCTATATCAAATACAATATAAATAATCGACCTGTCAGCAGCTGACAACTTTCCCCTTGAATAAAATGTCTTCTAAATTTATACATTCTTTATCTCATGACTTCATTAAAGCCATGCAGCGTTTAGACAGAAAAGGGTTCGTTTCATGTAAGAGAAAAGCTCTATAGTGAATGATGTGAATGATAGTGAACTCTATTACATACAAAGAGATTTATACAAGCAAGATTAACAGTATATAATATATGATATTTGCATTTACTCTCTCCCTTCACGGTTACATTCTGGTATTGAAATGTTTTCTAGGTCACAGAAGCTGTGCATGTTAATTTGTTCTTTTGCTCAGAGGGGAAAATTGTCATTCTCACCACTAAATGGGTCATGGTAAAGAAGAGGTTTAGCTAATCCTTACATTGCAAAATAAAATAACTTCCCCAGTAAACACATTTGGCAGCATATGTTGGGTGTAAATTGATCAAGTCATACCTGTAGTTACGTGATTTGAGGTGATAAGGTAAATATCTTAAACAGCTGAACAATAAATGCAAACATGACATGCATCAGTTTCTCATAGTTACAGTGGTCATAAACAGTACAAGAATTTTCTAAATCATTTCTCATTTATCTATAAAGCAAATATTAAAATTCAACTGTTGCAAAGTTTTTGGGCAGCCACTACAAAGCTGTCCCTTTAGACGTCAGTTTAGTCCTAGCAACCAGAAGGATCTTATGCACAGTCAATCATTCATACAAATAACAATTCATAAACAAAGACTTTACACAATACAACGAGTTACAGTAGTCTTCAATAACTTTTTCGAAATCCTTACAGTACGAGAGGGGCCTAAACTTAAAATAGAACAGACAATTCTTTTTGTCCAATTACAGAGATAATAACTTTGGACGCATAAGGACAACGATTTACATATTCATATACCCCCTATATGCAGTCCACAAAACATACAACTCAGTTGTATAAGGTCAATGTGACATCTGAAACACTCCTAAAATAAATATGCAAAAGAACTGCTCATGGGATGGGTGTAATTGCTTAAGACAGGAAAGAGTCTTAGATCACTCTGCACCATGTGCGGTTTGGGCACGCTTTGTACACCATGTAAGCATTCTGCAATCTTGGCTTTCCTGTCCCGTTTTCATACGTTGCTGTCCCCATTTTTGACCTCGAATCTGATTTGTTCTATGTTAAGTGTGTATCTCACTTGTATATAAGGCTGTGTTTGTGTGTGTGTGTCAAAGCAAACATCTTTTGCTGACTCAAACACCACTGATAATGTCTGTAGTCACCGTTGCTCTCATCAGCAGCCTCCTTCTAAGCTTGCTTCCTCAAACTACAGAAGCTTGTAAGTCTTTTATGCATACAAATACTGCTTTATAATTGTCGTTGACATGTTTAATTGTGCCTACTGTTGTAACGATGACTGTACAGCTGTTTTGACTCATGAGATACATTTTAGACATTAAATGCTTACATTTTGGGATTTTTAAGTCGCTTTGGATAAAAGCATTTACTAAATGAATAAATGTAGATTTATAATGTGAAGGTAATATATAATATTGCACCTGGTGTCACATCAGATGGTCCGCTGAACTACGCCTGCTGTGTGAAATACACCCGAGATCCTTTGCCCTTCGGTCTGATCAAAGGCTACATCGAGCAGAGCTCCCGCGAGGTGTGTCGTATAGATGCCATTATGTGAGTAACTGACCACACGAATGAGTCAGCGTTCACCCATGTGCCCACACAAAGCGGTTACACCAACATAGACACATTAAACCATATATTTAAATACCGTATGAGAGCGCATAACCATTACAGAACCACAACATTATTACAGGGCAAATTTGTACCATTTGCCTTTAATGTCAAACAATAACATACATCACAATAAAGCTTCCCGATGTAAATATAAACACCAAAATTTGATGGCATGATCTTTCTCTTTAAGTTTCTTCACCAAGCATAATAAAAAGGTATGTGCAAGCGTCAAGGACCAATGGGTGAGAACTGCTATTGCTCGTCTGAGGTAATGAAAACAGTGTTATTGTGACATTTAAAGTCTCAAATTAGACAAATGTACTATAGTAACATTTAAGGTAATATTTGCTATAAGTAAAGAGTGTAACTAACAGGCATGATACTTATTTGATAATTCATTAATAATGATAATTTCTTGTTGTATTTATCATTTATTTGCTATATTTCATTCCTTCTCAAGTAACATTCACTGTATTGGATCTGTATTGTCTTTTCAGCTCTAAAATAAATAAAAAGGTCCGTCCTGGATCTCAGCGCCTCACCACTGCCGGAATGGGTAGTATGCTTTACACAAGCAGCCCATAGTTTTTGCAGATTTTAAATGATAAATTTGATTGCAGATTGCATTGATTTATGATGATTATACTTATCTGTCATAATTTGTTAATGATTTCTATTCTATATATATATATGTATACGTAAAACAAAACTCATCAGGGAATTAACCTCTGTGTTTTCTATCTTTATTTTTTACTTTGCATGTTACATGTATAATGAAAATTAAGTGTGAGATGCTGTAAAGAACTGTCTTAAACAAAACAATGCTGAAATCAATAAACAAAGCTTTAAAGTTACTCCATAAACGTCTCTGAATCACTTAAGAATCTGCTCAAAAAAGGTTGTTAAACTACACAGTTTACACTTTAAAGTATTCATCACTCTAGTTTAGAATAAATTATAGCACATCTCTACAAAGGGATCTGCTTTTCTGACGTTAGAGATTATGTCCAAACTGATAGGGTCTTTGCTATCCTCAGTTTTAGGAGCATTGGGTACAGGCGACCGGATGTTAATATCATTCATCAGCTGAAAGAGAGAGAGAAAGGGAAACATTCATATCTACTAGATTTCTCATAGCCATCATCCAGTTAGCTGCATTTGACTTAGTCACTATAAAATAAATGAAGAGTCAGTTTTGTTTTGATTACAACCTGAAGATACTGCATAAAGTTGATGGATTTGCAGTGCTGGGTGTTTAGACTCTCAAACATCGCGCTGCGCTGCTCCAGAGAGGAGTTATCCTGACAGAAGTCAAGTGCCTTGTTGCTTTGCCAGAGTTTATTGCAGGATTAAGAGAAAGAGAGAGATTATTAAGATTAACTGTATTACAAAAGAGCACAAACAATCATGTGTCACACATGTTGTAATGTTTGACAATGCTGCCACCTAGAGCTAAAACAAACCAATTACCTGTGATTAATTTGACATTATGAAGTATTTGTCTGTATTTGAAGTGTATTGATATTATTCACTTTACATCTGCACTGTTTGCACTACCTGATTGCACTACGTTTTGTTTTGTATCTATTGTTTTTTGTATCTATTGTTTTGTGTGTGTGTGTGTGTGTTATCTGTTTGCACCCTGGGTCTGAGAGAAACGCAATTTCAATTTTCTGTATGTTCTGAACATGTGGCAGAATTGACAATAAAGTTGACTTTGACTTTGATATTGAAAAATTAATTCGTCATTTTACTTACAAATCATTGTAATCAAGAAGACAGAGATCATTGCTGTCAAAAGCCTTAAACTGGTGTCTAAGGTTCAAAATGTCATCAGCTGTCCATTGTGGGTATTTCTCCTTTAAGCCTGCAACCACTTTTCCCCAGTTTTGCCTATATACTAAAACACGTGTTTCATTTACCATCATGCGAATCAAGTGTGTTTCAAATCATACTATTGACAGGATATTCTAGACATTACAGTAGTTTGGCTTTACTCTAAATGTTTGAAAAGTGGTTATAAAACTACAAACAAATGACTCATATGGATAATACACATGCTCTGACAGTCATACAGTCAAATATGGTTTCTTCGTCTCTGGAGCGTGCTCCCTCATTGAAAATGCGTTCACAAAACTTCATATTCACTTCATGTAGTTCTGTAGAAAGATCCGATAGGTCATCTATAGTAAAGAAATCAACATCATCAACCGAACGTTATCACATGTCTTTGACAGTTTGCTCCCTGTGTATTGAAATAAGGCGTATTCGTTGCTAATGTGGTTATTATGTAGTGATTAAATGTGTTTAGTTTAGTTTGTAAACCGGTTTGGGTGTTTGCTAAATAAATCAATGTAAATCTAATTTTCAAAGTCGTCACAAAACAGACCAAACAAATGATCTTACATATCTAGGTCAGATTTATCAATATTTTTAGTCATGAATTCGGTTGTATCGACTGACCGTCCTTAGACTTCTCATAGGTGGGAAGCTCGTAAAAGTCAGGCGCTGTCATGAGGGGATAAGACATAATTGACCCCATTCTTCGCTGTTTGTTGACAAATCTTCACGAAAACTGTTTATCAATCAGTTGTGTTTTTAATATTCGCTGGGGAGAGACTGGAGTCCCGTGAGGCGCTTGCTAACCTGTGCGCATGCGCAGTAGCTGACGCGAGCTCAAAAATGGTCTTTATTTAGCGTACTTTTAACTTTAGAAACAAACATAATAGCACAGTTGATATCAAGTTTACGTGGTTGTCAGACATATGTCGTGTTATTGTGATTTTAGCCATGGAATATAGAAATATTAGTCTCCCCTGATTCAAGTAAATAGGACTGTGGTCTTGCTATGACAGAAATAGCTCCCCTGAGGCGTTGCGAACATTGCGGCGGAGTGCCATGGGTTTATTAAAATGACTTTGGTACAACTACAAGCTGTATGGTCATTTAAATATTTATGGTCATTGGTATTTTGTTTGATGGATGTTTCTTTTGTGATCTATGTTCCAGAGTTTTTCACTAATTAAAAGTATATTTTTGTTTAACTTCATAGTGTTCCTTGGATTACACACTTACACGTGTACACTTTTGTTACAGGTGATTGGCACATAAAGAGGAAATAAATATTATTTTGATTTACGTACATGACTGCTTTCCCCTAAGAAGGATTTGGCATTTAAGGTTTAAATCCTGATATAGGTGACATGATTTGTCCATGTGTTAATTAGTTTAGATTCTTTTCTGTACGAAAACTGACCATCTTTATATCTTCAAAAGAGGAACTTGGATTCATTACCAGATTTGCACACTTTGGCATGCCGCTTTCTAGAGAAACACCTCCTGCGTACTCAGTTTTTTTTCCTCTGGATATCCGATGGTGCAATTGTGTTGTTAAGAAATAAGGAAAGGAACCAGCCTTCTGTCAGTGAGGTGTTTAATTTTAACAGAAAAAGAAAAGTTTGAGGATGTTTTTGGTGACGTGATGTCACTGAGGTCACTGAATAATATATGTTGCATTTTATGGTTAAGGTTATTAATCATGTTTCTGAACATAAACAACAATCAACAAATCAATAAAATAAACATTAACACATTGTCAAACAAGAAGCAAAGTAACATCAGATATAAGATTCACATTAGATGAAGATTAAGTGCAATGGATGTCAAAGTAAAGACAAGCACAACTTCAAATCTGTTCATCACTTTATTTGAACACAATTGATTTTACAGTTTGAGCATAATCAAAAATCCTTGCATACTGTATAATTTCAGGACACAAATATATATTACAGAAAATATAAAACAGATAGCAACAGATGGCTTGTGAGCATTACATATATTAAATGGATTTAATGTCATCAAATTAAAGATTCAAATTAATATTTTTTCAGAAAACCAAAGAATTATTAATGAAAATATACATCAGTTTCAATCATTACGTCACAATAAATAAAAATAAAGCATACATTGCATTTTTTAAACATATTTTAAAAGAAGGCATGATATCTTTTATAAGCAAAGTCTTAATGAAGCAATCTAAGACACTTAGAGTCACAGGTTTAGGATGAAGTTGTTGACAGAGGTCAGGAGACAGTGCTGTTCATCGTCATGTTCAAACTGAGAAAAAAGAAAACAAATCAGCATTTTGAAAAAAATATCTTATTTTTATACAAATAACCTGTGGCATCAGTATAGGCTACTTGTCATCATTGACTTACTTCTGAAGTTTGTTGAGCTCCTTGACCTTCTCCTTTACCCAGATCAGCTTTGAGTTCATGCATCTCTGACCCTCAGCTGTGTAGAAACTGTGCCAAAACAGGTAAAAGGTTTTAGGATCGGCATGATGTTCAGAAATGATGGTGATATTGGGAAAATGAAATATATTGTTTTTTTAAACAGAGGACTTACATGACTGCTTTCACACAAGGAGGATTTCGACTTTGAAGTCTGAATCCTGTTATAGGTGAAGTGAAAGTTTTATTAGAGACGAATTTGCAGCATTCATTATGCTTGCCTTGTCCATCTGTTGATGAATAGAGAGGGAAGATTAGATTTCATTTTGTAAGTCAGATACCAAAAAATGCATTTTATAGTAAAACAAAAAACAGTAAAACTCACTTGTGCCCATTAACATCACTGACATGATTAGAGAAACGGCAGCAAGATTCATCATTATCATCTGGTTGATCTTCATGTTATGTAGCTGCAGATGTCTCGGTGTCTGTTGCTGATGTTAAAGATGCTCACTGACACCTTATGTGCCCACTGACCATCTTTATATCATCAAAAGAGGAACTCAACACCGGATTTACACACTTTTTCATGGTATGTTCTCATAAACCTTTCTGGAGAAAAACACTCACGCGTTCCTGCTTACTCTGTAGATTTGATGGTGTAATGGTAAGCTTAAGAAAAAAACAACCTCCAGACAGTGAGGATTTAAATTCCAACAAACACGTTTTATGATGTATGTTGGTGTTATAAAATGCCTCACTTAAACATTGTCCATTGGGAAATAGATCTATTTTTTATACTTTTATCATCTTTTCCTGTATGCTCCTATAGTTTAACTCATTTGGTACTAGGTAGAGCATTGCTTGGCTGTGCAAAGGTCAAAGGTTTGATTCCCAGGAAATACACATGCTAATAAAAAATATACCTTGAATGTACCTTAAGTAGGCAAAATGCAGATTTTACCAATAAATGAAATAAATATAAATAAAAATGAGTATTGGCCCAGCGAATACTTCCTGTTGCCAGAGCTGTAGAGAAAGAGGAAGGATGTATTCTGGTTCCAGCAGAACTTGCACATTAAATCTCTTAACAGAGTGAATAATAGACAATATCACAATATTAATTAATCTACAAAGGGTATGATTTTTATGAGATAAAATATTAAACCAGGTGTATCAAAAATGTATCTAATGTTTTTTTGCAATTATATTTAAACAACTAGTTTAAAGTAAGATGTTTTTAGTGAATACATTAGGTCTGTTTACATGTGTCATAGCAAAATAACCACAGGGGGAGTTTATTAATGATGGTAAATAAATATTTAAGTATTTTCTTTAAGTTTAACAAGAGGCCAAATATTTTTGCCTTAATTTGCAATAGTACTGTACTTTATATACTTCACATAAAATCCTAACAAACATCTACTGTAAAAAGCCACTTAGATATTTTGTTATTTAATGCTTCTGTTCAACATTCATTAATATTTTAAGTGCATCTTTAATCTTCAAATGCTTTTTGGGGACATCGTTTGTATAATATGTACAATATGTAGTGAGATTCTGAATAGAAATAATTTAAGGTTACAAAATCACAGACAAGCTTAAATCCTGGAATTCTCTGTCCTCAGCACTTGCTTGTCATCATTTGCCTCGTAAGAAATATTATGCACATGCTACAGCATGAAGCCTGCTTACACACATATCACAATATCAACATGTTTTCATCTTGAGTTGATAGTGACTAATTCTTAAAATTCTTCAAATCTGTAACAAAACGTTCTGTATATGCTTGATCCACACAGTGATTAAATATATCTCTTGTCATTCAGTTATTCTTAATGTCAGTAGTTGAATAAAATATTTACTGACATGCATACATTTATTTAGGAGCACTTCTTCACTTATAGTCCCTGATCATATAACTTTTTATTTAATATGGGGCTTTCTGCTGTTTATTTTCTTCATTACAGCAGTAGTGATCAAGTCCCTAAATACCAAGAAAACCACAGGATACCACTTCACTTGTAAGTCAAGGCTATAAGTTCATTTTTTTTTTTAAAAGAGGATGTGTTACTTTATCTGTTCACAGTTTTAGACTTCATTGGGAAAATGTTTAACCACTGCTGGAAACTCCGACATACAAATAGATTTTTAGGTTACCCACAAATAATATGAGATAATCCTTTATGGTGTGAACAAATGGCCTGGTGGGCAGTGCCTGGGACACAATAGCACTAATTATGAGATTAGAAGCTGTCCTAGCCAACCATAGATTTTATGATACATTTACAGATATACAGCACTAAAAGTTCTATTTATAATGCTAAAATTTATGATTTTAAACTTTGAATTAATTTTTTAAAAACATTTACAAAACAATGACTTTGTAAACACTGATTTCCATCTTTGACATTGTCTTGCTCATTTAATATTAAAGATATCAAGGTTATATTTTCACAGAATATTCTTTAAATAATTTGATGTAAATCACAGACTGGGATACAAGTGTGTTGCCAAATTTAAATCTTGCAATTCTGCTGTTTTCTACACATTACATTCTTATGTCTTAAAAAACGTAAAAGATCCTCAAAAAATGTTTACAATAATAATTTGATGTTATTTCAGCAAGGCTTTTAAATTGCTGCTCTAGATTGAATTCATTTCATTTTGGATTTAATTCAATACTATTTAGCAAATGTCTAAAGTGTCCTTCGTGTCTTCTGTTTTCAGTCCTGTTGAAAGACCATCTGTCTCACATGAACATATTGTGTGTGTGTGTGTAGGTTTGGCGTGTGTGCGATGTACAATCATGTAAAAAAATTTGAACACCCTATGAAAGCCTGTGTTTTTTTAAACATAGTTAAACATATGGACATTTAATTTTCATTTTAACAATATTGAGAAATTTGAGTAATATAACTAAACCTCAGACATTTAGTTTGGTTTGCTCATAATTATTGAAGTGAGTGGTATCACCATGGTGAGATCCAAAGAGGTCTCTGAGGCCTTCAGAAAGAAGATTGTTGATGCTTATGAGTCTGGTAAGGCGTATAAACATCTCAAAACAAAAATCTTTTATAAGTGAAGTACATTTCAAACAAAAAAGCAAACATGTGGCTTATGGTTTGTGAATGCTTTGCTGCAGCCTGGTCAGCTCACCATCATAGAGGTGTAGAACACTATGAATTCTACATTGTATAAGAAGGTGCTTAAGGAACATGTGTGTCAAAAAATTGAAGCTAAAGCAAAACTGGACCTTCCAATGGCCCAAAACATACCAGTAAATACACCAATTAAGGACTGGCTGAAAAGTAAAAAAATGGAGAGTTCTGGAATGATCAAGTTAAAGTCCATGCAGATCTAAATCTTATTAAGATCCTGTGGGGTGATTTGAAACTGTACATGCAAGAAACCTCTTAAACATCACACAGCTGAAATAATGTGTGTCGTGTGTGTGTCTGTGTTTTGTGCATGTGTGTCGTGTGTGTGTCTGTGTTTTGTGCATGTGTGTCGTGTGTGTGTCTGTGTTTTGTGCATGTGTGTCGTGTGTGTGTCTGTGTTTTGTGTGTGTGTGTCTTGTGCGTTGTGTGCTGTATATGTGTTGTCTGTGAATGGGAATTCTAGTTTGCTTTTAGTAAATATGTACAGCTGCTTTGGAAAAAGCATTATACAAATACAATTGAGTTAAGTGGATGAGGATGAAGAGACCTCATTATCAGCAATGACATCGTCATCTACTGTAAATTACACAGATTATAACATGAAAAGCTAAAGAAAATTATTTTAACTCAACAAAATATAAATGTGAATTATATCACAATAATGAAAATGAAGCATAAGTTGCATATTCAAACATATTTTAAAAGAAGGCATGATATCTTTTATAAGCAAAGTCTTAATGAAGCAATCTAAGACACTTAGAGTCACAGGTTTAGGATGAAGTTGTTGACAGAGGTCAGGAGACAGTGCTGTTCATCGTCATGTTCAAACTGAGAAAAAAGAAAACAAATCAGCATTTTGAAAAAAATATCTTATTTTTATAGAAATAATCTGTGGCATCAGTATAGGCTACTTGTCATCATTGACTTACTTCTGAAGTTTGTTGAGCTCCTTGACCTTCTCCTTTACCCAGCTCAGCTTTGAGTTCATGCATCTCTGACCCTCAGCTGTGTAGAAACTGTGCCAAAAAGGTAAAAGGTTTTAGGATCGGCATGATGTTCAGAAATGATGGTGATATTGGGAAAATGAAATATATTGTTTTTTTAAACAGAGGACTTACATGACTGCTTTCACACAAGAAGGATTTCGATGTTGAAGTCTGAATCTTGTTATAGGTGAAGTGAAAGTTTCATTAGAGACCAATTTGCAGCATTCATTATGCTTGTCTTGTCCATCTGTTGATGAATAGAGAGGGAAGATTAGATTTAATTTTGTAAGTCAGATACCAAAAAATGCATTTTATAGTAAAACAAAAAACAGTAAAACTCACTTGTGCCCATTAACATCACTGACATGATTAGAGAAATGGCAGCAAGATTCATCATTATCATCTGGTTGATCTTCATGTTATGTAGCTGCAGATGTCTCGGTGTCTGTTGCTGATGTTAAAGATGCTCACTGACACCTTATGTGCCCACTGACCATCTTTATATCATCAAAAGAGGAACTCAACACCGGATTTACACACTTTTTCATGGTATGTTCTCATAAACCTTTCTGGAGAAAAACACAGCTGAAAGCAGCTGAATATGTCTTGGGGTCTAACGTGGCTTTCGTGTCTTTTGTTTTCAGTCTTGTTGTAAAATAGTCTGTCTCACATGACCTTACGCAACAGCACACACTGTTTCCGGAACACCAAATCAGGTCACACAGACCTTCCCCCATTGTAAAAAACAGCTCTTTAAATGATTTATCTTTCCACGGTCACTTGCTAGGGGTCGCTGTTGTGTTACTACTTCACCTGAAAGACTATTGTAACTATCTAGCTGGTTTGGATGCCTCTTATAGTAATAACTGTTTCTTTTGTAGAGACGTTTTATAATCAAGATTTATGTTTGATTTGTGTTTTAAAAGTTTGCAGTATTCAGTAACAGTCTGACCCCAAAACATGTGTGAGAAGATTTGGAAATGTGGTTTTAAAAGCTCCACTTTTGCCCTTATATATTCACCCACATCTCATGTCTTTTATATGCAAATCATGTCGTGAGTTAAACTTTATATGCTTGATATGGCATGAAAAACAAATGTGAAGGACTTTTTACTTAAACTCAAGTCATTAGATAAACTTAATTTCTTTTTACAGGATGAAAGAATGAAAAGAATGAAAGAAAGAAAATATTAGATTGACTGTTTTGGTAGTTATGCCTGTACCATCACTTGTAAATTTACTGTAACACCTCAACAAAAAAAGATCTGATTTATATCTTCCGAATTGTGACATCGTAAAGACCCCCAGTTTGCGGTTAGAGATAAAGAACATGCCACCATGACCTAGAAAATCAGGAAATGCATCAACCAGACTAAACGTTGCTGCAAAGTACAACTTTACCAAAGATGCATGATGCTATTGATAACGCACTATAATTTACTATGAGTTACTGTTTTAAACATTGATATATCAGATCACTTTCCAATTTTTTATATATAATCAACTCTAACCGATACATGAGCTGTTCACATTACATTTATTCATTTAACAGACACTTTTATCCAAATTGACAAAACATGCCAGTGGGTAAAAACTGTCATGGGTCCCATTCACCCTCAAGCTGGAGTTGCATGTGTTTCTCTGTAGTTCTGCTGCTGTGGTTCTTGGTTTTCTCGATTGCATCGCACAGTGTGATTCACACATTTCTTAGGTTACATAGGAACATGGACAGCATGTTCTTTTTTATTCTGTATAAATGACAGGGAAGATAGTCTTCTGGAAATGTCTCCTCACAATGGGCCATAAAATCTCTGAAGTACAGTACTGGGATGAGAGAAAAAGCTTTTGTCAAACAGCTGGAGCTGATGTGATGAGAGGGTGAAGAGACCTCATCATCAGCAGTGACATCATTCACTTTGAATTACACATTTAAGTAAATTATTTCAGCTCTCACTTCTGTATCAGGCAGTCTGAGTAAATCTTTTCTGTGTGAAACACTACTTCAAAAGACCAGTCAGATTTTATCTCTGTTTACTGTAGATTAAATACAAGATAAAATTGTCAAACACATGAGAAAAAATGTGAAGATTGAAATCAAAACTAGTTGAGGACAAGCATGCAAGTACCTGATTTTATCATCGCATCATCTACCACAGCTTCATTTTTAAAACCTATAGTGAGATGTTTTGCTTTCTACTGTCGATATTTTACCCAACTTTGGAGTAAAACAACAGCAGGTTTTATTTAAAGTACGTGTGTATATTTGTTGTTTCATCATTATTATACAACCCTGACCGTAACCCCACTGATTTAAAACTATAATGTTGCTGAATTAACACATCATTTAACCAGAAGACAGGAAGTGGCCAGCAGACAGGTCTCACTCATACCTCACATATTTCTTCTTTAAACTACTCCACAGCTTGAACACAACCAGTGCAAATTTCCATTCTTTACTAATAAAAACAGTGTTCTGGTTAGTTTGATTCATATAACACCAGTAGTCGACCTGTGGTGTGACAGTAGAGCTCTGTCAGTGGGTATATGTGCTAATTCAGAGAAGAGTTTAATCAGATGTCGTCTTTTTCGAGGGTCACATCACAGGTGATGACTGAGCAGAAAAAATGAAGTTGCATGTGTTGTGCTTTCCTGCAGTTCTGCTGATGTGGCTTCTGGTCTTTAAAACCACACTGCAAGGGTTGTTTCACACTTTTTTTTGGTCACTATAGGTTTTTGGTTTTTGTTTGCTAGTTGCTTATAGTTTACGTTTATGTTTCAGTAGTCAACAATGACACTGTCATGTATTATTACTGACCTATATGAAAACAAAAATGCACATACAATAGAGCATGAGGCTCAGATTGGTATACAGAACAGAAGACAAAAAAAAAACAAGAGGGATCTTTCTATCACAACAACTAAACCAGTGGAGCAGAACCAACCCAGACCTTTCCAAACCACTGGGACATTTCAGCTGGATGGGTTATCAAACACGAGTCCATAAAGCCAACAAGAACACTGTCACCTACAATTAGTGATATCTATAAAAATAAAAAGATATATACAAAAAACAATCATCTTTTGTTTAAAGAAGGAACTAGACAAATACATCAGCTCTTAATATATATCAGTCCTAAAACCCTTTCTGTTTAAAAAGTAACCTGTGCACTTTCAAACTGCTAAAACATTTTACTGTTCTACCACAAAGATGTGATAAACAACCCTGGTGCTGCCGACTACTACACATTAAAGACCCTCCAGAAAGGAAACAGGCCACCATGACCTAAAAAGTCAGGAAATGCATCAACCAGAGTAAGAATTTATAAAAGTATAAAATAAAATGTACAAAATATGCACAATGGCAATAAAATTCCTCGTGCCCAAGTTTATAGGTAATAAAATATCACATCTGGTCCGCTGAAATCTGTTTGTCACACATTTTTAGTTATGCATACATTCAGTAGCTCAGCAAGTCATCATATATTATACATTAATTCTTAAATGTACAGTATGTAACCACACTGTCTTTACTAATAAAAACCAGTGTTCTAGTAAGTTTGTTTGGCAGAACCCCAGTAACCGGCCTGTGGCGTGACAGTGGAGTTCATTCGGTGGGTGGATGTTCCATTTGTCCTAGATTTCAGCTTAAATAGACGCCGCCTTTCTCGAGGGTCACATCACAGGTGACGACCGAGTTGAAAAATGAAGTTGCATGGGTTGTACTTCTCTGCAGTTCTGCTGATGTGGCTTCTGCTAACTACGACTGCACTGCAAGGTGTGTTTCACACAGTATTTTTATTAATAATCACTGCAGGTCACCACTAAATTTATCGCCTTCGTGATGAAGATGATTGACTAATCACATCAATTTTCTGCTTTTATCTCCAATAGATGCAGTTATTAATTCAGGCTGCTTAAAACTACAAATACTAAAGTTCATGTGGACCTTCTGCAAAGTTACTCAATCCAGCGCAGACCCTTGCACCCTGTGGATGCTGTCAGGTGAGAATTGATTTGTATTAATACTAAAGATATTATTTTGTCTTCTTTGTTTTACCTGTGGCATAATATTGTTTTGACAACATTATCTTTTATTCTGTAGATTTCTCACAGTCAAGGGGCGCACAATCTGCTCGCCTCCATCCTCGCTATGGGCCAAACATGCTATGAAGCACCTGGATAAAAAGAAAAATTATAAGTCAGTATCAACTATTTCCACAAATATTTCAACCACCACTATAACAACAGCTAAAAATCTCACATAAGTAACACATGCCTTTAAATTAAAATTATTTTAAAATGTTTTTTTTTCCTGGAAAAAAGCACTTTATTGTAAGTTGTGATTTTGTGATGCTGTCAGACATGTTTTTTATAGAAATATTATTTTATTAATATTGTATATTTTTTGACTCTCTCGAATGTTTTTTGATGTACTTTTTAATGTATCATTCTGTATATTGTTGAATAAATGACAACACTTTATATCAGCAATTACAATTACACTAAACTACTTGTGTTCATTTATTAAAGTTTTCTCTCACTTCACTTTCTGTCCACTCTCATATCCAAAGAAAAATAAATATAGAAAAATCTAATTAGACAAACCAAACTGAGATGTTTCTTTACTACTTTTTCTATCAGACATTGTATGAATGACATAATTTAAATGAATATATTATTAATTTAAAATAACATTTAGAGTAAAAAGCTACTAAACAGACACTTTTTTATATATTATAGCTGCTTTAAATGTGTATTGAATAAAGTGTTATATAAATGAAGATGACCATTCTGAGGTGAAGCAAATGTCCTAATACCTCTCCCGTGGTTACATCAGCTCATTGCGATACATCTCCCTGTGGTTTTCCAGCTGTGATTAATAGCATGAATACATATTCTACACAGAGAAAAGAGATGCAACAGAGCAGAGTATAATAGAGTATAAAAATGCACATCCAGATTACACAACTCAACTAACCTAATAATGAACAATCAAGGAAAAGTTGAAAACTGAATGGTGCGCCTACAGCACACCATGGAAAGGTATTTCCATCCCCTTGTGTTTCTCTATAATGGCTAAAGAAATCAAAGGTGTAGCGTTTAGCGTTCTCTCTCTTTCCACACTGTGAATGTACAGGGTGTGAGAGAGGAAAACCTCAGTGTTAGAGCTGTAGGTTATGTAGGTTAAGTGGTGTAGATGCTAAACATCGGCAACTGCATGAATGTTGTAGACCACACTGGGGGAGAAAATACAGACTTATGTACAGAGTTAAGACCCGTTTACAGGGGTTTTCCCCCTTACTCATATTCCCAAGACATGTGCTTTAGCATTCTCCCTTAGCCAAACAAACAATTTCATTTAGTGTATTTAATAGTATTTTGATTTCAATCCACAGGCTTGAATAGATAATACACAGGTAGGCAGGGACATCTGCAGCTGGTTTATAATGTTGATGAAAGTAAATCTGTGGGTGTTTGTGGGATGAGCCGTTTTCTACATTTGCATGTGGTTTGTCATTTATACCTCTCATTTTCCTCTCTCATTGTAATGAAATGATGACTGTATAAGTACAAATTGTAATTAAATATAATTTTTTCACAACAGAAGAACACATTTTAAAGACACTATAAAGGTTACTCAAATCATTTGACTGTTTATCATGGTTTACAGTGCATCAAGTTTAAAAACCAACAATAAAAACTTTGAATATACCCTTAACAGTATATACTGTAAACTGTTTTAAAGCCTTTTTAAGATCTATAAACTGCTAAATAGTTAAACTAATGTTGACATCATATTAAAAAAGCCTGCAAGCAGTACAGTGCTGGTTTAGTATGGTGGGTTACCACATGACTTCATACTATATGTCTGCGTAACTACTCCAGCAGACAGCACAGCGTTATTGGACATGATGAAGTTCACTGGTTTAACTGTTCTCCTTTACCCATATGGCAAAGTGTTCAAATACATGGTGAGTTTGAATAACTTTTGAATAACATATTATCACAGGAGGTCTTGAACGTTTGACACATCTATCCAAATGAATGATCCACAGATTCATTAATGTCCACAGATTTTTATTTGTGACCTGTGTATTTTCTGTGTTTTTGTCTAAAAAAAAATCATATAAAATGTGCCATAATCTCCTCCATTATGACATTTTATATGTTTTGGTTGAGTTCAGTTTCTTCACTTTTATAAAAATTATACAAAATGTGACCATCAAATTTTGTCTCAATCTAATTTTGAGGAGAACTTCTGAGGACCATTTAAGAACCATTTGAGTGATTAATTTCATGATGATTTTAATCCTTGATGGCCGTAATCTGTCAATAACAAATATTTTAAGATTACAATTTTACAGAATGTTCTTTATGTAGGATGAATTTAAATCACAAAAAATGACTTTCACAAACAGGGTCAAAATATGAATCCTAGCTTTATAAAAATCACAAATGCATTTCTCTTTTCTGTCCACTCAAAATCACATTTTTTTTCCAAATTTAGTTTTAGCAACAGAGGCTTAAGACAAGTTGCACAACAAATTAGTCCTAGTATCCATTCAACCCAAATAAAACATCTTGAGTTTCATGGTAATTAGGTATAAATGGAACAATTTGGACAAGATGAATTATTACAAAAATGTTTGCACTTCTAATGCTTCATTATTATGTTACTCCCACAATTTTCATTATTAACAGAGTTCAAACCAAAACAACCTTGTGGGTGTGTCGCAAATATGAACACGCATGTATTTTGTTAGATTCAACCCAGTTGAGTTTCAGAATTAGAAGTGTACAAGAGGACAAGATGAAGTTTATACTGAGAAACACCTTTATTATATGTGACTTTGTAACAGGTGAGTTCTTTTAACTTTACTTCCTTTTTGTAAAACACCATGATGGGTTGAGTTTGAACTTTGTATTTACTTTTTTAAATGTAGAGATGGGTTGAGATGATTTGAGTTTTTAGAGCGGGAATGTAAAGATTACTATATCTGAATAACATTACTAATGTGTTTCTGTAATAGGTGACGGACGTCCAACATCCAACTGCTGTCTTACTGTGACAAACACCAAAGTACCAATTAAAAACCTTTTGGATTACGATATACTAAACAGATCACTATGTCCTATCAAAGCGATAAGGCAAGTTAAATGTTATAATACTACATATCAATATAAAGTTTTACACAATCAAAAATTAATGGCTGAAAATATTTCATGTACAGGTTCCGCACTATAAAAAACAAAACAATTTGTTCAGATCCAGAAGATGATTGGGCTAAAAATGCAAGAATAGTATTGGATCAAAGCCCTCCATTAAAACCTTCATTGAAACCAGTCGAAGAACACTTTGTGTGCAACATAAGTACATCCACCCATAGTCCAACAACAACTACACCGATCAAAACTACACGACCAGAGACTGAGACCAGCACAAGTACAGTAACATCAATCTCAACTATTACCTCAATAAGGACCACATTTTAAAAAGCTTCAGGATTACAGACATAAATCAGGACAACAGCCACCAAAAACAGTTACAGTGTCTTTATGTTAAGTTATTTTGATCCAACCGGTCAAAATTAATAAGATAATGTGGAATAAGAATGTTGGTACTGATATGTTAGATCTTTCACTGTGACAAATTACTTTTGTTGATGTCAACTAATGTAGCCAGGTTAAGTCAGTCATGTTAAGAAATTGTAACCCAGCCTGTGAAAATCAGGCTAAAGTCTAAATAAATTTTTTTGAGATAAAGAGCATCAAAGGTTAATTTCACCTATTAATTTTACTATGATTTCAATCTTTGACAATATTAAGGATTATAGGATATCAAGGTTATACTTTTACAGAATGTTCTTTACATTATGTAGAATGATTTTATGCAGAAAACAGTAAATCACAAAAAATACTTTAGCTGGGTTTTCACAGGTGGAGTCATTGAATAAATTAGTTATTTTAGATAAGTTACCTGACAATAGGATGAACATGATTTCGATGTTCCTGAAACAGCATTGTTTGTCCTGGAAAAAATTCTATCAACCAAAGACCTTCCAGGATTATGCATGTAATGTTAAAATGTTAGAGCTGTTTTTTGCATGAATATTGTTCTAGGAGCAGCAAAAGAACAGTCATGGTTACCTGATAAAATGTTAGTGACACTATGATGAATGACTCTGTGTTTTCTTTTAAAAACAGTTCTAAAGTCTTCAAAGGAATGTTGTCTGACAGTAACAAAACACAAACCATCATTTCACAACATTGTGGACTACAGATTTCAAGAAGCAATGCACTGTTCCTTTAGCGCTATACAGTAAGTACAGCACTGCTATTTCTTCTTCAAGCCCTTGTTTACTGTGCAACTATCATATGATATTTTTACATTTTTTATTCTTCTTGGGCACTAAAGAATGTCCAGTTATAATGTCCATAAATTTAAAGTTTACGTATTCTCAGATTCATCACTGTGGAGAACAAGATATTTTTTGCGCTTCTTCAACAGAGTTGTGGGTTCAGGATTTTATACACAACTTCAGAGGAAACTCAACGGAAACAA
Source organism: Beaufortia kweichowensis (assembly GCA_019155185.1). Lineage (NCBI taxonomy): Eukaryota > Metazoa > Chordata > Actinopteri > Cypriniformes > Gastromyzontidae > Beaufortia > Beaufortia kweichowensis. Next base: position 7,955,126 of record CM032797.1, on the reverse strand, counting down.
CAAGTAATAAGGAAGAGCTTCTTATCACAAGAACTAAACCAGCTGAGATATTTCAGACAGATGTTTTGTCCAAGGAGGAGAAACGGGAGTCTGAGTCCGCAAAGCCAACAGAAACACTGCCACCTATAATTAGTGACCTCTATGAAAACAAAAATACAAGAAATACAAAAAATTATCATCACTTTGGTTTAAAGAAGGAGCAAGAGAAATACATCCATTCTTACTTTTGTATTAAAAAACCCTGAATTTTTTTCTGTTTGAAAAGTCTAAACAACTGACTTTAAGTTTAGCTCTAACAACAATCAAACACCAATAAAGGAACAAACCAAGATCTTCAGGATTAACTGAAAAAGACAGGTGTGTTTAATCTGGATTGGAGTTAAACTTTATAAAGAGAACACGATTAGATGCCACTGATTTACAGCTTTATGGATATACACGGCCGCTCAAAAGCTTGGGATCAGTAAGATTTTTAATGTTTTTTAAAGTTGTGTTTTAAAGTTTCTTATGCTCTTCTTAGGCTGTGTTCATTTGATAAAAAATACAGAAAATATTATTAAGATGTAAAACAATGGTTTTCTATATTAATAAACATCAAAATTAAATAATCTTGAATAAAATAATAAATAAAATAATCTGTAATTTAATCTGTTTAATGTGTAATTAAAGTTGAATTTTGAGAATCATGATCCTTCAAAAATCATTCTAATATTGTTATTTATTATGAGTGCTAGAAACCGATGTGCTGCTTAATATTTTTTTGGAAGCTGTGATACTTTTTTCAGGATTCATTGATCAATAAAAGGTTAAAAAGAACAGCATTTATTTAAAATAGAGAGGTTTTCTAACAATATACACTAGTATTCAAAAGTTTGGGGTCAGTAAACTTTTATTCTTTCTTTTTTTGAAAGTAATTAATACTTTTATTCATCAAGGATGTGTTAAATTAATAAAAAAGTGATAGCATTGATTTACATTGTTAGAAAAGATTTATATTTTGATCAAATAAATGCAGCCTTGATGAGCGCAAGAGACTTCTTTAAAAAACCTTACAAGTCTCACTGATCGTAAACTTTTAAGCGGCAGTGCACATTAATATTACCAGGATGATAAAATAACTCATGTGTATGTTTTATAGACAAGTTGTTTGCTAATTCTCAAACTTGAGATGCCACGTTATGATCATTTGATTCACTTGTCAAGTTGACTTAAGGCCTGTATTTTTGAAACCCTTTTTATAAATAAATGTTTTATTAATAATTGGTCTGTGTTTATTTTATGCCATATGCTACAGAAAGGATACAGTTTGGATATTAAACTTTACAACAACAAAATAGTTTGAGGCCTAAAGAATTCAACAGTATATAAAATATAACACTCCAGTCATAACAGTGGTCTGCAAATAAGTCATTGCATTATAAGCGGTGTTTGCCCCTGTGGTCGAGTGTGTATTGAGATGACCACTTACCTCCTCTGTAACTCCTCCATTACTGAACAAGGTTGTGGAATAAATGAATAATGAACGACAAATGCCTGTGAATAGTAGCTGAAAATATCTGCTTTAATGTGACATTGTGTTGAACCAACACTGTTCATAGTCTCAGTGTGCATGAAAGGCCAAAACTCAGATAAAAATATCTGAAGTTTTACATTTTCCAAATGAATATGAATGTACCTTTGGCATTTTTCTTCTATACTATTTCTCTACTAAACATGATTGACATTTTGTCTATGTTTGGGAGTGACATTTTTGAGATTTGCTATTTGAGCCTGGTGTGATTTTGGCCATTGGGCTGGTTTTGTTAAGCAGATCTGGCAACCCTGCTGGTTGATCTCTGAGCTTTCTAAATAGGTTAGACTGGAGTAAAGCATCTGTCTTTCTTTCTCTTCATGTCATTATGTTTTCTATCTAAACTGCTCATCGGGGAAAAAATAAAAACGACACGGTTCAGGTTTAAAACAAAACATTTGAGCTTTGAAAAACGAATTAGGTCAAAACCTCACTTTAGTGCCACAAGTACTAACAAACTCTCGGTAACTAACTGTAACTACAAGAAAAAGCGAACCATTTGCAGTGACTCAAGTCAAGCTGATGTCGTACTCGTTCATTAATACAGTGAGAAATTGAGAAGTGTAATTTACTAACTGGCTGATGCATCATTAGGTGCATATAAAGCCACTATTTCCTCTTTACAAACAAAATATGCTGAAAGATAATGTGGTCTACCACATCTCATCTACATCACCTCTCTACAAATAGCTCAGGCACAGGACATCACATGTTTCTCTTGGTGAGTCTGAAACAGGAAATGCGCATGTGGTTATTCATTTAGTGCTACACAATAATTTTCACATAGCGGAAATCACAGCATGTTAGTTGTAAATAAACATATTCATTTTAACCATATAGTCTGCTGAACATTTTTACAATCACATTAAACAATGTGCATTTCTTCATTCTGTATGTCATGCTGACATAAAAAAATCCTCCTTGTGTGTTTCAGTTTAACTGTAGGTGTGATCTGGGTGGGAGCTGGTTTGGTTTTAAGGTCTTGAGATGTGGAATATCCCATTAAGGCTGAATAAACCCCTGTGGTTTTGACAATGACAATTTTAAGGCCTCTGTAGTTTCCACACCTATGTAACAGACCCACTTTATACACGCGCTTACAGACTGCACAAGGTTCCAATTTTAGCAACGAAATTTCGATTTCACTGTTGCATTCAACATCAAAGCTGTCTCGCCTCTGCCGTACATTGCATATAGCATAGTTTAGTCCTGTAAGCACATCCGGTAGCATGAGTCAAGGCAATTATATTTGGAAACAGTCATTTGTGATCAATAATGTTGTCTTTTCTAGCTCTACAAACAATTTCAAAATTGTTATATGAGATTACAATAACCATCTGAAATAATACTGCACAATGGTACAAGAACCACAGTTTTGTAAATATCAAATTCAAGGCAAATGTTCACAGCTTCTCTAATTTACTAAACTGTCACATTAATAAAACTTAGCTTGCATCACAAACTATATCTAAATGTGAATGTACAGCAGTCAATAATGAACATACACGGACAGCCATATTGAAATACCAATCAATGAAAACCATGTAACCTCTTATTTTCCTCTGTGTGGTTAAATGCATCTCGTTCTCACTGTCTTCCATAGCTCACTCATCTCTTCCTGTCCCTGACTGAGGTGTTTGTGGGCCTAGATGATGGAGAAAAGTGATCAGAGAGGGTGGTGAGCTTTGTGGGCTGAGAGACCTCCTTCAACATAGACCCTTCAACCCAGAAGAGTTTCAGAATTAGAAGTGTGCAAGAGGACAAGATGAAGTTCATTCTACTAACGCTTTTTCTTTATTATATAAGATTGACGAGTGTCGAAGTAGCAGGTGAGTTCTGAATATTTTAATTCAACAGCTTTTCTGAGAAACACTGTGGTTGGACTTTGAACTTTGACTTTTTGTAAATGTAGAGATGGGTTAAGTTGACGGTGTAGCTTGATGAGAGAGAGCATGTGAGTTTTCAGAGCGGGAATGTAAAGATTACTATAACTGAATAACATTACTAATGTGTTTCTCTAATAGGTGACGGACGTCCAACATCCAACTGCTGTCTTACTGTGACAAACACCAAAGTACCAATTAAAAACCTTTTGGATTACGATATACAAAACAAACCACTATGTCCTATCAAAGCGATAAGGCAAGTTAAATGTTATTATACTATATATCAATATAAAGTTTTACACAATCAATAATTAATGGCTGAAAATATTTCATGTACAGGTTCCACACTATAAAACACAAAACAATTTGTTCAGATCCAGAAGATGATTGGGCTAAAATTGCAAGAATAGTATTGGATCAAAGATTAAAACTTCCATTGAAACCAGTCGAAGAACACTTTGTGTGCAACATAAGTACATCCACCCTTAGTCCAACAACAACTACACCGATCAAAACTACACGACCAGAGACTGAGACCAGCACAAGTACAGTAACAACTGTTACCTCAACGGTCAGAACATTCAAAACAAAAATCAGGACAACGGATACCAAACCAGCTACAGTTTCCACCAAGAGCTCGCAATCTCCTCTGACTTCCACAAATCCATGTACAACTCAACCAAAGCAATCAACAAAAACTTCTAAAACAAGGGACAGAGTAACAACCACTGCGGTGCTGATCACATCAATCAAACACAGGAAAACACCACCAAAGTCCATCCAAAGAAAACGTGGGAAAAGCAAGAAAGGACTTAGGAAATATCAGATGAAAATTACAAATAAGGATAAATCAACTAGACAGGTTTAATTCTATATACCTTACAGTCTGAATGTACTCAGATTGAATTGAAGCACTACAGAAACTAGTCCCGGACTGGTCTATGAATATTGTCTTTCTGTTTTTAGTAAATTAATGGGAATTAATGGGACTTTGACCAATGAAACTATTGTGTTTGTTTCTTCTGTACATGTAAATTATTATTATTATTTGCTTTATTATTGCCTCAAATTAATTTAATAAATATTTGTTAATATTAATAAAATATTGACTATATTGGACTATAAATGTGGACTACTTATATTACAGTATTCTGACAATATACACACACCTCTTAAAATTATAATTTGAATAGTTTTTAAACTCTTCAACAAGGCACAATATTATATCGATATCAACCTACAGTGTATCCGCAGATGTCACGTTATTTCCACAAGGGGGCAGAATCACCCAAAGCAAAGTCTTGGTAGAATCAACAAGGACAAAAATCTGTAACACTTCCCTTTATATCCTCGTGTACAATACAAAATAGTCTTTGTTGTCCAATGGCAAGTGCCCAATAAATAGGGACGTTATTAAAGATCAAACGTTAATATAAATAAAAAAAAAAAGCAAAAAGCCTAAATTCCAGTTTCAGTGGGCCAATAAAGATACAGTTTTACTGCTACCACTTGAAAAGGTTTGTTGGCACAAGCAGACGACTATGAAAAAAGCATACAGACAAAGATTTTAATCCTTCACAATAGCACCAATCTACCAATAAAAGTAAGTTTGAAAAATACACGTTGATGTTAAACCGAGACACTAAAAATGGGTGAAGCGTCTTATTTTGTTTTTGGATTTTCCCCTCTGTTTGCGTCACTTGTTGGGTCACCAATCCTACTGCAGACAGAAATTAGATTCTTAATAAAGCTTGTGATTGGAATGAACATTGCAGGAAATTACAATCAATACTCGGCTTCAGATATTCATCTGATATCGAGCCTTTTTTAGGATGAAAAATGCACCACGAAATGTAGGAAACATGTTTACGCTAAAAGAAGAGGGGCGAGCTGTTATTAAACTCGAGGATACCTCTGATAAGGGAGAGAAAGTCTTTTATTTAGATCTTTAAATGAGAGGTAAACAAAACGATTAAATTGACCGAGATCAAATCTCACAGGTGGCGAGCGAACACCCATCTAAAGATCGGATCGCATTTGTCCTCCCATTTTGCTCTCGGAGCGCCGCGTCCTTCATCTCATGGACAGCTTGAAGAAGGCCTCAGCTGTGGTTTGTCTATAAAAAATGATGTTGCTTTTCTCCAATAACAACAAAAACAGCACTGAAATTGTCAATCAATATTGTTTATATAGCAGCTGTTAAAAATCGCATATAAATGTGTGCAGGTTTACAATCGTCTGATTCCAGTCTGTCACCTTCACATTCGTGTGGACACACATTGACACATCGAACGGTTTTCTTCCTCAGATTTTTTAACGGCTTGGCCAAGCTGAGGTACTCGTAAATCTACAGACGGGAAATAAATGCCAGCAACCCTTCGCCTGAGCCGGCCAGGCGAAAATGAATGGAATAAAACAGGGCTTAATAGCACGGGGCAGGTAATTACCTTCTCTGGCCTGCTCGTCCGTGAAATATGATAATATTGCAGACTAATAAGACCGAACCAAACTTCCAGTGTCTACTCACAGACATCGGTCACTACGTTTCACAAGTCACGGATTTTCACGGCTGACAAAATGATGAGGCCGACAGACTGTTAGGACTGATTCCAATATTGGCGTATATATTTGTTTAAATATATTCAATTTGTTTGGATTGTTTAAATAAAACTATTTTACTATTCATGCTATTTTGAATCATGATTTGATTATATTAGACTAGCCCCTTTTTAAACACTGTTAAGCAACAAAAACATTCAATAATATTTGTTTACATTTTGCTGAATAATATAATCGTGGTCTTGGACTGACACTCATCTGCACAAATGCAGCATATGGCAATAGCTTTTCATGAAGTTTCAATTACAAATGACAACGTTGAAATGTTTGCAGCCCTATGTGTCACTTATTGTATTCCAGTGAAAGTGTCTGATAATAGGAGAATTACAGTAAAAAAGCCTCATCTTACTGCCTTACATTAACTTATTTGCCATTTTAAGGGAAATATAACAAAGAACATTTAAAACCTGTTAAATGTGCATCAATGTGTATTGATAGACATGCACTACCGGGACGGAGCTTAACTTGAGAGGCAGGGACAAGATCGATGCTTTCTGACACAGGGAGATTACATTCAGTGACTCACCTGTATTAGACAAGGGCACAACAGGCAATCGAAGAGCAACCACAGACCAGGCTCATCTGCAGTCTGCAAAAAGCCCAAAAAAGAAGCACAGGACTCATGTGAGACTGAGACTTACATTGAGGATTTTTACACAACTGTAAACTTAATACCGAGTTATTTTGTTCCATGTTTAATACTGTTCATACCCTAAACTGGGTTAAAAATATTGTACTTCATTAAGATTTTGACAGGTATTTAGTAGGGGTGGGAGAAAAATCGATGCATCGATGCATCGGGATTCTTTCTCTAACGATTCTGAATCGATTCTCAAAGATTCAGAATCGATTCTATGTCAGAACTTGTTCATCCTGAATATAACTTTATTAAAATAAAAGCAATAAAATTAAACTTCAAGATGGGAATACTGTCAAAGAGATTCTAACTATAAACAAAAAGCATAAAAACTCTTTATTTATTTAAAATGCAAATTTAACATATTTGCAAAAAAATTATATGAAGAATCGTTTTGGAATCGGATCGTGAGTCCCAGAATCGGAATCGGATCGCGTAGTACCTAAAGATTCCCACCCCTAGTATTTAGTGACTATAGACAACTGGGAAGTGATGTCATTGGTGGAGTGAACCTGTTGCGGCGCATGACGTCACCACGCCAGGGACTGAGGTCTGTTTGTTTACAGATTTGCATTTCGCAATATACTGTCAATAAAACTAAATTAACGTTGTTATGAATATATTAAGATTTAGCTGCGATGTTTTTAGTTCCAGCCATGATAATAGCATACTGATTTGTTCAAGAGTAACCCTCAAAACATGCTAAATCAGTACAACCTACATACCTGTATTTTCGAGTCACAAGCGTATGCGATGATCAGATGGTTTCATTACATAATGTCCAGATGGTGTTTGTCTAGTTTTAGAGGGTTTAGGTTTAGTTTAGTGATGTAGACGTTTTCTGTCGAGACAGACAGCGCGCCGGCAACACCTGCTGGTCAAAGCGTGTAAATGCGAACGAGCACACAGACTAAACCAAATCTACTACACGAGCGCGTGTCTGTGTTTAATCTTTGTTTCATTTGTAACTTTTTGTAGCTGTGGAAGACCGATTGTATTAATTGCTCAAAACTTTCGTAATGTTCAAACTTTCATTAGTATAAACTATTTGTGCCAATATGCTAAAACGTTTGATCTTTTGCTTGAAAAAGAAAAAAAATATTGTATGGGAGTAATATTTTGCTAAGTATACGTCACTTCAAGATTGGTTGCTTTTCATTATTTTCACTTAGTATTATATTTATCCTGTTGTCTGTGACTCTATAGGAATAGACCTGTGACATATTTGGGTCGCAACCCACCAGCTGAGAATCACTAGATTTCAGTACAGCATGTACTTCGCTATATTGAAGATAAAATACATATTGAAAAATTAGCCAGAGGTGGTGACAGCACCAAAGTCAATTTGTTATACTTTAATCATCCTTTTCAGAGAGAGATAACCCATCTGAATTCCACTTGAGGTTTATTTCATTCTTATCAGCCTCTGTTTTGCCTGAATCGCTCATGTCTCATTCCCCCTGGTGTATTATCTTCTTGGAAAAGGAGTTTGTGTGTTGTGTTGCATTGCTCTGTTCAATGTGTCCTCCTGTGTTCAATAAGACGGGCATCCCTGGAAGACAGGATTAAGAATGACCCCTAGTAATGGATTCTCCTCTCTCTTAATCAATAGCCTGTCTCTCTTGTTCTGGTAAAGTATGCTTTAGCTTAAAACCTGTCTGAAGCCAGGATCTGGTCCGGGATTGCTTAAAGCAATCATATTGCCATTTTTATACATGCCTATAGACACCTTAAGCAAAGAGAGGAGGAGGTTAATTATGAAATGAGTGTATAGTTTTAACTTTATAGTGGAAGCCTTATTAATGTCAAAGGCGTGCATTTTGGTGTAGGGGTATTTAAAATGATACTTCGGCCTCATGAAGTATTGTACGTTTTTTTGCAGTTTTCTTTGATTTTAAGTGGTTATCATTAGTCCTACGTGATATTGAGAAAATGTGAGAAAAAGATAACTTGGTAAATAATATGACATGCTATATCATAAGGCTTTAAGTTTATTTAAACTATATTAAAATATTATTTTAAAAATAATAATAATTTTTTTTAATGAATTACAGCTTCAAAACATTAACAGCAGTTTTTTTCTGTTGCAGTACATGAAATCATTGCGGTATGCATACTGTGATATTGCACATTGACAATATTTTAATTATTTTGATATATTGTACAATGCTAGTTATGATTAACTGCCCTGAATCAGCTTTCTGCTAGCGTACTGTTGCGCTGGACTGTTCGTGTGTGTTCAGAGTGTTAGTGAGTATTATATTTTACCCAAGGAGATGAAGAGAGGGATATTTATTGCCGAAGTGTGCAACAAACTCGCCACAAATGAGGCTTTCTGGGACTAAAGGTTGTCAATCACAAAAGAGCTGACAAGATCATGTCGGTGTACTATGAGCCAATTACAGTTCACGACTAAGATCAGAATGGACAGCCCTTGAGGCTTTTCTTTCATCCATTCTTTTTTAAAATAAGATTCAGTCAGGTTATACTTTCCTACCCGTGAGTTTGATAGGAATGGACACTAGCCCGAGATATGAAAGGTTTGTTGGTGGTTTGCTTGCCTCTGAGGACCCGAAGAAGGTCATCAAAGCCATCAGCAGAAAGAAAATCCACCTCTATGTTTTCATACGCCACAAGTACCTGTCTCGAATCGATACTCAGACCTTTTCTTGGCCATTGATCTGAAAAGCTGTTTTTCTAATCCTGAGATTTCATTTTCTCTGTCTCCCCTTTTTTATCTGGATGTCTGAACTCTTCAACCACATAGACCTTGAGACCGCCGGAATGACCTGAATCTTTTCTTTTTCTCCTTAAGTTTAATTCCCACAAACCTTAAATTTTTTTATTTGAAGGATTTTATTAATATTAATATTTTATTAATTAATTGTGTTATTTTTCCTTTATTTCATCAACTTACTAATTTAATCAATATTTAAATTTTTATTATACAAAAATGTCTTAAAGTCTATAACTTTTCCCTTACGTTTTCCTTATTTTTTTCATAACTGATTTTGTTTACCTGCTTTTCTCATCGCAATACATCAAAAGCCACAAATAATACAGAAATGACTCTCTACTATGAATAGTGAAAATTTTATTTCCTTAGCTTTAAAAAAGTAGCTACTTTGTGTAGTGACAGTGACTTCCAATTAATTTTGGTCTTAACCTTGTGATTCAGTCTGCATTCATCTCAATTCAGTATATAGTTCGTATCAAAACAGGCAACCATGCAATGTTTAAAAATGAAATGTGAAAAACTGTGATGTTCTAGCTGTCTCAATAGTTCTTTGGACTCCTCACAGGGTGCAGAAACATACATCAATAAGCAGTTAAATTATTGTGCACCCGCTCCAGATTTTATGGTTCACGGCTGCTGAAAGCCACAGCTGATCCAGAAATGATTACTTTAGATACCAACCTCTCTCGCTCCACTTGTTCATCACTGGTAACCATTCATGCTATTCTTAATGGTTTTGTCCACCTTAAAATACAGGATGGATACTGGTGCCCAAATAACAAGCTTAGGTTTAGACAGACACTTTAATGCTGAAGAAATGCTGATTACATTATTTTCATTTCAAGTAAATAAACATAAGACTGTGTTTTGACTCCATCCTCCTGCCTCCCTATTGCTGGTCTTTGCAGGGTTAAATGGGGTCAGAATCAAAGACCCGCATGTTAGGAAAAGGGCCCCTCTGTTGAGGCAGATTATGCTGAACCTCACTCACTCATGACGAACTCTGTGCTGTGTTTGGAAACACTGGGCGTAATTGTGCCCTCGAGTCACAGCGTGAGTCCGGGGGGGTCTTCCGATGACTTTCAGCAGATCTCTCTTCTAAAGGCTTAGAGACGGCTGGTTAACCTACTGACCATGGCAGGTTCTAAAAATGCCTAAAGAATGTGCTGGAACTCAGGCTTGAGAAGTATCATGGCTGTAACCACATGAACGAAATCTGTCAAAATGATGCTTGCTAATTAGTTTCCCTGTTGAGCCAGTGCGCTGAAGTGCATGTAATATTTTGTTTACATGAAAACCTACACCATGTCTCCTGCTCCTTTTATCCTGTCCTGTCTTATGTCACGCTAAAGAAGCATATGATTGGTCCTTTCCCTGGGTAGCACGGAAGGAATAGCGTGTGCACTAATCAGGAAGGAGACTTGTAGGTAAGAATGATGGAGTGACAGGTGGAGTGATAGAGTGAAAGATGAAAGGTGCAGCAAGACCCTCCTGGCCCCTGATCTGATTAACGTCCACTGATGTGTGAGAGATTCGCTCTCCCTTTCATGAGGAAGTGTGTTCTAATGGGCTTCACCCGTCTTGGTCCTTATCTCTGCCAGTGCCGTTGCTGCAGTTATTGCTGTTTATCAGACTAACGCAATTATCTTCTCAAGGAGTCCTCAATAGGAGTCATTTTTTCTGAGCTTCGTTTTCTCTTACATCACAATTTACCATTGCTTTTACTCTCTGATTCTGACATATTGGTACAGTACTAAGTGTGTATGTATATGCAGAGCAATGTGGTGTTTATGGACACATCGTTTTAAGCACTTGAAACTTGGTTTCCATCACCATCTATAGGTAAAGATGATCAGTTTGTTTTTCCCTGTCAAGACTAAGTGAAAGTATCTCTGTAATGGTGTTAAAGGTGTCTGGGTGTTGATGGATAGTAATGCATTGACTCTTTTTACCCAGTGTATGTGAGCGTCCTTCTATGTCTAGCTGCCTGGATGCCTATCCAGCATGCCTCCGGGGGTTCGGTAACTACGTTACCCGCTGTCATCCATCACTTTGTTAGAGAAGAGTGTTGGTAGCCATTAGCTTTAGCATCTTTATCTCTCTCTGTCTAGCACTCTAGCTGTAATGCGTGGGCTTAATTTGTTTAGCGTGCGCAGAGTGTCCATTAAGGTTGGGGCTTGTGTGCCTGGGTGTCTAACTTTGTGGAAATGGTGACAAATCACACATGGATTTTCTATCAGTGTTCAGCTAGCAACATACAGTAGACTCTATTGTAGTGTACAGGAGGAGACAGAGAATTATTATGTATAGATAAAAGTTAGTTTAACTTTTCAATGAAGTATGCTTAATGTTTACGGTTTATTGCTCTGTCTTGTGCACAATGCGTGTAAATATTATAATCACAAGGTACTAAGCTGTCAGTGTGCAAGATGTAATTTTATCGTCTGCTTAGAAATGTGCCTAGTAATGACAGGGTTTTGTTCAATGGAGTATACTTTAAAAGGATAGAATAGTTTTAATCTTTATTTTTATTTTAAACATCCAAGATTACAATAGTAATGGAACAAATAAGGTATTATCTAGTGCTGTGATCATCCAGACAAACAGATGACAGATGTCAGAAGAAAAAAACATAGCTGACCACCCCCCAGAACTGTCACAACTTGTGAAAGACAAATGAGCTCAGGTCAAGGGGAAAAGTGAGTTGAGATTTGTTTTTCAACAACAGCATTAATTATTTGTTTAAAACTACATTTTGGGGCATTTTAGTAATTTCAGGGTTTGGTGCTGGTGAAGAGGTACTTGAACTTTTCTGATTGGACATTTCAAATTGTTTAAACTTGATGCATTGTGTCCCAGCAAAGCTTAACTAGGGTTGCCAGGTCCACAATATTTCTGTAGAACTGGGCTACTTGCCACAGGTTGTTTTTTATTCTGCAGTTTTGTACACCAGCGGTCATTCTTCAGGTATAGAATATTAAATAAGTTATTTAATAAAAAAAAAAAATTCATTAGAAATTGTGTGTGACTGTTCAATATCTGTTTGTAAAATATGTATTTTGTTATATAGAAATGGCTACATATTTTAAGTTTTGTTATTTGGTGTTTATTGACTATTGGCTATTTTTTGGGCTAGTTTTGATTGACCATCCTGCTGGTTTTGTTATGCAGATCTGGCAACCCTGAGCTATACGCCCCCCACCACTAGAATACAGACGCTCTAATGACTGTATGGAGAAGAGGTGTCATATTCCATATTAAGGCTGCATTAGAAGTGTGATTGATCTTGCTTTGTCTCAAGATCTGTTATGGATGAACTGGTTAACCTTTTATACCCATTTGGTAGTGGTTCCTATAGTGTATCAAGGCTTTATCAGAGATTAGCGTTAGCATTAAAAAACCTGAGGATTCAAGACTAGCTACAGTAACATACTTCATATAGCAACTACAAAACCTGATTGTCAGCGCACCTGTATCTCACTAACCATGAAGGAAATGACTGTGACTTTCTACACATCAACCCAACATGCTGTCAGCATTTAGTTAAAGATTCTGTTGGATAAATAACAGTTAACTATAATATGACACTAACATGTCTCGCAGCTGCTTGTATTGTATATCTGTGTATATCTTGTATATCTATTGTATATCTGCGACATAGCGTTAAAAATACTCAGTACTCAGAAATAGAGCTTAAAAAAGGCCAACAGATCAGGCGTTAAGAGGCTGGGTTCATCTTGATGATTTTCACCTTTGAATCTTATCTCGCCCAACCACAAAGCACAGCATGGACTTGACAACATCAGCGAGTGTGCACAAAGACAGACAGAGAGAGAGAGAAAGAGAGAGTGCATGTCAGAGATGAAGTGACTGGCAACCAGGATGTCTGCCTAGTGCCTAGCACAAAGTTTGTCTTATTCTGTCTTTCTGTTTCTACTTGTTGGATGGGCTTGAATGGCTGTCTGCCCTACAGTGTGGCAGGCAAAGTTGTGGGCTGGATGGATCCCTTTGGAGGTGGAAGAGCAGAATGGGGGAAGGGGTGTTTATGGGGGAGCTCGTAAGCTTTCATTGTTATCCTGGGCTTTCCCACACTCTCACTTTTGTCTCTGCAGTCTCTTGCAAACTTTGACATGATGAATTACCTGCTGCATGCCACATGCCATGCGGTTCAGTTGCACGGGAGTTACAAAAGTACCAAAGTGCCATTCTCTTTCTCTGCTGCAGTTACACCACCCCCCTCTCCCCCTTCACCCTACCCACCCTCATCTCTCAATTTGTTTCCTTCCGTTCATGAGCAGACTATCACTCTTCCCCCTTCATTATGTTCTTCACACTCTAACTATCTGTCTTAGGAGTCGAGGCACACGGCCCGCGCTGTTCAACTTTCTCTCTCTTTCTTTGCCCATTAGCCCCGTCCAGCCCTCCTCTCATTGGGGGCTGATGATGCCCAAAGGGTCTCTGGATCGGTGCCTCCTCCTCCCAATGAAAAGCCTTTCTTTGCTTCTAAATGCGAGTACCAAACTGCTGGCCATTAAATGTTTCGTCCTGCACAAAAGAGACATTAACACACGAGTGAGTAGCTCTTTAAAGCCTGTTAGGTGGGTTCAGCATGGCAGTACCATGGGCTCAGTGGCCTTAGATGACACTGTTAAAGATTTAAGACTGTTTTCGAGGCAGATTTAACATCAGGGTCCGAGACACCATTGGCAAATTACCAACAAGAAATATCATATACTGGTTATCAGTGCCATTATAGAAAGTTACATTTTACTAGTTCATATTATACATTTAAAGTTTTATAATATTAAATCATTTCAAATATTAAAAATTGTTTGTGCTTTTGAGGTAAACATAATGCTATGTTTTTTGTAAGTTTCTTCTCCAACAGTAAACCCTCACTGTAGCACAACTTTCCAAAGAGCAATTCCCAATAAAGAGTTGGATTTGGCCCTCAATCCAAGCCATAAAACAGAATGACCTTTCAGGGTGAGGAGGGGAGAGAGCAGGTGACCAGGGTTTAATCCTTTTAGAAAGGGCTGAAAGATAGAGACTGAAGCATTTCCTTTGAATAAAGTCAACCGCTGAGCTTTGGTGTGCTTGAGAATGCCACAGAATTGCACAAGAAACAAAATTGTGTGTGTTTTACATAGCTCTGACTGATGCTTCATAGACACGGAGCAGTGTTCTATGAAAAGATTTACCAGTAGCTCACTATCCTCCTCTAATGGCCATTTGTGTTATGAAAGAGAAGAATATTGCAGAGATATTTCACACAGTCTGACTTGAACGCTTCCTCCTGAAGAGCAGAAGCTGACAGTGCACTTTACTGTAGCATTTAGAAACAATCCACAGAGATTGGGGATTTTCACAGACATCTCACACACATACAAACTGGGTGGGCGGTAGTTGAAAAGTCTGTGAGCCCTGTTTTGTCGTTGATAGGGTTGCCATGACAGAACAGGGTTTTGTTACTGGTTGAATGCAGCCTTCTAAAACCTTTTCTTATTTCACCCCGTGGGGAAATTAGGTCATTGGCGAACAGCCTGCACGGAGTGTAAATTGCTGTCTTAATTGGACACTTAGAAAGTCCCAGTTGGAGCAAAGAGCGGGTGGATAAAGTGATGCTGGTTCCACTGGTCACTGTTCAGCTATGCATTACAGATCTGGCATAGATTACAAATGACTTCCCTGAGATTTTGGAGATTCTTATTCCATTAGCTGTAGATATTTGATAAGGATAGTTTTGAAATCTTATCTTATTTTTAATGGATTTGTAAGAAATACAAAACGATCAATAGTTTCACCTGCTATTGATGGGACAAAACTTATATTCTTCTTAAACCACCTGTTAACAGACCATATTGCTTCAAATAGCTATATATTAAACTTTAAAAAAAAGAAATACAAATATCTGTCCATTTGTAGTATTTCACATATGCTTACTTTCTTTATGTCAGCATTTTTTCTCTTTAATGCAACCCTGTCACACAAATTATGAATAAATTATTTAGCATTTCATGTAGGTCTTTTAAATATAAATATAAAATAGCTGCTCTATTTAATTAATGCATATGCAAAATATGGTTGTTTTCAACACTGTAGGCTGTCAACTAAGATTTTATGTCCAACTTTTGACAATTTAGTTAATGGAGCTGATCAGTTTGAAATATTATAGTCTCAATTTATGACACTTGTGAGGTGAATGTTAAATGTCTCTATAATTAACATTGGACATTAATTATTGCGATTGTTGTCATATTGAGTTATTGACCAAAACCTGGTGAGAAAATGCGATTGCATGTAT
This sequence comes from Beaufortia kweichowensis, assembly GCA_019155185.1. Taxonomy (NCBI): domain Eukaryota; kingdom Metazoa; phylum Chordata; class Actinopteri; order Cypriniformes; family Gastromyzontidae; genus Beaufortia; species Beaufortia kweichowensis. The sequence continues at coordinate 7,939,373 of CM032797.1, read as the reverse complement.
ACTAGCGTAGGTGAATACAGACAAGCTATTTTATGATTATTTTAATGCTGTAATGAGTCTTTTTGTATTCAATGTTTTTTTTAATATGTTTATTTTTGTAACTTATTTTTATATTCAGTTGCAATAAAAATGGAGTAGGTGAATGCCTCTAAAGATCCCGAACAAAATAAACCAAAATAATTAATGACAATTAAACATTTTTTGTTTTAGCATGTTTTCCTGTCCTGTCCCTTTTTAGCCTAATTATACCCCACTGTGAAACAGTTGAACTTTAAAGCGTTGCCACGGCTAAAATTTCCTCATTAAATCGGATTTGAGCACTTTCAAGTCGCTCTTAAATGAAATTTGGCAGCTGTCGTCCGCGTTTCCCTCAGTTTCTTCTCTCAGATTGAGATCTTTGTCGAGCTCGCGCCTTTAAAAGCGCCGCGCGCCTCCCGTCGAGACTCGCTGTCCTCCGTTTCTCTAGCAGCCCGGGATGATTGACAGGCCGAGGCTGGTCCCGGACCCTCCCTCTCTTCTCCTCTTCTCACACGAGCTCTGATCGCGAGCCTCAGTAACTTTCTACAGCAAGAGGGATGCAGCGCGCGTTCAGCGCAGCCTGAAAATGGCAACCCTTTGGATTTATCCGTTCCTTATTTTATTTCTCTTTCCCTCCCTTACACCTAGTCAAGCCTTACGGAATTACCCAGAGAATGAAGGTAAGAGCGTTGTGTTAATTAACTATATGATGAATTAATAGCTGTTTTTGCGGCGGGGAACACAGTTTACTTTAGCGCTTGGGATGCTGCGTTTTCTTTAAATCACGCGTAAGTTGACGGAGGCAAGCAGAAGAAAATAAAACAAATGCATCTGTTTTGCTTTAGTTTTTTTATTTATCTGGAATATGTTACTCTGGTCAAAACCCAATAGACTATATCCGAGCCGAGAGTCCAACTGAATTCAGTTATTCATGCAAGTGCGCTCGGGGAATTACAGTCGGACCTTTCTAATGTATATCGTGCGCTGTGCACACGTGAAAATGGTTAAAATAATGAAAATAATGATGGCATGTAGTCGCAAGCGCGATTTTAAGAATTACCATGAAAGCACATTTTGGATACTAAAATAAAAAACGACAACCCCGTGTGTACGGAGAGGTAAACCATCAGTTAGCACTTCTTAAAGAATAATGAAGACAAATACATTTTTTTAAGCAAGTCATGAAAACACTGAAAAGTTTTTCCAGTCTTCCAGTGCAGCAAATGCGGATCACAACAGTGCAGCAACGTTTTTGTTGTCGACAAGCTTACTTGGGAGAAACAGAATAAAGGTTACAATATTTAAATTAAAATGTTGGGTTAGTATTAAACAGTATAATGATACTAAGTTTTGAATACAAATAAAGTTTAAAGTTGATGTGAGCTGGAAAACTGTCCAGGGTTTCTGCAGTTCATGTCTGAATGTGCCTTACAGTCAGCTACACAGGAAACTGGATTTCACTAAATCCATAAATATTTATCAGGACCCATTAAGTGATTTGTTAATGATGACTTGCCTACAGTATATTGCTTTATCATTGCATGTAGGGAAAAGTTGTTTTATCTGTTTAATTGTCCATTTAGTTTAACAGATGTAAGCTGTAAATGAAGGAGAGAAAAAGAAATCCGCCAGTTTCTTGCCATATAAATATTATAGTTCTTTTAAACCAATTACTTTTATATGCATTTTATTTCATTCATTATATTAATGTACTTGAAGTGTAGCAAGGTCCATCTTTCTTCAGGCTGAGCAATAGCGCGATTTGTGTGTGTGTGAGTTGAGAACTGTGAGTTGTCTGGCAAATATTTTAGTATGATTAGTTTTGAATGTGAACTGTGTTTGTTTTTTGTGGAAGAGGCTTGTAAGCAAGCTTGCTTCCTCTTCTGGCACAGTTTAGCCCTTGTTTCTTCAATGTCAATTGCTGGAATTTTAGTTCAGGAAAATGCATCCTCAGATAAGACAATGAAGATAATGCATCCGCTGAGACAGAGACCATATTGCAGTAATTTGCCATCCAGAGTAGAACAGTGGAAAAACTTTTTCTTGCATTTGTCTGTGAATTTTTAATCTTGGTTGTTCTGGTTTTTGAATCAGACAAGCAATTTTAGGGCACACCTATGCCAAACCACAAAACTTGAGGAAAATGCTTTTTGTTGGAGTAAAAATACATTTTAGAGGATGATGAAACTGTGTTTAACCCGTGGAAATAGGAATGCTGTTTTAGGCTATTTCTTTGCCCAATGGAAAGAGTACACGCTTCTCTGTGTCCATCTGGATGCTGGAATGTTAGAAACCACTTTTCCATTTTTTCGTCTGATTATCTTTCATTCTCTTTTTCTGGACCTTTCTCTGGTCTTGTTCTCTACCCTGTTCTTGCTTGTTCCCAGTGTTTTTCTGCTATCCTCCCCAACCTTCCCCTCTGTTTTCGGCCTAATTGGCAGATGTACGTTGACTGCCTCATGTCTTCACGGGCAGTGCGTGTGTGTTTTTGCGTGTATGTGAGCGGAGTGCGTAATGACCCATCCAGTGGCTTCAAACGCCAAGGCACGGTCTCTGCTATGCTCCGCTGTGCTCCATGTGACTGTAAATAACGTCCTCTCGTCTGGAGGGCGAATGACTGGCCAGCGTTTGTTATTTTAAGCCCCAGTGGTAGTATGGGTGCCATGTTACAGTGGAGCAATGCACACACAATGACACAGGAGTCATTTGCCACATATGAGCGGGACATAAATGAGAATGTCACAAAATGAGTAAATTCTGACTGCAGGTTAGGGGACGAAGCTTTAACTGTTGTGAACAGCAGAGGGCGTCTTGTTGCACTAGCGTTTCTTTGTTAGGCTTTTGTTTTTGTGAAAGATCTAATCATGGTTTCATAGATTTAGAAAACTGATATGTATTGCAAATTATTTGGGGCTTTTATATGCATCTTATTTACATAAATTATACTATTTTACATATGCATTAGTCACTTTTTGTTTTTTATTTTTCCTTGAGACTCAATCCATGACTATTTTTATTGTCATGATTCATTATCAAAATGAATTATTTTACCATTGTTATTGTCAACACCTTAACATTGTGAGACATTTCAAGATTATTTAGCAGTTTCAATAACCGGTTTCAATAACCATGTAAATACTAAATGATTCAAATCCACATAATTTACAATGAAATGCAGAAAAGCTCAGTTCAGCCCTCTTGCAAGGTTCATACCACCTGCCTGAGCAAAGATTAGATAAAGTCTGATCTGGACCGCCAAGCTTAATTCGGTTTAATGGCTTAAGAAGAACATTTAATCTTTTTGCAGAACCCCTGGAATTGTCATCGATTGATAGTTTTTTTCATCTTTTTCTTCAGATTAAGATTCAGCCACCACCGTGATCTGTTCCTTTCTCCCTCATGTTTTCTCTCTCTTTACTTTAGTTTGGATGACCTGTCCCTTTTGCATTCTTTCCTTTAGCGGGCAGCCAGATTAGTGGTTCCCCAAGGGGAAGAGGGTCTGTTTGTGAAGGAGTCTCTGTTCTCTGCCTTTTCTCTGGGTTTAAACAATCTGGATTAGTGTGCCCTATTTGCTTGCTACATGCTGGCAGGATGCATGCAAGTATGGATCTATCACAATTGTTTAAATATATAATCAAGGAGAGGATCATAATACGAATCTTTTGATTAATCACACACATGTAATTGGATTGGTTTTTATCACCATCATTATTTTGTTCGTGACCTTGAGCTGATATGGTCATTGATTGGCCGGCTCACCGCTCTGATTCACCTCTATTACTGAGATTACTAATAGATTTGCACTGTGCCTCGCACGCTGATGTGTAATCATGAAAAGACCTTTGAGGATCATGTAATTTCCCACCATACATGCCATTATTATGGTACATGACCAAAGGCTGAGAGCAAAATGATTTTATGGACACACGATGGGCCAAACCGGATAATTGATTTGACAATATTATTTGCAGTGGAATTAAAATAGGTAGAAAGGTATTGATTTTTAGGACCTTTAGTGTGGAACCGTGTGCACGGAGGCCTTTATTCTACGAACAGCAGGACATAAGACAGCAGGATATTGAAGAGGTATTTCTTTGTGAGGGGAAGAAAAAAGGATCGTTTTACTTGATCGCTTATTTGTTTTGGTTGAACTCGGTTTGTTTGGGCTGTATGTATTGTTTTTGTAAAAGAACACTTCCTGTGACATGCTGGGCCAGTGACCTATATTCACTGGACAGCCCTCTGTTCGGCCGCCCCAGAGCATTGCTCTGTCAGCTAAAAGTTCTCCAGCAAATGAGCTGCACTGTCCTCCCTCTGTCTCTCTCGCTCTTTTCTTTCTGTTTCTACAAATGAACGTCTCTGACACTCCGGTTCTCTCACTAGAAAATCATTAGCAGGCTAGCCAACAGCAAAGCGGGGCATAGAGTCTGGTTCTGACCGTCACGCTGCATGCCCTGCTTTCCCTGCGGTCTCGCTGAGTCCCGGTTCTGACCTTTTATTTGTTTTAATTGAATTCATCTGTCTGTTCCCGGCCTCAGCTTCCCTCTCTTTTACACAGTTTGGAGAGGCGATTGTGCTCAGAGAATCGCAGACTTACCGCAGTGCTAAGCAAACAGCAGGGTTTTTCAATTTGCTCGACTCTGTGTTATTGACCAGCAGAAATCTCTCACCGCATCTGTCCTGCATGCTTTGAGTTACCCTTTTCTGTTTGTCAGTGCTGATGGAGGGTTGTTTGCTCAGTTCACCTGTGCTGGTGGTGGGTCAAACGATGGATGGATTTACATTTACATTGCAATGCAGAGCGACCTTGGCAGCGGCTTCTCTGCATACCCTGTGTGCATCTCTTTTAAAAGCCAAACCAACATCCTGCTTTGGACGTCCTGCTTCCTGGGTCACTCTGATCTTCTTCGCTGAAGTGATGCTGTCTTTGAGACCTGATCCAATTTTCTGTGGTTCTTGAGTCTGCATTTTAAACGGTCAATGCAGTGATAGAGGACCTGTAATTGTAGCAGTGCACCACTTAACAGGAAAATAATACACCCTGGTCATGTTTATAAAGACGGTTGGGCTGCATTTTTTTTTGTTTAAAAGTAAAAGTGATACAATAATGAACCACAAAACTGTTGGCGGTCACCAGTAAGTGCACTGAAAATGGATTGATTGAGGTTTGTAGGAAGGTGGTGGTGTGCATGCTTTTGTATAAAAATGAAATGCTGGTTCTCATGTGTAGATTCAGATTTCAGTGTTATGCTATCTGCATTAACAAGAACAAGGTCACAGAAAAACAGGAATAGTGTTTTTGAGAGCTGTGAACTATGATTTGTTATCTGTTCAGGTGGAAATAGGGTTCTCATTCAAGACAGCATTAAATATACATGAATCAGAGTAAAGTAAAATGGGTCAGCAACATGTGACCCCGTCAGTAAAACCGAGGCTAAAGTCTAAATTAAAGGGATAGTTTACCCCCCCCAAAAATTTTTTTTATTATTTACTCACCCTCATGTCAATCCTGTATAACTTTCTTGCATAGTATGGACACAATACAATGGAAGTCAATGGGTGCCATTAACCAGCGTTTTGCAAAATATCTTCATTTGTGTTCCACAAAAGAAAGAATCATATACAGGGTTTGAATGACATAAGGGTGAAAAAATGATGACATAAGTTTTATCTTTGGGTGAACTATCCCTTCAAGTCTAAGGCTAAATTCTAATTATGAGATTCAAAGCACCAAAGTGTGAAAATGCCCCAAATAGATTTTTTTATTATTGTACATTTTTATTCATAAAACTGAAATGAATGATTTTTACATACTGTGCTGAAATTAATGTTAATAACACTATGTTTTAATATTTAGCACAGACAATTACTGCAAGTTGGCTTGCTGAACATTGATTTCAGTTTTTGACATGGCCTTAATCAGTCAATATTAAAAATGTAAAACATTATATACTGTACATTATTCTTTACATTATGTGTTGTAGGATGAACACTAAGTCACAATAGGATAAACATTAAATCACAAAAATGACTAGATTCTCACAGACTGGGTCACATTTTTGCTCTGTTTTCCTGAAGAAGAAAGACTGTATTTCAAATGTGTACACATATACACATAAGTAAACATATATGGTAGAAAAACCACAAACCCAAATCCTGTGGGTTTTAATCATTTAGGATATGTTACTTTATTTAATATTTTTCTTACCATTAAAAGGAATAGTCAAGTTTGGGAATATTATCAACAATTTACATCCCGCAATCGAGTGATAATGGGATTTTTTGTCGTCTTTGTTCAGTCAGTGTAGAACCTGATGGCCAGTGGGAAATGGCAGAGGAAAAAGAGAATGAAAGAGATGAAAAGGAGAGGAAAAGAGTGTTTTTTGTGTGCGAGAGCTTCATTCTCCATACACTCTTCAGACCGGGCCTGATGTTGGCAGCACAATAGCAGGGCGACCTGGCAGCTGATGGGGAGAAAAGAGACAGAATGGAGATGTGTTTGTGGGGAGGATTTGTATGCCAATGAGCTTCAGCCTGAACCGACTGAAAATCTCTCTCTCTGTCTCTGAGCTACTCTTTCTCCTTTCTCTCTTTCTCTCCTGTGGCCAATTTGGTGCCGAGGGACCTGAGAATCCTGTCACTCAAAAATCTTGTCTTCTAAAGCTTTGTGTTCCCATGACTCCAAGCTTTGTCCTGTGTGATGGTCAGTGTGTTTGTGTAAGAGAAAGTGTTCAGTTTGCACTCACTCTTATCCTCAGTTAAGTGTGTGTTGGTGCTTGTACTGTAGCTTGTATAACTTTGCAGAGCTTCAGATAAATTCTAGCCCTTTTGCTAAATTTGGTTAAAAAAGGTAACAAATACTACATAAAAAATTTTACCTGAGAGAATATATTGTCCAGTAATACTTGATATTATTTTGCCCAATAATTATTTATTATATTATGGACAATTATCTAGAATATATCTAGATAAATTCTAGATTATCTAGAGAGAAAAAATCTAGAATTAGGAAAAATAAGACCTGATATAATCTGCTTTTTGTATAGAGGAATATGCCAAGTTCCCTAATACTATTACATGTATATAAATATAAATATATAATTAAGAAACATTGTGGGCTTTACACCTGATCATTAATTCTTTTCAAGCAAATCTTAGGGCAACAGTAATGTCTTAGTTGGCTCTGAGAGTTTGGGAGCGAAAGGAAACTCGTCCATATGCCTTTCTCATGGCAGCGGCTCATTAGGGATGCTGCACATGATGCTGGTATCAGCTCACAGGTACACTGGCTCGGTCCTCAGCAGTGATTATGTGCTCACTAATGTGCCATTGGCTGCTGCGTGACCCAGCGTTGAGAGGGGCTGACCAAACTGCACAGACTCCAGCTTCCCTTAATGTCTTACTAAAGCAAGATGTACGAACCTTCATTTTCCCCCTCGCTGTACCCCTGTACCCTCTGTTACCACGACAACACTGTGGCCCCTGTCATAGGGAGCGGAACGAAAGTTTCAAGGCACCACTGATGGCCTCATTCAGATAGGGAAAAGAAGATGAGAGAGCTGTGTGTGTGTGTCTGATTTTGTTATTTTGTAGGCGATCTAGGTACTTACACCTGTGTCAGAGTGTGTGTTTTCTTGGCTGCCGCCCTCATTGTGAAGTCTCCGGTGATGCCTGAGGTATTGGAGGGCCTGGCCGGGTGTTTGATTGCTGGCAGGTAGATTAAAGCAGCTCTTCTGCTGGGATTAGAAAGCAAAAGGAGATGGAAGTGCAGATCACAGCCAGAGGAACACTGAGCTCTTTCCTTTAAAGGTGTCCGTAATTGCCCCCGGCCTGGACTCAAGCAGTCGACGGGCAGCATTATGGGAGATGTGGACAAAGAAAAAGAAATAGAAAAGGTTTTGTGCTGAACTTGATTTGTGGATGTGTGCCAATGACCTGCACTGAGTCTACAGCCATGAAGTTTGAAAGAAAGCACCACAAATTATTAAATATTTATTTTTTATTAATATTTATTGTATATTGTTTTAAAATTATGAAAATGTATGGGTGCAAAACATGTACAAATAAAATGTAAAAATTATTGTAAAAAAACAACCAATAATTAATTCATTATTATTATTATTATTATTAGAATAATAATAATAATAATAATAATAATAATAATATTTTAATGGGTTTTTAAATGTAGCATACATTTTTATTTACTGAAAATCACAGTGTTTACTAAAAAATAAAAAAGCTGTCCATAGATTTTGAAAATCAAATAAAAAAAGCTAATTTTGCATGTGACAGACTATAACAAATGTTTTTTGTCAAAAGGTTGTCAAAACTACTATATTTCTTTGTAAGTCTGTCTAATACAAGGGACTATGAGTGTAACAGATCAATATATTATGATAAAAGTGTCATATTTATTGATTCATCTCAGTAAAATCCTGGGCTCTGCATTGTCTCTGGGGTGGGGTGTTCCAGTAACATGGTCCCATAGTCTCTAAGGTTTTCTTTCTTTATGTAAAGCGCTGCCTGATGACAATAATCGATACGTGAGCATACGTCTGAAACCAAAACCCTGTGCGGATCCTATGCAGTCTGCAGGGCATACAGAAAGCAGATGTGGTCACGGGAAAATGATTCAGTCTGCATGTTATCATCAAGTAGAAAAAAATATTCCTACCACTTCCAAGGACAGTGTAAAAACAGTGTAAATGTTTTAAATCTTATGTAAGGCAAATTGAGTCTTAAGTCATTTTTGTCAGAGTCTATTTTTGTATTTATTCTTCATGCCAGTAAAGTGCAACCCACATTCTCAAAGAAACATCGTGGCGAAAGTCAGTAATGTCTTTACAGCATGATTTGCCAAGTCTACTCTCCAAGTCTAAGATACTCTCCATGCAATTTTCAAAGCCGATGGTCGCTTTTTGTGCAAAGGCAAGGGAGTAGTTTCAATTCACTTTAAATCCTCCTGGGGTGTTTGTATTTATGAGCTCTTAAGTCATTATTACAACATGATGTGCATTCATGTGAGTTTGATCGGAAAAACTAAGCACTAAACAGCATCATCTTTCATCATCTTTTTCTCACTTATTAGGGAAGATTAAGCGCTACTGCAACAAAACAAAGAGCAAATTATGCACATTAGGTTTGTTACTGATGATTTGTGTGTTTATCCTGCTTTTCAGACAACTTGGATTTAGGATATTTCCCACCTCAAACCTCTAAATAACGTCTGAATTAAGTAACATTAAAAGAGTGCCGTTCCAAATATTGTTTTAAGGTTTAGTTGAGTTGTCTGAAACAGTATTAGGCTTATACAGAAAATAATGGGAAATTTAATTTGCTCATTGATGTTTTCAGTTTATATAATAGCTATTTCTGCCCAGAAACAGAGATTCAGGTGTTCAGAATGTACAACAAATTTTAGCATTTAACCAGAAATGCGAATAGCAATATAGGCTAATATACGTACATAATATTATGGTGTAAATAACTTTGTAATGTGGTACAGATGGTAAGAGACCAGTGCAAGAACTATAAATAGAGAGAATGAAGTGTATTGTGATAATGAGGATAAAGGTGACAATTAGTGCAAATGACATCGTGTATAAATAGAGTTTAGTAAAATGCGCAAATTACAGGATTGGTATTAATGGAAAATAATAAAGTTTATTAACATTTCTATTTTGTAAACATTACCATCCAAAAGTAAAACAGCTTTTTTAACTTTCATGCTTTGTTAGTTCAGCTACAGAAAAACTGTCTAATGATTGGTAAATTACTATAGCAAATGCAAATGACAGGAGGAAGTGTTTTTGATCGGGTATCTAGTCATTGATGTTTTGTGTGAGGTCTTACTGGATAATGATGAATATGAGCTGGGCTGGGATGCTAATGGACAAGTCTTTTAGCTGTATGAGTCCAGGCAAAGTTAGAGTTACACGTGCAGACGAATCGACTTCCCCGGAGAAAGTGGACAGTGAAAAGTCTTTTTTTAGAATGAGATTCTTACTGAAAAATCGTTATGGTTACTAAACAGTAGGGGTGGGAGAAAAAAATCGATGCATCGATGCATCGGGATTCTTTCTCTAACGATTCTGAATCGATTCTCAAAGATTCAGAATCGATTCTATGTCAGAACTTGTTCATCCTGAATATAACTTTGTTAAAATAAAAGCAATAAAATTAAACTTCAAGATGGGAATACTGTCAAAGAGATTCTAACTATAAACAAAAAGCATAAAAACTAAAGCATAAAAATTATATGAAGAATCGTTTTGGAATCGGATCGTGGGTCCCAGAATCGGAATCGGATCGGATCGCGTAGTACCTAAAGATTCCCACCCCTACTAAACAGATGAAATGTGTTTTATTTGATCTGTTTTAAAATAATCAAAATTTCTAAATACAAGTCTTCTTGCGGTAATAAAATACAGGAACCGCAATAAAATACAAAGCATGCTCCAGAAAGATATGCTTATCACATAAAGCCTTTAAGACATATAGACAGAGGAGAAAAGAAACGTGGCTTGAACGTGTTTATGAAGCCTCAGAGAGGAAGGACGCGGTGTTATGTTTTGTTAAATCAAGGGCTCGGGGCTGAACTCTTTCGTTTCACCAGCAGCTGTTATGAGTAATTGATATAACAGTTATCCACATGTTTTATTCGGCCTTCTTTTTCCTCTGTTGTTTCAAAATGGTTACTCATCCCTACGACTGTTGTATTGGGTCAGCTTCTGCCCTCCATTAGCCAGTGTGCTAGACATCAGTAAACATTAGGTTTAACCAAACAGAGACCACAGAAAGGCTCTTTCCATCATGTGGTTTTAAAGCGCGACCTTTCCACGGCGAAATGTTACCTGCTCACTGTGCAAATGGTCTCGGCAAACGCTCTGACACACTTTCGCTGCAGTTTTATTTATTTACATATGTCACTGTCACTGGTGTGTAATGCGTTGCATCAGGTGTGGAGCTCTTTGGAAAAGTGCTCCTCATCAATCCAGAGGGTTCAGACGGGAACGGGTGAGAGAGATCCATGAGGAAAGTTGCTCTTTTATAGCTCAGGAGACTTAATCAAGTTCTCATTTATGTTTCATTTATGTTGAAATAATGGAAACAAATCAGATCTTGATGTCTCTAATGTGCATACTTTGACTTTAATGTGCATACTTTGACTTTAATGTGCATACTTTGATATGTTGTAGCACAGTTTGAAATTGAGATTTTTTTCTATAACTAAAATAAATAGAAGATGACACATAAGATTACTGCAGTGTTTTTCTCAGGAGAAACATCTGAAAGGCATAACACTTTCGGCAAAGTCTCAGTTTACTCTCTTTTTAATCTTGCTGCTGCTAGGAACAAAAGTTTTAAAGAGATTTCATTTGGCATTTCATTTCATTTTCCTGCCCTATGGGATGAAGTTTATTGAGTAATTTTGTGAAAATTCTGTGAGCTCTCATCAGTTTAATTTTTATAGCCATAGTCAAACGATGTTGCATTAAAAACAATTACAATCTAACCACTTTAGGCAAAAGAACCTGTTTAAGACATTTGTGTAAATGACCTCCATTATGATTGGTTGACATTTGCACATGTAAACTTTCACATTTCCTCACCCATATAGTACTTTGGAGTAGTATGCAGTGCACAGCACTTAGAGGTGAAGTAGATCTTTTATCGACTGAAGGATTATAGTCAGTCCGAGGGAAACTATTCATGAAATGTGAATTCTAGTCCATTAGTCTTACATCAACACTTCCCCATCCTTATAAATCACACAACCCCAAACACACACACATGATAGGTGAGCGCATACTGTGATAAACTTTCAGTTTTTACATTTCTTGACCAAATCTAGTTAAAACATTGACTTCCAAGAGGGTTAAAGACAAACAAGGCTATTAAACCACTTAAGATCTGCATGCCAATAACTTGCACGCGTGCCAATACGTCAAATGTGCCCTGCTCAGCATTTGCTTATGCCGATATTATAAAGCATTAACTGGAAATGTGTCGGAAAGTGCAGTTGGCCACAGAAAAGACAAGAATGAATAAGTAGGTGGATGTGAGAGAGTGTGTGTAGGCATTCATCATCTTTATATATATACTGTAGTCATACAGAGCGCACACACAGACATGTGAGTTCATTTGTTCAATTCAAACTATATTTGGCAGTATGTTACCAGTATTTTCTATATATGTAAGTGCTAAAAGTTCACCCAAACCTAAGTTTTATTCTTAACCTCTAAACATTGGCGTTCTAAACATTAGTGGTTGCTTGATTCAATGTTTTCACATGGGAATTGGCACCATAAAATATTACAAAAGTGGTCCATGTGACATGTGCATGATATTTAACCTGATAACTGTCACTGCATATATTGAGCATACACATTTATTTTTATTTTTATATATATATATATATATATATATATATATATATATATATATATATATATATTTTTTTTTTAATAAGGTTATAAATATTATTATAAAACACTTTATTTTTTGTTTGTGTTTATTGTTATGCAATTTGTCAAATATGTGTTCTTGAGTATCCTTTCCATCAATATATAGTTTGTCACAATTAGATAAGAATTCAACTATGAAATATTAAAGTGAATAGTGAAATAAGTGTTCCTCCTGTGGAATGGCGACACTTAACAGGAAGTTAATTTAAGTGGGGTATATACACAAAGCTATATAATTTAAGTCATTATTTAGAGGTAATCTTCTAATCTTCTCCAGTGAGCTTGTATCCACTGTAACTGGATCATTGATTCGTGAGCGAATCATTCCGACTAGTTTTATGAACTGGATCAATCAATAAATGTAAAAGTTTTGACACAAAAGAATAATTTGTTCATTAGTGACATCTTGCTACTTCTTCCAGGAGCTGTCATGCATGTGGCATAGACAACTGGGAATTAAACCGAAATCTATCGAACAGAATTGTACAAATAAATCTGTACATTTCCAAACATACAAAAGCCCACAGAAATCATGCATTATTGAAGCAAGTATTATTAAAAATTATATATCTTTTTCTCAGCATGAAAAAGCAACATCTAAAGTCATTAAAAATTAATGTCTGATGATGCTGAGACGTTAATTAAACTGGAATGCAGCTCATAGTAGAAAACACAGTGTGACTCATTCAGGATGGCGGTGAAGGGAAACCAGCACCAGAATTAAATAGCCACTTAGGTGATTTGTTGACCCAATCCTCTTGGCACACACACACGCTCTCCAGAAATGAAAATGAAAACCATCAATACTGTGATTGAGAGCAAACTTTGTATTGCCCGTAACGCTGTGCAAGTCATAAAAGTGTTTTTATTGATATCTTTGATTTACAAAACAGTCTTATTCTTGTAATAGGTTCCAAGCATTAGGTTTCTCCGCAGAACTAGGGCATTGTGAGAATGATTTAAAGCGTAAGACTGGACTCTCGTCCCTCCGGCTATGAACCCGATTGTCTACAACTGTTGTGTGATTTACTCACCAAATATGCGTTCTCATCTAACCAGCTTATTTTCTTCACAGTATGTCACAAGGTTGACTGAACTTTAACAAATCATTACTTTTTCTCTCCCCCATGTGCTCTTCCTCTCTGTCTTTCTCTCTTTCTCTGCAGTTACATTGTTGGACACCATGTCCGCTCTGGGGGACCTTGGCTGGGAGGCCTATCCAGCAGAAGGGGTGAGTAACACAACCAATCCGAATCAAGACACAAACACAGACGCCACCTCGAACACCTTTAATTATTTCTGACTCTTGGACCCGGCCAAAATTATGGTCTATTTTGTCCCAGTGCCTGTTCTAGACAAAATGACTTGAACTGCGTAGGCACCTACAAACTCTTTTTAAATTAAAATGAAGCTGTGCTCCTGGGTTTTGACACACTTTTGAACCCCTCCAACATGTTTTTTTTGCAAACAATCATTGTTAGTCATGCTGTCGCCTTTTAGATTTGCTGGAATTTCACCTGGTCAAATGTATATTCATAAGCATGCATACGGTGAACTGTGTACATCTGGATTGTGGGAAAGGAAGTCTCTAAGCATGTTTTAATATAGAGGGGTTATTGTTTTTGCGTGCCTAATTTTGAAGGTCATTTTGCAAATTTTGGATACGTGATAATGTGCAGTTGATGCCGTGTAATGTCAAGCATAAAAACAACGAGTTGCTGCACAAAATTAATTAAATACTGAATTTAGTAACTCAAATCCAGAATTAAGAAAAGTGATGTCATTTGCAGTCTTTGTTTGAAGCAATTCAACCTGATCTCACAGGAAATTGTATGTATTTTACGAGGTGGTTAATTCATATGAATTGGTATTGGAGAGAAGAAGGCAAATAGTACTAAAAACGCACAAAGATTGTACGAATTAGTCACACAATACTGACACAGTACACGAATTCCCATGAGTGTGTTAAGCATTTTGATTGTTTTTAAAGCTAACCAAATACAAGACAACTAATAAGATATGCAACTAATAACTAATATTTTTGTTATGTTATTTATATATAGATTATAGATTATATATAGATATTTTATATCTTATGAGTTATTTACATTGAATTGGTGAATATATTTAAAAGCTTCAGTTTCTTTTCATCTGTTAGGTTACTTGATTTAGTATCAACACGAGGTATCAGATACTGGTATCATACCCAAACCAAAATTTTAGTATTGATCCAACCCTACTGTGTCATGGGATGTGGTCTCAAGGTCATCTATGAAGTCCATCTTCAAAAGGGGGTTTTGGGAGCTTAGTCCTGTTTCCCGCCAAGAGCCGCTCAGTTCGGCTTAACACCACCTACCCGGTCGCTTCCTTCCAATTTGTTTGAGGAAGACGTCAAGATTAAGAGTCTCTAAAGTAGAAACGCAATCCCCTGTGTCAGCGAGCAAAGAGGCAGCAGTTTATTCTGAGAGGAGTTGAGGAGGCCGGCTCTGTCTTTTTTGATGTACCCAAAGTGGTCTAAAAATAATCAAGTTAGTAAAAACCATGGTGAGCTTAAAAGAAAATCAATCTTTGGGATTTCACAGCCATGTTGTAAATGATTTAATAGAGCCGTCAGAGGCTAGATCAGATTGCCCGATGTCGCACATGCAGAAGCTCGTCCACAAGCGGCTAAATTTGGGGATGATTTTTCAACATTGCTGAAAATAGTACAGCAGAGAGAGAAATATTACACTTGCATAATAGAGTATTATGTTGCAGAAGTTATATTTGGTTGATAACGCAAACTCGCCATCTTTCAGTAACAGGGCTGGAGACAACATAAACATGTTGCATTGCAGATCCACAATGCTGATATAATTTGTAAGCCAAACAGCAGATGTGAGATTGGTCATGTTTAATATTCACTATATTCCCTGCAGGTTGTTTAACTTAATGGCAAGAGGATTAGCCTGTGTAAATGGCTTAGATGGTGCAGATTACTGTAGTGAATTTGTGCACTGATGTAATGTGGGTGAACCTGTATTTTTAGCCTCTCAGAAGATAAGTGAAGACTTTTTTAGGTCCAAGGCTGCTTCCCAATATAAATACTATCTGGTGTATTGTCTCTCTACATATTTCACTATTCACTTTAATATTTCATAGTTTAATTTGAATGTAATCAGGACACTCTATATATAAATGTAAAGACTCAAGAATAAGTATTTGACAAATTTTCATAACAATAAACATGAACTAAAAATAATGAAAAAGTTAATGTTATTTATAAACATTAAAAAAATAAAAAAGTAAAATATATATATATATTATATATATATTATATTGCATAGTGCATTTTCATGTGCAGTGACAGTTATCAGGGAAAAATATATTCTGTCCCATCCAATGAAGTACCTGTATATACTTTCAGTTGAATATAAATTGTGATACAGCGGTTATGAAATGTCTTAAATTCTTCTTCTTTCTTAGCAAACCACTAATTACATTAGCCACAAAAACCTTTATATATCACTATGAATCAGATTTAAATTCAGATTAATAATCTAAATTCTAAGACATCCATTACCGTTCCCTAAGAATGCATACTAATGTCTCAGTTGAACGTCAGTTCCCACATTACGTCTGTTATGAATAGCACTTCACAAAACATTCCCTCGTGTCCTTGAGCGTGTTTACCTTAGATTTAATGATAGTAGAAGTAAGCTTTGTTTTGCATGTATAGCAGTTATTTAATGACCGCTGGATTATCGTGATGACCCGTGCCCCGCCGAACCTGCCGACCATGCTGCGTTCTGGAGAGGCTCACAGGAAAAGCCAACACGTCCCCAAAGCGGCCGCTTCACCTCCGCTGGATATTTACCTTACCGACTCAATCGACTGCCACTTGACCTCTTCAGGTCAAGACTAATACAGCTTTCCCTGTCCCAGATGTGGAAGGTTTGTTTTGGATCCGATCTCAAATAGCCGTAGTCATTCAGGGTTTGCGTGTGTGTCTGTTACATAAATAGAAGGGAATAATTCATATAGAGTGATAGAAAACAGGTAACCCTAATAACATGTCATCCCCAAAAACAGACGCTCTTTTAAGGATTTAAAGTCAATTGCACTTAAGTATCTTAAACTACCAGATGATTGTGGGCTGCAATTATGTTAAGCCAATGAAGGACTAAGCAGACCCCTAAACTGACATCTTTGTCTGGCTTCAAAGCAGTCGGACCCTGTAAAGGGTGACGGGGAATGGAGTTAAGGCATTTCAGACGGGACTCCAGGGGAAGCGGCCAGCTGGAGAGGATAATTAACGGGACGCCCATGTCACACTTATGACTACTACCTTGATTGAGAGTGGCTAAGCTTTACCTTCTGTCCAAATAGCCTGTTTTTCACTTTCTCACAATTGTGTTGGAATGGGACTTGTGAATGTACTTTCTTTCAGGAGTATATGAATCACATACGGCCAGCTTGCTTTCGTATGGTTATACCCCATTGTGGCATATCGAAATGAGTAACTACACTGTGCATGTGCATCTGGAATATGTAACACAATCCTCTAGACTTTTGTAAAAGCCACCCATCTGTGGTAAAGTACTCCATGAGTTCAAACAATGCTTTCCCCAAAGTTTCCATCGCGGTTAACTTCAAACCAACATTTTCAAATAAATAAACAGAGAAGCATAAACTCGCCTTTATGCCTATATAAATAATCCTTCAAATGTCAAAATTATTGCACTCGAGGGAAAGTACGTATCCCTTGCTTTCCGTCGTGCCACTTTGATCCGCAATATCCGCCCATTCCAACCAGTAGGCATATGGCTCAGTTTAAACTAGCAATTGACTCACATGCCTCAAATGTTTTTTTCATTGTGGGCTAATGGAAGTGTGTCACAAAACACTCTCATCATGACATCATGGCGAGAGGGGTCTGTGATGTACGCTTCAGACTGCCCTGATTCATGGAATAAAATACTATACGTGCTCGATTGCACTGATGTGGAAAATTGTGCTTTTGGAGACAATTAAATGTACTTGGTCCACTTGACCGTTTGCTTAAATGAGCACCCATATTCCACTCGGTTTAAGGATTGTGTAAAGGACACGCTTAACTCTTCCTGTCACAAAATCACTTGTTCCCATCATGCAATATTCAGATCTAAGAGGTAAACCTTCAAGTGGAAGCTCAAGTGGTCAGGCAATTCAGAAAGCAATTCTGTATGCTTAACATGTGAAGTCTAGCACAATATTCGGTGATTGATCAGTAGATTAAATGAATTCTGTAATCACTTAGATCTGAGCCGGCGGTCCTTCAGCCCATCTCCACTGCAAATTGCACAGAAAAAGACTGAATTTATTGAAGTAAATCAGAATCTTAAAGGTCTAGGCATTCAAAAAATTCTCCACCCCGGCTGGTTTATTTGCTTTTCCTTTAAGGATTGAAATGTTACTTGCATGAATTGTTCCAAATGAAGGAACCTTAGACAAGTGGAAGCAGATGGTGTGAGATGATGGGAGACAAAGTCTCTTAATGTACTGTATCTAATTCTGTCTATTCGACTACAGATATACACACATCTAAAATCAAAAACATACTATATGTACTGTAAACATACTGTACATTTAAATGACACTTTTTACACCCAAGAGTTTACAAAGCAACACATTGTCACATAGATCTTAGAAGGGTTTAGACAAAATGTTTCTCATGATCTCAAACATCTTTTAATCAGAAAGTGTATATTTCAATGCTTGAAATGACTTTTGTAAACAAAAATAAAATTGTGCCAAAATATTAATTTCTTTATTTAAAAAACTGAAGTTTTATTTTTAAAAAATATTTTTGAAATGGATTACTTGGACCAAATAGTGAATTAAAAGCAGCCAATAAGACTGAAGTTTCCCGGGTTGAGACCTCATAGCTGGATGATAAAATGTCAAGAGTATGATGTAAGGGTAAGGGTGACTACTTGCTAAAATATAATATCATGTTTATTTTTTAGGATGCTTTTAGTCACAACATAATTCCCACAGTTACAATTGTGTTATTTCATTATTTTTGGTGAGATGTTCTACATTTTGCAGACATACAGACATTTTGCAAATCTTTAATCTAACTGCCACTGAATGTTGGCACAAAATGTCATGTCGACACTATTATGTAAGCATGCTCTCTTTAATTGTTCTTACAGAAACATTTTTGAAGAGTGTGACAAACTCATTTCTTCGCTATAGGACATATAATGTGATTTATAAGGACTTGCACTATTTTGCAGCCATAACTGTTGTTCTGTCTGTTGCAGTGGGAGGAAATCAGCGTGATGGATGAGAGGAACACCCCCATGCGCTCCTACCAGGTGTGTAACGTGATGGAGGCTAATCAGAACAACTGGCTACGCACCCGTCACATCCCGCGAGACGGAGCGCAGCGAGTCTACATCGAGATTAAATTCACCCTGCGTGACTGCAACAGTCTGCCCGGTGTCCCCGGAACCTGCAAAGAAACTTTTAACATGTACTACTACGAATCCAACAACCCCAACCTGTGGTTCATCAAGGAGAGCCAGTACATAAAAATCGACACCATCGCCGCCGACGAGAGCTTCACGCAGACCGACGTGGGCGATCGTGTCATGAAGCTCAACACGGAAGTGAGAGACATCAGTAACCTGAGCAAGAAGGGTTTCTACCTGGCCTTTCAAGACGTTGGAGCTTGCATTGCTTTGGTGTCCCTGCGGGTCTACTATAAGAAGTGTCCTCTTGCGGTGCTGAATTTAGCACAGTTTCCCGATACGGTCACGGGTGGAGATTCTGCTTTAGTGGAGGTGAGGGGATCTTGCGTGAATGACTCGGAGGAGTTTGAGGCGCCGAGGATGTACTGCAGCGGTGATGGCGGATGGCTAGTGCCCATTGGACGCTGCGTCTGCAAGTCAGGCTTTGAGGAGAATAAGGACTACTGTCAGCGTGAGTAGTCTTTAAAGCATATTGTACTTTAAATATATGGCAATTGTCTTTAATGAATACAAGCAGTACTTTGAAACTTTAAATATATGACAATTTTCTTTTATGAAAACTCTTTATGGATACGCTTTTATGAATATAAATGATGAATATACGTTTTTTTAGACTTTATTAGAGGATATTAGATGTTCTGCAGTTACGACGCTGTCTGTAAAATTTCTATAATTTGTTGGTTAAAAAAGTCCCTGGAGGAAATTGCTAAGAAATATCAGCAGTTTTCATTTGCATGTTCACAGGCTATTTGCAGGCAAAAAGTGTTGAGCTTTGCCAATAAGTGGCATCTAAAATATACCTTACATAGATGTGTTTTTGTTGTAAAGAATGGCTTTATGGTAATATGCATGGTGTCGGGCTATTTAAACGCATTTATGACCCTGCCTGTGAAAACCAGCCTAAAGTCTCATATTCTAATTATTTGATTTTAATCTTTAATTTCAATATGATTTCAATCTTTGACATGGTCTTACTAGGTGAATGTTAAAGATATTAAGGTTATATTTTCACAGAATGTTCTTTACATTATGGAAAATGATGTTTTAAATCACAAAAAAATGACTTTGGCTGGGTTTTCACAGGCAGGGTCACATTTAGTTCCCAGTTACATTAGACTGTGGGTGGTTAGTGAATAAAATGATTTTTGGTAACTTTTGCAACTGCTGAGCGAATTCACCTCCCTGTGTTTGCTTCAGAACGGCGTGTGTGCATGTGTTTGTGTGCAAATGCAAATAAGTTTGTGATGAAAGTAGCTGAGGGCTTCAGTGACTCATTCGCATTCACTATGTGCCTCGTGTCTCTGTGTCGGAGAAGGCAGCTGTGCTCTAGGATACAAATTATTGAGACGTAGCATTCCTTAGACTATATGCTCTGTTTACTTGCTGCAAATCCATAGGCCTCCAGCACGTCTAGATTTATTCAAAAGGGTATGTTTGTGTGTGTTTGGGTTAAGTTTGTAAAAGTTTTCTCTAAACAGATTTAAGGCAGATGTTGGAGTGAATTAAACACTTGGTTTAGCCTGTGTAATAGTACCTCAGACCCTAGATCTTCTTGATTGGTTGGGTTTACATTTAAGCTGTAAGGTATGAGAGGACATGCTATATTGCGAGTAGGGCGACGCCACTGAATTCCTGCAATCCTTTCAGCCATGACTACATTTACAGTTTTAAATGGCTTAAAGTGCCTTATGGTTTACAAAGATGATGTGTGACCCTGTCTGTGAAAACCAGGCTAAAGTCTTCGAATCAAATTATGAGATAATAAGCATCAAAGTTTGATTTCATATATAAATATCACTATGATTTCAATCTTTGACATGTCATTACTCAGTCCATATGAAAGATATCAAGGTTATATTTTACATAATGTTCTTTACGTTATGTAGGATGATTTTATGTAGAAAGGGGCTGGCTAGCTGGGTTTTCACAGACAGGGTCACATTTACAATTCATTAAAATGTTATTTTATTGATTGACGGCAGTCTTTTCGTTAGTCTGTGACGCATGAACCTGTAGTAGTAATATGTTGTATTGACAAATCAGCTTTCAGGGTTGTGACCATCTTATAAGCTGAAATCAAACTAGCCTTGATTGCTCTCCAAACTCATCTTAAGTTGTGCTGTTTTGATTTCCGAGTAGCCTGCAAACACGTCTAAGCATAAAAAAGGAAACACATCTATCCACCCACACGCTTCTCATTTTATCAAGCCTCTTGTTGATTAAATTCACAGCACAGAGGAAATTCGTCTTTTAACCTTCTGCTCAACTCCCACTTATCTTTATTTGTGCGTAGCATCCTCGCAATTCACGTTTGCTTAAGCGAATCTTGAACTGCAGTGGAAAGTGAAAGTAAAGAAGGGGATAGCGAGTTCGAGTCTATTTGTGAGGCTGCTGTTCTTTTTCTGGGTGCGTTTGCCCGTTTCCAATTTAATAGCTGCCGAGTGGCTTCATGTTGTTTGCTAATGGGCAGTCTGGAGCGACACAGAGGGACCTGCTGAGGAGCTAATGATAGCACCTTTATGATGAAACGTTGGCAAACCTCACACCATTTTCAGGCTGATAGATTTCAGTTTTTTGTGTAAAATATGTAGTGCTTTTTTTAGCTCTTTCATTTATTTGAGTTAGGTTAGATAGTTAGTTTATGTTAATTTAACAGAGGAATTGGGTATTTCATGTGATCTAATTCAGCGAATGGCATCCAATTTTCATTTCAGAAACATGATTATTGTAGTCTGGTTTTTTTTGCACTGCATACAACACACTTTCATGTTTGCAATATGAATACAACATGAAAGTTAACCTGATAATGGTCACTGGACATATTAAGCATACATAAAAATTGTAGATGTTTTATTATTTTTTTAATTCATTCATCTTTTTATTTTTAACATTTTAATAATTCAATAATTTAAAAAAAATTTGTTAAATATTTATTCTCGAGTCTTAGACCTTTTTATCAATATATAGTTTGTCACGATTAGATTAGAATTGAACTATGAAATATTTAAATGAATAGTGAAATAATAGTGAATGGAACAGTGACAGTTAACAGGTTAACTTTCATGTTGTATTCATATTGCAAACGTAGTATTATTGTATTGCAAACATTGATTCCCAGGCAACACACACATACAGATAAAACGGATATCTTGAATGCACTGTAAGTCGCTTTGGATAAATGCACAAATTTGCCAAATGCACAAATGTAAATGTAATTTCACCCTTCCCATACTCATCTGCCCTAGAGTTTCAAGAATTTTGTTGTGTAACTTCCCCTCCCTCCCTCACGCACCGGGGTCAAGTAATGGTCACTCTTTGCAAAATAATCTTATCAGAACGTGTCACTGTAATGAATTGCTCTCAGTCGGTCAATTAACCTTATTCAAGACAAAACTAGCTGTATCTTTTCCGGTCCAAATGCTGAATCAATCATGTGAGAGGTCAGCAGAACAGAGAAATAAAAGGCTCACTGAAGGCCTCACTAACAGAGCGCAAGACTCAATAAATGGAGATTGACCGTGTTCTGTGGTCCAGCATGAAGAAATAGCTAATCACGGAGGTCTATTGGCAGAGCAAGGCCAGAGGTCACCTAATAAATGTTCTTGTCCTTCATTTAAGACAGTGAATTATAGCTGTACGTGCACGAGCGTGAGTATGTTTAAGTACATGTGTCTTCATGTTGTTTTTACCCGAGTAAAAGCATTAAACATAAGGGAGCCAGATGGTTTTTCATATTTAGCACACGGCTGATCCCTTTAAGCTCTGATTATATTGAGGATTTGTGAATTATCCTCAATCTGTATTAAGCTGACAAACTGTACAGAAATAGGTTCTGCTAGTAGTACAATAGCTGCCTTGAAGTGCACACGGTCTTTTAATCGAAGGGGCAGACAGCTCGCAGATATCACACAGCTCTGAGAGGGATTTAGAATCGGGGATCTAACGCATTTGGACCGTAGGCCACTTTGGATGTGCATTGCACCTTATCATTCTGGTGAAAGTATTATAGACATGCATAATAAAAAGCACTAAAAAGGGTTTTAATAGTAACAAAACAAAAATGGATAGATAGAAAAGACTGTATTACAGTATTTGGAAGATATAGTAATGACAGAATTTTTTTCAGATCCAAAAATGACTAAAAGAGGTGATGTGTTACAAAGCAAGACAATAGCTTTGTGCAAGGAACAGAATGAAATAAAAGTTGTTATTTGCTAAAGATCTTTGTGGTTGTTTTTAAAGCTGGACAGCCTGTGGTCATCGTGTGGGTCAGTGTGGTCACTCGTCCTTTAGTATTGAGGGTGAGAAAAGGATGGTAACATTTTCATTTTTATGTGAACCATTTAAGCATCTGGGCAAGGACATGTGTCCTTGGAGTACAGTCGGAGTAAAGGAAATTCAACAGGAAATTCAGAAAATAAAAAAAGCAAGAATACTTTATCCTTTTCACAGTTTGTTGGTTCTGGGCCAAGGTGAAATGTGTATTCACTTAAACACACTGAGCTTTTGGAAATGTTTCTGTGGCCTTGAGCTCTAGCTAAATTTGGAGACGTTGCTTGATTAATGCCCATATGGGCAATTGTGTTGCCTCTGTAGGGCTGGTCAGGCGAAAGGTGTTGGTTTCTCACATTTGCTCCACTGTTTATGCCCAGGAGAGCTGAATCCACGATCTCGTCAGAGCCGGCGCTCTGCAAACAAAAGGTCAGGGCGCTTGGAAAAGCGCGTCAGCCGCGCTGCGCTGCCCGCACGGGAAACTGTCAGCAGGCTAATGTATTAAAATGAGCCTTTTTTGCTTGTCTTCTTTATGCAAGATAGGTGCTAATGGACTCATTAGCCAGGCCCGCTCGGGCTCTGTAATGGCAGTCTGCTCTAATTACTGACATTTTCCATAGTGCTGTTTTTGTGATATTGGTGTTTTTCCTCAGCCCTTCTGTAGTGGAGTTTCGGTAATGGTCACCCCTCCTTCCCGACGCGGGCTCTAGCGACGCTCGGAGACCACTCAGGAGATGAGACTGCTGCTCTCTGTTTAAATATTCATTAGGACTCATGGATCCAACTGTCTCGGAGAAACGTGAATAAAAAAGGCTAAGTGCTTTCATTTAAAAAAGGCAACAAATAATGGCAAATCATGACATTCAATTAGGCTTGGCTACTTGCTGCCCGTCAACGCTTCTCATTTGGAAATCAGCACGGAGGTGCATTTAAATGCTGATCAGCACATGTTGGTTCAAGACATTTTTTTTCAACAGTTGCGCATAAATGTGTTGAAAAAGATGCACGTGTGCGTTTGGACGGAAAGTGTTGTCCTGTAAGCCGAAGTAGCGAGGCAGGGTGGAGCCTGGTAGTGCCACATTTCCACAGGGATCTCTGGACGTAGTGCTGTTCTCTTATGATTTTCTCAGATGACCGTAGAGTTTATAAAATATTAATATCTAATTGCCTAATCTAAATCTAATTCTAATTGCCACTTCTTTTAAATCATTGTTTTTATTCATTTTTTTGGTATATTTTCATTCATAAGAAAGATGGCTTGTTTATGTGTGCAAGCAGCGAGTGAATACGCTGCCATACTTTCACACGGCACACTTTACACACCCAACGCTATTGAACATTTAATTATACAGCATCCTTTAGTTTCAGATAATTTATATTTATTATTGATGAATTGATAATAGTGGAAATAATTGAAAAAATGTACCTGATAACTGTCATTGCACATATTGACCATATACATAAAAATGCTACAATTTTTAACATTTTAGACTTTCACACATTTTTTAAACAAATATTTATTTTTGAGTCTTAGACCTTTTCATCAATATAAGCTTATCATGATTAGATTACAATTTAACTATGAAACATTCAAGTGGTACAAGTCTCTGTAAGTCTGTAAAAAACTCTGTTAGTCATCGTACAGGTCTTTCCTGACAATTTGTCAGCAATTTCACAGGCAACCTTACTGTAAACAGGTCATTATCATCATTCACCGGAGCCAGTTTAACACAAGCCTTAAGTGTTGTTTTTATTATTGATGCCATAATATATATTTAATGCTGGATCGGATGTAGAATATAGTGTTAAAAATAGGCCTGAAATATATATTTAGGTGCCCTGCTGAATGTGTTTTTAGTAAATCCATCTATTTTAGTATTCTGTATTCTTAGTGTATGTCTCACAGTGGTTGTGGGTTGTTTTATCCCATTTTCCATTATGAAACGGGTCAGTCCAGAACCTTTCCACCCTGCTAAGTAATTAACATGCTCTGGTTGTGTGTGGGTCTCATGGGAGCTCTCATTAGCACACCAACCATTCAATGGGTCTCATTCACAGCCGAGGGAACGTATCTGATAAGAGCCGCCTGTTCCCGGGTCAGTTATTGTGATGCTACCGGCTGCTCTTATCAGCTGGATGAATAAGGCTGATGGGCTCTTGGTTTGAAGTGGATCATGGATGGGTGGACAGAGTCTGTTTCATTTGAGCACTCGTAGCCTGTATGAATAGCAGTGTGTGTGTTTGTTGTGTGTATGTGTGGCGTCTTGAAAGTACTTGTGTGTGTGTGTGTGTAGGTAGTCTTATGACTATTGGCATAATGTTTGGTTCATGTTTTCATCTTATTTTGGCTTATGTGACTGACATATTTAAACAGTCAACCACAGTTTATTTTTATATGACATTTAGAAGTGGGTAAATGTGACATCAGCTTTAACCTGATAACTGTCACTTCACATATTGAGTATACGCATGAAAATGCACTATATGAACTACAATTTTAGATACTAGATATTTTTTAAACATTTTTAAACCTTTTTTATTTAAGGTATTTTACACTATTTATTTTATAGTTTTTTGTTTATACTATTATAAATATTTGTCAAATATTTATTCTTGAGTCTTATACCTTTCCGATTCTGATTAGATGAGAATTCAACAATGAAATATTAAAGTGAATAGTGAAATAAACAATCACATATTTTTTCAAATATGACAAAAAGAATAGTTACGTCATAAACTATATATGCTATTATTTATTTAAAAACGTCTGAATATTTTTGTTTCTTTTTTAATTGAGAGCTTGCCGTTTTGACAACCATCTTGCCAATTCAGTGTGCAGTATTTAATTTAAAAGTTTTGTCCCGTTCCTATGCACTGTGTAAGTTTTACTCAGTCAGATTTTGGTATAAGACTATTTATTTATAATTTACAGTCAGTATATTGTTCTGTATGCAGAAATGTACAGTACCCAATGTGCTGATGTCTGGCTGATTAAAATAACTCCCTGTACAGTATGAGTCCCCTAGCGCTGTGTAGATTTCACTCATCCTTTATCTCTTTCCGAGTAACCCTACACGTTCCTGACAAAAAATAACCTGCTGTATACTGTCACATGGATTATATTATTATGAAATTGAGTTAGGCTGTCAAAACATACTCCTGGATGCATATCCTCAATTGCACTCATCGCACGCTGTTTTGGTTCTGTCTCTTCCTCCTTTTTCTCTCGCAGCTTTGAGTTGATGTTTTTTTTCCCATCTCTCTCTACCTGACCCCTGGAGGCCTGAAGCAGGCCATTCATGCTGTCTGCGTCTGCCACAACCAATTACAGATCCAGCAGAGACCAGAGCAGCCCAGACACCTGTCATCTCCCACCGCCTCTGTCCTGGAACCCAGTAGACTTCCCCTCTCCTTCTCTGACTCACGATCACTCCTCCCCCTGACGTTGTTCGATCTCTTCTACTTACGCTCTTTCTAGCGCCCTCTCTTCAGCTGGCATATTTAATTTCTATCTGTTCCAGTCTTTTACCCTTTACTTTGGCAAGATCTCACAGATGTGTCGTGTTGTCTCGCACTCCTGCGAATGCTACACCATGCTTTATATTTCGCACCTTAAAGAGTCTTCAAGTCCTATAAACATAAATAAAGTCCACACTAACAGATAATAACATTATGTTTATTCTAAGCTCACATGGTGCAGTTTCAAATGCTTAGCTCTTTTTAATTTGATTGAATTTTGTTTGGCTGTCAATGTTTTATTGCTGATTAGGTATGAAAGTGATAACAATATCGTTTTTCTGTATCATTATCCTTAGTTTTGATGTGGATTTAGCTATTCTTTTAAATTCAGATCAATTTTGCTTGTTTATGATGTGAATGGTATTCAGTCAATGATGTGCTTTAGTGTTTTGAAGGAGAAATACTGTGTAAGAATTGACAGAGAATGAGCAAGCGATTCCTTTAAGTAAAATCCTATGAATACCGTACCATAAACAGCTTTCACTGTGTTCACTGTGTTGATAAATGGTCAGTTTGCTGCAGATGCCCAGAGTTTTCAGAGTGGCTGAAGTGACAGCAGAAAACATGTTTTGGTCAGCGGTGAAAGACCATCCTGGCTGATTGCCTGTGGGTCTCTTAGTAGTGATTAAGAGAAGGTTGATTTGATTTCACTGTAGGGAAAGTGGGTCATGGCTTTCAGCAGCATATAGTCTGTGTTGGGTCTTCGGCAGGACATCATCTATGTGACTTAAACGCTCAGGATAAACCCTGTGTTACTACTGTGTGTGTGTGTGTGTGTGTGTGTGTTTGTTGGCCAACTGAACTGTATTTTGGTGACAAAGTTGTACCCAAAAGTGAGAAAAAAAAAACATTTCACAGAGGTCTATATTAGAGAAAACACTATAAAAATATATTAATTCTTTTTTTTAAATGCAAAAATTAAAAGTTTTGTTTTAGGGATTGAATGTTGGTTAGGTTATAGTATTAATAACTAGCTGTGTATAAATACAATAAAAGCCTATGGAATGTCCTCATTTTGATAGTATGTAAAATGAGCAATACCAGTTGTTTTTGCTATTGTGGTCACATTTTTTGGCCCCAGTAAGGAAAATCGGCTTATAAATCGTACTAGATGTTGATACGAGATGTTTATTGGAAAATGTTAAAATGCAGAAAGGTTTGTGTGAGGGTAAGGTGATGGTTACACAATGCAATATACAGTTTGTACAGTACAGTATAAAAGTCATTATGTCTCTGGAAAGACCCCAAAAACCATAAAAACTCAACATGCAGTGTCAATTATTTATTTTAAAAGGCCTTAAAAACCACCATATATTTAAGGTCAAAGCATATAATGGTGTTATTAGTTCTAAGTACACAAACCCTGCAGTGTCCTAAAAGTAATATGCAGTAATCTACTTGTTCAGTGAAGTTTTGTTTGAAGTGAAATGTCTGAACTGTAGCAGCACAAACTCTTTATACTGTAGCACATGAGAAAAACAAATCCTATTTTAAAAGAGATCTTTGTGATATATGAACTCGTAGTGATATATGAACATGTTAGAAGTTAAAACAGATGTCATGAAAGGTTAGTCTTCAGACCTGTGAAACGCATTTCGGGGGGCAGTTTTAATCGTCTTTTGGGAGATCAGATTTAAAAAAAACGCTTTTTCCTCTCACTAACAAATCATGTCATATATCACAGGAGGATAGACTGTGTGTGTGTCTGAATCAGTCTGAAGCAGCAGTCAGTCAAGCTCCACCTGATCTCTGTTAAGTTCATCTGAAACATCGGAGAATCATTGAAGGTCAAGCGTTCCCTGAGCAGCTACGTTATTCCTGAACTCTCTCTCGCTTTTCTCCTGCAGTAGAAGGTCAGTCAGAAGCGAGACCTCTTGCTATAAGAAATCTCTTGAAGCCCAGTGTGTGCGGCAGGGCAATTTTACCTCATGCCAGATGTTTTGTGAGGGGGGTTGTTGGGTGATGTGGAACGACTCCTTGAATAACAATCTGCGGGCCGTTTCCTCCCCCCACCCCCTGTTCTCTCGGTCACATCCTCACAAAGCTGCAGTGTTGCTCACCGCTGGTCTCAAATACACAGCTGCACCTCATTTTCAGGCTACATCCCCCTCTCATTCTCTCTGTATCTGAGCAAGTGAAATGAATAACATTTATTCTCGTGTATTTCAAGAATGTGTACCGCAGCAAATGGATGTACAGTTGGAAAATCTAAGGTCCAAATATAGATCCATTTTTCCCCGCGGGAGATGCAGCTGTAATAGTACAACAGAATGCGGTTACATTTGTGGCTCAATATTTTTCTATAATTGCATACATCAAAGCACATTTTTGCTAGGACTTTGTAATATTAGCTTTGTTTCAAACCTAGTGAGCTGCCTCGCTTTCTTTTAGCTACATAGACATCTTTGCATTGGCTTGTCCTCATGCTACACAAATACACTGAATGAATCTCAGTGTAATTCAGAGAGAATGTTGTTCAGCTTAAACTGTAAGTCACAAAGATTTTTGGATTTTAATATGAATATGTTAGCCTTATAGATATCTATTTGTCAAAATTTACATTTAGAAGATATAAACATTTAAAAGATATAGGATCTCACTTCCAGTGATATATATTAATGATTTTTATGACATAATTCTGCTCTTTAGTTTGTCATTTGATTTCAGGCTGTGAGGTGAATGAAACAAAACTAAAGGGAGGAGGAGGAGCCACTTAATATGGCCCACCCTAACTTCTTTTTTTCAAGGTTTTTTTAATTACTGTACCTGAAACCTTTTAAACAAAGCTATAATTTCACGGGACTTCACTGGGTCTTCATCTATGTTAATATATTCATACATTTTATATTTTAATTTAGTAAGATATTTTAATTTTAAATCTTTTTTTTTAGTTATTTCTAAAAACATACTTAACACTAACATTTTTATTATTTTTTGTTTATGTTTAGTATTATGAAAATTTGTCAAATTGCGTGTTATACCTTTCCATCAATATATAGTTTGTCATGATTAGATTAGAATTTCACTATGAAATATTAAAGTACATAGAGAAATAACAGGTTAAATATTGGGTAAAATCTTTTTATTATCCCACAGAATTATATTAAATAAATTCTATATTATATTTGGTATAGAATGTTTTTTATGCATGTTATATTTCACTTTTTTCACGTCTGACATCTTGAATTTGATAGAGATGTTGATAACATCAGCTTAAAAATTGTTTTATAATTGTAGCAATATGCCTGCGAAGACAAACATTTTATTCTTCAGAACATGCACGGTAAGAGCAGAAACGTGTCTTTAATTAGGTCAGTAATTTAGATTTTATGTTGACTAGAGTGAGGAGAGAAAAGAGAAGTGGATGTTAAAATGAATTGTGGTATTACAAAAGAAAAGAAGAGGAGAAAGAGAAAGTAAATATAGTAGAGCCAGAGTTATACATAAATTGGGTCGCTGGTGTTTTAGGGTGCATGTTGGCAGGCAGCTCCTCTATTCCTGGAGGAAATGTAGAATTGACTCTTGATTCATGCCGATAAATTCCAGATGTTCTTTAGCGTTGTCAGACAGACGCACACATCTGAGTATCTGAGCTCTGTGCAGACGACACCAATTGCAGTCTTGAGAATTGGCGGGCGCCGTATGAACATTGCCTGCTGTGGTGCTATGTAATCAATAATGCAGAAGCCCTGGTACAAACGCTGCGCTTTCGCCTGCAGCGTGTATTTCTCATAACCCAGTTTGCACCTTAACACATCGTTTTGCTTACCTGGGGGCCGTAGTGTAGCCTTTTCTGAGTGTTTACTGTTTGCCTGCTCGGACATTATTGCTGTAGGCCACACTGCTTGATTCAGACTGGCTTTAACAACTTTTGTTTGACAAATTAAATAAGCATTTGTTGTAGGAGGTGTACATGATGTCATTGAACAGATTGTTAAGTCTATATTCATGCCAGCATCAAATACATATAACATACCCCTTAACATTTACTGAGTTTCTTTAATAAAAATCTGGTCCGGGTGGGAAGAGAGCGTGAGATATGCTCATCTGTGATGTATTGGAAAGGGCAGGCAGGTGATAAGTATCACTCTGAATTGATTAATCTGTCAGAGGAGCTAAATGTCTGCACCTGCTTCATCAACCAACCCCCACAGATTTATAACACCTACCCACTGCCTGTCTGCCCACCACCGGACCATAAAATAATCTCTCAACACTGATACCGATTTAGCAGCCTAGTTAAAAATAACCTTCTTGACCATTTCAGGCTTGTTGGTTACTGGAGTATTTTATGCACTTTTAGGCTTTAGGTTTAGCTTGTGACCTTTACTCACAAGAATAAATTAAGATTTATAAAGCCTAGCCATAATATTTTGGCTTGAAACCCACTTAAACAGGCAAAAGCCATTGTACTGACATGTAAAGCAACCAGCCACAGTTTATTTTTATGTGACATTTAGAGGCTGATCTCAATCTGAAATCAATGATACCATAATAATAGACCACTGTAGGAAACACAGCAGCATGTTTTGTAAGCCATTTCAGAAATGTGTTACAAATTATATGTGATATGAAAACAAGTGTATACATATTTTAGACTACACTGAGTTATTTACCTTATTTTGACCATTTGAATGAGTCATATCGAGATTGAGATTGGCAGTGTTTTTTTCTGTTGCATACTGGTCAATCTGGCGTTGCGGTAGACCAGCTTGTTCAGTTTAGCCACGATTGGTGACCAGTACATGCTACAAAATAATGTTTTTTTTTTCAACCCAAGGTTGGGTCAGAAAGAGACCAAAATAATGAGGGTTGAAAATAACCCATAATTTTGTAGCATGTATTGGTCACCCATCATGGCTATACTGGACAAGCTAATGTACGCAACATTAGTGTAACCAGTATATGCAGGTAACGGATCAAAATTAGCAATCTAAATCTAGATATGACTCATTCAAATAGTCAAAATTATGAAAAGCTGCAGGGAAATCACATGATCCTCTCACAACTAAATGGAGAATATCACTAATCTACAGCGTGTCACATTGGGGAGCACTCTGATGAAACTGAGCTTTACATGATGGCCAAAGTCCAAATGTTAGAATTTGAGAGATGTACTCCATTGATCCCTGCGGGAATATTCAGTATTACACCCTGGATGGAAAAATTGAAAACAAAATCGATCCAGAGGACCGTTTTAAAATATCACAGGGCCAGCAGTTGCAACCAAAGCATCTAATGGCCTAAATTTGATGTACCCTTACTTCATTAGAGCAAACATAGCAGTTTTAATATGAGAGTGTGTTTTCTGTCAGTAAGTGATTTCAGCTCCCTGTAAAGCAGACACGGCAGGGGTCAGTATTAACAGTTATTAGAGTGCAGCATATTAGAGGCGGTGAGCTAATCAGTGTTAATCGTAGCCGAGCCATGTCTGTGTTCACTGTTGCGATCTGTGCTCATACTGTGAACAGAGAACACGTGTTAGCTGTGCTGTTGAACAGCTTCATTACAGCGAGTGGTAATGTGGACGTCACATGCCTTTGATCATGCTGTCGGCTGATTCGGACTACCTCTATTATTCTGACATATTCTACAAATATGATGTAGCCAAAAGAAAATGTTATTGCTCAAAGGATTTTATGTTTTTAATAACTTGTTTAACTTATTTTAATAATTTATTTGAGTTTTAAGACATGTTTTAACATGACTGAGTTATGAAATGACTGTAGACTGTATTGTAGTGTACAGTGTGGTATGTAGTATTGGAGTACAGTATGTAATGGAGATCATATGACTATATATAAGCAAAATGTCATTGAGCAATTACAGATGTGACATTTTTTAGCCAAACCTTGAAATATAAATTCTCAGAAAATGTATTTAATACCAGTATATTGAAACAGCTGTTTACATTTTCCTAAAGAGTCTAGATATTAGAAAAATATCAGTCAACACGTTTTTGAGAGATAACCTACTTCATAGGATTTTGTGAATTAAACTGCACAAACCAGAAGCAATAATACCTAACAAATGAAGAAGAGTATAGTGTAGTAAAGATTCACTCAAATTTTAAGGTTGTATTATACATCATTGCCAGTCAGTAAAATAATGGTGAGGTAGAAAATGACACAAGAACACTGAACCTTTTATAGCCCAGAACACAGCGCTGGATCTTCAGACTACCTCCGGTCCTGTTTTATTTTAAGTTCATCTCTCTCAATAATTCATAACCTCTGTCCCATGAGCTCACAGCAACACGTCCACAAGTCTCGTAGCCCCTTTATCAGCCTCACCACACTATTCAAACTCAACCACCTTTCTCCTGTACACCCACAGATTCATCCACATCTGTGTTGCCGCTTATCCAAGTAAGCTAAATGTTTTTGTAATGGGCAGAAAACATACCTGATGTGATACATGCTTCATTATATTGCTGATTCAGATCTGGAGTGGCTGTAGTGGTTGAAAAGGGCAGCGACGCGGTAGCATGAGTCACAACGTCTCCCGCCGTCGAGAACCCTGCTGCTCCTTAATTGAGACGAAGGCGAAGAGGCCAAAACTTGCTTTGAAGATTCAGCTCTCACTAAGTATATTATACTAAGCCAATTAGATGGGAGTTCAGTGTGAAGAATATTTACAGACTTTTAATTTTTTGGGGTGTATTTATGCATGTGAATCCCTAAATGACCTGGTTTCATTTAGAGCTGAGTACACTTGACTACGCCTGGTACTAATAGTGTGATAATGTTGTTTATATGATTGAACATGAATAGACTTCTCCGCTTATGTAGTGGATTCAGATGGGGTTTAGTCGCTCTGGGTTTGAGGTTTGGCATCACAATGCAGAAATAAAATGCAAAACATTTTCAGAAACAACTCCATGATGATATCTTAAGTAATATAGATTTTTAAAAAGCATAATTGGTACATACAGATACACATTAAAATGTTGCAAAGAGTGTATAGTTTAGTACTTAAAGTTGTATTATTTCAGATGGTAAGCTTTTTTTCTTGAGAATTAGGTTAGATATAGTAGGAATTTACTACTAGACATAAACTCCAAATTACGTTCATGCAACATTAATATTAAATTATCCTGTCTTCCCCAGTCTCAGGTGGGTTGAATATTATTAAATATAGTTTCAGATGTTAATCTTAAAGCCTAACAGCACAATATTATATTCCATGTGTGTATTTAGCTTAAATCTTAGCAGTTGTTGCAAAACGCTTGGAGTAATATTTTAAGTGGAAATTATAACATTGTAAGGGAAAGAATCAAGTTTACGATGTTGCTCTTATGATATCAGACACTGCTGAATAGCCGTACCTGATAAAAGATAAAAGATAAAACCCAATGCCATTTTTGCTCCTCCAATATAGATGCAGGATGTGAACAGGCACGAAATGACAGGCAGGGTTGTCGCCTTCTTCTGGAACTGTGCACGAACCTCATAAAAAACACGGCTGGAAATCTTCCCGGCGAGTTTCACGACTCAAATCAGCCCAGGACAATAGAAAGCAGGAGGCCGCCACGGAGGCCGAAACCCGGATATTACTGCGCTTATCAACGAGAAAGAGCTCATCAGGGTTCATTTGTACTTTCAAAGAAACGGACACTAAAATCTCTATCTGCCAGACCGTACGCGCCCAGCTTTTCCTATTAATTCTGACAGGGAGAGCGTATGGTTTGTCGGAATCAGTATGCAGTTTTCAATCTGAAATCCATAACCTCCCATCTGAAGATGAAAGGAACAATGGCCCGTAGACAATCTGCTCGCTTTTCGTCTGGAGTTTGGCTGCGTGTGAATGAGTGAATAGGGATGAGATATTGTGTCAGGTCAGGCCTGTTATCAGTATTTTGATTGATCGTGTTTTGTCTTACACAGTACGTGTATGTGTGCGTGCACGTGTGTGAGGTTTGTGTGTGCCCTCCAGCAAGAGGAAACAACACTTGCCATACAAGGGGGTCAGATAAACAAAGCCAGGATGTAATTTGCCGAAACCTGATATCTGCTAATAACAGGAGCCAAACATTTATTTACTCTGCATGATTTCAATAAATCTCCACTGACTTTCTTAACTGAGAATTAAAAAATCAGTGTGCTAGAAAGGGAAGATCAGTTTTTCTTTATATTATAATATTTTTTGTCTAAATACACTAATGCATTATAGTCTCAAATTAATTCGCATTACTGAAATAGTTTTACCCAAACTCTGTCCTTTTATTTAAACTCTGTCCTTTTTATGACTTTTATCTCTTATGTGGAGAAAACCAACATCCATTGACTTCAATTGTATGAACATGTATGAAGACATTTATTAAAATATCTTCTTTTGTGTTTCACAAAAAAGTAATTCATGCTGAGAATGACATGAGTCATTGTGAGACATGAGACATGAGTAATTGATGAAGGAATTTTTATTTTGTGGTGAACCATCACTGAGGAACAGAGAAAAGTCATGAAAATAAATATTTTAATGTGAACTTTTCCTTCAAGACTCTTTTAGAAATATTTAATATATGAATAAAGCAGTAAGAGTTTTGGAGTTACCTTCAAACACAGTTTGGGTTTTCTTTTTGCTTTGGCATTAAATTGTACATTTGGTAATATATTGTATGCTGTTTCTCCAAAACACTTATCATTCCTCAGTTGCGGAAACTTACTGTTTGAAACACAGAATGATGGCTTAAATATTGTAATTAGACCAAGTTCCCCCTTAAAGTTTCCCCTGAGCAGAATAAAGTTAGTTCTTAAGAATTCAGGAACGGGTTTGGTTTGGCCCTGGTCTGACATGTGAGGTTTGGAGAACAGGGAGGTTGTTTATGGTTCTTCATGTCAGATATTTCATGCACGGTAGAGCTCTGAAGGACGTTTCTGAGTGGTTTGAAGAATGCTGGGCCACAGTTTACAGGCCTTTATTTAACTGATACTCGGTTTGTCCTGTAAATTGCACAGACCAAAGTTGTGTTGGAGTTTCTCCAGACTTTTGCAGAATGATGTTGCTGGATTGGAAAATATACATAAATGGAAAACTACAACAAAAAAACTGCCACATTGTCTGTTGTTACAGAAAATCCATTCCTGTGCTGTCACTCTTTCTGCAACGGTTTGACTTTGCATCTTGTCCTGTATGCCAAAAACAAAATGTCACAACATATTAAGTGCTTGTAACTTTGGTACAGGAGCATCTGCTGAGGAGATGAGTGTAAATGTAAATGTAGAGAGAGATAGAGAGAGGTCTCCAGACATCAGGCGCAGGATTGGAGCACCTGCCATAGCCCCGTGAGTCTCAGGCCTGCTGCGTTAAATATTTACTGCTGAGCATCACACATGACAACACAAAACTCTCTCTCTCTCTCTCTCTCTCTCTCTCTCTCTCTCTCTCTCTCTCTCTCTCTCTCTTCTCTCTCTCTCTCTCTCTCTCTCTCTCTCTCCTCTCTCTCTCTCTCTCTCTCTTTTTTTCCACAGAGGGAGTAAATTCACAAATCAAAAAGATTTAAGCAAGAAGACACACTTGAGCAGAATTTCCCAGAATTCTCCGCAGATTTTTGCAGAACTGGAATGTCTTGTACAGCCCTCGCCTGAGGGTGGTTAAAATATATTTTGGCCAATGTGATTATGTTCTCAACAAACAATAGAAGTGTAATTCTCGTTTTAATAACATTTTATTGTGTAAAACTGTCATTCCCACAGATGTCCACTGATTTTAATCCAAAATTAGCAAAGAAAATATCTGTTACTGTACATACAGTAGGCGCACAATTTCCCTTTGTTAAATTGGTGTTAATAATTAAATTTAATCTTACCCTTTTGAATGTAAAAGGATTTAAAGCTCCTCCTGTGTACTTCTCTAAGATGTTATGCATTCTTCGACATTTTTAGGCGAACCATCACACACTCCCGTCCTCGTTTTTCAAAAACACACGGCTGCATGCAGCTATATGCACATAAGCAGAAATGCAGCTGGGATCAATTTGCTTGTGTGTGTTTTGGGTGATTATAGGTTCTGTAGGCTTGCATGAAATTAGTGAGTGATTAGTTTGGCTCACTGAACAACTGGACTGAGCTTTCCTGGAAGAGCACTATAAGACCGAGACGCCCAGCTGGGGTGTCTTTCTTTCTTTCAGTGTCCTTCATTTTCTATACCTCGCTCTCACTTTCTCTATTGTATGTGTTTCCATTTTCTTTCATAAAGCATTTGGAGCCTCTGTCCTTTCCCAGAATGCTTTGCAGGGAGTGTTCGGAAAGAGGAATGAAACTGCAGGCCTCACTCCAAGCTAATGTTTTTTTCAGCTTTTCATATTCTTCCCAAACAGTTCAGCATTCACATCATCATTTACGGGTAGCTTTAGGAATGGAATGCGCGTGTGTGTGTGTTTGCCTCCTGCTGTGGCTGTCTGTCAGACTTTGACCCTGACCCTTCCAGAGCTCCTGTACTAATATTTATTTAATTTCAAATGGCCAGCACAGTGACGAGAGGTCAGAGAGGAATAACAATCACAAAACTGCCAGCCTGAGCCCTGTCCTTCTGTCTGTCCATCTGTATTTTTAACCAGATCTCTTTCTGCTAGAGTTGTTTTTTATTTGTTTGTCTGATTTCGATTTCGATTTAGGCAGCAAATTGTCTTTATGATCATGTCAGTATAACCGGTTTAGATTTGGGATTTTTACAAGTATGTGATAAATTAGTGATACTTGGAAATAAATGTCCTGGTCACTTAGGTAGTCATATTAAAAATTATAATGTGCTTAAAGACATTTTTTATTTATTTTCAGGACTGTTAAACATATTTTTTGCCAAATTTATATAATTTTTATAAATGTATAATTTAAATATATAATTATTTTATTTGTATAAATATTTTTTTTGCATTACAGTAATAAGTAACATTACATTACAGTAGCTACTGAACACTAGGAGTTGGATTTTTTTGTGCATTTTTGCTCAGTGCTGTCCTAGTGATGGATGGGAATTGAATTTTTGTGGTGGATTTGTCTAAAGTAGAAGCAAAAAGCTGCGACACCAGTTCTCCTTCACTGAACTAAATAATTGTTTAGAGAACTGTTTAATTAGAGTTTAGAGAGTTTACTTAGTTTGACCATGTGCCTGTGCATCCTATCAGCACATGTGTCTGTTTGTTTATTTGTTTATGTTTTAGAGTCTAAATGTCTGTGCATGTTTTGTCCATTACAAGCACAGTGTCACTCAAAGCTTGACCTATGGACATCCGAAGCGCTGTTTCTGTTGACCTCTAGGGTTCACAGATGCTCTGTTGAAACTTTGGGCTATTTTAGAGGGATAATTACCTGATTAAGTCGTCTGCTGTAATTGGGGTGGGGGGGTCACAAATTGAATGATCTCCTTCTGAACTTCATAAACATAGTTTTATCTGGAAAAAGACTAAAAGATTAAAGTTAAAACCATTTAAAATTCTCATAAAAAAATTAATTGAATTAAAAGTATCTGCTAATTGTGGATCGTGATTTAAGCATTTCAGTGTCCACTGGTAATATATGACCCTGTCTGGGAAAACCAGGCTAAAGTCTCAAAATGAAGTTATGAGATAACAAGCAGCAAAATTTGATTTTACCTATCCCTAACGCAATCCGTTCTGCCACATCCCTCACCTCCTTTAAGAAACAACTAAAAACACACCTCTTCTACGAACACCTGACATCATAATACAAAAAAAAACCCTTTCTTCTTTCCTCTACAGGTACTTATCTAGCACTGCAAAACATTGTAAACTTAGAAAAGGACTTCTTAGTACTATTGTTGCCGCTTCTGATGTGTCTCTTCATTGTCTCCTACTATTGTAAGTCACTTTGGATAAAAGCGTCAGCTAAATGCCTAAATGTAAATGTAAATAGCACTATGATTTTAATCTTTGACAATATTAAATATTTAATGTTATATCTTCACAGAATGTTTTTTTTTACATTATGTAGGATGATTTTATGTAGAAAACAGTAAATCACAAAAAATGACAGATTCACAGACAGATTTCAATGTGAAAATTTTAAAACTTTAACATTTAACCTACCCAATTTTTAGTAGACAGACCTATAAACATCTACAAAGTTCTTTTTGATATGCTGTTTGGTTAGAAGTCATACGTTTTTAAACACATTTAGTAAATAAAATATTTCATTGTAAAAGTTCTGATTTTAAAGTAGCTGTTATAATAGAAATAGGAATTGATTCTGGCAGGGTAAAGGGTTTCATCTACTAATGAGCTTCAACACATTTTCTCTTCCTCCCCAGAAACATAATTATTATCCGTTGATATGACTGATTGTTCCTTAAAACTAAAGTCCCTCCTTTTTTGCTCCTCAAGCCGCTAACATTTTTTCTCCCGTTCCCTTTTCTTCTAGCAACAAGATTTCCATTGACAGTGATAATTATTCAGTGACCCGTTTAGCTCAGAAAACACCAGCGGACGAGATAAATGCATTTTGTTGAGGCAACTCCCCGGTGAATAGCCGCCTGTGCATGATTGCCGGCCGGCTGCAGCTATTACAGAGAAAAGCCCTTAGTTCAGCTCATCTGGAGCTCTGCTCGGCCTGGAATAGCGACATGTTGATTTTCTATTGATGCACTGCAGCGCTCGTCCTGAGCGTGAGGAGGAGAGAGAAGAGTTTAAAGATGATTTTCAGAGTCTGTCTTCTCTTGCATGACATAAAATCAATATCGCAGAGCGGCCCGACCGACCGGTCCACCGCCCATCAGGTGAATGAAAATGGAAGGACAGGAAGAATCTGCGAGGTTTTGTGAAGCAGTCAGCAGAGTTTCACATTGAATTATGTTCAGGTACATTAAAGTAGCTTGTTTAGTATCTGCTCTATTTTATTATCAGCGGTACCTGTCTGGAAAATCTAGAGATTCACAAGTGTACAGACACACATGCATAAACATGCTGAATGTAGTTTGCGTTGTGTTCATTCCCATAGATACATTTTTTTAGAGCATTGCGTTACCAAAAGTCATGGGTTTGATCCCCAGGGAACACGATCACTGGTAAAAATCTACCTCGAATACACTTTAAGTCGCTTTGATCGCATCTGTAAAATGTTACATTAATGCACAATTTCTTTTAAACGTGCCAAAGAATGTGTTTTTAGCTAATTTAGTTTCATGCCCAACGTATGATGCACACGCTTTTGATAATTTAATAATACCTTTGAGGTGTAAAGAAACAGAAAACATCCAAGTTGTGTGAGATGTTTTCTTTATTAGAGTTCTCTCACGCCTTTCATTTAAATCGCACACGTCACTTGCATAAGCGAGTATCAGATTAACATTGTGTATCGTTTTTGGGTCCTCTGGTAAGTATCTTTCATTTACTTTTCGAGTAAATAAATATGAATTTTAATTTCGAACCCTGGAAATGTATTACACACATAGTGTGAGTAGTCAAGTAAAGCATGTGTATGCTCTTGTGTGTGTTTTGTGTAAGTTTGTGTGTGGCCTACTCATCTGACATTACATGAGTCATGGTGTCTGAGCGTTCCCCTTCACAGCTGATTGGCAGACTGCCGTCTGTCTCTCTCGCTCTGAGGCAAATCAAGAGAGGAAAGGAGAGAGGGAGGGAGAGGAGGAGCGATGCAGGGATTTGGTTTGCTTCAGTGCTTATTAGGATTTAGCCCTGATTTGGGCTCTTACAGAGGAAAGAAGGAACTCAGTCTGCCTCTAGCCAAGCTGTGAATGTCTCAATTTGGCCTCCAGAGTTTTAGATCAGCGCTTGCTAACTGAGCAAAACATTTCAGTCACAGTTTTCTTTCATGTAACGCCTAAGGGAGCTTATAACCCCGGTGAGGTAACAGCTGTAGACAATATGCATCTCAGAGGTTTCCAGAAGGCACAATGAGAGCTGGAGAAAGATGACGATGGTTTAAGAAATATCATATACGTTTGCCATATCTGCTTGAAACACACTCAGAAAAAAAGGTATAAGCTGTCACTGGGATGGTATCCTTTTCAAAAGTTACAACTTGGTACCTTAAGAGTACATACTGGTAGCTCAGAAGGTACATATCTGTACCTAAATGTTACATTAATAGATTAAGATGAATTAAGACCTAATTAAAGGGTATCGTCCCAGTGACAGGTTTTGTACCTTTTTTTGATCGTGTACTTATGTACTTCTTTATGTGCATTGTTGTTAAATGATGTTAAATGAACAATTACTGTGAAATCTGACAGCTCAAATTATAAATCATTAATAATGTAAATCAGTGTAATGAACAGCTTTAAACACTGATTTAAAAAAAAAATGTGTACTTGCTCAGTAACTGTTTTTTGTTTTGTTTTTTCATGCTTGTCCAGATCACATTGGACTTTTAACTCAACTCAAGTTTATTTGTATCTCACTTTTTATAATTTGCATGAACTCACACACCCCAGTTTTGTAACAATGATATGGCGTCACACGGTTTCCATCCTTGACATCATAGATAAACATTTGATAATACATTTTCCACGGAGGTGTAAAGAAACAGTAGACTCCCGAGTTGTGTCTGATGTTTTTTGGCCTTTTTCTTTTATAAAATGCCATGATGCGCATATAAGTACTCTTTTTATAGCCAAATACACAAAAGCACAGCGCAAGCCAAGGTTTGTGAGCAGCTAATTTTATTTTTTCTAGGCTGTTAGGTTCTATGTTCCCACACAGGAAGTGCAGCTAATTGCGTTGTCACTACAGCGTCCGCCACACGCGTGCTATTGCTCTAAAACGTTAACAACACATCTGTCACAGGTATCATACGCAGAGAGGAAAACAACAAGCTTTGATTTAATATCTCACTCCTGTATGCCATCATCATTCCTGCAGAGATCCGTCTGTTGTGCTGTCTGCCAGAAACGCTCCACTGTCTGGTGAAAGATGAGTCCTGTCAAAGTTAGAACCCTTCAGGAACGACTCCTTATGTCAATGTCCAAGTCTAATATGCTCAGGGAGTGGTTTTATGAAATCATAAACAGTAAATGGAGATACAGGTAGAGGCCCCGCAGTTACGGCTCCAAATGACAAAGAGAGTTCCTGGAAATCTAACGCTGGGCTCTGAAATTGAATCCCTTTATCTCTCCGACATTTATTGGAGGCAGAAACAATTGTGTGCCATGTTTTTCATATCCTGAGATTTGAATGCGATTGACTGATATAGGCTAGTTGTTTACTTTAAAATAACATATCCACCGCTGTTGCATTGCATTTGGAAAGATATCAGTGAATAAACCATCATTCCATCAGAGCTCAGAGGTTGTTTGTTCAAGTGCATCTCATACTGTGATCAAATAGCTATAATGGCCTGACCTGTGCTTGTAACTGAAATGTGGATGAAGTTAAGAGGAAGTGGCTTGCATGCTGGATGTCCTCGACACTGACAGTGGGCCTTCAGGCTTTAAGACAAGTCAAATCCTATTATCTTCCACCCCATGTCTATTGATGCTTTCTGTATTGAAGTTCTATAGAGACTCTGTGCGTAATCCCATAGAAAGATTTTGCTGAAGGGGGCAGATTGTAAAATGAGTTATCTTAAAATGACATTGCCCTGGCAACCACAGGGGCCAATCACATGTCTGTTCCCATAGGCTGAGTTAATTTCTGAGGGACACATTGTTTGCATTTCTTATGTGGAGAAAAAAAGATGTGAAAGACCTTTCAACAATTTTTGGAAACATTATAATGTAGAATTGAATATTTACTATTATAATTAGAACTGTCAATATCTGGGAATTTTCAAGTTTTTTTTGTTGTTGATCTTAAATCTGTATACTTTACTGAATGAAGATTTTTAAAATACAGTTATATGAAACTTTAAATATTTTATTAAAATTAATTGAAAATATTAGTATTTATTAATAATATTTAATAGTTTAATATATTCATGTCTTTAAAAAGTCTTTGGTAATAAAGTATTTGGACTAATTGAAGAAATAATGTAAAACGTTTGGTCAAAAAGTGTAAAATTATGGGAGAACCTTTAAAAATAGTTTCTGTAGCATACACTGCATCTTTACATGTTATTGTAATAGTAGACAGTATACATAAATGTGTAGTATTTAGTAAGTGGAGCTTTTTTGTAAATGTATATGTTATTCTGCAGACCGGTAAAAACAGATTAGTGTCAAATTCTTTATGATTGCATCAAATAAATGTGATGTGCAGTTTGAGTATGTTTGGAGGAAACCATATCTTAACAATTATCTAGTGTGTTTAGGATGAATCATATCCAGAGAATCGGACCCTCCAACATGAGTATGATGGGCACATCCTGATCTTCCATGTCCTGATATCATATGATGCAGTAACACTACTCGTGTGTGTGTGTGTGTGTGTGTGTGTGTGTGTGTGTGTGTGTGGTGTGTGTGGCACAGCAGAGACTCCACACAGTCTTATCACACACAGAACAGGAAGCAACTCACTGCTGGTGATTACCAACCTTTTGTGAGTGTGTGTGTCTGTGTCCATGTGTGTGTGCGTGCGTGAGTGACCGTGCTCCAGTAATGATGTCATCCTCCAGGATGTAATTCACAGTTATCTAGAAGTGTGTGATTTCTATTTCACTGCCCGAGGTGGCGAGAGACACTGGGACACACTGTATTCTCTCTCTCTCCCACACACACTTGTCTTGCCCGTGGACTAGGTATCGCTCTCAGGATGTGATTGTATTTCATATAAATTTCACACTTGTTGGGAAAAAGCCCCAGCATATCCTGGACTGTTGTGGAAACGGTTTGATTGACACTTCTGTATTCTACAGCAGTTTTAGGCTTATTGGCCTTGACTAGCCATCAGATGCTTTTTCTATGTCCACGTTTCTTATGCAGCAGCAGTTCATTTGTTGTTGCAGGGTTTTTTGGGTAGGGACCCTTCGCCAGACTCCTGAAACTTGAACCCGGACTAGGTTCGGACCCCTAGGGGTATTGCGGATTACTGGTTAAATACTCTGGTTTTAGTACACAAGTAGTATTTACTGCTTACTCAGTTATCCAGTGCTACAAGACTTTCATTGTTATTCTATCATTGAGATGTTCTCATTTTTTTCCATCACAGGTAGTAATGCAGCTTAAGTGATTTAGCAGGAAAAATAGGGAAAACAGTGACTTTATTCATGCCACCGCAGTACAGAGGCACGCGCTTGTCTTTGCCATGCAAATAACATTGTCTTTATTGATGCTTATGCGAGGTAGCTTTTGCGAACAGCGTTATTGCGTAGGCGTGGGTATGTGCTCAGCACCAGAGTGCTGTTTACTTACTGTCATTCTTTTAAAGACAACGACAACTGTTACATTATGTATGAGCGCAGTGACGGCAACGGGGTTGGTAATTTTCTGTCTTGTGAATTTGTTTTCCAGCAGAACAAAGGCCAGTAATTGAAAAATGCACACCTCTGCTCTGACGTCTGATTGGATAAAGAGAGACGTTGTTGAGATCCGTTCTGCCTGTTTACTGCCGTGA
Organism: Beaufortia kweichowensis; assembly: GCA_019155185.1. Taxonomy (NCBI): domain Eukaryota; kingdom Metazoa; phylum Chordata; class Actinopteri; order Cypriniformes; family Gastromyzontidae; genus Beaufortia; species Beaufortia kweichowensis. The sequence continues at coordinate 7,895,139 of CM032797.1, read as the reverse complement.
TAGCCAATTAGCACGGTGAAAATTTGTTTAGATTATAATCAGTGATACATCGATGCAACATGACAGGTTTGCAGTCGGCTAGCCCAGTGGGGTCGTACTTCATCAGGGCGTACGTTTGGGTTGTCCAATTCTTTTTGAGTTTTGTTAGAAAGTAATTTGAGGAAAAGTGAACTCATGAATGAGTTTGAATGTAAATTATTCTCTTTTTTTATTGATTACTCACATGGCGGTTGATATTACGTTACTGCTGAGATCAGGCGATTCATGTTCATTAAATGGACTCGTACACTTAACATAAATCCTGTTTTATATCTTTTTCATCTCTCTCCCATTCTTTCCTTCTTTTGCTAACATTATTATAATGCAGCACACAATTATCGAACATCATAAAACGCTCCCACCATAAAGTATTTCAGTATAATCAAATTCCACAGATGAGCGCCACTCGGTAAATTAAAATAACGATTACGTTCGTCTCATAAACAACGCTGTCTCGCAAGTGGATCATTTTCACCATCTCTCACCTCTGCGAAGCATCGTGTTCTCCATGTTCTTTTGTTCAGGAATCATATCTAAAAGCTATTGATTGCCATAAACAAAGAGCTGGAGTCAGATGGGTATGAATTTTTAATGAGGCAAACCTCCTGGAGATATCTGAGATGAAGTTTTCTGTAGCGTTTGCTTCCTCTTGCCTTGTGATTTACTACCTGAACATGAGCGTGTGTTGTTGGGCGGAGCAGGTTTCCTGAGATGTATTGCTACAGTCAAGGAGAAAGCTTTATATGAAGACTGTGTGTTTTATATATAGAGATATACTGATGTAAGAGAGGTGTGAGAGACGTTACTGTTCCTTTCACTTACTATATCTATATATGATGAATTAATTGTCAGAATAAGCCTGTCGAAAAAAGATTATAGATGTTAACAAGATGCTGCAGCTGCAGTGTTGTGAGCAACCTTAAAAATGTGTTTTAGCACAATTTCAGCTTAGGAAACAAAATTTATGGCACGGTTAATGTCAGGTTTAATTGTTGGAAAGAAATATGTTGTTTTATTTTAGAGCAATTTTAGAGATATCGAAATAGTTTTTAGATATAAAAACTATTTCAGTCAACAAGACCAAGTCCAAGTTAACAAGAATGTAGGAAACATTCAAGTGGATAGGACTTGTATAACTGAAATAGTTTTTGCAAATATGGCCGCCAGTTGTGATGACTTTTCTAAAGAGACTTTGATGTGGCCAACAGGATAACTTTTGCAACATACATATTAATAAGGTTTGTGGAGAGCAAACAGAAATTAAGATGGACAATCCACTAGTCAGTTGTCTGAACAATTATTTGACTAGTTTTGTTTTCCTTTATAAAACTTATTTTTTTTTCTTTCTTTTAGAATGTTAAATATATAGAGTTTTGTCCAGTATGAGGGAATACATCTACATATTTGAGTAAACATTAGGATGGCCTGTATGATTAGGAAGGTTTAGGATCTCTGAAGCGCTGCCATACAAATAAACATTGGGCTTCTCTGAGCTGTATGACTAAAACATGTGCAATTTCCACTCTTTCACTCTGATTTTCAAGATAATTTGGCTTTGGCTGAATGCACGAATCAAGACATTTAATCCTTAGCCTGCTGTACTTTTCTCCCTGCTTGAGTTGAGCAGCTATTGCGGTAAACTCTGTCTTTGAAAGTCATCTAAACAGATGTTGGAGGTCGCACTACTTTTCTCTTTGAAAGTCTTTCAAAGATTGTTAGCTAAAGGGAGTTTCCTGTGGCCGTGAGGGCTTGTGTATGTTTGCTCCAGATTTGTGTGTGTGGTCAGAATGCCTGGGAGTCCTGATATACCGTCGTGGACCCGTGCCAGAAAGAAGCAGCCAGGCAACCTGCTTCAGCCAGCCAAACCTCTCTAGTTCAGGGGCAACGTGCCCAGCTCTCACCCCAGACACTCAGCCTCTGATTAGGCTCTCTGAGAGCAGAGCTGCCCCTCTTTTGCCCTACTCATCTCTTTTCTATCTCTCTCCAGCCATAACGGCACAACAAAAGGCACAACACACTCAAGTCTAACAAACTCTCAAACCTAATTTGAATCCATTTGTTTGCTTGTGGCCATTAAGGAGGCGATAAAATGAGACTTTTTATTTGGATCAGTGCTGTGAAATGGAGAGAAGTGCTGGTGTGGTGGTGAAGGCTCAGGGGTGGTCATTTAAAGGTTGCTGGTTCAGTCTGCTGGTGCTTTTCTATGGTGACAAAGCGTGAAATTTGTGGAAATAAATTGAACTTGCTTTGAGTGTATGGTGAGAAATAAAGATTTTTTAAAGGTCTAATATATAATTTTTTATTTATTTATTTATATTTTAGTTGATAAGTTCACTTTTATTCTATGGACTAACACTAATGTAACTATATGAGTACACTTTTATTATTATTATTATTATTATTTATTTTTATTATTGTTTGTTTTTTATTATTGTAGAACAGTTTGTTATATTTCCATATATATATTTTGTATTAATTAATTAATTTATTTTTATTTAAAATTATAACCTGTAAAGGATATTAATGGCTATGTGTGGGAGAAGTAAAGAAAGAAAGTAAGCTCTAAGTGACATGAGAATGTATAGGAATCAAGGTTCGGATCAGATCATCGCGTGCAGGCTGATCCTGTCGCTCTTCGCCGGGTGTGGATTTATGGGCGAGGAGGGAAGCTGCGGGCCTTGATTAAATCTGTGACCTTCAGCGCTCGCACAGGCAATCAAGGCGAGGATAAATTCATCATTGCATTGATCCATCAATTGAATTGCGTTTCCGACACTAGCGATAGCTTGACCTCGGCAGCCAGCAGGATTGTCTAATTTGCTTGTGGTGCAGATTGCTAGCGCTCTGGCCTTAACTGCAATGTGGATTTACGTCTCTACCCCTGAGACGCGCCATCACAAACCGCTTCCCTCCCACCACCATCGCCTCAACGAGTGCCAAGCAGCAAGGCAATCAAATAAATATGCCCTTTCCAATTCATTAACATTCACATGGGCCTCTGAATTTACATACATTAGAATATGCCAAATCCGTGTGCAGTTTTTTATGGGAGCCTTGAGCTAGCACGAGGCTAACGGCGTACTAAAGTTGTGGCTCTGTTTTCTACTCTTTCTCTCTCTCTCTATCTTATGCCGGTGTTTATGTGAAACCCTACGCATTTGTAATTGGGTAAAAGGCTGAATTCTTCCTCACGGTTTAGCGCGGCTCCTCTGAGGGGCCGAAAATTGGGTCATCCATTGGGGCTCCGAGGCAACGAATGTGAGATGCGTATGTGAAAAGATAAATTAAAAAAGAGACGACTTCTGCCAAAATTGCCCACAAATTGATAAGATGGTTGTGTTGTCTTTCTCAGATTGGTAAATATATTCAGGGTGCATTTTGAAGTAGGGAAATGATGGGATTTGAATCCAGGTCTCCAGGATGTGTTTGGGTTCTGTAAAGTCCTTAAGGGATGCTCTGCTACAAGAAACTATTTGTAATTCCTGCTCTCAAGCTCGTTTTTCTCCGCTGGTTATTTAAGTCCATGTTGACTGACCCATTTTTACAGAACGTGGGATGTTGTAACATCTCAGAAAATGAGAAAGGGATGAGTATTTAAGATCAAAGCTAGGAAAGCGAGAACAAGAAAAGGTTAAACATAAAATGAACGAGTAGACCGGGTAGACCGTGTAGGTCAACACTTTGCCTTAAACAACCATCATCAATTGAACGAGACTGACAACCTTAAACTGTAATGACTTTGCTGTGTGGTTGTGTACAGTATGTAACCTTTGACCTCTTGTGTTTCTTTATTGCAGCTTGCAGACCGGGCACCTACAAGGCTTCTTTAATGGATGCGTACTGCACCAAGTGTCCTCCCCATAGTTACTCCCATCAGGAGAAGGCCTCCGAGTGCTCCTGCGAGAAGGGATTTTACAGAGCAGACATGGACCCACGGTCGATGGCCTGTACTCGTGAGTGATCCAACACTACAACTATGAACCTGCATTAGATTGATGGATGGATGGTAAAAGGGATGGATTTATGGATGAATGGATGGATAAACTAATGGAAAGCTGAATGCATATGTGGATGGATGCAGTTATGCAAGCATGCATGAATGAACAGAGATGGACAGATGATAAATAGATGAAGAAATGAATGTATGGTGGAAAAGCGATAGTGGACAGATGTTTTAAGGAGTGAGGCTGGAGGCTGGTTTTCCCTATTTATTTTTATAGACTGAGCGTCACATTTTCACCTCCATCAATGTCTCATTATCAGACATCACATTTAGATTGGACGTTTAGTGCTACATTTACAAGGGTTGTGAGGTCACCTTACATAGAGCAGAGGAGTGAGTCATGGCCTATATGTTCTATTACGACACTTTTGAAAGAAAGCAAGCCCCATGTGAAAGACAATTAGTGGGTTCATTCATCTGATACGACAGATCATTCATGCAGCAAAACATATGCATGTTTTTAATGACCTTCAATTGTAATACTACACACACTAACTGACGTTCCACCCCAAAATCAAGACACACGCACACACATATCCTGCTTTCCTAATGTAATGATGAAATAAATTAGGGCAACAGCCGCAATACGAAACCGTGTTTATAGATGGAAATCATGTGCCAGGAAATATAAAAATAATGCACTAATGTGATTATTGAGCTTGCAGTCATAAATCACAGGCATGCATGTGAAGAGATGAAACTACATCACATCCTCTTTCCAATTTTTTCCCACTTAAGAGGTAAAATATGTCATTTTTTAATGTTAAAATACTTCCAGCCTAAGCTATAAAATAATTTTATGTTAACTTTCTAAATGTAAAATATCTGTGGCGGTAGTATTACTGTTTGAGCAGTCAAGTTTAAAACATGGCCACCTGTATTCACACAAAAAAGACCGCCTGAGTGTTCAGAAACACTTATTTTTTTGCAGTATTATTTGGTGGCACTTGTGGCCTTGAAATGTACCTTTAAAGAATAGATTGTGCGGATGATGAAATGCACGCTCAATATGAACTAAGCTAAAGAGCTAAGAGTGAAAACAAGTGTATTTGAATTGCATATGTTCTGCTAAGAAAGAACAGAGAACACACACACCAAAGGATACGGTTGAATGATTTAATTGAACAGAACTTTAATTAAACTTGCTTGTTGAATCCACCAAATGACATATTTTATCTCTTACTGGTTGTAACGATCTACACCCTCACAGGTGACCAAACACGCACACACATACACAGACATCTGGAGCCAGTCAGTAGATCTGTTGAATGTCATCCGCACATTTAAAACCCTTTATTCCTCCGCTTCATTTATTTTCTCCATCCAGAAAATCTCTTGCAGACTCATCAGACACTTTGAACGGAGCAGAGAACGCATCTTTCATTCTCCAAGAATAGAGATGAGCCGACTTGATTAAAACACAATCAGCGTCCATGTGGAATATGTGCAGACTTCAAATTCTCCCTCTGTATTCTTCAACCGCATTTTCCTATTCTCATGTCACAGAATCACACAAATATTGTACTGTACTGTAGTTGCAGGTTCTGCACAACATTAAAGTTAACACCTGGCTGCACTTTTGCATGCTCCTCAGACCATTTTCTCATTATCATGCCCTCCTGCGATGAAGAGAAAGACGCCTTGCCTCAGATGAACTCTACCCATAATGCACTGCAGCTAGATAATATCAGAAGCAGTCAGCTTTAAAACTTGCTAAATGGCACATAGGAACCCTTTTTGTGTTGAACAGTATGGGGCTTCCTATTTCAGAAAGTTGTTTTGATGTAGTGTTTGTTTTTTAGCCTGCCTTTGATACTGTACATTTATACAAACTTCTTTTACTCTTCTTTAATCTCAGGGCCTCCATCAGCACCAGAGAACCCCATTTCCACCCTCAACGACACCTCTGTGACCCTTGAGTGGAGTCCTCCCAGAGACAGCGGCGGGCGAGGTGATGTCACATACAGCGTCCACTGCAGGAAGTGTGCAGGCGACGGCAAGACATGTACCCCCTGTAGCAGCAGCGTCCATTTTGTACCCCGACAGTTTGGCCTCTCAATTCCTAAAGTGCTGATCACAGACCTGCTGTCCAACACTAACTACACCTTCAGCATAGAAGCGGTTAATGGGGTGTCTGATCTGAGCCCAACCCCAAAACTGCAGGTTACCGTGAACATCACCACCAGTCAGACAGGTAGAGTGCATTACTCCAAATCAAACCCACAATATATTGACAGAGTGATCATTTAGTTTGTGTGTTTACTGATAACCAAACCTATGACCTTGGCATCTGCCGTGCTCTGCCGAGTTTTTATTTTAAGTATCAGAAATTGCAAGGATGTTTTGTCAGTTGCTTAGTTTCATTTTTTCGCCTGTATAGATATTGAACAACTCTGTTGCTTTGCACAGCATTTCTGTGCCTTTCAGTAACTCATCTCGACACAAAAGTTTGTTGCATCGTCCCTGGTTAAGACACGATGTCGTTCTGTGTATGCAAATGGAAGAGCAAAGCTAGCTGTTGATAAACCGACAAAAACAACACGCCCGTGGCGATTGTTAGTGCATTTTTCACGAAAAAGGTTCTCATTAGATTTCCTTAAACAAACAAACTCGAATATGATTTGAAGGTATTTTTGTAGTCAGCGTGTGCCTCTGTGCTTCAAGAAAAAGGTAAACAATGTCTCTTTTTTCTGCTTTCCCTTTCTTACTCCAAACCTTTAAGCTGACAGCGAAGGTTATCTTTTTATTTCACGAGAGCTTTCAAAACTATTTGACAAAGTATTTGACAGTCCTTGTGTCTTGCGTGTGTTGACTCTGGTTGTGCGGTATATTGTGGATTTTCCTGCGGTAATGTTCATCTGCTCAAGGTCCCCCCTCAAATAACAGACAAAGTAGAATTCAGGTACAACCAGGGAGCTGGTGTTGGACCGGATTCATAGTAGCACCGCTCCCACACATATACACAATCTCCTTTAAAGTTCATAAGTTCATGCAATTCCAAATGCTGTAAATAATACATGTCATCAAATATGTATCTATCAAACGGTGTCAGGGCTCGTCCTCTTTAAAATGTGCTGAACACACAACTGCCCTAACAACTTCCTGTCTGTCCCACACCTCTAACCGGGGTCATCAGTGCTGGTGTGTTCACATTAAGTGCGTGTTTGCATGTAGTCAATGGCTATTGGGCCTTGTGTAAGACTCCGGCTGAGGTATTAAATATGTATGAATGTGTTCAGGGTGTAGAGCGAGGCTCTCGCTGAAGAGAGAGAGGTGCTTTATGTTAGAACAGGGTCAAAGATCCCAATCATTTATACATTCAGGAACGACAGATGCTGAACTTACACGAATAAGAAAATTATATAGTTTAGAAGATTTAATGGTGCTCATTAAAATGTAAATTTTAGGATACACTATTAGAACAAAATTCCACCAAACTAGGTTCTGCTTCCCGATGCCATCAGACAACATTTTTTTACAAAGTGCTGTTTGTTCTATGTGCTTGTTGTCATTTTTACTGTATAACCAACATTTTGTGGCCAACTTTTTATAGTGAAAATTGGTCAACAATTTAAGAATAAAGGATTCTAATTGGTCAATCACAGTTTGTGAATAAATATTTTGTATAAGATTGCTAAACAGCACATGTAACTGTCGTGCCTGATTACCGATTTCATACAAATTTGTGCTAGTTTAATATTTCTTCTATAACACAGCTGTCTCTTTTTTTCTGTCATAGTCAAAACTCGAAACATTCAGTTGTAGAAAAGGTGTGAAAATGAATACAATCTTTAAACGTTAAAACATTACATTTTTTAAATGGTAAAATGTTAAATGCTTTCTTAATTGTAATTTGCTGTAAGTGTCTGCTAAATGAATAAATGTAAAAAAAAAATGCACAACTGAAATATCAGGTATTTGCAGTATAAATCAATTATTTTTATCTTTATCCATATAATCATAACAATTTAGTGGAAAGGTAGCATTAACATGTCTGTGTGTAAGCGTTCTGTTGTGATTTTGAAAGCTGTTTTTCGGACACCACTGAAGAGGTGAAGGACACCAGGTTACCTCCAACCATCTGACCAAATATCAGACCTGCTGTCTCTCTCTTTCATTTTTTTCTCTGACACACACACCCCTCTGTCTCACACACATGCATGCTGTCTTTCTCTTTGTCCTGCTGTAGTGCAGAAAGGTGAAGAGAGAGAGAGAGCGGAGGTGTTAGACTGAAGCAGACAGGTCATGGCGTTTCAGGAGTGTAATTACCTGCTGGTGTGCGGCTGTCTCTGTGTCTCCTTAGACAAAGGTTTCACAGCGGGTTGTGTGTTCGAAGATGTGTGTGTATGTGTAAAGCACACTCAAGTGTGTATGGAAGGGGATTGTGACCATTGATTTGAAGCAATAGAGGTCTAACTGAAATAAAACGGTGTGACCTGTGGAGCTGTGATTGAACCGAGGTGGTCTTGAGTGCCTGTTGACACACACGGATGCACACACACACACGTATTCTTAACATGATTACCCTTCTCTCTTTGTAGTGAATGTAATCCTGAAAGAGCGCAAAAGCAAAGACAGCGTCACACTGGCATGGCAGGGACCAGACAGACCCAATGGAGTCATAGTTGAATACGAGGTCATCTACTATGAGAAGGTAAATACTTTATTCATCTAGTCTTTTCCCATCTCCAGAAACATGCCTCTCTTCTATTTAAGTTTCTAATAAGATCTCTTCTCCTTACACACTGACTACACACGTGCCTCTTTGACCCCTATTAAAAGCTGTAACGATTGCAATTGTCCAGGCAGCCCTGGCATGTGTAATTGAGAGCTGAAGCATCATTGTGCCTTTGGGAATGAAAGCAATCAGAAGGCCCGTATGCCACAGATGACTGCTCACATACACATACCTCTTTAATTATAATGGGAAAATGAAGTCTGGGCTGACATCACCTTTCAAAGAGAACACTCTCAGTATAATACACCTATATACACTACACACAGACACTCACTTGAGTGTACAAACACGCATGTTAAAACAATGCATGCTTGTTTTTTACTAATTGGTTTAAATTGCCTATTACAGCGATGATGTTGTACTAAAGTCAATGGGTTTCCTTTAGTCAGGGTTGTGGCATTATCTGTTAAGTTCTGTAGCCTAGGATTAAAGGAATGTTGTGACTAAAAGCATCCAAAATAAATTAACACTATGTTATATTTTACATCTTCAAAAGTAGTCACACATTGTCTAGAATTTGTGAAATAATTCTCTTGGCAGTTTATCATCCAGCCTCTTGAGGTCTCAACCTGGGAAGCTTTTTAAACACCACTGAAGGATTGTTTTTATCTATTCTGGCTGCTTTATATTCATTATTTGGTCAAAGTAATCCATTGCAAAAATATTTTTTGAATAATTTTAGTTTTCTATTTAAAAATTAATATGTTGGCACAATTATATTTTGTCTACAAAAGAACGAGTACAAAGACACTTTATTCAGTTGTCAAACATTGTGGAACATATTCATAGCTAATGTGATGAGCGGTGGCTATTCTGCCAGAAATAATAAATGTATGATGTCTACTCTAAGATCTATTCATAACACATTGAGTACTGCCTATTCACATGCAAAAGATTTCTTTTAGATCAGTCCAACACAGATGCAATCGTTTGACCCAGTCTGGTCTGGCACTCATACTGGTTGCCGTGCGATTATGGGATGTGTGCTTAGACTGAACGCACAGATGGATGTCTGGCATTGGAGATTGTGTAGTGGATGTGCGTTTGTTGGAACTGGAACAATCTCACACTTGCACACACAAACCTGCTCTGCATTAATTTTTTCTGGGTGTGGTGGACAGAGACCAAGTATTTCCCGGAATCCTTATAGTTATGGGATGTTTGAAATGATTTATCAATTCGAATTCTGTGTTTCATTATGTCTGTTTCATGTTCAAGGGATGTTTATAATGATTTTTCCATTAGAATTTTAATTTAGAATTTTATGTGAATTTTATGATTCACTTATTCTTGTTAAATTTATTTTCATCTAATTGTCTTAATTAAAGTAAATGTAAAAAACCATCCAAACTAATACAACTTGGTAATTTCATGGAGTAATGGAGTAATTTCAGCCAACTCCTGCGCAATACGCAGTATAAAGCCAGTAAATCTTTTTTTAGTTTGTTAGTGTGAGCAGTCTTGTGTGTTACAGTAATATTAATCAACACGCAATATTCATAGATTCTCACATGCACTGTAGCATTATAAAGCAGATGTCTGTAATCTCCTCTAACTGGAACTGTAACCAGACCAATAATCATGTCATACAGTGTAAATTAAAGTTTTGAACTGGTCTGTTAAGACAGGATGAAAAAATTAACCCAGCATCTGCCTCTCTATAATGACTATCAAAATATAACACCTGCTGGCTACAGTGTTAACATGCTGCTGAAATATTATCCTTCATTAATCCTCTCATTTTCTGTCCCTACAACACAGACGCAGAATTTTGCTTCTTTACACATTTTCACCGCAGCATGTTCTTCAAACAGCTTTAATAAGTCTTGAATAAATTCTGCTGATTTTTACTCAGGGTTAACGCCGCATTCTCTTCACATCATTTTCAGTCCAGCTACCTGTAAACAAACAGTTTTACAGTAAGCAAATGTGTGTTTACCCCTTCCAGAACCAGAGAGATCAGAACTACACTGTTCTGAAGACCAAAGCCCACATGATGACGGTGGAAGGGCTGAAACCAGGCACCATCTATGTGTTCAAAGTGAGAGCCCGCACTGACGGAGGCTACGGCAACTACGGTGGAGAGATAGAGCTGGAGACAAGTCATGAAGGTACAGTCACAGATTAGTATTTACAGCAGCATTTCATATCGTCCTTCTCATTGCATGTGTGTGACCTTTTCTCTTGTTTTACACCACATTGCTAATCTTGGCTCCGCCCACAAGTAGTGATGTCATGCATGAGCATTCTTCTCTTATTCTTGAAAGTACAGTAGGTGCACTTAGCGGCCATGTTTGCAACATCATTTTTTATTATTTTATCTTTAGTATGACTATACTGCTAATTTATCTTAAATATAGTAAGCTGCAGCTAGCCTTTTGCAGATTTTGCTAGAACTATACATTTTTGAATTGAAAAATATAACTTAATAATGTAAGATTGTAGAAGGAAAAAAACACTTTAGATAGAACAATCTTTATATTCCAATATTTTTCCCTTTTTCGTTGTTGAGCATATACTTGAGAATTCAGAGAACTATTCTGCATTCAATATGGTGAACCGGTGTGTGACTTATTTACTAAAGCCCCGGCTTATACTCCCTGGGAGGGGTGCACTGTGTGTGTCTCTGTGTCTCGTGAGGACAAACAGGGCTGTGTTGAGCTGACCTGTCGGATCAAAGAATTGAGGCACTTTAAAAGCCTCTATTAATACAGTAAACATAGAGGCTTTGTGGCATACACGCCTAATTTGAACCATGTTATGGTCTACAGAGCATCTCTGGAAATATATCACAGGGCTCAGCGGACCTCATCTGCCAAGCTTAAAGTTAACGGAGTCCAGTACAGTAATTGCTCTTTTAATTATATGAGAAATGTTTAAGCCTTCGGCTCACGATGACATTCATAAACCACTTACACGTGTGCATTTGTGCGTATGGTATTCGGTGAATGTACATTCAATAGATACACAGCATAGAAATATATTTATAATTCCTTTATGGTTTGCAGTTTGCACACCTGCTTTCATACATTGTGCTTATATTATGGTTACCATCCTGTTTCCTATTTTCTCCACATCATTTGATCTCTAAAAATGTCAAGGCAAAAATTTGATTCTGTGAGAAAATCTTATGTCTCATGATTTTGGTATTTGGGTACGTTCGGTCCTGTCACCTTGAGTTGCTGTACAGGGCACAGTGCATAACTGAGATTGTTGAATGGTGTTGAATGGAATTCTAAATCAATTCTTGTTGCTGGAGATATTCATTTTCCTGAAGGAGGCGGTTACTCATGCGTTGCCGGGCTTGATAAATGATGTATTTGTTTTGAGTAATGAGTCGATTGCGGCAGCATAAAATCCATACGCTCGCCGTGAAACTTTCAAACTGAGCCTGTTATTCCCTCTGTTAACACACCTATTTGGATGGCACGCGTAAATTAGAAAATTGACTTTCACCTTCGCCTGTGTATTTAGCAATGTGTGGTTGTTTCTGCTGTTTTGCAAAACATGCAATATTAATGTAAAAGTCTAAATAATTGGGGTCTAAGGTACCTCAAGGTCATTTCTATACACTTTTAAAAAATAAAGGTGCTTTAAGATAACAGAAGAGCCATTTTAACAATCAACTTTCTGAGAAGTACAGTAAATGCTTTGCTTGTGGTAAAACAAAGGGTTAAAGATTGAGTAATATCTAGCTTTAAGTTTGATTATTTATAAGAATATAGAAAGTAAAGGAAAACTAAAATGTATATTTTTGCCTTTTTTTTTTTTTTTTAGATATGTTGGCTATTGGGGATCCTAACCAGTCCACCATCCTGGCGATATCCATAGCTGGTGGCATTGTGCTTCTTATCTTCCTGGTGGCGTGTTTTGTAGTGAGCGGAAGGTAAGAATGAACTTTCTTTTAACATCACCTGACCTTTGCTTCAGTCTTCTCTGATCCATCCTGGCCGAGCGTGTACTGTACAGCCCCCAAGGGCCGATGTAATAAAACTTTCTATTTGTTGGATGTAAGAGCTGCTTTCAAATGACCCCTTTACATGATATCGTGAATCATGATATAGAAAATAAAATATGGATTCTTCCATGCCAAAGCATCTTTTAGAAGATCTAGAATGCTCCATACAGGTGCTCTGTTTTATAAAAAACGCTTGAAATTGAAGTCAGAGAAGATACTTTGCACAGTACCTTAGATATTCAACAATAGCTGAAGCAGAAAGATGGTTCAGCTAGCCGAATGAGACTTACCGAGCCTCCAAATTAATGCTGATAATAAATATACTCTGACTGAATTAAATAGCGCTTTCTTTCTCGAACAAAGCCCGTCTGAAGTCTCTAAAAACATTAGTATTGATCTGAGGTGATTGCCTATCGCGCTGAGTGCTCTATTCAGTATTGACGGGAATAGACCTAATCAGCCTCACGTTGGTCTCATGTCGAAACACACACACATAATGTATTCCTTTGCAACAAATAATTCATTACAACCACTCAACTATAAACCAAAACAATAAAAACTGCGTCTGTGTTGGGTGTAACCGCATTTTAATCAGCCAAGAAGCTGAGTTTTCATCATAGACAAAAACCTAGCCAAAGCTGTACCGACTAACTGCGGTTCTAACCAAATTTTACCCACAAGCCATTGCAGCTTCATGAATTACCCATCAAAGCTCTCCCATGGCGATTGTGTCCAGAGCGAAAGCTGGAAGAACAAAATGCGGACAGATTGACTGTGGTGCTTATCTGATACAAAAACGTAACGCATAAAAAAAGCATGTTTGTTTGGCCGTTTGTGAGTGAGAACTGTACTCTCAAAGAATAAAGAAGACAGTGATGGACAGAAAAGGATACACTGACAACACTAAGGTGAACCGCTGTCAATAAGACAGGAGATAAGACTGTGCCTGTGGGGGAGAAGCAACTGAGATTCTGAAGTTTTAAAAAGAATCTGAGTGAGAGTGTTTCTGGGAAATGTTTAGAGATCATAAACTCATATATTTTAAATTCAATTATGACTATCCAAAATAGTCAGTAGGCACCATTTGGTAAGACAGATAAGTTATGTAACTTATCTTGTGTTGTAGATTTGTTGTGTAGTGTTACTGAGGTATACAGTATGTTCCCCACATTGTAAGTTAGCAAGTTTTCATTTACCTGACATTAAATAACACAATAATTTATATACATTTTGTGAATAATGTACTGGACTGAACATCTTGAAATGTTCAGTATTTGTGTTATTTATTTTTTGTTGGTGTGTTTGTTATATAGGCAGGTTTCTAATCAGACAGATTAGTGTCATGTCTCTATATTTGTAGATATCAGTTTAATGAGTTTGAATACAAATTATAATAGCATTGAACAGTATTATGGATGATTTCAAATGATGTGTACAGTGGTTAAAAAACAGGTAGAGAATTAAACAGTATTCAGTTTAACTTATATTGTGCTCTAGGAAATGTGTGACTTTTTAAAAATAACAAGTAATATTAATAGATTTGTCTTTTTAAAAATGCTAACTGTTTGCAGATGTAACTTTAGCGAATGCATATTGTCTGTTTTATGTCTCTGTCTAAACCATGAAAAACTGCCCCGTTCAACAATATCAAAAACTGTAGTTTAAACTTACAAGGCAAATACACCGATTATTTCTTCAGCTGCAGACCCCAGGCATAATTTCCAACTGTAACACAGCTGTCTAAAATACAATAGAAAGATTATACAAACTTTCACATTTTAAACCATCTCTCAGAGGGATGTCAGGTTTCGATAAACCTTTTCCGGGCTGCTATATGTCCTTGAGGAGAACTGCTGGCTCACTTTCAAACACTGAGTAGGTTTTTTTCTGTGCATTTCATGTCGTTTTATGCAGTTCAGGTTTTCCAGGGAGACTGAATCGAATGACATAATCACCTCACTGCACCTCACATCTTGATCTATGCAAATCTCACTTGACCTTCGGAGGTCAGTTTGGCTTTTCTTACCATCAGGGCTCGGTGGTTGCCAGGTTGCATCATTTTTCTCTCTGCTTCCCTGTAGCACATTTTATGGTTAGATATACAGACAGACAGACAACTTGCATGCAGAGCATTGGTAAATTATTGCTTTAAAGCTCAGAATCTCAGAGTTTGGCCTGCCAGATTCCCCGAACACAATAACTCACACGCACTGCATTATTCTGCCTGTTTCACTATATTATTATTTTCTATCTCTATTCCCCATACCTCCCTTCTGTCTCTCTCTGCCTCTGTTCCCTTTCTCTGTCTGCGAGTTTTGAGCTTGAGCAATAATTTTAAAGGCTACAGCACCGTTAGCATATTTTTGTACTGTTCACAACCTGGCTCACAGAAATAATGCATAATTTAGAGATTTTAACATCAGCCTCGCCTGTTCTACCAGTAAATAAGACTTGCATATTAGCCTATAAAAAACACTGTATGGAGTCTGTGCCTTTTGATCAATGGAAATAGACTGCTATGATTAGCATAACATTAAAATACAGTATTTAATTGGCTGAACAATTAATTTCTGAATAATGAAACTATCATTCTGCTGGTTTTTTAACCCATTGCCTTGCTTTTGTGTTTTATGTTATAGAAAGAAATTAAATTTGTTATAGAAATTTTAGTTTTTACATGGTATATAGTTTGGCTTGCTGACATACAATTTGACCGCATGTGTTGTGAAAAAATACTAGTTTGCTTTTCTGCTGTCAGATGGAGCATCTGTGTAATGTGTGTAATATGTCTAGTCGGAGTCAGAGCCATAGCATAGCCGTTAGTATACCAGACACATGGTGCAAGAGACAAAAAGAAAATCAAAATTAATACATGAATAAAGAGTATTTTAATTCAAGAGTAATTTTTATTCTCCAGCACGCCAGGGAATATCTGTAGAATTATACATGACAAACAGGAAAAAAATGGCATGTGCTACAGCAAGCAGATGGTGTTCAGTCATCAGATCCTGCCTGTTTTTTGGTCTGTTTCTCCAAGACGCAATTAAAATGACAACCAGGTGCTAACCGCTGGGAAACTCCTGCAAGTTTAGCTCCTGGACCTGCAGAACATCACTGCCGCTTTCATCAGTGCCAGACAATTATTTTTGTTTTTAACTTATGAGAAAGTTGGAAAATCTATTTAACTCCAATTCGCTCTATCCTGCAGGATTATCTCTTCTAAGCCATATCCTCAGTGGAGCGCCTAATTATTTGGCGTGCACACCCCACATGCCTATATTTCTCTTTTAATTACATTTTTAATATTTTCAGTTGCTAGAAAATCAAGCAAGCACATTTTTGGGGAATTATTAACAGTTACAGTGTTTAGCAGCATTTAAATAAATTATATAACAGTTATTTTGAATAATAAATCTTTCCTAGTAATGAAAATATTTACTAAGTAAAAACATTTTTACAGTGTTCCAGGCAGGATATCCTGTGTATTTAAACCCCACCACCTTTTATTGTGTTTTACTTTTTCAGATTATGTAAAGAAATCAATGGATAATGTCCCTGATGATGCAGGTACTGTAAGCCACCGATAAATATATCTGTGTAATCAGAGATGAAGTACACAGGAAGATTTTCAAAGTGAGCTCATTAGAGAGAATAAGAAGTCCTTTGTTAGTAATATGTTATCTGGGAAGCATCTGCTATGAGCCTTGGGTTATTCTTAAAACTTAATGATGACAGGAAAGCAACGCACACACACACACACACACTTTTACAAAGTGAGCCACACTCATTTAAGTACTACATTTCTCCCAAGAACCTGAAGCTTAGAGCACTTAATGCTCTCAAACATGTTTTATGTAATTTCACATCCTCCTGTTATGTCACATGGGTTGTTATTTCAGCCTGTTCATAATGGATTTCTGCATAAAATGTTGAGTTTCACCTCTAGCGTGTCTTTAGATGGTGATGGCTAAGTGACATCTTTGATTGGCCAAATGGCAGCAGTTTAATGAATGTCTGGTTTTTCTGCCCAAGCACAAATGCGTTTATGCCGCAAGCAGGATCACCAAAGCGTTTCTCCGAGAGCGTCCTCCGGATATAATTGCGTTTTAAAGCCAAAACTGCTTGTAAACTGGAGAGCATTCCCATTATGAAAGCTGGAATGGAGAACGGTGTTTCAAGAGCTCTTCAGATCTATCGCCTGCGGGGTCTTCTCTGTGCACATGCACAAACACATACAATATAACATGTAACCAAAGCATGCTTAAAGTGTAATTGTTCTCCCAGCCGCTTAATGTGATGGACTGGCCTCTCACCGCAATATAGTCGTTGTGCATAAAAGCGCTCTTTGGCAGAAGTAACAAAATTATACTGTAATTGTATCTATAGGGTGGCCGACACTATAGTACAGTTCATTTTGAGCTGTGATATGTGAGTAGAGCCTGAAATATCGCACAGTCAGCACAAAAGAGAAGAAAACACTGAGATAATGAAGGCAAAGCAAGTTGCCGCCTGTCAAGCACAATTACACAGGAAGAGAATCTTACACCTCTAGCTAGAGAAAAGATGATGGCATTCTTTGTGTGTTTTTAAGTATTGGGTCTTTGGGGATGGAGTATAAATTTACGTTCCATAGTACCTTCCAAAAAGCTTTGCTGATGCCAACAAAAGAAAGTCAGATGTATGTTATGTGTATGGCATACATATGCAATATAAATCGTAGCCATGGCTTAGCAGTTAAAACATATTTTTTTGGTGCTCATCTGGGAATACAACATTGAACCTGGTTTAAAGTGGCAAGAGGCACCTTAGGCTGTTGCAACTGTAAATTTTGTTTTCAGTTCCTTTGAGTAATGCGTGAGAACGTTGTAAAATAAAAAATGGCACGTTTTTAAAGTTGAAATGCTTTGTGTGACATAAAAGATAGTTAACAGTTAAATTAGTAAACTATTTTACTAGGTGAAAATGTTCTGTTCTGTTCTTCATATACACTGCTTTTCCCAGTGAAATTCTTGAATAAGTTTTCTATTCTATTTTATTCTATTCTAGTCTAGTCTAGTCTAGTCTAGTCTAGTCTAGTCTAGTATACCTAGAATCTATACTACATTCTAGAATTCTAGAGTTTTCTGTGCTCTGTTCTGTTTTTTGCATACCGGCTTCCCCCAATCAAATTATAGAATAAGTATAAATGTTTGTATAAATTGTTTTTCACAGTTTTTTGTTAATTTAATTTATTTTCCATTCCCTTCTATTTTATTCTTAGTATACCTGCTTTCAGCAGTTAAATTCTAGAATAATCTTTTTTATTTCTGTTCTGTTCTATACAGTACCTGCTTCCTCCAGACAAATTATAGAATGAGTATTAATGTTGTAGTTCAGAAGTTGTATTTCACAGTGCATAAGTTTGTTGGCATTTGCTGGTGTGGTGTGAAAACAACAGTTATGATCCCAATGTTCTACATGCCAACTTATAATGTTTGTGTTTGTTGGCGCTTGTCGGATCAGTGTGAATTTGCCTATAGAGACCTACTGTGATCTTCAATTAAAAGCCAACAAAAAGAACTTGCTATCATGAGTTGTGTAATTTACATTGTTTTTTACACAGGCATTCTGTAGTTCTTTTTTATTGCAGTGACCCACAGGTGTGTTCCGGTTGGCCGATTAGCTAATGAGAGTTTTATTAGGTGCACAGCCCCTGCATAGATTGGGGTGCACGTGTCAGAGGTCAAACTTCTTAATGAATTGGATCCTGACTGGTGTACTGAATCAAACGAATAAAATCCGGCTCTAAAAAATAGGATCATTATCGGCGTAATCTTCTCTCCCGCATTCTCAATTACCATAATGAATAGTTAACAAATTGGATGTTTCTCCACACCTATCAGAAACACATCCTGGAATTCAGCAGATATCACCATTTAATCTCCTCACTTCACTAATAATGACTTTGGCTGGAGTAAATCTTTTTTTAAAACAGCATGCGCGGGCCTTGGCGGGTTGCCAGGTCTTCTCCGACCAAGATCGAGCCAAGAAACAAAGGGCTTTAAAGGAGATGAGGGATGAGCATTTTGTTTTGCATTCTTTTTGTGCTATCTGTTATTGCCTGATAATGTAATGACCGCACTGAGCAGCGTGAGGTTATTTTTTTGTCGTGGGCTTCTGTTCGCTGGAGCAGTGGGTGTCGTTGATTGCCATTAATTTGAAGAGCCACTCTGCGTGATGAAAGCCTTGAAATGAGGGAGGCATTTCTTCCTTCGGTTCTATCCTATTAGTACTGTGGCAAACACACCGAGTGATTAGAAATCGTCTGATCTTTGAAAAAAGCCTGTCTTCTATGATAATCAGTCCTGCTGACAGTCACTGCGGCCAATGCATTCCCTCACCAAAAATGTGGAGCTTTGGATTGTCTCTCTCTCTCTCTCTCTCCCCTCTCTTTCACTCTGTCATCTTCATAGTAAAATTCTTGAGACTAATTTCATACAGAAGCTGTGTAATTGTTGTAGCTTTGCATTTCGTTTGTTCTGCCTTGTGTGTGGTTGAGATGTTCTGAGCCCCAGAAACAAGTCTGTTCTGTTTTCTCTCTGTCTCTCTCTACCTCCCTCTCTCACTTTGTCTGTATAACAGAAGGGAACAAAGGACTCGAAACAAAGTGCTGTCATATGTTGAATTTCTTCATTACTGAATATTGTCTGGATCATTCACTTAATTCTTTTTTTGTTCATCTGTAATAGAAGCCCCTCCAAAGCATTTACTTTGATTCTGGCTTCAAGGACGTTGCTGTTTAATCTGAATTATACTGATAGAATTCAGACGTGACAGTCAGTTGTTAACAATGCATAAACACACACTTTTTGGTTTAATAAATAGCACATTTTGGGGGTCTTGAGATGCCTTTATGGTTCTTTGGAGTTCATATTGCAGGTTGATCTATCAAGTATTTATTTTAAAGAACCACAAGATTATAAAGCTATTTGTGTAACTTTAAGAGATTCATAATTGCCATCAGGCCATAAACATACATTTTGTATTTTTTTTTGATGGGGACAACAACATATTTTTTTAATATGCAAATATATATGCAACATATTTTTATCAAGTGTAATTTTTTGGTTCTAATTGGAAACTTTAATTCTTTTATGAGCCTGTAGGACAGAACTGCAGAGGTCACTTTGACTCCAATGTTTCTTCTAGGTCTCATATTAATAAAAAAGTAAAATCCACTTATCAGCTTGACCGTGGCCGTTTTGTGTTGTCAGCATGGGCGGTTATCTCAAGGTCACATGCTTATTGCCAAATGAAAGGCTAAGGTTGGTCACCTCCTGTTTTAATGCAGTAGAAAACACACGGTAATCAAACAAGCAATTAAGCATTATGGGCAGAAATAACTTCATGCTGTGCCCTTTGTGGAGTCCTTTCAAGCTTTATAGCTCTTCCTCAGGCCTGACACACGCCAAACAGGAAGTCAAACATTTAACATTTCATGCTATCCATCATTTGGGGATGAGGAGAGCATTTATAAGGGGAATGAACGAATACAGGCGGTCAGTAAGGATGTGAAATGGACAATTCCATGCAATTGTCAACCTCACCATAAAAAAATAAGGGTTTAACCAAAGGTTTTCATCTTACTGATACCTCACATGCCAATATTTGGTGGTTTAATTACCCATGTGAGGTCTCTCTCAGAGTTTTTAAAGGATTTTTTTTATTTGTCTATAAAGTGCTGTTTTAAGAATTGTCAGTCCATATTTCTCATAAATGTGCACATGAAAATGAAAATAAAATAACAATTTTATGTTCTTTAAACAGTCATCTATTCTTCATTTGTTGTATATTTTTGCTTTTGGTTTGTGCATTTTAACTCACAGAAATCTTACAAAGTATGTTGCCCTGATGTCTGGACTCTATTAACAGGGCTTTATTAAAATATAAACAAAGTTTCAGTATATTGGTAATTAAAAAATTCTGTGATAATTCATAATTTAACTTAAATTTATAATTTAAGTTTTGATTGAAAATGTCATGTCCATAATGCTGGAATTGACCAAGTGTTTTATTTTTCATGTTCTACAAAAAAAAATCTTTATGATATTTTAAGGATTTTGTTACAAAATAGGAAGTCCTTTAAGCTTAAAAGAGGAAGCTGTGATTTTATGTTTATTCTAAATTGACATGGATTTCAGGGTCATGGCTCGGTCCAAACGGTCACTGATTACTCATTAGCGAAAGGCTTATATGATGCCAGTGTCCCTGCCCTAATTTCTATAGTCGGTCCACTTTATGTTTGTAAAATGAGATGCCGGATGAATTGAACCAGATGAGGTGATCGTAATTCAACACACTGCTGGAACGCAAGGGTAAGGGCAGCGGTAGTCATGGGAATATCTGGGCTGCTTTTTTAACCTAATTGCAAGTCAGTTAGAAACAGTTGGCAAGGACATGTGGCTAGGGAGGCTTTAATGGAGATGAATGCTGTGCCAGGAGGAGAGAGAAGAAAAGAGAGACGTCGAGGAGAACCCTGACCCCTCCTCCTATTTCTGTAGTCCACATGTATCAAACACTCGAGTAGGTCATTCTACCAACAGCTCCATCAGGTCAAGAAAGTATGTTTGTCGTGTAAAATATTTCTTGCTTTGACTCTATCCACCACCTACATTTCAAAGAGGTTCGGTTAAGGTCAATGCGTCTTTCCGACCTTTGAACTTCCATTACACACACATTTCCGTTCACATCCATATTTACCTTACTTGAGCACAGTTTAAAAGTATAAAGATTTCTTCTAAAGGTACCTTAGCATAAAACCTATCCATCTGAGCCAAAACTGTACAGAAAGTTTCATTCCCTGTTTGATCTCAGAGCTGTCTGTGGTTGGGCAGCTTTTGTATGGCCTTGATCCTAAAGAGATTCGTTTTTAGGGAGGGCCGTTTTTCAGACCCAGGCACCTAACAGAGATGGGGGAATCAAAATGTGCCTCAGTCAGCTCAGAGCCCAGTGCAGGGACTGATAGGAATGGTCTGTACAGCTCCTGTTACACTGGATCACTTTCTCCCCATCTCTCATTTCAATAGCGTTAGTATGCTGAAGCCCAGCGGAGCGCTCCGAGCAAAAAGCACATTGTCAGCACTACCAGGGTCTTACTCCAACCCGATCCCTTAAAGAGTGTCAAAGCATAGATCTAGAAGTATAGCAGAAGATAAAGAGAAAGAAACAAACGTTTTTAAAGTTCCAAAAAGTGAGAAGGTCAAAGAAGTGAGAGATGCAATGAAATAAGAGGAATAGTGATGTATTCAGATTGCAACCGCACGGTCCCCAGGACAGAAAGCTGGCAGCCGGCACGAAAAACGGCATTCGTGTGACAGCGTATTAGACGGGGAAGGTAAATTGATATGCAAATTGCATGTGAGGCTGAGAGAAATCTGAAATTTGCCAGACCAGCACGTCAGCAAAGTACAATAGCAGGCCCGGGTGCACGGAACATCTTAGATCCGCCTCTTCTGTGTGGCAGAAAAAGAGAGAGGGTGCATTAGGAAGCACAAAGTGATTTGTACTCGTGGAGCCGAGGCCGAGCTGAGAGAGCAGAGGACCTGCTGAACAAAAGAGAAGCAGCTCTCGCTCATTTGCAGAGGAACACTGGAAGATTGCAGTCGTACATCAGGATGATTCTCGCTGCTTTGTTCTTCAAGGAGAGACATTTTGTCAATATAAGATGCTCTTTTTCTCATTAGATCCCTGAGAGGTCTGTCAACCGTACAGGCTCACAATGAGAGCAGCTTATGATTTGTTGTGTTCAGTATCTGCATACGTGCTCTGTATAATGTAAATGCGTGAGAACTATTGACATGAGCGCAGTAGGATGCGTACATTTTCATTTTTTTTGCAGGATTCCATTACAGAAGGGTTGAGTCGCATGAGCTAAAGAATATAAACATGCCATTGACTGTTAGCATTTTATAATGAATAGACCAACAATTCATATTTTCTTGTTTTTTAAAGGGTACACAGTGACATTTTCAGTCAAAACTTGAAATATAAATTCTCACTGAATGTATTTATTACCAGACTATCGAACCATCTGTTTATATAAACCCCTGTTGGAGACATAAAAAAATCTTTGCACAAGTTATCTATTTTAAAAATGGAAATATGCATGCATTATGGATGTGACAAAAAATGGACACACATTTTTGAGAGGCAACATACCTTGCAGGATTTTGGTAAATTAAAATCAGAAGCAATAATACCCAACAAATAAGGAGATAAAATGGCTTTTCAAAGAACATATATGCATATTTATAAGGAATATTAACTGTTATGGATGTGACAATTCTGTAATCAGCACTTTACCTGGCTATGAAAAAACATGCTTTTATTGGAAAACAAATGCTTTAAAAACTTTAAAAGAGACCTCACATGGGAACCTCACATCATATTTAACCAACCAAATATTGACATCTGAGCTATTAGTAAGGAGGAAACCCTAATGAAACAACACATGAAAGTTTATGGTTTTGATTTTTTTTTCCAGTTTTGATAACCATCAGAACATTTTTTATCTCCAGCCAGATTTCTCTGACATCAGTGACAAGACGAGTCTAGGTTTCCACATTCACACAGGGGGATCCGTCTGTCCAGCCAGTTAGTTGAATTTACACGATGTCAAGCTTGTGTTTGAAGTGATCAGCATCAGAGTAAAGTGACGGTGCATGAGAAACACTGGCAGTCAGTTCTAGTATGTGGCGTACATGTGTGTGTCTGTGTGTGTAAAGGGTGCTTGCCAAAGACAGAATCATTCTCACTTTTCTGTGCCACGCAATCACATCTCCAGTCTGCCAAACAGCCACGGCTGAGCTCCTGTGACCCTGGCACAAGCGTCTCCTCTCCCCTCTGCTCATCATTACTGCCAAATTAAAAGCCAGAAGCGTCCAGTTCATCTGCCGACTCTTATCACTAGCTCAGCCGTCTCCTTAGCCGTGCCGGATGGAGATCACGCTCATTACAGAATCCTTGGAACTCACCCCAAACCAATTATAATCAGAAATGATTTTAAAATGGACTAGTCCTTGATTGTAATGAGAGACTTTTACATTTCTTCTTAGATTAGCTGTCATGAGGGATTCATACTTTGAGACAAATTACCAGAGAGGGTTTAGGTGCAGGAACAGGGGAGAGATAAACCTGAGAAAGAGAAATGTAAATTCGTGAACTTCTCTGATTAAAGGATAATGCTGTTTGCAAGGTGGCGTAAAAGATTAGATGGTTGTGTGTGGTTTATGCTTTCTTTTAAGGAGATCTTAAGTGAAGCATTTTCACAACGTGTTTGATTTCAGCCATGCTCTTATACACCTTCCTGTAGTTTTCGAGTTAATGCTATGACTGTGTGTCTATACTCTGCAGGAAGGTAGATCTCCAGTCGGTTTCTCAGTGGTCAACTTACAAACGCTCCCGAAAAGCTATTTTCTAGTCACGCAAGTAGCTCCTGTCTGCCTCTATGGAGAAAGACTCAAATCTCCAAAAATGCTTTGTAAGGGCTAAACAATATATAAAAATGATTAAAATATTACAAATGTGCATATTGCACAGATTTGTTTTATGTACATAATTTTTATTTTTTTAATATAAATAAATATAATTAATATTTGTTTTATATCATTTAAATTGATTTTGAGCTGATGTCCCAATTAAGTATAAACACAAACTGCCTTCCACTAAACAACATTGAATTAATAATAATAGGAATTACTATTATAACTCATGAAACTATGGATTCAATTTATCTCTGTACCTGTTTAAACTACCACATCAATACCTTTATAGCTTGTTTGTTTGTTTGTTTGTTTTTTTTTTTTATATCCCCTGTTTGTTTTTGGTGTTTTTGTTGTTATCTGTCTTTGGTCACTATGTCAAGATGTTGCTGTAAAAAAAAAAAAAAAGATTTTGCTATAAAGCATTATCGTATTACGTTGTATATCACATTATTTACCAAGTTATCATATATAGCAATTTTTCTGAATATCATGCAGCCTAAAGACTATGCACATGTTCATATGTAATATTTAATTTAATAACACACGTCCAATTACAAATATTTATTAATTTATGCTTGACTAGTGACTCTTCTTCTACATTTTGGAGACAGATTTCGGGTCTTCCCTAAAGAATATCATGTAGACTCCAACTGCATAATCAACTCCATTAGTTAACAAATGAGAGAAGATGTCTTGTAGTCATTTTTAAGACGATGGCAAGCCTGTAGAAGCTTTTATACTGCGTGTGTTGCAGTATATTGCTGCAGGCAGCGGCAGACTGCCTGTTTCTGAACCGAACCCACAGAGACCCAGAACACCAGTGGGTATTTTTAGACACTCCAACATGCCCACAGAGAATAGTCACAGATGTGCCTGTACGCTCAACACGCATAGAAAGACACACTTTCATGATGGCAAACGCTTATTAACACTCCTGTTTGAATGCTTTTCCTCATGTTCTGCATTCAGTACAATGTTTTATAGGTGGCACGTTCATTCAGACTCAATTATAGCCGTTTAGACAGACTGGAAAAGTTACCGAGAAATTCCACTGTGAGTGATATTACAGTCGAGTGTACAGTATATGGAGGAAACTTCATCTCATGAACCTCACCATCAGCATGGAAACAGTGTTAATCTTTTTCTCACTCCAACAACCTTGAAATCCAGGAGACCACACAATTTTATGGCTGGTTTATGAAATATAGTTTTTTATATATATATATATAAGTGATGTATCCTTTTTCTGTTTCAGACATTGCGGCTACATCAAAGCAAAGCAAGATCCAGATGAAGAAAAAATGCAGTTTCAGAACGGCAGAGGTACAGCGGCAAAAACAACACAAACACAAAAAACAATCTCACACATAATTGATTGTCAAAACAAATGTTTGTTTTTAGAGGTAACATAAATGTTAAAGATCTCTCTCCCAGTTTCTGCTGGGATATAAATCACCATGTTCACACACATCCTCACCATGGATTTTATCTTCTCCAACTTTTTAGGGGGATTGTTTGCTTTTATGGTACAATCGTGTCTTGGCATTGATGGCCACTCAACAGCCCAGAGTAAATCTGTATGTTTTTCCTCTCTGTCTGATTGTAGTCAAAGTGCCGGGAAGCAGGACGTACATTCACCCCCATACTTACGAGGACCCCAATCAAGCCGTCCGGGATTTTGCCAAAGAAATTGATGCCTCAACTATACGTATAGAAAGAGTTATAGGCGCAGGTAAGACTATAAAACCAATATCTACTGTAAATCTTTCAGATAAAATCCTATGAATCGCACGGATACAACTTGAATTATGCATGTTGTGTGATTCTGACTCTAGTTACTATTGATGGGGTTAGTTCACTTTACAAAACAGCCTTTTTTACTCCTTTCACGACATGAAGTCGGTTGGGTGCTAATGTACATCAAAGAACAGGGGTTTCTATTTGAGCTCTTATTATAGAGCGTCTGCCGGCTGTAATCTTCACACACGAAGCTGTTGTTTGAAATACTGAGCTGTTAATACCGGGTATCTGTGTGTCTGAACATGGCTTTAAAATTTCATTTTCCTGGGCATACATGTGTGGGCATGTGTGTTTCTGAATTTCTTTGACCTTTTTTGTCCCTTTAATCATTATCTCTCTTTCTCTTATTTCATGTTCTCTCTTTTGTTTCATTCATTTGCAATAGTGTCTGTGCTTCTGATGAGATTCTTTAAAGCTATTGAACTCTGAATTAAATAATATTATAGAAAGAGATTCAATGTGTGAGAACAGACACCTAAAAGAAAAACATTTTTAACTCAGTTATATGTGGGAGAGATGTTTTCAAACTTGCTTTTGTGCCAACCAAATACCTCAGATTAATTGCACGGCTATATGAATTACTTGGTTTTTATTGGCCAACCAGATTTTATGGTCAAATAAAACTGTAGAATTGATTGTTTCAGGGAGCATATTTCCTATATAGCTGTTTAATGACAAACAATATTGTCTATTTATTTGTTTAT
This sequence comes from Beaufortia kweichowensis, assembly GCA_019155185.1. Lineage (NCBI taxonomy): Eukaryota > Metazoa > Chordata > Actinopteri > Cypriniformes > Gastromyzontidae > Beaufortia > Beaufortia kweichowensis. The sequence continues at coordinate 7,868,375 of CM032797.1, read as the reverse complement.
TGGGTGTCTCAAACTGTGCTGAAATTTTCATTTAATTTTAATCAAAATCTTCAATATTTATCTCTATTTCTCCTTAAACTTCTGAAATTAAGATTATAATAATTTTAACCTTTATTGAGGTAATATTAAGTAAAGCATAATTAAGTCCGTCTCCTGAGGTTAAACGGCAACCTCTGAGCAAAGTCTCAGGATGATACAAGATCTGTACGCATTGTCTCCTTTTACGCTCCACTAGCAGCAGTATATCTCTTTAAAAGTGAGAGAAACATTTTTCCTTTAGAAATTTTAGACTTCAGATTTTCAGAAACTACAATGACCACATAAGTCACAGTTGTAAAACCCAACTGCGGGATGTCCAAGGATACTGAAATGGATGTAATTCATGCACATTTCCCTCATAAACCTGTCGTGGGCTTGCACTGATGTACTGACAGCAGCCGTATGTCACTCCCCAGGTGAGTTTGGGGAGGTTTGCAGTGGTCGTCTGAAGCTCCCCAGCAAGAGAGAGATCTATGTGGCCATCAAAAGTCTGAAGGCAGGCTACTCGGAGAAACAGAGGAGAGACTTCCTGAGTGAGGCCAGCATCATGGGCCAGTTCGACCATCCCAACATCATCAGACTGGAGGGAGTCGTAACCAGATGTGAGTCTCTGAGATTAACACACTGTTATGTGATTATGGCTTAAAAAGTAGAATGAAATACTTTCTGTGTGTGTACAGTGTGATAATTTTACTAATTTTACAGTACAAGTATTTGTCTAATAACAAACATTTTAGGTAGTAAACCTATTGCAATTAAAATATTTTTTATATGAAAGTTGAGATAACCCAGAGCATATTTTTATTGGCTTGGCTTAAAACAATCACATGGAGAAATTCATATGTATACATATTGTATATGTATACATATTTAATAATACACTTTTATCATATCATGGCAATTACATAATACATATATTAGAATAGATTTGGTAGATTTTGTAATACTTTACAATAAGGTTGTATTTGGTAAGGGTTTGGTAACATGAACTAACAATAACCAATATAGTTTTTCAGAATCTTAGTTCATATTAATTTCAGCATTTACTAATACATTTTTTTAAAACAAGCATTGTATCTGTTAGCATTAGTTAATGCACAATAACTTTACATAAGCAAATGTATTGGAATTAACAAACATGAACAACGATTAATAAATGCTGAAAAACTGTATTTCTCATTGTTAGTTCATGTTAGCTGAGGCATTAACTAATGTTAACAAATCCTTTATTGTAAAGTATTACCCAAGATTATTGTCAAAAGAGCATTAAAAGAGTAAAGATCATTTACTCAGGTACTTAACACTTCAAGTAGATGAAAAATATAAGCACGGCATTCTGAACACTAAAAGAAAATTGAGCTGTTCTCAAAAGCGCCTTGAGCACGCTTTCAATAGCACACTTGAGTTTTTGTTTAGTACAGAATATATGCCGTTTTGTCGAATAGCACACGTGTTAAAACATATGATTATTGTGACTATGCCAACAACACTTTTCAGCACAGTGGTCACAAAGCGTTTTCATGGGGCTGTGATTAAGAGCCAGATGGAGGTGTTGTGTTCTCACTGATGTGTTCAGCCTTGGGGACACAGATAACCGTAGCTTGACTGACCAGTTAAATCTGGTCACACAAGAGGACTGGAAGACAAAGACTCGCTGGTGCAGATGCATTTCAGAAGAAGCCTGGATTCTAACTAAACACTTCAGTTCAAAATGGCTCTGTTAGGATGTTTGATTTGTTTACGTGAATGCCAGATCAAGGTGGTGGATTGCCTAGTGATTCTGTGAATGTATTAGGCTGTTTTTCTTGTCGCTGTCCTATCTGGCTTGTCCACTGAGGTTTTATCTTGATCAGTGATCAGATTAAAGGAAAATCCCACAGACTTTATCTAGAGATAATATCAAGCACTAATGTTTACTTTGAATGTACAAAGGTAAAAATCTTTATTGTTCGTAGTATTAAATGAAGTTATAATCCTCAACGCGGTTTTGTGTCTTATCAATAAGTGTCTGCTAAAGGCTTAAATGTAAATTAAAAATGCCTTTGTTGTTTGTTTTTAGTTCCTAAAATATCTGTTTCTAACATTAAAATAACAGTGAACAAATGGATATTTGTTAGCTGGGCATTAAATAGTTAATTTTTTCTTTTCTTTTACCTCTCAAATGTTCTTTTGTGTTTGTTTTCCCTTTATCGCTTGTTTCTTCAATCTCCGCCTGCCGTTTTGCACTTATACATTTGTGGCTTATTGGAGTTGTCTAAATTGCATCCTCGTCGTAGATGGAGATAGCTTACACTGTGTTGTGTGTGTTGGAAACCTTTAAGAGTCTCATTATCTCATCGGTAATGAAGAGAGCTTATCAGAGAACTTTAGCTTTCACCAGACGCCAAACAAAAACCTTTTCTTTCAAGCGTCATTATGACTGAACAGCCGTCTCGCTCTCTCTGCACTACCTATAGAGCACAACAATGAGAGTTTGCATATTTATGACGGCATGAATATTAATTATTGAAATAGTTAATTTAAGTGTCATAAATATTCAGCTGCGCACATATGAATGGCGAAGTCTCTCAACATTTCTTGTTCACTTTTGGCTCTGTTTTTTATCCCTAATGCAGAATGCTAATTTTGACCTTTTGTTAGCATTGGTTCGTACAGTTTACAGAAGTATTTTCTCCGTAAATCGAGTTTGCCTTTCATTTTGAAAAGGCAGACACTGCCTAATTGCCTGTCTTCTAGTTATAAGTGGTGTATTTATGTTATGAGCAAATATCAGGAGCTCGGGGTTAAAGCTCAGTTCAGTATCTTCCGGAGTACACAGACTCTTTGGAGGAAGAAAGTAGTGGTTTCAGTGAGAGTAATGCATTTGTCATTGAGCTGCACTTTGACCTCTGTGGAATGGACTGGTTATCTGTCTGAATCTAAACAAATCTTGATCTTAAAGTGTAAAAGAAAATTGAAAATAGAGAGGAATTACATATAGAGAAGGAAAACACTACACATGGAGAAGGGAGTCACCAAAATGGAAAAGTAGTTGTGGGGGTTGTAAATGTAAACATGATAGTCATGTCACGCTCCATATGGATGTATGTGGTGTTCAGCCTCAGGGGTTGTGAATAGGTGCACATATGACAGCATAGAAAGGCAATTTCACAGATCACAGCTCGGAAGGTCAGCGGCTACAGGGCCGAGGATAGGACAACGTACCAGAAGGGACGCTGGGTAAACTTTGACCTCAGACCAGACGTTATCCAAAGCAGGAATTTGTTATGACTTTCAATATTAAAACCTTCAGTTGTAGTCGCAATTTACTGTACTTTAACAGAGAGAAAAACCTGTTAGAAATGATGTCTGATAGAGAAACAGAAATAGTTGCGTAAAAAATGTTTTTAATGGTTTTTTAAATTTACAGATGAATTTACAGACAACTTGTACATTGAAATGCTTGATGGGATTTTATAGCAGTACAATATATTATATATAAAGAGAAAAGTAAAACAGAATTTGGATTGAATTGGATTTACCATTGTTTAAAATACAGTTTACTGCATGTGTGCAAGTATGTTAAGTCTAGATGCTTTAAGTAAATGGTGGATATATTTCATAAAGTGTATGTATTGCTATAATTTAGTGAAGAATCCTTTTACTAACATGCACACTGGAGCTCTAAAAGTGTTTTTCGTTTTGCACATGCTCCAATCAGCAGGCTTTTATCAGAACAATGTTTTAAACCCCCCTTCTCGCTTTGATTGCCTCCATTGTCGTGCAGATAGCGAGTGCGATACGACTAAAAGAAAGGTTTGGAAATAGCCCTTTTAATTGCGATCTCGTCATTTGTCAGAAAAGTTCGGATCTCTCATCTCTTTCTTTATGTGCCAACAATCGCCTAATCTGGAAGCATTCAATTTGGAGGAGGCTATCATCTCTTCTCATTTCGCTCTTCCTACCGCAAAGGATTTTCCTTCGTCGCTTTTAACGAAGTGGCTGCTATTTCGAGAACCCGTTCATTAAACCGTCGTTCCTTTGTTTAGGGGACAATGAAAGTTTAAAGTCTTGCGGAGAGTCTTGTGTTAAATTACGTTAGATTTACAGCTGCGACGTTCCTCTGGGTCTGTGTGCTTTTCTTGCCAGCTACGAGGACTTGGAAACAACTCGGTGCTAAGTACATTATGTGTCATTTCGTTAAAGCACCATTAGGAAAATCAATAACATTGTGAAGTTAAAGAACAGTTCCTTTTGTTCTTTTCATCATAATCATAGACCGGGCCGTTGGGGCATCAACTTGCTCAATATCTTCTTAAACCTATAAGTTAGTTCCTGGTATATAAGGCAAGAATATAGGAAGATACAGCGATGAGTTCTCTTTTAAAATTTGCTGTTACCAGGGTAACTGCTGGCGAAATAAAACGGCTTTAACATGGGGTGTAAAATCAATACTCTATTTGCAATAGGCGGTTCTCACTGTATAGATGAGCCAGAAGAGAGAATGAGCCAATCTGCTTGCCTGATTCGAGCTTGTTAAGGGGTGTCCTGATGGGAGGGATGCTCGCCAAATGTAAAGTCTGTGGTTTACCACTATACACGCTAGCGTATGTTTACACACATGCATTTAAACTGCACACATATGCTACTAACTCTCTCTCTCTCTCTCTCTCTCTCTCTCTATACGTAATTACACAACAAAGGTTTCCTAATGATTATCCTATATAACAGGTTAAAACTGTATTGCAGGGAAAACATGTTACACAGATGAGAAGTTTATATGATATTGATTACCTGGTTTAAGTTTGTTGCAGGTATTCATATTTTCACTAAATTTTTGTTACAAACATGTAGGTCAGAGGGACTCTGCTGGGAACAGATTTATCAAGCAATTTTCCCCTGTAAGTATGTATAGAGTTCAAGAGATTCCTTTGACGGCAGCATGCTGTGACAGCTTTATATAAGTGGATGTGGTTTTTAAGTCTCTGCCCTACATATCAAAACAGACCTAAATTCGCGCTGTTCGTTTGCCATTTCTTTGATAGTAAATTTACATGTTGCATTTATTCTTTTGGCAGACGCTTTTTTGATTCATGTGATTCATCAGTTTGTGCATTAACAGTTTAGTCAACTCTTAAGTGCCCACTGAAGAATTGTGTTTTTTAATGTTTAGATGTTTTCTTGAAAGTAATGAGGGAGTCTCAGAGCTAGTTTATTTTAACATGCCATTCTGTCAAATGGGTTCTTGTAGCTCAGTTGATAGAGCATTGCCATGTTTTGATTTACAAGAAACACATATACTTATTAAAAACAATGTATACATTATAAGTCATTTTGGATAAAAATGGAAATGGAAATCTTACAAAAAACTGACTTACAGTAAAGCTGCAGTCAGTTATTGAGTTATTGAGCAAGTACTCTACATAAAAAATAAGTGTTCTTACAGTACCTTACCCTGATTCACAACAGTAAGCTTATAATAATGATTTATAAGTTAGGCTGTCTGGTCCAATTTTGCAGGATATATCAGTTTGTTGCCATTTGACTTTAACCCAAATAAAGATAAGTATGTAACCTGCTATTTTAGATTTATGCATTTGGCAGATGCTTTTATCCAAAGCTATAAATTTGATCAGTATGCGTGTTCCTGGTAGATGTCAATATACATGTTAATATAAATAGAGCCAAAAGTTACAAATTGCAGCCTGTCTTAACCATATTTTGTATTTTTATGTAAATCTATAACCTGATATCCTGTATTGAAGCTCTGTACCTGGGGCAACACTCAGTTAAATCACTAGTGACACTGACCGCTAATTATTTCCTGTCCACATAAAGACCATTGTGAAGCGCTGCTATTTTATCCACGCAGAGTTCACAGAGGGTTAAACATATTCTCCATGTCTTGAGGGGGAAAACACAAAGATATGACTGCCCTCTTCATAAGACGTGTGATGGTAATGCAGGAAGTCCTCAATGAGCTCCATTGTGTGCTTTTCAGATAGCGAGCGGACGGCCAGACAGAGATTGTGTGTGCTTTGCGGTTGTTCAGTAACCTTTTGGTATCTCATCAGGAAAGACTGCCATGTCAGATGTCCAGATGATAGCTTGATAACGCATGAATCAGAGGGGAAATTAAAAAAAGCCACTCAAGGTTGCCAGAGATTAATGTCAAGAGACAATCTCACATTCAGGGTTTTCTAAAGAGCTCATAATAATGAGTGGTTTATTAGTCGAACGCCTGTTGTAATCATGACCAAAGGTTGCCATTAGCTCACAAAATCAGCACAAGATAACCTTTCAAGGCATTAACCAGAGCTCTTTTATTATTATTCGATTTTAAAAAATGGTCGACTCTAGTGTTGAAAGCGGTGAAAAAGAATCATCCTTTGTAAACTGCAACCAAATGAAAACTCATTTAGATTTCCAGGACAGAAGATCATCTGCCTCCTTAGTGTTTAGCTACACGTACCGTTGAAGTTTGCCGTATCTACGTTCTCTCTGTGATCCGCTGTAGGTTGTTACTATGAGGTCAAAGCCCCGGGAGACCACCGTCAGCCTCTCTGATCAGATCCAGCACCTCGGCCAGCCGCTCATTCAGGATCAATGCCGTCTCTCTGATGAAGCGCTAACACTCACACATACGCGGTGACATCACATGGCCACCCGTTGCTGTACCGTTCCCAAAACGTAGTGTGGTCCTCTCTCTCCTTCTCTCGCTCTGGTTGACAGCTACATTAGTCTGCTACAGAAAAGTAAAAGGGAATTGGATTTTTTCCCTTTTCGGACGAGACGCGGTGGCTTGGGTTTGGGGGTGTCAGGCAAGGCATTTATCTTGGTGAGATAGTGATTTAATTTTAGGTGATGTATAACCGGCCGGTTGCCGTGGTGATGCTCTGAGGGGGCGATCAAAGCTGTTTTTCTCAGATACATACAGACACACAAGTACAGTGTACACACTTACGCCTCTCACGTCTCCTAACTGGAACACATATCTCAGTACTCCAAAGTGAGGATGTGAGGAACAGAAGTCATTTATCAGGACCGACACTCCTGTTTACACGGCCCTGAGAAAGACGGCTAAACTGAGCACTTACGTCTTGACAAACACTGATATACTGACACAGATCCTGAGCAACTTACCATGGAAAAAGACGTTTTTGCCAAAGGTTTTCATTATACTGATAGCTCAGATGTCAATATTTGGTGTTTTTAATACCCATGAGAAGTTTTTTCAAAACATTTTTTTTGTTTAACGCATGAGTCAGGTAAAGTGCTGTTTTCAGTCCATGGTCACATCCATATAGTCCATATTCTTCATGAAAAGGCACATAAAAAAGTTAAATAAAATGGCTATTTTATGTTTATCAAATGAAGCAAAGATGGCAAATTATGTGAACTTTCTGCGACCTTCCAGTGATGTATTTACTGTATGTCAGGAGATTGAAAAGAGAATGACTAAGCGTGTTAACCGTGACTCGGTGAGTCAATGTTTATTTCATTCTGTCACTTTATTTTAGACATGGGCTCACAGATGAAGCCTTGGGGTAGATTGGTGAGCGCTACAGTATAGCATACGCTCATTGTATGTGGGTTTTTGTAAGACTGTACTGTAGCTCTGTACTAAAATCTGTTGAGGTCCTTTCTGTCTACTACCTACAGACAAACGCAATGCATCATGTCATCCGTCACTGCTCGTACTCACCACAACAGGTGCTGAGCCCTCCCATTGGCCCTCATAGACCGTCCTGCCCGCCCATCACAACAACAAAGCTCTGTAATTGGTTCTCAGTGGATTAGCCGGGGGTTAATTAACTGCTGTCTTTGATAGTGCTAGACTCTGATGAAGGTCTGTCACGCTGAATAATGGTGCTGCCCGGGAGAGTGTGGCCAGCCTGTATCCTGCTCCCTTCTCCCCTCCATTCCACTGTTTCAGCATCTCAGCGATAAAGGATTAATGACGCCATTACCATGATTTATTTCTGCGTGGCTTTGTGTAGAATCATCAATCTGATAGGACGTTTTATGTTTTTTCCTTCCATCTAGACTGTAACGGTAAATCTTGTATTTTCTGTCTTTTTGCTTCTACAGGCAAGCCGGTGATGATTATTACAGAGTACATGGAGAATGGATCGTTGGATACTTTCCTAAAGGTGAGGAAGGCAAAATGCCTGTGGCAGCGGTCCACTCCGATGTTCTTGTGTCGTTTAAGGTGATGCCTTACGTTTAATTGCTTACACCCAATAAACGAGCATCGCTCCAGGGTATAAGCTGTGGACATCTTCTTAAAGTCTTTTACTGGAGGGAAGTAAAGCTTGGAATGGATACTTGACGTAAATACAGTAGATTTAGGTATTGCTTGGTCCTTAAGGGCTTTTACTGCCAGTTAGGATTAGAATTTTTTCATTTTTTGTTTGGAAATACATTTTGTTTTAGTGTTTAGTGTTTATTTTAACATTTATTTTCAACAAAAATAAATAGTCATTAAAAGGTGTGGGCAGTATGACAAAAAACCCATTTCATGATTTTTATGATATAACATATATATATATACTGTATATGCCTATGGTGTAACACAAAAAATGTAGAAAAAAACCCTCTAACAATTAAGATAAATCTTTCTCATTCTATTTATAACTCCAGCAATGAAGATTTTTTTACATTTCTGCTGTCACACCATGGGACACAGTCACATTCACAACTGAGTTTTCTTTTATTTGAAGTATCTTTGTTTATCACTAATACATAAAGAGTTCCTAGTTTTAGTAAACAAAACCACCCTGGAGCACAAGTGCAAGTAAGCGCGTGGCGAATGTGTCCCGCAGGGCAGGAAGTGAATGAATGAACTCAGTAAATTTATGATAAGGGTACGCTTGACTCCGCCACGTTGGCATAACGTCTTCTGCAATCCTCGCTAATTTATTACCGCCTTTGTCGCCCAGTGGATCGGACCATGAAATTTTATTACACATAGCACAGATACGTTTTGCTTTAAGTCAGGACCCGTTTTAATTGCCTACACTTTGAGAAAATGAAATGAAATCTGACACCCCCACCCCTAAGAAAAGAGTCTTTCGATCTCTCTGCAGAGGACATAATGAATCCCATAAATACCCCCTTAGCCCACATAAAGAGCTAATATAATTATGGGGTCCGTTTTATGGCTAACAGCTTATAGTTCGGCCACCCAGCTACATGTGTTTAATTAGAGGACTGATCTGTGAAGTATCACTTAGTGGTACGAAAACAAAAAAAATTTCTCTAAATCAATTTTTCTCTCTCTGCTCTTATTGTAAGACTTCTATCGCTAGACTGATAACAGTTGATCAGACCAGGCAATCAATCAGCGGCACATTTCACAAAACACAGCGTAATTAACTTACCCACTACATGAAATACAAGTGCATGTTTCAGATTGATGTTGCTCGGAGGGACAAAAGTGGGGTTTTAACAAGATTAAAGTACCGCCCTGATATGGAGATTAAGACATCGGGCTAATTGCTCTTTGCTGAGATTGAGGAAAATGGATGTCTGGGCTCTTTTGTTATGCTAACAGAAGCACCAAATCCAGATAGTTTTACATTAATAGCTACCTGTCAACATTTTAGAAATGATGGCGGAAAAGCTGTTAAAGCACAGGTCAGAGTCTTTTGCATAATGAATCTGAGGGCAAAACCATTGCAACTGTGAAAATTGAGTGGTTAAAATGTGAAAATGGTTTGATTTAAGGTGATGTAAAAATCTAAATGGAAAGAAAATTTCCAGCAACAACATTGACTTAAAATACAAAATTATTCTGAATGATTTCTTCATCACTGCCTGTAAAATGCTTCTCTGACGTTTTTAGTTTAACATCTACAGTATGTACTAGTGCTTTAAATAACAATCTGAAGAACTTACAATGGAGATTTAAGTCCCTAATATTACAAAGAGGATATAAACAATTCCAGAATGAACCACTGCAGAACCTTTCAGCTTTCAAACACTACATGTAATTCTTGTGTCCTTTCCTAGAAACACGACGGGCAGTTCACGATCATTCAGCTGGTGGGGATGATGCGTGGCATCGCGTCAGGAATGAAATATCTGTCTGACATGGGTTACGTTCATCGTGACCTGGCGGCGCGCAACATCCTGGTCAACAGCAACCTGGTGTGTAAAGTGTCTGACTTTGGCTTGTCCCGGGTGTTAGAGGACGACCCAGAAGCTGCTTACACAACACGGGTAAATCTCTTTTCACCTTATATTAGGTGTTCTTGTAGTTGGCATGGGTTCGAATCCCAGGGAACACAGCTAGTGATTAAATGCACACCTTGACCTGGTGGCTTTGATTAAAAGAGTCAAATGCAAATATGTGAATATTTCAGAGTCTAAATGGTTCATGATTATTTTAAAGACAGACAAAAAGGTTTATTTTAATCACTTTAGTTAATTTATTCAATGAATTTATTTGTCAATAAATTATGTCAATAATTTTAGCTAAATTATAAAAATCTCATAACGTCTCCAATATGAATTTCAAAAGTCTGTCATGTCCTTCAAAAGTGAAACAGATAAGTAAAGAAAAGACACAGATAAAAAGAGACTAAACCATGTTTGAATGAGTTAGCGAAAATAAGTAAGTTGACTTTCCGCTCACGGGTCAGTTTCTCTGTCCACCCAGCGTGTATTAATTACATCCCGTTCTGACAGGACAACAACCTCCTACACTCGCTCCTTTACCTTTCTCTTCCTCGGCTCTGTAATTGGCGAGCACCCTGTGGATGTGTATGAAGGCCAAGGGCGAGAGTGGGGCGCGAGGGTGCGTCTGCGTAGTCATTAATGTCCACTCGGGTGGACAAAACGTACACTCAGCAGGACGATCTGTTGTCACATGAAAACAGAGGAGGAAGTACTTCTACAACCCTGAACGGACCCCTGCCGACCGCTTTTGATGTTGTGTTTGAATCTGTGTGTGTGAGGGAAAAAGTGTGTGTTTAGCGCAGGGAGGAACACACATAAGTGACTCTGACATTAAACGCCTTGTTTCCAGTCGCTTGAAGGGAAGGACTGAAGTGACGGCGAGATGAAACCCTCCAGGCCACGCGAGGCACTCGTTTATGTGCCGTGACTTTATATAATTAAAAAATTGTAAAGATTGCTTTTTGAAATTCTCTTTAAATGATTTTACCCCATGGGCCCGGCTCGGGCTCTTTGGCACTCCGCTCACGTATGTCTATATAGAGTACAGCCGGTTTGCCTTTTGTTTGACTTTGACTGCAGAAATTAACTATCAGCGACTGCAGCTATTTAAAAAGACATTTAGGGAAATATAGACTTCACCATAGGGGTGGAAGAAGAAGGAACAAAAACAGCTTTTAAATCTTCATTCTGTGTATCCACAGTAGTGATGTTAAAGAACAGCAGTTGGTATAGGATAGGAGTTTGACTGCTGGAAAAAACTACATTTTTAACTCGACTATACTGTAAGGATCTATAAAGCGTCTTGCTTTAGTTTTTATCAGAATGTGTGTTCCCTGGAAACGAAACCATAACCATTATTAGCAGCTGTTGTTTATTATTTTATTTATTTGTTTGTATCTATTTACATTCTTTGTCATTGTTTGTAGGGTGGAAAAATTCCCATTCGATGGACCGCCCCAGAGGCCATAGCATACAGAAAGTTCACTTCTGCAAGCGACGTTTGGAGTTACGGTATCGTCATGTGGGAGGTTATCTCATACGGAGAGCGGCCTTACTGGGAGATGTCTAATCAAGACGTAAGTGTCCTTGAGAAAATGGAAACACATACGTTCTCATGTGTATTGTTTAAATTGAAATCTGTTCCACTAATATCTCATATCTCCACTAATGTCATTTCCACCAAAGTCTCTCGAGAGGAAAAGCCTCACAGTCCCGAGCAGCGTGTCCTTGCAAATACAATCTTTGTCTGTGTAGAAAGTGTTTGGATGACAATGGTTTTAAGGAGCCTCATAAAACCAGAGCCGTCCAGCTGCCTTGTCTTTAATACAAGCCAGTAAAAACACTTCTGCCCTCATGGCAGTATTTTGCTAATGGTTTCTGACTTCTCCTTTATTACCATCAGAGGAAATGTCAGGAAAATCTTGAAGACCTTTAGGGCACCTCTGTAAATGATGAAGATTTAGAGCGTCTGTGCTCGTGCTGAAACAAAGAAATCTGTGTTAAAGAGTAAAGATTCCTGTCTGAAATGAAAATAGATCATGTGATTTAAGAACAGCAAGTGGCAGAGAGCAAAAGCTGTTTTACTCGTAGTGTTGAGTTATAGATATATAATGTAAGCGGTTTGTTGTAGCATTGGGTTTTAGTGTGGTCTACTGTTGTGTGTTTGAGTTATTGGTCTGTGATTTGCAATGGAGAATAGAGTCCATTCAGCCAAAGTTATATAGAAATCTAAATAAAAATTTTCAGTGAACCATAGTTTGGCCAAAATATAATAGTTAATACAGTGAATGTTTCTACTGTAATTTATGTAAGCAGTAAGGTATGAATGAGACGTGAAGCGTGAAGAGTGTCTGCAACTCTTTCAGCCATGACTTGTTCATGATGAAGCACCTAGCCTTGTACCTTACTGCTTTTATAATAAAAATAAAAGCATTAATAAAAATATTAAAGTCTAAAAATATGCATCAAGGCAAACATAGCTATTGACCAATCAGAATTTTATATTGTGGTTGTGCAGTATCAACAATTGAACTAAATTTTTAAAATGTGAATAAATTTATAAAAAAAGAATAATACTTTCTCTAAATAAACAAACGTAAAATTTACCCGGTTAACTGTCACCATTCCACAAGTGAAACACTTTTTTACTTTATTTTACTATTCACTTTATTATTTCATATTATTTCAGTTGAATTCTAATCTAGTCATGAAAAACTATATACTGATGGAAAGGTGTAAAACTTAAGAATACATGTTGGCAAATGTTCATAACAATAAACATAAACAAAAAAATCATAAAAAAATGTTAATAAAAATACCTAAAATAAAAAATGATGTAAAAATGTTTTAATTATAAAATTATAATTATCTTAAATTTTAAAAATGGTACTTTGGATGATGCATTTTAATTTGCATATTGTCCAGTGGCAGTTATCAGGTTAAAGTCAAAAGCACTATTTCATATTACTCAATCAACCTAATCACACTACGTTACAGCCACAAAAGCACTGAAACTGTGGCAACTACAAACATAACACACAAAATGTATTGGTGTAATCTCATAAAATAATGATTTCCTGAATAAATGTTTAAATGTGTCTAGAAAATGAAAAATAAGTCTTAACGCATGTGTTGGTGTGTTTCAGGTGATTAAGGCTATAGATGAGGGTTATCGGCTGCCCGCTCCGATGGACTGCCCCGTCGTTCTTCACCAGCTCATGCTGGACTGCTGGGAGAAAAGCAGAAGCGAACGGCCCAAATTCGGGCAGATCGTGAACACTCTTGACAAACTGATCCGCAACCCCAACAGTCTGAAAGAGCTGGCCAACAGCTCTGTATGGTGAGTTAATCATGTCAAGTAAAGCAGCGTTTCAAACTTGTCATTTTACATCTTTCGTACTACCTTGCAAAACAATGCACGTGTTGAGCTTTACAAATGAAAAGCGACAGAAAAATCCATGACATGTTTAGCACCAAGGACAGCAGCAGCGTAAACTACAGGATTGTCTTGTTTAAACTGACATACAGATCAAACAAATCCCCACCAGCTCAGAGAAAATCCATCCCGACTTTCTGTGTCTGTACCATTAGCTCTCAAATCTTTCGTTTAATGTGAAAACAACAAGCCGATGTACTTCATATTGTCTAATATAACCAAGCCTAGCGTTACTGATCCTTTCCCCGGCATACATCTATCTCACGGCTTTGTATGACGTTGTCATATAGATAGCTTGAACTCTCATTGTAAAACCTGCCATGAGACTCCCGCCTTCACCCGCAGTTTATCAGGAGGGCTGGAAGAGAGAGACGGAGTTCAGATTACAGCCGTAAAGCCGGCGAGTCTGAGACCTTCACGAGATATACGCTTCCACAGTCTGTCTGATCACAGCTCGAGCTGCCACTCATTCCATCTCTCAGTGTCCAGCGAGACGACACGGGAGAAAGAGGGCGTTAAATACATCCCGCTTCTGGAGATTGAATTGACCCCCGGTTTTCACTCAAACGGTGCTGTCACTCACAGCGGCGTTAACCTTACTTACCTGTCACCAGACACAGAATGACAACACAAACGCTTGAACTTCTCAAGAAAACCTGGAGGAAAATGTTATTAGTTTCTTGCAGGTTTTAACATTGTCTTGGATGAATCTGTAGGACCAACACAAATGAGTTGTTGACATGTAGATAGTATGACGAAGCATTCAAATTGAAATCTGTTTCTTTTGGTTGTACTTCAAGACATTGTGAAGATGTCTTCTGAAATTAGGAAGTAAATCATGTTAAGCCAATTATCTTGTGACAAATCTTTTTCAGATATTTATCAGTGCTTCAGCAATGAAATATACCACAGTAAATACAAATGAAATTTGGTTTGCAGGGAAGACCCCACCACCCCAGAATTCAGTGTGAGTACAGTGGATGAATGGCTGGACGCCATCAATATGGGCCAGTACAAGGACAACTTTGCGACGGCAGGCTATGTTTCCCTAGACTCCATACTGTATATCAGCTTAAGGTAAGACTGTGATCTGCATGACTTTGCAAATTATGTACAATTCAAAATACAAATAATTACTATTACAATATAAATGGTACGTGATATAAATTCTAGTGTGATGTGTATCATGTACTTACAATTGACAAAAATGTTTCTTAAGATCTTAAAATGTTTTAATCTGAAGGTATATATTTCAAATTTTTAAAGTACTTTTTAAAAATATATAATTGTGCCAACATATTTTATTATTAATTATTTCTTTATCATTATTTCTTTAATTAAAAAACTAAAATTTTATTTAAAAAATATTTTTGAAATTGATTACTTGAAGCAAATAATGAATAAAAGCAGCCAGTAAGAGTCCAGCATACAGTAGATAGAAATTTCTTCAGTGCTGATTAAAAAGCTTCTCAGACCTCAAGAAGCTACGTGATAAAATGTATGATTTATCAGTATGATTTACACATTCTAGACAAAGGGTGACTACTTTTGAAGATGCTAAAATATAACATAGTGTTTATTTATTTCAGATGCTTTTAGTCACAACATAATTCCCACAGTTACAAATGTGTTATTTAGTGATTTTGTTGAGTTTTGTACTATTCTAAAATGTGGAAAAAATCTAAATGACAATGAGTAAGTATTTCCAAACTTGTGACTGGTACTGTATGTAAACACACAACTAAATTACATTTTTGTTACCTTTTTCCTCAGTGAGTTAAGTAAGATGGGCGTGACCCTCGTCGGCCACCAGAAGAAGATTCTCTCCAGCGTTCAGAGTTTGCATGCGCAAGGGACCCACGTGCAGGTATAACAAGCCTTCTCCTCCACCTGAGAGCGAACAGACTGCGAGTAAACAACTGCTCCTGGAACAGTCCTTATCAGCAGCTTCACCATACAGATCCCATCCTGGATGTTTCCACACACGAACCCTTTCAGCACTCCGGCTTTCGTCCATGCACGCCTCAGCCTCCTCTGAGCAGAGGGACACAGAGACTGATCAATGCTTGCCAAAGACAAGCCGTTTCAAATACAAACTACAGTTAATAAGTAAAAGTAACAGAAAACACAAACAAAAAACATACAGTAATGCATTAGGAGAAATTTACAGTGTGTTAGTGTGGTGTACAATTCGTTTTATAGTTTCAACATTTGCATTTCACGTGTCCTGTTTTTGCATATCAAGGGTCGGACTGTTAGTCATATTGTATAGGAGGGATGTTGTGTATGGAGTATTAAAACCATGTGATCTTCCTTAAATATCATCTATAATCTACAGTAAACAGATAACAGATGTTTATAGTATATTTATTTTGTCATAATTGAGACGGTGTGTTGGTGCAGCATCCCATTCAGTCCAAAATGCGATGGGAGTTTGTGTCCCACCAGCAGGAATAAAGCCAAGAGAGACCGATGGAGACATTCGCAGCTTCATTCTGTCTGCGACTGCGAAAGAGACGTCTGAGGCGAAGCCTGCGGACAGCTGCGTAGGCGAGCGAGGGATGACAAGATAAGAGCTTTTGAATTCTATTTAGCTGAAAAATAGCCGCTCTTTACTCGCCGTAGCGTTCGCCGTGACGCTCTGCAAGATTAGGCAATGAGACATTACAGGAATTTCACTTAGAGTGCATCTCTAGATATGTCTGACAAAAATGAATAAAAATAGACATTTTATTTTAGTCTCTTCGCTGCACAGACACCATCTCTGGTTTCCTGGGAAGGAAATATAAATTCAGAGATTTTCATAATAAACAGCTACGAAAGGTAATTTTTTGTCATTTCAAAGCGGTGGAGATATTTGCAGTTAGCATCGTGCACCACGTTCACGTCGTCTTTACGTTTACACTCATGTAACTCTAATGTGTGACAACCACAAGATGAAAGTGTTATTGTACTATAGTGTATAAAATGTACAGTGTTGATTTAAAAAACGACAACAAAAACGAAAAACAATACAAAAGCTAGAATGTTTGTAATTTTATTTAGTATAAAGAGGAAAAAGCAGGCGCGTGGTGATATCACCTCCGCTTGCCGATGTGCGGTAATAACTGATCGTTGGAATGTAGCATGGATCCTAAGCTTCATCTTTGATTGACAGGTGGCAGTGACTGCAATTGTTTCACTCAAGTGGTGCCATTAGCTGCTTGACTTTAGATGCCTTATTAATGTGCAGTTCTCTCTCTCTTTTCTCGTCCCCTTAGAAACAATATCATGAAGTATTATGTATATAGTATTTATCATTGCGTCACTGAGAAACGCGAGCTCTATTAAAGCCCAGTGCAAATGTTTATCGCTGTTTTTCATTCGCGGTTTTCCTAAACATGTATAGCGCACGCCGCTTTATCAGAAAGTGGTGCACGTGGTGTAGAGACAGAGATTCATGAACCTGTTGGGCTGAACTTAATTCCTCATACTTTATTGAGAATGATTTGCTGCACTGTATATTTTTGTACTAGTGAGGTTGTTCTGTAAAGTAGAAGTTTACCTGTTTTATTTAAATATATTAGAGAGATAAAAACAGGAATTGTTGGCATTGAGAGATAAATACAAGCTGTTCGTCCTTCAAACCATGAAGCCTGTGATGATTTTCTTTTTATATTAGGATTTAGCACAACACTAATGGATTGCTAGACCCACTCAATATTTCTTCATTTTTTTCTCAATTTTTTTACATTTCTTTTTCTGTTGTGCATGTGGGAAAGTCAGCAGAATTTTGCAGGGTATATTAAATATGGTACATATGATATGATACAAACAAATTGCATTGCACAGCTAAGAATATTCTCAGTGGTAGCTCAAATTAATTTATTGGAAACACTTTCAAATGCAAATATTATAAGTTCAATTAATAAACATTCTCTCGAATGCGGGTACCTGCAGAATTCTGTGCTGAAAATCATAAACATCAACAACATCATTTGTCATCAGATTATGTGTCACTCAATTATTGCCATAAGTTTCACAAAACTGTTACCTTACAGACTGAGACAAAATATGAGAAAATACAAAGTGTAAAGTATAAAACCATAATAACATATAAAGAAGAGATTATTGTTAAAGTTGATGCTACAACTATTGCAATGTGTTCTTTTAGTTTTAGTTTTATTAGTACATATTTAACTAAGAGAAACTCATTTTCTACTTCATTTACATGAATTCATTGTTCTGTTCTAAAATTTGTTCTTGAACCTCAAACTTAAATCTGTGACAAAATGTTTAAAATAACTGCAAACTTGAAAAACTGAATCAAACCTACCACGATGCTGTGGCAGAATCCTCTGTATACAAATAGATGAAGAGCCCATTGAAACTGCAATAAACCATGATGATATTAATAACCATAAATACAAAAACAGCCAATCTTTACTACTGCAACAACATCAAATTTCCAGATCCACCTAAATAAGGGAATCAATCTATATATATTCTAACCAAATTAATGTTAGCAGATGGTTGTGTGACTAAACAGTGTTAATGGCAGGATGCAGAATGTTGTTAATATGATAGAAGCGCTAGATCAAGTTGTCTTTTTTCTGCCCTGGCTCTGTACATGTGTTTGGACTGATCCTTTGTGAGATCCTCTGTTCTTTTGTAAGCTATGTACCCATCTCTCCTCACACTGCAGGTTTCTACGAGCTCGCAAAAAGGGTGTATGCATTCATGTCGCTGTAATAAATGCTAATATTTTTAATTTCTCACCTGAAGCTTTGGCATTTCTTTTCCTTTTTTGTCTTTAAATGCACAAACAAAACATAAGTACTCAACACTTTAGGGGTGTAATAATGCAGTGGGACATTGTGGTAAATAATAATACATAATCGTAGGGAATCTTATCTACCAATTTCCCAATTTAAAATGTTGAAAAATTTATATAACTTGTTAATTGTCACCGTTCCTCAGGAGGAATACCTATGTTGTTTCCTTGTTCACTTTAATATTTCATAGTTTAATTTTCATCTAATCCCGATAAACTATAAATTGATGGAAAGGTCTAAGACTCAAGATAAAATTTTAACGAATTTTCATAACAATAAACAAAAAAAAATATAAAAAATAATGTTGATGTTACTGTAAATTAATTATTTGAAAAAATATCTAATATCTAAAATTAAAAAAATTGTAGTTCAGATTGATAGTAGTTCAGTGCATTTTCATGTGTATACTCGGATTAAAATAGTTTAACAAAATAATACACATTTCCAAATGACAAAATGTTACATTTTACCTCATCATATAATTATGATGTGATATATTCTTACCTTTGCATGTTTTTCTTACAGGTCAAGTAAAAGTTTCACATTTAAAATATAAATACATCACCTAATGAGCATGTGTGCCTGCACTGTGTTTGGAATTTTATTTATGAATCCATTTATTTTTTTAGTTATTTCCTGAAGTCCTAAGCAAAACAGACCCTTTTTGACCCGTGTGCTGCACCAGAGACGGATGTCATATTCTCCTGAGAGAGAAAGGAGGTCAGAAAAGGTCGGATTTAAAAAGCACTCCTGTCTCTCTTCTCACTCTATGTTATGGCCATTACAACCAATCCCCACTCGCTCTTTCTCCCCTTTGTCTTGCTGCGTGTTACCGTCTACACACACATCATATAAAGCACATAGTCATTTTTCAGCCATCATTAGAATGGCAGGCGGACGGATTTATGGGCGGCCTGCAGGGCAACAATAATATAATCAGCCAGAAAAGACAATACATATGAACATTATAACCTGTCCTTCAAACAAAGTTCAAGCAGTACACAAATCATCAGTAACGGTACAATTTCGCCTGTATCGCACTGTGGCAGAATCGGTCTTTCTCAGTGCTTTGGCTAATATCAGGAAAGACAATTTTCAAATTAGGTTGTTTTACCGTTTAATGAGTATTGTGTTCTCATTACACAATGGATTGTTTATAGAGTTATAGACTATTCCAGATCACAGAGTAGGAAATGTTCTTGTTAAGCCGAGAAGTATAAAAGGCAGCACGCTTTGTTTATTTTCAGCCTCGGCGTGAGGATGTGAGGGTGCATTATGTATGTGCGTGTGTGGTAAACGTTGAGTTTTTAAAGTGCAGACCAGCAGGGCAGGGGTCAGCTTTCTAACGCTGTTGGCCGGACCCTCCGGAGATCTGAGTGGATCTATAGCTGGGATGCAGACTTGGGCTCTTGTGTTGTTTTAATGCCTTCTGCACTCACATTAAGAGACACCTAAGCCCCTGTCTGACAGCATGACTGAGAGGGGTAATTAGACTAAACACCCTCGAGATTCCCTACCGTGTGTGTGTGTGTGTGACAGAGAGTAAAAGTAAATTTGTTTTCTTCGAGCGCTCCTGCATTCGTGAACGCGCGCATCCAGAAAGTTGAAGTGAATTGTTTGTTCGAGTGCGCCAGTCTTTTCTGACAGTCCCATTCGTCATGTTTTGGCCTTTTTAGCCTTCTTCACCACAGCACATAACCTTTTCAAATTATGTCAATATGCATTTCAGAATGAATCAATTTGTTGTACTGTAGCCGATCGTCTACATCTGCTAAGATACGGGCACGCTCCTAATTTCTGGTTTGGTGAAATGACACATTAACACAGGGTGATCCATCACGACGGCCTAAATGACAGCTGGTCATCATTTTGCCCTGCTTACTGGTGTCCATGGTGTCATATGATTACTTAATATGGTGAACATGACAAAGGAAGATTGAGTAGGATTGAATTTAGGTCACATGACTTGACGGGACTGGCCGTCTGGGAACCGATCTGTTCCCACTGCACTCTTCCCGGGATGCGTTTGACTTGGAAGCACTTAATACATTAGGCTCGGTGCCGTTTTTTTGAACGTCAATATCCGATAGCTAATCCGAAGCTAAAGATATGGCTAGATAAATGTGTATATATAACTTCCAATTACTCAATTTCTGCCTCTTTGTTATTACTCTTAGATGTGACCCAATGACTGCTTTTAATTTGTCATGTAACCCTGGTTGATTAGCGGTGACATTTAGCGTTAGCTCCCAGCGCGCCCGGCCTTTATTTTCATTAAAGACAAACAAAACGTCGAGAGCACAACAAGTGCCATTCTCGCACAACAATGAATAGCAAAAAGGTCACACATACACCTCGTTGTGCTTTCATCAATACTAAAATCCTGCTAATAAGTTCATCTCTTCTAATGGTTGTTTTCGGCTTAAATTGATGCTGTTATACAAATCTGCCTGTGAGCATTGAACCTACAGTACATGCCAAATGTATTTTGAACAGATGCTGTTTTTTGTAAACAAAAAATAAGTTCAGTTTATAGGTCAGTGTTACTGCCTCTCCATTAACAGAATTACATTTGTTAAAAAAAAATGCTTAATGCAAATGCACGCAAAACAAGCAATATATTGAGACGTTTGTGAAACGTACGATTTCACTCCAGTCCTCTCTCTGTGGAATATGATCCTCGCTGAGCTATTGTTTGATTGAGGAAGCGTGCGAGTCATGGAACGAGAGGGAGAATTTTAGCTCACAATGGGGATCTTCACGTTTAACTAGATTAACTCAAACGTTATCCTAATCCACTTCAGCGAAGGCATCTATAGGGACAGCTTACTTACAAACAGAGCTGTCATGGCTGTTTAAGGCGTGTTTAGTTCAGGCCTTATGAATGATGCTTTTGAAGGTTGTACAGTTAGGCTTTTGTAAGTAGATTTGTTCAAATTGAGAATCAGCCTCAATGAAAAACAATGAGTGTTTTATTGATTTACATTTTCAATAGTGGCTCTCCAGGAACTATTGAACTGTAACCATACAACAGTTTTCCATATCATGCCCTTAAAATGACATCTATGCAGTTAAAGGGTAGTGTAGCCCAGTGGCAAATAAGATTTGGACTGGAAACTGTAAGCTTGTAGCTAATAACTGGCCATTCCAAGGTCACGGGTTTGATAAAAGCTCTGCCAGATGCTAGAGAGAACTGTTTAGAGAGATCTCTACCTTGAGAAAAGTTATTTTTTACATATATTAAAAAACTTTTTCATCTTTAATTTTTTTTTCCTCTGTCAAAGAAAAACATTTTCATCTTTACATTTTTTGTAACCTTAAAAGATATTTTTCTCTTCAAATTTCTTTTCTTTTTTAAAAAAAATTTTCATTTTCAATTGTGTTTCCTTCTTTAAAAAATGTTCCATCTTAATTTTTTTCCCTTCTCTTCCTTTCCTCCTAAAAGGTTTTTCATCTTCAAAATTGTTTTACCTCTTTAAAAGTTTTTTCCTTTTCACATCCTCAAAATAATTTTCATCTTAAAATTGTTTTTATTTCATCTTTAAAATAATTTAAAAAAAACATCTTTGATGAATTTTTTTAAAAGAGAAATATATTTTTAAAGAAACATTTTTTTGAAGATACAAACATTTTTAAGGAAATTTTTTTTGAAGATAGAAATTTCTTTTGAAGAAAAAAGTTGTTGAACAGGGAAAAAAAAGAAGAAAATCTTTATCATTTCAGGAAGGAAAAAAAAAACAATTTTTTTCTTCTAAAATACATTTTTTGAAGGTAAAACATTTTGAAGAGGATTTTTTTTGAAGAATAATTTTTTTTGAGGATGAAAATATTTTTTAAAAATGAATAATATTTTGAAGAGGCAAAATTTTTATAAATCTTTTATAAAGAGGCAAAATGTTTTATACATTTTTTATATTTTTTCTTTTTATAAAAAACATTAATGGAGGATGAAAACTTTTTTTTAATAATTTTTTTATAAAGACATTTTTTATTTTAAAGATATTTAAAAACAGAAGATTTTTTTAAAGAGGAAACATTTTTTAAGAAACTTTCATTCACTTTTATTTCTAGTTGGGGCCGCATTATTACTCAGCAGATCGCTGGACTGAGTGGCCATTCATATGTGAAAGCACTAAAAACTTGCTTTATTCAAAGTAAAACATTACTTAGAAAACATATTTTGAGGAGAAAAGGTTTTTTTAAAGATGAAAAAAAAATTTAAGATGAAAAAAACTTCTTAAAGAGGAAAAAAAATTGAAGATGAAAAAATCTTTAGGATAAAAAAGAGAAAATCTTATATATAAAATCTTTATAAGGAATGTAAAGAAAAAAAATTCTTCACAATTAATTTTTTGTGAAGATGACATTTTTATTTTAAGAAAAATATTTTTGAAAGATAAAAAAAAAATGTAAGAATAAAAAAAAATTAAGAGTAATTTTTTTTAAGATTAATTTTTGTTTGAAGAATATTTTTTTTTAAATGAATGATTTTTTTTTTAAAGGGAAAAAAATTGGAAGATGGAATACATTTTAAAAAAGAAAAAAAAATTGAAGAGAAAAAAGGTTTTTGGAAGATAAAAAAATTTGAAGAGGAAAATGTTTTTAAGAAAAACATTTTTGAAGATAAAATAAACGTAGAAAACATTTTTTGAAATTTATTTTGAAGAAGAAAAAAGTTTTTGGAAGATGTAAAATTTAAAAAGGAAGATGAAATTTCTTTTTAGAAGATTTTTTGTTTGTTTGTTTTTGGAAGATGAAAAAAAATGAAGATTAAAACATTTTATGGATGATAAAAAAATTTGAAGAGGAAATTTTTTCAAAGATAATTTTTTTGAAGATGAAAAGAATTTTAAAAGGGGGAAAAAAGGAAGAGGAAAAAATGTTAAAAAAAATTATATTTTGAAGAGGAAAGTGTTTTTGGCAGATGAAAAAAAATTTGAAGATAATTTTTTTATGATTTTATTTTTTTGAAGATGCAAATAAATTTAAAAAGGAAAAAAGTTTTTTGAAGAGGTAAATTTTTTAAAAAATTATGTGTACTGTTATGAAAATGTATCAAATAGATATTCTTCAGTCTTTCCATTACTATATAGCTTTTCAGGTTTCAGAGATTTTAATTTGGTTTAAAGTGTATAGTTCTGACCTTGGATTCTGACTGAATGAGCCACACTGGAAGTTGTGAAATAATCACTATATCTGTGACCGCACATCAAATCAATTCTATATTAATGTGCTTTATCTTTAACAGCACCCAGAGTAAGACTAACAATTATTTGATTATGGGCTGTGAGCTGACTAACAACACCCGTTAACCTTGGTAAAACCACTTTAATGTACAGCCTTTTGTGGTTTGTTGCTTTTTTCAATAATGTTAAACATTTCTTTCATGTTTTCTAGAATCCCATTATCATCACACATAACATAACATAACTGTCACACATAACAGTTGATGCATGGAAACGTCTGACGGGTCTGTGGAGATGTTACTTCAGTAAAATCATCAGACAGCAGATGTTAATTAGTGGCTGCCTGAACAGATGCCTGCTAGAAAACCATTCTACCATATTTACATCATCACTCACAGAAACGTCAGCCAACGGAAGCACTTACTGCATCAATGTATGTATCACTGCTAAAAAACATCTCTAAACTTACACAATCACAAGTTGTGGTTTTACTTTTTTATACTCATGCACGCACAAATACCAAGTCTTGAAAACACAGTTGGCCTTGGTTTATACATTAAAGGCGTATACATTAAAAACGGTTCTTGATATTGTTGAAGCAGCTTTTGTTGCATGCCGTTCACTTTAATCAAATCCGCAGCTGCCTCTCGCTGTGCTTGTTTTGATTCCGTTTTGTTTCTCCTGGAATTTTAATTTGTCTATCAAAGCATTTCCTGCCTCAAATTTTCATTAGCTATCAAAGTTCCTTATTCAATTTAAAAAGTGAGCACGCAGCTTTAAATTGCATTACATGCATGGCCCGCATCACGCCCGCTTTGATCAGCACGTTACAACGAGATGCACGCTCAATACTGTTGACCTACGCAAGAAAGAATGCGCTCATTGCATTCTGCCCCGATACAGGAAGAAAAGGGGGAAGTATCAGCATCTTCTCTCCATGTTGTGACTGCTGCCCTGCTTTTCAATTGCACCGGGCAAACTGCCAGAGTTCCCATTGTGATCCGCTCAATAACATTTGGTTGACTTTCCTTTTTCATAAAGGGTATTATTTTGGGGTTTTGTGCATCGTACAGGACATTTCTTTCGGGCTAGAGCTCAGTGGAGGTCTGGATCTCCTCTAACCCTCTGCAGATGTGCTGCTTTGGTCTTCTGCTGGCACTGGTTTCTGAAAGAGTCACCTCTCCCAGATGCATTTGATTGCTGGGTGAAAAATAAGCACTGGTGCTGTCTATTCCAGAAACACTGCGTCACATCTTGCAAACGTTAAATCACTGTTTGCCCTGTCTGGGTGCTGGAGAAAGAGATATTTAGGGAAAGATTATGGTGGATGATGCTTTTGTGTGAGCTCAGGGAAATCTAGCTTTACTTGCCGATGGGCTTTTGGCCATGATAAACTCTAGCGCACACAGACACCACGCTGATCTAATTCTAAATGAGGCAGCATTACAGTCTCACACAGCCAGTCATTTTACTGTCTGCATAAAGTATGATGTACTTTATAACTTTCTGCCCACAAACCACAGACAGTAGACCATCTGACCAACACATGAAAGTGACCAACCTAAGCTCACCTTTTTTATATTGACACCTTTTTATAATATACCTCTACATATACAGATATATAGATATACTGCATGTGAAATCTGATATAGCACTGACAGCCATGTGAATATACAAGTATGCCTAAAGATACTAATCTCATTTACCTATTTCTAAACAAATAAAACTCAATGTCTTTCACAGATTCAATAACACAAACATTTCACTCTTCCAAACCTTCTTTATGCATTTTGGCCATTTGTTTACACAACAAACGTGTTTTGGGGACCTAAAATTAAATTAAATAAAAAAGTTTAGATAAAAGTAAAGATAACACTTGTCTTGATGTAAACTAAAAAAAGATCCACATCACAAGTTTCCACATTCATACCAGCAAGTAAACGTATGTGACAGTAATTCTACCCGTTATGTCATTATTTATCTCTAAACTCTTGTTTCTAGACTAACATATGTGTCCCATTGAGTAATTTAATACAAAACAGCATATGTACAAAACATTTCCCATAATCTCTATCATCTGTTTACATCCGAAAATGCCCACAACTGGCCTTGAAAACCTTTTAGCAACTACTGTAGCTGCAGGAGAGTTTATTTCATTAAACTCCTCTCCTCAAACATGGCTTCAAGCTGTACGGTGCCCCACATCACCCTGCTGAGAGAGCTGCATCGATTACCCTGACACCCTGAAACACTCGTCCATCTTGCACCACTGCCAGCGAAAGAAAAAAAATGAAAAAGCAATTGAAAGATTGAAAGTGGAAAAGTAGTCCTACAGTCGTGATATTTCATAGAAAAACCACAGGAGTGTGAGATTGCAGCTGAGTTAGAGCTGGAAAAGAAAGGCCTTTCTTAGCAGATGAGGGAATGAGAAGCAAACCAGTAAAAGTGCAGGAGAGAGAGAGAGAGAGAGAGAGAGAGAGAGGGAGAGAGGAGAGAGAGAGAGAGAGAGAGGGAGAGAGAGAGAGAGAGAGAGAGAGAGAGAGAGAGAGAGAGAGAGAGAGAGAGAGAGAGAGAGAGAGAGAGAGAGAGAGAGAGAGAGAGAGGAATAGGAGCCCCATGGTTCTCTAGCTGCACTGTAATGATGAGTGATTGGAGGAAAAGATGATCTGATGCGTTGGCAGAGCAGAAGTGGAGAGATGAGTATACTCATCGACGGAGATAAATGATGATGATGGAGGGCTGTCTTACACACCTAACAGCAGGGAAAATAACTGCACTGCTACATTAAACCCAATTCAGCGCTGATGATTTGTACTAATACACTACAAAACATACAATATACAATCTATATTCTATTCTGACATAGGCAGTTACATGATGCTACGTCAGGGCAGAAGCGAAATAAACCTAAAGGGATACACTTCACTAAAATAAATATTTCATTCATTTTCATAAGCAGATATGAAATTTTTGTGTTTATTTAAATCATCTTTTTTTGGCCTCAATCAAATAGACAGTTTGATTATATCGTCTCTGTTAATATTTTGTTATTTTTTCCACTGTCTACTTTCTCTTTTATTACAAAAGCTTGGCAGAAATTCTGCAAGCTAACATCTGTGTCCTGTGAGAAAAATACTGAACGCTTCAAAGAACATGAAGGTAAGTACACGATGAAAGAATTTTCATTTTGGGTTGATCTATCCGTTTGAATGAAGTTCAATAACACTTCAGAGTTTAAATGAAATCAGACCTTCAGCTCAATATCTTTTTCTCCTAATCAACTACAAATCCAGAGCGTTTCAGATCAATGGGGTCAATTCCAGTTTGAGAAGAAAGTATTAGTGGGCTGGACGAGTGCGTTTTCAGTCAAATGTGAACTTCCCCACCCCCTGTTCACTCCCAAATCTAATCCCATTTCCAGAAGACTGCAGCCCATCCATACTCCATTTCCACGTGCCATGAGCCAGAAGATAAGAGCGGCACTAGGGGCTTGATCAATTTCGCTCTGCCACGCCCACTCCCAAATGGAGTAATCTTTGACCAACTGTGCAATCGAATAATGCTGTCAGTCAAACCAGCCTTAGACACTTACCAAAAGTAGTTAAGTTAATGAAAATCCTCCCCTGCTAACCAACACAGACCAAAACACAAACAACAATGCATGGAAATAGCAGCAAGGGAGGAAAAAACTAAAACAAACAGAGTTTTACACAATGTGCTTTGGTGTGCAGAAGCATCAAATCACAGAGGAGAATATGTTAGAGAAAAGGCTTCAGGGCTGTGGATTTTGAAACTGTAGGACCTCAGGAGAGATCAGACTAGAAGACTTTCTGGATTTCCATTCACTGCCCCTAATTACACAATTTATGGTCCTCCAGAGATGCTCAAGGGCTTCTAAATAAAAAGAAACAATTACAAACATGCGTAACAACAGAAAAGGCATAATTGTGCTTGTGTGTTTGCCAAGCTGCCTTGAAACGTTTCATTTGACTAAACTGTGTCCTCATGTGACTGGGTGCATAAATCTGTTGCTTCCTTTTAGATAACACTATCTTTTGAAGTGCTACTGTGTGCCAGAATGACACCAGTCTGTGTGAGTTTAAACCTGTTAAATGTCACCATTCCACAAGAACACATTATTTCACTATTCACTTTAATATCTGAATTCTAATCTAATCATGATATATTAATGGAAAGGGTTTAAGACTCAAGAATAAATATTTGATATTTTCATAACAATAAACATCAACTAAAAATAATAAAAAGTTAATATTATTTATAAAAATACTTAAAATAAAAAAATAAAAAATATTACATAATATTATATAAATAAAATTAAAATAAGACCTCACTTAATAAACACTTAATATACACTTAATGTACAGAGGCAACTACAAGTCATTTGTACACTTCTAAAAAAGTACACTTCGCCAAGATGCCATATAAGAACCATTTTTGGTTCTCCAAAGAACCTATCTGTCAAAAGATCTAAAAGGATAATTTCTTTTTTTTTACCTTTTTATGGTCTAAAAAAAGCATTTTATCATGGCATCATGAAGCATCTTTATTTTTAAAAGTGTATATTGAAAAGTCACTTTTAGAATATTGTATTCTTACCTGCACAACACTGACTTTATAGGCAAAACTACCACTTTTCATTTAGTGATGCTAGTAGTGTAGAAATGAAGCACTTAACTATTAAATCTAAATCTAAAACTTGCAGCATGATACCAATTACACAAATGCAACAATAAACATGTTTTGTTCCAGTGATAGAAACTGTAAAACCTTTTCCACTTATGAGTAATGAGCTGATTTACCACAACTCTCTCTTCTTTTAATGAGAGCTCTTTGTCTTTTGTTTAAAGCCTGTTTTATTGCTCTCAGACATTTCTGGATGTGTTTACATTTGAAGCATTGGTAAAACCACACAAGAACTTTCCACGGTTTTTAAGAACAATTTAACGCAGCTCAAGTTAAATTCAGTTTGATTTACTCTCTCTCTCACACACACACACACACACTTCTGCACTTACAAATTAAAACTAAGAATGACATCACCGGGGCAGAATTTCCACCTCAGTTTCCCGCACACAAACACTTGTTTTCAGATTAAAAGCCAAATCAATATCCTCTGACCATATGGCTGTCACTGGTCTCCATCATTCACACACACATACACAATGAGCAAAGCCAAAAGAGAGATGCTGCATCATGAAGGCATGAAATTGCAGCATCTGTAAGATATAATGTGGGTGATCATTATACGTGCCATAAAGTAGCCATCAGACAGAAAAATCAGATCGGATGCAGATGGGCAAGTCAATGGGTTAAACCACTTCAGTCAAGTCCTCAATGGGACCTACTCATTAATTTTACTGCTTAAACATTTTGTTTTTCCAGCATTGCTGTGTCTGCTTATTTATTTTCACTCCAAATGAATGATTCTCAGATCAGACAGTAAACTAGCAAACTAAAGAAATGGCCGCATGCCAACACACATGTCCATTACGTAGGGCAGTTTGTGTGTTTGTGCGTGTTATGCTGACAGGGTTATAAAGCCAGGTGGTTTCTCAGATTTCACTTGTTGTCATAATGAGAAATGTATTGTGTGTATTGCTGAGATAAACAGTGAACCCTCTTTGGACTCTAACGGGTCTTTGTCACAGTGAATAGGAAAATTGCTATGGGTTGTTTGTTGTGTCTAGGGAAACGCAAGACAAGTTGTGGTCGTGGTGGGAGGAAAACATCAACTTTAGGGACTGTAACATACTGTTACTATTTGAAAAGAATGTATTTTCCTCTTCTATCCTAGAAAGGCAACGTTATTCATACAGCACACTTCATACACAAACGTAATTCAAAGTGCTTTTCATGTAAACTTAATGTTAACGTTTCTCTTGAAGAAACTTCTGTTTACCCACCGAGTATGCAGTTAGTACGGTACTTTTTTAGCAGTACATTCAGATAATTTTTATGTACGTCTCAAAAATATACTTTATGTACTTTTTAGAAAAAACATACAGCCCTGGTCAAAAGTGATGTCCAACCTTGGGAAATTGATGTCTTCACATTTTATTAAAAAATATTATTTCTAATATTATTATTTCCTAATATGTTATACTTTTTGCTTTTTGCCAAATAATTTTGACCAATAAACACCTTAGAAGGTTAGATTAGGTTTTGTCCATTTTGTACCCTACACCTCATTTGGTGTAATCTAAAGGACTATTAAAAGAAACTGTACATATATGCCCCAGACATTACTTTTGGCCACTACTACTTGTAAACTACTACTTAATGTGTACAACTGTTATGTACTTTACACTTAAGGTAAGGTATACTAAAAGTACACTTTTATAAACTAAAAAGTGGACCAATTTGGTAGTACACAATAAAAAATTAATATACTTCAAAATATACTTGAACTTTTCTTAAGAATACAAAAGAATAGAAACTTTCACTATCCAAACTACAATTTTTTTTCTTGAATATTATGTCTTTTTAAAAATAACATTAACATTTTTTTATTATTTTTTGTTAATAATTATATTTATTTAAAAATTATGTAAATTTGTCAAATATTTATTCTTGAGTCTTTCACTCAATTTATAGTTTGTCATGATTAGATTTGAATTTCTTTTGAATGTGACGCATGGTTACAAGTAAACTATTCCTTTAAATCTCGGTATTATTCATTGACATTTTATGTTTTATTTTCCTACAGTACAAATATAGATAATGTGCAGAACACTGAAAAGACAGCCCAAAACACAAACATAAATCTCTCTATCCCTCTACGCTCAACAATTTATTCTTAGTCAGCTATGTTTTTCCATTATATTCTCCACTGAGTCTGTTTTTGCCTGAAGCAAGAGTCCCTCCCCAGCATTTT
The DNA here is from genome assembly GCA_019155185.1 of Beaufortia kweichowensis. Lineage (NCBI taxonomy): Eukaryota > Metazoa > Chordata > Actinopteri > Cypriniformes > Gastromyzontidae > Beaufortia > Beaufortia kweichowensis. Next base: position 7,837,844 of record CM032797.1, on the reverse strand, counting down.
CCAAATGTACACCCTTCCAAAAACCTCAGCCGCTCTCATGCTAAGCCTCCTCTCTGGGTCCACAGGCCTTCAGCGGCCATGAGCACGCCCGAGGCCACTGCGTACCTCTAAGACCTCCATAAAGACCATTAAAGCTTAAGACTAGAACCTGCCCTGATCAAAGACAGCCAACACATTTAAAAGTCAATGACTCACAGACGCAAAATGCAATATATCTTAAAAATGTAAGATTCTCGAGTTACCAACAGAATATTTATTGCCTGCAAATCAATACAGAAGATATTTCACAGTTTATGCATATATAGCGTGGAGGTCTCATGTCTTCCCGATACTTTAATGGTTTTGGAACGCGTGCAATAGACATTAGACTCACAATGGCTCCAGACGTACAGTTGCTGGATATTTGCCATGTGATTACTTTATACAAAGGAGTACAGTAATGTGCAATTCTGTGTGTTGAAATCGGAGATGTTTCTTTATGAAAACAGCCAGTGTCGTGCATGGAGATCACAAGGCTGTGGAATTACAGCACTTCTTAGCAAAAGCACAAAGGAAATGAATGCGGTGTGCCCTCTCTGCGCTGCACTGCTGTAAAATGACATGTGTTTGCTATTATTAAAAGCTGTGAATGTATCGGATCTGAACAAGCTCTCAGATTGACTATTTCCTGTATTATATGAGAGTGTATGGACGTCATTATCTTGTATAAGTGAATGTTTTTAGCTCACATTTTTTGTTGTTGTTCTCACTCATTACCGATGCTGTGAACATGAAGACGCTTCAGACGCTTTCGCGTGAGGCGGATGCAGTGTTGCTTTTTGAAAAATCAAAATCAATATCCAATTTAAGGCAGTTTGAAAGCACAGCATTAAACTCTAAGTGTGTTTTCGTGCCTGTTAAGGATGAATAAAGATCAATCGCAGGTTAGCAAACTGTTCCCATAACCCTTACAAAGGAAATGTCAACACATAGTTTTGAATTTCATTTTAACATTGCATCTGAGAAATCTGGTTGTTGGCTTCCTGTGTTTGCGACCTGAGAAAAATATGCAAATTCAGAGTCGTACAAATGTCATATCTAACAAAAGCTCAGCTGTGGCATTCAAGCTAAATCAAAGTTAAAACATAATGTTAACAAGAGAGTTATCCAGCCGTTCAAAGGACTCGACAAGCTCCTCTGGGGTCAGTAATACAAGACATTCTGGCATTTTTGCACCACTGACCTCAATCAGCGAGTTGGCCCAAGCAAGAACATATTCATTATTTAATAGAGAATGTAAATATAAACTGGATAAACACCAGATTGTCTGGTTTAGCTTTCCACACAATCGCGCTTTGTTCATTTTAGAAAGTAAATGACAGTTAACAAATGAATAGCTCACCAAAAAATTTAAAAAACTGTTATTGTTTACTTACCCTTATGTCAATACAAACCGTATGACTTTCTTTACTTTCTGGAAAACCAAAGGAAGGTCTAAGCTGCTCTCTTCTATACAATAAAAGTGAATGGCGACTGAAACTTCCAAGCTTCAAATGAACAAAAAAGAGATAAAGATAAAGCATTACAAAATAGTTCATACAGACAGAACACAGAAGTAACAATAATAAAAAAAATACACAGTAAAATCAAATCATTTTTCATTTTCAGTGTTGGCATAGTTACTGCATTTTGACTTTGAATAACATAAGGGTACATAAATTGATGACATAATTAATTGGATTATGGATTCACTAAAATATGATGTGACCGCCACTTTTAAAAAACTTAGCAATCACCCGTATTGCAATGTTTGGCAAATTTACTTGACTTGAAAAAATTCACTTAACTTTTAACTAGTACTTATAACCCTAAGCTGAAAGACAAATAATAATGCTGTAAAAGGTTCAAGCCCAAGGACAGTCTGAATTTCCTACTGTCCAACATTTACACCTTCACTTTTAAGGATTTGCTTTGATAATTCAATGAAATCTTAAATCTGAGTATCTGGCTTAAGATACTGACAGTGTTTATGGTTTGACTCCCATTTCAAGGTCAAACGTCACATTCACATCCACTCAAGTGATGATTTCCCTTCTGAGGCAAAGCCATTGTTTAAGTGATGGCATTTCTGGGTCTATAGCTGATGTTTTCTTTACATGTGGTACAGACAGCACCAATCTCCTTCTCTGTCCCCAATATGTCATAGCAAGGAGTTTGTCATGAATGCTGTGTCAGTATGGGCTAACACATCTGTCACAACAAACATTTTGATATTTCGGCATTTCTAAAGCCTGGCTGTTCTACTTAAACTGGATTATTTTGGGGATTTTGTCTGCATGATTTTGGACACTGAATAAAAGGGGCGATATAAAGATGGACATGTGTTTCTATCATCCTGCCTTTTAAAAAGACAAAACTGAGTTCTGTATTAAACCCATATGAGAATCAGTTTGTCCTGTATTTAATGCATTGGATTTCACATACAGAACTCGTTTAAAAAGACAGATTAAAACGGCAAATAAATTCCATTTGTAAATTTATGTTAATGAAAATACAAAATACAAAGCACTCAAAAGTTAAACTGTAAGTCTGTTCATCTTGAAATATTCATGTACAGTTAAAATCCTCTAGTGTTACAATTTGCCTAAGCTGATTGCGTGTAATGGTGACACTTTAGCACCGTATCACATTAAAAATTCATTTTTTACAGATGAAATGAAAGGCAAAATGAAAATAATTGCATTTCAAATGCGTTTTAGCACTTAATTCAGTCAAGCTGTCAGCATCAGTCAAGCATCACACACACACAGCTGCAGGCGTACGCTGCCACTGTCACATTTGCTTTTGTTTACAATGTGGTCAATCGTCACCTGTCACCATTCACCTACAGAACCTCTCACATGACACACATGCTATAAAGAAATGGAGTGTGCCGCTTATTTTCTATAAAAAGAAAGTCGGCAACAGGTATAAGATGCACACTCTACTGCCACTCATGCAGTTCCTGCCAGTGCAGTCTGTGATGACATGTTATCTAACATCGCTTTGACAGTCACTATCGCTCAAACACGTTCCAAGAAGATCAGAAGTACGTGCTGTGATATTCACATCAAAATTAGACACCAGGTAATAATTCAAAGAGAGCTAGAGAGCATTGACATCATTGTTAAATGCTTTTAACCGCTCTTTAAAGTCATTTAACCTTCAACCTTTTATCAATGATAAGATTCACACAATCAATCGTATTGATCTATGGCTGAATGGTTAAATTAATTCGAGTCGTGAGTGGATCCGCGTTACTGATAATACAGGCAGGCTATGGGATGTGTGGTGTGTCTGTCTGTCTTATTTATTAGTTTTACTTGGATAGTAATCAGAAAACATATAAAAACAGGTCAACATACATATACTGTAAACTAAAAGTCAATGACTTACAATTCCAGTCCTGGGGATCCACTGCACATTTTGAATGTCTCTCTATCCAAACAAATCTTCAATGAATGAACAAATAAAGGTAATAATAATCGAATGCAATGGCACGATTTTATTAAATGCATTTCTGATTGTGTATGTGTGCAGTCAATCCGGTTATTTGTTTTGTTAGGTTGCTGTGTGTTTGGAGTGCCACGTCAAAGTCAATTAAATAAAAGGACACCTCGCAGCTGTGATGCAGATGGGAAGCCAGATTCACAAGTCTCTCTTAATATGATGAGAACAATGCTGCGAATTAATTGAGCGCTTATGCAGGCTTTTTTACCAAACAAAGCCAGAGTCCTGTACACATGCTTTTATTTAAAACAAAGTCTGGGACACACATTTAACCATCAGAGGTTTTTTTATAAGTGATTGTTCGGTTACAAAAACACCTTGAATACACAAAAACTTCAGGTGTTTGTGTTTGTGTATGAAAGTATGAATTCTGTCGAGATAAGTATCATCGAAGATTACATTTACATTCCCTAGTTTAGGTCTATCTTTATGTTTTAGATTTATTTCTAGATTGGACTAGGTAGGATCAGGTTGATCTCTTTCAGAAAGTGGGACCAGTGCCGATCAGAACGTCAAACACCTCCCTCATATGACTGGAATTGTACTTTAAGTGACAGAATTTAGGGAATGGCTGACATTACGGAAAATGCATTTCATCATTGTCTGTACACAAATGTTTCTCGTAAAACTCTAAAAGCAATTCAATGATGTCAGACGAATCGAGCAAAATCACATGAACTACATAAAAGAACGATTTGGTGGCTTTCCATGTGCAATCCCATACGGCCATCTTCTGTTGCCCTAAAAGGAAATATTTAAAACCTGGGTCTATTTTTATTCAGTTATTTGTGCACAGGTCCATTTTCACGGCTGAGCTTTAAGGTTGAAAATCAATAGTGATATCCAAGAGATTCCACAGAAAAGAGGGCTGAAATTCGATCAGGTATACTCGAACGTGCGCTTCTGATGCGAAGCCTTGAAATCCGCTTCGGCCATCCATCATGCTTTGCGCCACATAAGATATTACAGCATGACCAAAAGAAAGAGACAAAGATAAAAGAGAAAAAAAACAAAGTAAAAAAAGTCAAAAGAAAACCCAGAAGACTTTTATAATTAATATCCATTTCCAACAGCTGTCACCTTGTTTTTTAGAGCAACTCTCCAAAGTTGTGCATTAGTGAATTGATAGGCTAATACCAAATAAAATATCACCTTGAACCCAAATGCCGGCATTAATCTTCATTTAGACAGCTGCGCTCCGAACAGTCTGTTTCTCCACATTCACTCCAAGATAAAAACATCATAGAGCTCATGCTCAATGGACCCAGTGACAGGCATCGCCTTATAAAAGAGAAAGTGTCCAAAAAAAATCTACTGTACATTTTAAATTACATATCCAAATTTGATTAAGAAAAATCTTCAAATGGAGTTAGAGACCTTAAAGTATATCTAAATTTTTTTCCTCTTAGAAAAAGACCCTAGTTTTCTCACCTTAGAGTTTGCGAATGAAATCTCAACAATGTCTCATAACGTACTCAGATTTGCGAGATAAAATTACAAATACTTAATCAATTACTTACAAAAATTACTCAAAATGTCTTGACTATGCTATTCACAAAAAAATTATATTTTACTGTACTGTCTGTCAAAAATTTTCTTTTATTTCTTCTTTGGAATTTTAGAAAAACAAAGTTGATAATCCAAAGAAAGCATAAATGTAATCTTCATTAAGCAATTTCTGAGCACTTATATTTTCCACCAGGATGGTCTTACATACTGTGTGGTAAAATCAAATATGGTAAAATTAGAGGAAAACACTTTATTAGTATGTGACAGTAGAATTGTGAGTGTGATTAGAAAGATTTAACACCTGCCTTCAGAAAACATTTGTAAAAAGTCTTGTACAGAGGCATGATGTCATAAAGATCTGTGCTGAATGCCCACACACAACCCAATATGCTACACCATTAGCAACTGCCTTCCTACTCTTGCAAAACAAATTATTTTTCCATCTAGGACTGAGAGCTAACCGGGGAATAAACACATCAATAGATGGTGGAGCTATCTGTCAGCTGGTCTCTACAGTTTGACACACTAAAGTCTGTGTACAGAGGCAATAATGGTATCTTAATGAAATACATGACAGGTCCAGAACACAAAGGAATTATGCTTAAATTTCTAAATACGTTTTGGAATCAGGCTTTAATAACGCTCTCCTAGGGTATTTGGATGTTTATTTTCTGTGTTTGTGCATGCAATGGAAACATAAATTTAAAGGGATAGTTCACCAAAAATTAAATGTGTGCTTTAAGCACATACTGTATGATCTGCACACCATACAAACTATTCACTCTTTTAAGTTAAGGAAGGATGAATATATAGTGACATGAAGGTGAACGTTTAATTTAAGGGTTGTTTTTTACAACATATCTGCAAATTCTTTCATATTGTTTCTTTCCTCACATTATTTTACCTACTGTAGTGTTTTCACTGTTATTAAACAATGCTCATGGTAGTTTCAATAAATGTAAAGAAATATTAAATGAATTTAAAAGTCTTAAAGGAACATACTGATAAAAAAAGAGAATAAAAAACTGTTAGTGAGGTCCAAAAGTCAAGTCTACTAGTGAAAATGATCTATTACAAATTATATTATGATAATACAGCATAAGTTGAGAAAAAGTTTAAACAGGAATAAATGTGAGAGTTTCCTTGTATTTAGTACAGTACAGCTAATTCAGACTATGTTATGCAATGTTATTTGAGAACGATCCAAGAAAAATTTGTGCTTTTTTCAAAGCAATGAAGTCTGACCTTCTACAAAGAAAACATTTGCTAAAACATTCAATTTCCAAACTAAAATTAACTTTGAATTCTTTGAATACAAATTTTGGACCACACTGTATTTCATTTTCGAGGAAAAAGATACTTAAACATTAAGAAAATCAACCAGAGAATAGATTTAAAATTGTAAAACTTCCTAAGCTAAAAAGAAAGGTGTTAGTGGTCTTGGCAGGCAGCTCTCCTGGTGTTTCTCAACAGGGCTTTGGGCTCCACGTGAGCCTCCGTGACAGATTTTCAAATGAGAGCCAAACACATTTATCAACGGTTCATTTGACACTGATTACTCACCGAGGGCTGTCCACTACACTTGCCCGTTTAAAAATGAGCAGGGTCCTAGAGGTCAAAAGCAGTCTCTTATTGCCAACAGACATAATCAAATCTGACAGGCATGTTCCTGGTAGACAGCGAGGGGACGAGTCCATCATAAAGGGGGTGAAGCAGATGTGTATTCACACTCTAAATCACTTGCCAACGTCAGTCTCACCTGAAATAAAAACTTTATAATCAGCTCTATAAGTAACATATGCTTAATCAGGATGAAAAATACAGTTTTAAAAATAAAATACAGTTTTCCAGTGTCACCATGACACACCCCTTGTGTAAACCGTATGAAATACATCCCACAGGCATAAAATCCACCGATCATCAAAATAAATCGGGCACAACTTGCAGCACGGCCCATTGCATCTGCAATACTTCATCCAGGAAGTTCCAGCCAAATAAAACATAACGTTTACTTTAACCATGATAAAGCGGTTAGTAACTGATATTAAATAAATATTCTTGACCCCAAATCAAATCCCATCAATCTTAAGATATTATAGGCTGGATATTATCCAGATATTGAGCTATAAACCCCGTTTTACTCCATTAAGCTAAACCAAACCCAACACTGGTGGAAAAGGAGGATATTTGCCTAGAGATGTACTGCAAAAAACTGCACTAGCACTGTAGACGGTAAGCTCTCTGCTCTGTATATTAATCATGCACTTCATCTCTTTAAAACACTTTACACTAGATTGTGTTGGTTGCATAGTTTATATTTTTGTTACGCTGAAAACTCGGCTGTAAAAAAGGAAATCAAGAAAGTACAAGCTTTGTTTGTGTTAAGTTCATGTCTTGCATAATGAAGTTAATCTGTATTTATGCATCTTGACATTTTCTTCATGATAGACGTTTATTTTAATGACAGATATTGGAAATATAATGTTTCCTGTTTTTGTTCTTATGTTTCCAGATGTTTCTAGGTGGCTAATTACTTTCAGCAGAGGCCCTTCCGTAGGGAAAGCCTTCAAGATTAGTAAAACAAAGTATAATACTGTGATATAACTGTAATGAGGTAAGAGGATAGTTTAGTGTGTGGAATAGATCAGAAGTTGCTTTAGGACTGTGCTTTTGTGGGGAAACGATATGTCATTTAATGAACTGACAGCATTTTCACTCATCTTCAACATATATTATACCAAACTTAATGAAATTTAAGTGCATTTCACTCTTTCATTAACCATCTCATCTTTTTGCATCCTATGATGCACGTGTGCATTATATCATCACCTAGCCTTAGGTACATAACTATCATTAATAAAATACATTTTTAGAAGGATTTAAAGCAAAGAATAGACAATAGGCAAGAGAAAAATCAAATCCCCGTGTCCACAGAGCCATAGCATATAAAGAGGGTGACGAGAATATTAATCAACACAAATGTCACATCTGTCCATACTCACCCGACACGCCTCGACGCGCTGAAACATGAGGCTCAGATATGCTGAGGGTCACAGTGACAATATTTGTGAAACATAAGAACACCCAAAGGCATTTGCTCTCTCTTTCTTTTTCTTTTAGCCATCATCTTCTATCACTCTTTCTCTCCCCCACCTCTCATCAGGGACGCTCTGCATCTTTGAAATGGTGGATGTGTCTCCAATCTGCCATTATCAGAGTACAGACACCTCTGCTGTCGCTGCAGAGACTCATGGGGCTTTTATGCCCTTTCACCCACAAGGGCAAAATCAATTGGATCGCTGACAGAGGACAATGGCTTTTTACTCTCCTATAAAAACTGCTATAAAGATCTCCACATACATTTTTAGCTCTGGAAAAAAATGTTTATTACAGAAAATCATAATTAACTGCAATGTTATTGTGTTACCCAGGTCATTAAGTTCTGTTAAGTACAATCAACTTGGCTTTACAATTCATTTGAACTTAATGTTTTAACCTGTTAACTGTCACCGTTCCTAAGGAAGAACACTTATGTTATTATTTCCATATTCATTTTAATATTTCACAGTTGAATTCAATCATGACAACCTAAAAAGTCTTTGACTTTGTTGGAAAAGTCAGAGAATAAAAGATAAATAATAAATAATTAAAGACTCAAGAATAAATATCTGACAAATTTTCATAACAATAAACATAAAGTTAATAAAAAAATGTAATTAAATTTTAAAAATTAAAAAAAGATTTGATCAATTAAAAAAAGCTTTCGTCTGAGCCTGTGGGTGCAGCGCACTTTCGGTGTGTCTCGAGTTCGAATCCCGGCTCTGGCGTCCTTTCCGAACCTGTTACCCTCTCTCTCCTCCAAAATCACTTCCTGTCTCTCTACACTGTCCTGTTGAAAAATGATAAAGGCAAAAAAAAAGCTTTCAAAAAATGTATAAAAAATTTAAATATCTAAAATGTTAAAAACTGTAGTGCATTTTTTATGTGTATGCCCAATATGTGCAGTGACAGTTATCAAGTAAATAAATAAAATAAAAACAGAATATATCTTATTTTGATGAGTTTAAATAAGACATAATGTAAAAACAGTTAAAATGACTTTAAAAGCAAGTTTTCTGGACTTAAAGATTAAGGCAGCAAAGAATTTTTTACATTGTTGAAATTTAACACACGAGTTGTATGTACTTTGTAATCACACTTGTGCTCCCATTCACTTGCATCATATGTTAATAAGCGGTCAGGATATTTTTCAAAAATGTATTCCCTGTGTTACAGGAAAGAAAGTGATCATCAAAACATAAGAAAGTCAGAACATCATAAGGGTGAAGGGTGATTACGGGTAAAGTAAAATAGTATTCCTTTAGGAAAAAGGTACAGAAAATGACTTCTAAAGAGCAATCTGCCCTGCTAAGAACAAACATCAATATGGAGCCCTGCTGTGGAGTGAGACAGGAAGCCTGTATGGATCCGATATTGAAATCTAGCCAAGCTGTCAATGTGCTAGCTAAAGCAGGTGCCTGGTGCGGTACACAGATGCTGTGCTCCTTACATTAGCATCTCTTTGTTGGTGGAAAGGCATCACAATAGCTTTGGAGGGAGGTCAGGTGAAGATCAAGTATTGAGCTGTTAGGTTAGGCTTGTCTGCTCATTAGGCCTAAATAAAGAGGGAAGGAAAAGTTAACATTTATAGGCTGCACCCCAGCGCATACACCACCCCATGGAGAAAAACTGGAGACTTGATATTGATTTACCTACCCAAGTTTTGTTATGAAAGAGGATCTGGATCCAAGTGTAAGACTCTTTCAACTGTCTCAAAAGTCTGATCTATTGCAATTGATCCTCTCGTGTTAGGTTACAGTCAGATAAAGGCAGTGGTTTGGTAAGTGCATTAGCCAGCAGTCGTTTTTCTTGGTAATGAGCTCTGAATGACAACATTCTGGCTTTTGTATCTTGGAACTTTTTTATTACTGTAGGCCAGAATTCACATTATCATGTTGAGAATGTGATGTAGTTTGCACTTGTCAAGTTTTACAAATAACTTTTTCCAGTTATTCTTTAACTTATTCGTTATCTAAAAATATTCTTTATAATGTACATAACATCAAGAACTTTTTTCATAGAGAGAGAGAGAGAGAGAGAGAGAGAGAGAGAGAGAGAGAGAGAGAGAGAGAGAGAGAGAGAGAGAGAGAGAGAGAGAGAGAGAGAGAGAGAGAGAGAGAGAGAGAGAGAGAGAGAGAGAGAGAGAGAGAGAGAGAGAGAGAGAGAGAGAGAGAGAGAGACAACCTTTTCATATGTAGGCAAAAGTCAACAGTAATTAGGTTCAAGATTATGCTTTTAGAAAATGGGCAAACAAAGATTTATTCGATATCTCAACAGTATTTATTTTCAGCATAACTTTTTTATTTTCAGCATAAATAACTTTTTCCAGTTATTCTTTAACTTATTCGTTATCTAAAAATATTCTTTATAATGTACATAACATCAAGAACTTTTTTCATAGAGAGAGAGAGAGAGAGAGAGAGAGAGAGAGAGAGAGAGAGAGAGAGAGAGAGAGAGAGAGAGAGAGAGAGAGAGAGAGAGAGAGAGAGAGAGAGAGAGAGAGAGAGAGAGAGAGAGAGAGAGAGAGAGAGAGAGAGAGAGAGAGAGAGAGAGAGACAACCTTTTCATATGTAGGCAAAAGTCAACAGTAATTAGGTTCAAGATTATGCTTTTAGAAAATGGGCAAACAAAGATTTATTCGATATCTCAACAGTATTTATTTTCAGCATCTTGTTAGCATGTTCTTTTTATCTTCTACTTCTCTACATCTTGAATGTGACAGCAATAAGCTAAGTGCCTCAGCTGCCTGTATCTGTACTGCCGCTTTCAGTATCCGATTATAACATTTATGCCAAGCGTCATCTCTCTCTTTCTCTCATGCACACAAACAGTACACTCTACAAACATATGCCATTGTGCACTAACTCTGATTACAGCAAAACTGGAGGCGTGTTCATTGGCACCTAATTAAAAATATGGTTTGTATTATTGCCTGTCACCACAAGTTCATAAATCTTGATGGATGGCTGAAGTCGATTTGAAACAGGGACACAAAAGAGTTTATTCAGTTCTACTTTGTATGCCAACACTGCACTTACAAGCTAAGCCAGAGTTTCTGGAAGGAATTTATTTCTTTGGAATAAATTCTAAAGAATAAATCCACCGATCGAGAAGAGATGAAGTGGAGGAATTAGACAAAGCTAAAAGCGATTTGAACCTATTTAAACTTTAGGATTTGTGGTTTGGATGTTCCTGCAAAAAACATTGTGTTTTACTTTACTGCTAGTATTACCAAAATTTTATAAAACAGAAAACAATGCCAATATTTAATAAGCTTAAATAATAGCAGTATTACATTACTGTGAGACATACTGACACTAGAAGAACATGACAAGAATGAATAAGTTGAAAGATAAGTTGTCTGAATTTCATCTCCATTCAGTACATCTCATCTCATTTTATCTGCCATAGATAAACATCAGACCCTGAATGTTTTGCACAGAATGACTGACAGCAAGGTAAACACAGTCTGGCACAGATCAGCACCGTGTGAAATCAGTTTCAAACCAGTTTGAATCATCGGGTCTGTCCGTGGGGACAGCGAGAGCCTGATGCACATGTGGCAAAAAAGACCATGAAACTCAACAGATGATCCTCTACAAATCACTCCATTCATTATGTTGTTCTTCCTCCACTTTTCTTCCTCTTGTTCTCCATCTTTCTAGTTTACTGAATAATTGCAATGCTTTTTAATGTGTTTAAAAAGGTTTCAATATACCGTCTGGGCTAAACATGAGCTATCAGTGCATTAGCTGTAATTAAATCAACCCATGTTGCTACAGTAACAGCAGCACATTTTGTATCAATAATAACCCCCGTCATTATGTCTGGTTTTGAATGACTCTTCTTTAACAGGAAAAAGTACCTATTTGTGCTCTGTCTGGCTCTCTCACTCACACCCTTGAAACTGTAATGTATGGAGACGATTTTATAGGCTGGATAATTAGAGTAATTTTTCCAACAAGAGAGACATACACATTTCGGCTCATTTCACTGCCTCACACAGACAAGGTTACAATAGATGCCATTTTCGGTGTGCAAAATGAACAGACCCCAGGGTCACTATTTCTCTTCTCTTTCCCAGAGACAAATTCACAAACATATCCTGCTAGTCCCAAAACCCACAACAACTTTCTGAATATTTCATTGTAGGCTGCGAGTCTCAGAGATAGCCGTGAAAACATTGCTTAGCCATCTGGGGAAATAATATAATCACATATCAATTCTGTCAGTGAAATCTTGAATTTAAGTAAGGGTAAAAAATTCTAGCCCAGAGGTACTACATCCTGGTAATATGAAATCCATAATTTTTACATAGATGGTAGCATATAAATACATATTCCTCCAGTCATAAATGTAGACGTCTATAATCTTTTAAAACTAAGAACACTGGTTTTTCACCGGAGGGTGAAGCTTTTTGGAGATTTTTAAAAGATATTCGCCTACTCTGACCTCACACCGTGAGCTCTGGAGGTTTGGATTTCAGCATCAATTATAGGCTTTGTCAACAGACGAGGCCTTTTATTTCCACAAATGTCAGCTAGGGTTTTTAATGAAACCAAGATGCTGGATTAATTATGTTAAATAGATATAATATTCAGATATTAATGCTCCCAAACCCCTTATGAAATAAAAAGTATTGCACGCAAAATGAGTAATTAAAGAATAATTTTAAACATATAAATGAACGAGAAGCAAGTCTGAAGACACTGAAATGCTTTTTTGCTGAGAAACTGAACTGTGACCAAAAAAAGATGTTCTCTCTAAGCTGTGGATGGCATTAAATGTGTAAAATAAATAGAGAATATACATAAACTAGTCTTCAAATGAAGACGTTTCTATAGAAAGCCATCACACCCAGACACTAGAGACACCTTACAAACAGCTACCCCAGACTCTTAGGAGTCAGATGGCTTTAACAGGCAAACTGGGCTCCGATGACCAACCAGACCACCCAAACCGGCCACACAAGTGCTGTGACTGCCAATGGAAAAGTGATATTCTACACATATCCAATGAACGCACACTGCTGACTGGACACTTTCAGGTCTCCTGGATCCCCTTGGCGTCTCAAGAGTGACATTCAATATAATGGACAATGACATTTAAAAGACGGGTTTTGACTTTAAAATAAGCTGGTGTAAAACAGATGTATAATGCACATGCCAATCCAAATATTGTCTGGAAATTGAGATGCAAAAGAAAAAAGGAGTGGTCAGGATTCTTTATAAAACACACATCAAATAAAATGTCACATTCCTTAAACATGAACTGTGATGTGCCCAAAGTTATGCCTAAATTGACCTGTTTACTTGCTGTTTGCTCTTTGATAAATGGCAGAAAATTACAGCATATCTACTTCTCAGAATCCCAAAGCAAATAGCTTTTATCCTGTAATGAGAAAAAATTAGACTTCGTATGAGGCATATTTTCCAATATGCATTTGCCACGGCCATTACTCACACGCCAGCATCAAGACAAATAAAACAATTACCCGTCTGTAATTAGTTTTCATAGCGCAACTCAAGTTGCCATCATTTTAAACACTAACTGTGTCAACCGGCACGCGGGGCAGAGTCCAGGCCATCGTTTATTATGGAAGGTCATCATTTTAAAATCTTGTTAGCTGTACCTGTGGGCTGGAAGGTCAGGATCTACTCAAAGTTATGTTATGTATGACAGAGGAGGCATCCAACTAACCCCATCCTGCTCTCCGCATCACTTTAAGCTGTCATCATTTTGAATTAGGAAGAGATGTATCATCATCCTGGGTAATATTTCATACGTGCCATCTCACGCAGCCAAGAGGCAATAAACAAAGCAATTACAAAGGCCTGCTCCTGCAAAACAAACCTGCCCCCAACCTTGCCAGCCTCAATTTCTCTATGTGTTAATTCACATGAATATTTAAAATGTCATCAAACCTGTGACACACAATGTGGATGATTGCTCACCTACACATACACAACCACGTTTACATTCGCCAAGCTAAAACAAATTAATGCTACTGATGAAAGACTGTGTATGATTTCTAAACAGTCAAAGAAATGACCTTAAAATTAGTGAATGTGCCTCACAATGAGCTGTGGTGCTCATGTAGACATTGCTAGTTAAATCCGGCTTGCAACATTATCATTATCTGGACCATTATTTCTTGTTCCAGCTCATTTTCTATTCATAGCACAAATGGATTCAAAAATGAATTATAAATCAATGTTAAAAGATTCTTTCCATCATTTAAACTATCAATAAACATTTTACTCTCAAAGTCTCTTTCCATCTCTCTCTCTTTCTGTTTCCCGCATCTGTCTTTCCTTCCTCATTCATTCAGGAGGTGATGCGTTGGCTTTGTGTACACCGAACAGCTCCTACAGGATCTCACCATCTGTTCTGCTGTTGACTCAGTCGTCAGCAGAGGTATGGACCTGTTTACTGAGCGAGCCACTCACAGCCGCCCAAACCTGGACATAAAGCACTTCACTTTTTTCTATCATTCCTTTACTCTAGTCTATTTATTTGCTATATGTCCCGTTTGAAATATTTGTTAATTAAACAGCATTTTTGGAGTATTTGTGCTGACGTGCTAAACACTTAAATTGCTAAACACTTAAATTGCTTTCAAATTCTTTGAATGCACGCACAAGCATATAAATGCACATGAAAATATTATCTAATAAAATTATGTATTAAGTAAAACTTGAATAGGTAACAGTATTAAAGTATAGTATTTACATAACAGCAGATGCTTTTATTCGTTAAGCATATCGCTTAATAAATATGGTAGATTAATGTAATAATTAACGTTTATTATGAAGTTTACTTTGGAAATCACTATAATTCAGTGCAGGTCTAAGTGATGTCCCACATAATCTGCTGTATGTGAACCAGTGTTCCAACATCCGGTCAATCAATTTAGATTAACCCTATTGAGGTGGTCAGATGCTAAGACCAGAGCATCATCTGATCCCTACAGTCAAAGCGTTGTGGTCAGAGCATCAGTCTGGTTCCAGCGTGCTGAGGGGTCTGTCTGACTATGAAAAGGGTCCGTGGCTTAACGCCTACACAAGGATACTCCTGTCTCCCCTACGGAGCAGAGTGGGCGTCTTGATCTATGTTCAGACATTGATATCGATTCAGCATTCAGGCTGTGCTCAGATCTATCTGTTCTTTCTGATGAGCATTTGAGAGTCTCAGAGGCATTTAGAGAACAAAACAAACCAGAGGGAGGGGAGTTATCGGTTATCCTAACAGAAAAAAAAAGCACGAAACAGAACCCGGGGGAGACGTGGACTACAGCTAGTGTACTCTTAAGAATAACCTAAAGCTCTTGAACTTTTGAACAAAGTCAAAGTATGACTGTTTTGGCTTTCGTCTGACTTTATTAACCTGAGGTAACAATAACATTTTGCCAGTTTGAGAAATCAATTTTTTGTTTATTTTTAGATGAAAATGTAATATGACAGTTTTCTTATCACCCTGGTGGGTCGGTTAAGACCTTTTCCATCAGAATTTAATGAGAAACTCTCACCCTCGTTCACGTCCAGCCTCCCGTGAGATGAGGGAAGGTCAGTTTCGGGATGCGTCTCGGCCTGTTTACTCGCATCATTAAAACAGAACCACAATTAAAAGCCTCCTGGGGAGGTTTCAGACCGGCAAAAAACACATCAGACGTTGATGGACAGATTCACACTGTGTCCGCCTGGGCAGGTTCAGTAACTTCATTAAAACGGCCTTGAGCAAACATGTTTTCTCTTGTGCCATTAGTCTAACATTCTGGTCACATTTCACAATGAGGGGGCTAGCAACTATTATAACCACAGAAATTACTTGACCCTAACCTGCTGTTTGGGCAATATTTATTTCATTTTTATAGGGATTTGCCTACAGGGTGAAGACAAAAACTGTTGCTGACCACAAAAATGACAGATTTAAGATCAAAAGTATGCTTTCAATGGACAAATGTGTTATGGGTACACTGTGATTACAGTATAATATGACTAGCGACCATGTGACCCCATAATTAATATATATAAATCAGGGTGATAAGGTTTAATATTCAAATTGTTGCTCCTGATCATCATATAATTTTAGATATGAAACACACTTTTGGTTGCGATAACTTAAAATGTTCACTAATCCTGTAATTGAAGAACTTGCTGGAAACATTTGCTAATTAGCATCGAGTCAAACACTGGATACCCACAATCAGCGGTCTAAGACTGAATTTTTAGTTTAGATCCACTTGTTATTATTATAAAATTACTTATAAAAAATTATAAAATGTTTAGTGTGTATATATAGTACGTAGCTGAACAGGAAAAACTGAACGGCAGCTAAAGCAGTTTGTACATCTTTATACTTAACTATATAAAAGCCTTTTACTTGTACATCCTGCAGCAAACGGACAAAAATATATTTTAATAATAATACGAACCATCTTGATGAGATTTAAATTGATTCTACTGGGATCAGCTGTACGAATTTCTGAAAAGGAGAAACAAGATTATCCAAATTTTTCCACTTGATTATACAACACCTGCAGCCAATGCAATAACACAACACTCCAAAATACTTAAAACAGACTTATTCATTAGAATCATTCACCACTTACCAAGCATAACAAACTATATTGTTTAAAAGAGCCTAATATACCAGAACGATGATGCTAGAAAATTACAACGTATTACTGAAAAATGCAAAAGGGACTGTGAGGACTGTGATGCTAAAGTGTGACGGTCTATCCAAATCTATCATGTTGAATAACCAGCCAATCACAGACACTCCATCTTCATAATCCATCATCCTTACGGTGTCATAGGCCATTACACTGGAGTCATCTAAGGCTGATAGAGTGGGCAGACTGAATTTAAGCCCTCGGCTTGATGAGAGCGGCTTCGTCCCACAGATCTGTTATACCTAATAACATCTGAGAGGTGAAAGCCTATGCCCAATCAAAGGCCTATCACCCACTGATTGGACCCCATACACAGCAGGTCCAGCCACAACATAATCATGAAACTGGGAGGAGTAGGAGATTTGGGTCATTTGAGTGGGAAAACAAATAGCAAATCAAAGCTGGACCTTTTCCCCTTTTCTATTTCATTTTAATTTGCATCTACAAACAAGTCCTCCATTAGACCCCCGCTGCAATGCCCCGCGCAGCAGCTAGTAAGATTCAGGATTGAGCGTTTTGTGCATGTCTGGTGCAAGATTTTCTGTTCTCTCTGCATTTCTTTCTCCCCCAGGGTAATTATGGAACGTTCAGGGCCGGGCACATGTCCTCCGGCAAGCCTGTGTCTCAGATTGTCAGGATCGCAGGTTAGCGAGGTCATTATGTTCTGATCAATGGTGTTTTCTGAGGGGATGTGGACAGAGTCGGGGTGTGAGCTGTGTGATTAACACCAGCTCGTCACAAAACTCACAGGACTTAACACACAAATTAACACAAAGCCAAAAGTAGCTGCAGCCGTAAATTAAGGGAAGGCGGAGGAAAACACGTAAAGATGTTGTGCCTAATGGTGTTTATGAGAGCATGCCCACACAGAGAAAATATCCCAGCAGGACACGGACAATAAAAGGTAAACCAAAAACACACATTCAAAATGTAAAACAAAGAAACATCAAATTGAATCAGAACCCTACTGTGCATGGCATAAATGTTTATAAACTTGATCAAACTAAGCAACAGTATTAATACTTATCATGACTTAGGTTCAACTTCTGGCTTCTTAGCTCGTATCTTTTCCTTTTGTCCCTAAACTGTACAGAATTTTTTTTTAAAGGTAAAAAAAATGAAAAATTTGAATTATCAGTATTTGTGTTATATTTTATCAGTATTTTTATTGTTGTCAGTGAATTAAATAGTCATCAACGTTTTTTTTATGTTCCTATAATAAAATAATATAAAATAATACAATGTAATGCAATTCACAATAATGTAAGATCTTTGGATAAAAGACTAATATTCAAGATTTGATAAATAAATAAAAGAATAAATAAAAATATATATATTTATATTTATATATCTTTAATCTTAATTATTGTTTTTCCTAAAATATGTTTTCTTGGAAATACTTAATTGATGATTCATTTATTTCCACCTTTTTGTCTTTTGTTACATCCTAAATCGAACAAACAGTTGCATCAAAACAGTGTCCTATACACACTAATGTTAACATGCAAAGCCGGCTAGAGAGTGTCTGGATAATATTTGATAAAAAGAGTTAAATAATCTACAACTAGTGATGGTTCGTTGACTGATTTATAGCAGCTTCACATTCAGGCAAATCCAGGTGTGTGTGTGTGCAAAGAAACAATCCACACATTTTCCCAGCATCCTTTAGGGCTCAAAGGCTCCCCACTAAATATAGTACAACTCCCAGATCACTGCTGCCCTTGAGGACTCCTACAACTAGGCCATGAGGAGAAAAATGGGGCGGTCTTGTGGTTGGATATGCAGCAAATTCAGAGTATCAATAATAGATGCCACAGTATCTAAAAATAATCTTTCATCTAGAGTGAAGGTATAGGAGCAAATCAAAGTAAAAATACATTTTTTAAAGTAAAAATGCTTTTAGTACTGCTGAAACAGTGCCATACTGTATAAAAATATAATGTTTGAGAAAAATCCAAAAGCCTAGTAGATGCCATGTTTCATTTAGTACAAATGAAATTTCTATTTCATTCATTCCTAAGATCCAATATTTATAACTCCATTTGTCCCAGAAATATGTGAAAAGGGCTGATCGATCTACACTGGCACAAAACTGTGTGCTGCTATCAGAATCTACTTTTATTCCTCACAGCTTCAGTCTCAAACACGTCAGAGTTTCTATGAAACTGCTTTGAGATATGCAATGTAGAGCATTTGGACACTTACGAGGTTCACTAGGCTTTAGTCAGAGAAAAAAACAAATCCTGAACAAGTAAGCCATCTCATTTATAACCGTGAGAGATTTGCTTGGCTTTTTTTCCCACTCCAGCCTTGATCCCCCTCAGCTGCTTCAAAGAACAATCTGACCTCACCTGAAAAGCGAAGCAGCATCTGTGATTGGCTGATGCAATTTCACCAACATCTTGCTCTCGTAGCCTGAAGAGAGTCGGCAGCCTGTTGTTCAGGGTGATGAGCTTTAGCTCGTGGCTGTACAGCTGCGTCTGTCTCTTTCTTATTGCCCTCCATCAAACTCAAGTAGGTCTTGATTCTTTAACGTCTTTTGGCTTTGGATTCAATCTGCCTCAGGGCATCACGAAGCATTCAGTTCATAAAGTTGTTTGTCTTAAACCATCTTAAATCTGGGTTAAAAAAGAAAAGATGGGTCACCTTGATGCGTTGTTGTATTGTGAGGTATTTTAACGATATCCTGTATTAGCTAATTAGCATATTAACATGAATTAATCCATGCAGTTGTGAGTGTACACCTCAAACCTGCATGGACCATTGGTAAGTTAATCAACCGCTGCTTTTCAAGCATGTGTAAATATCACGTTGAACAACAGCTTTGTCCTCATATTGCTCTAACATGCTTCTTCTGTCTATGCAATTAACAAACAAATGCGCATGTCCTAGTCCCTGATCTCAAACAATCCGCGTGAACTTCAGGACAAACAGAGGTTTTAATTGTAAGCTGAATGTTTATTTTCTGTAATTGCAGGCATAAAGACTAATTAAGCTTTAGTTATTGAATGTGCAGCATCCAGTAAAGATGAAAACTCAAAGCTGCGTGAAAGTAATTACATCTCAAATCACACAGACCTGCTCATGACACACCAATTGAATCCGTTAGCGAAAGAAAATGTTCTGCTTCCTATGGAAATTAACATCTGATATTTTGCTCTGTTCAACAGAGCAGTGATATATATATATATATATATATATATATATATGAGGATATAAGTAATATAGGAGAACATGTGAACCTTTGAGATAAAAGACTTCCATACTAAAGCAGATAGTAGGCTGACACCTGGATATAGAAATGCGGGGGTTAAATATAACAGATGTATGATCATGGCCTCAGCATGATTAGAATAACCGTTCTGCCCACCTGGTACCTGAGGAACACAAAAAGAGAATATAAGTTTTTAATATAAAAATTTACAATACAATACAGAGTAATGAGTAATTTATTTGCCCATAAAACACCTTACTACCAAAAACATTATCTTTTATTACTAATTGTATAATTTTTTATACAGGGAATTACATGTGGTGGATCATTCACACAGCAATAATGTACCCTGTATAGGTATCCATTTTTATTATCAAAAAAATACAGAATTTAAAAAACAATATATACAATAAATAAATGATTGTATAATTTTAATATTTGTTTTTCATTTACCATTTCTGGTATTTTGTTTCCTCCTCATACACAGCATTAAGTTGCATTCATCATATAAGGAAAAGTGAACAAGTAAACAAATTAGCAATTTGAATGCATCACTAGTCTTGGTCATTAAAATGTAAAAAGAAAAATCATATAACATTTACTATTACTGTGTCTTGTAGTTTTTGTGCTGACCCACCTGCACTGTTCTAAGCATAATTTACGCCTTTATAGCCTCTTCTTGGCAAGATTTGTCTCATGATATCATGCCCAAATTGGGTCTGGATGATGAAATGTCTTAAAAAGGCTTGCTGATGAAATATGACAAAAGATGCTAAGAGCAGGTTGCAGGAAATCTTAATGTCATTTGGGTTACTTATGATTAATTGTAATCAGCCGTCACTTAACTTAATGAAACTGATGATCATGATTTATGGAGGACTGTCAGTCGCAGCCAAATGCAGGCAGCTGATAACAGTTTGTTGGGTGCAGGTGCACAAAATGTCGATTCCTGATGATATTACTGTAATTGTGAATGAACATTCCTGCAGAAACATTCCCAAGAGCAAAACTACTTCCTGTGATACTGTCGGCATTTCTGCCAGGGATGTAGGAACAAACTTCATCCTCTTATCTCATGAATATTAATGAGGTGATGTAATGCTGATGCTCAATATTGGTGGTAGGGAGTTTTACAAGATGATGAACTTTGATTTTCAAGTCTTGGCTTTAAAAAGTGCAGCCAAACAAAACAGCTCAGTTAATGTGACATATTTAGCTGTCAGCCGTTTCAAAGCAGCACATTATATTGATTGTGTGGCAACATGGAGTCAAAAGTGAACAGTATGTGTTTTCTCCCTCAACAGTCAGAAAGCAGGTAAAAAACAGGGTGACAATATGCGATGCTCACTTAACAGTCTGCGACCCACTCAACAATTTTATTTGCAGACCCATCCATCAAGCAGATGAATAATTCATACCTGGAGCCCTTTTACTGCCTGTTGAAGAAAGATTGCTTCCATTTTTATTTCTTTCTTTTCTCCCTTTCTTGCACACACCGATCTCCGCTTTCCAATTAAATTAAGGGCAGCGCAGCACTAAATCTAGTGTGCTGGAGTATGTACATGACAATTAGAAGCTGTGAGTCAGGCTGCCGGTGGGGCGATGGGAGAATGACACCGGAGGGAATTCGTAACAATTAGCAAGTCGCACAGCACAAAAGATACATTTGTAATTAAAGCCCCTTTGCCAGTCTGAGGCCAGTAACTAGGGTAGGTACACCTGAATTTAGAGAGATGTAGGGCCCTGGGCAGTAACACTAGGAGGAAACGTTTCACATCCAAGAGGGAGATGAGCAGTATTTAATTTCTCATTGTTTGTGAAACACTTCTGACAGCAGAGGCTTTTGCTTTGGGCTGTATGAAGCCGAGATGCACTTTTAGATGTGATGACCTGGAAACTAATAAAAGGTTGACTTTCACACCAACCAAAACTGTTATTACAGATATTTGTCCAAATGCGCTGACTCTTACAAAGGCAAAAACATAACACACACACAAAAAAATTAAATGTCTCTCTTGGAGTTTTTATAAGTTGCAGAGACATGACTATCTAGTATAACAACAACTAGGGTAATGTGGCATAGTGGATGGATAAATAAATGATTGGAGGTTTGGTTCCCAGAAAGTATATGGTGATCATTCACCATTGTGCCCCAGAGGACAATTAACCTCAAGACGCTCATGGCAATCATTGCAGTAAGTCTTTAACAATTAAAAAACCAAATTAAAAACTATATGTTGATGGAAAGGTCTAAGATTCAAAAATAAATATTTGACAAATTTTCATAAAACTTAACATAAACAAAAAACTATTAAAAATAAAGCTAATGATATTTTTAAAAATACCCAAAATAAAAAAGTAAAAAATTTAAATATTGAAACTTTCAAAAACTGTAGTTCAGATTACAGTTTTTCAGTGCATTTTCATGTGTATGCTCAATTTTTGCAATGACAGTTATCAGGTTAACTATTTGGATTATTTTGTCTCTTAATGCAAAACTCTAAATGCTTGCAAGATGCTTTAAACAAAAGTGTCTGCTAAATGAAAAAATGTAAATGTAATGGGAATCCTAATGAAGATCTCTCCCCAGCTGTATTACACCTCTCATTCTGGATAAAGCTCTTCGGTAATCCTGCAGATTTGTTAGAAGCGATTACTAAGATTTACTCAGAGCAGTAGGCAATTTCATCCAAAGGTTCCCAGATGTTCTGCAAGCATCAGCAACAAAGTAACAGAAAAGTTAAGACTTTTTAGATGTTTTTATTATTCTTTATAACTATATCGCCAGGTAAAAAAGTCATAAAAACAGCATTGTGACGCTTGAAAACCAAGATTAAAAGTCCAGGTATCTCATCAATGCAATTGTGTCCCTGAGTCTTTTTTTGTCACTGCTAGTGGGGTACATACAGTATGTCCTTGTGTTTCTAAACCTGCTTTCTTTCTTTGTGGATTAGGGAAGAAAAAGAATTCTTTGGTATCACAGTGAAGCAGGATCAACATTTGCAAACGCAATAAACTGAAGTCTGTAAGGGAGTGAAGTTGTAAAAAGCTCATTCTGTTTTGAAGTATTTACTCTTTACGGTGACTTTTCTTGAGATGTGCCTCACCATGGAGACGGTGACTAAAGGGAAAAGGGTAAGAGTGCTTATGCTACCCACGCTGAACTGCAATCACTACAAAATGTGCTTTCATTGAGCTACTACAATTAAAGTGCCTTGTGTATTGTTAATAACAGAGAAAGTAGAGGAAAACTGAAATGCATATAAAATGTATGTAACTTCTGCTTATAATCACCTGTACTCAATCAAAGACTCATTAACCACACATATAAACCCTACACATCCATTCAGTCTTTGTCAAATCTTGTTCATTGTTTTCATTGTTCATCAGTTGGAACGGTTTACCTGCATCCCTTGTTGTATCTGTTCATCATTAAATCCTGCTATGGGGTTTATCTGTTGTCTTGTGGATATACATCTGTAACATCTATAAGAACTGCTTATAAAATGAGTCCAGAATCACAAGACAATGAAGAGCTCCATAAAAACAACCAACAACTGATCAATATCTTGTGCTGCTCTAATTAGCATAATACAAGGTTTTTAATAGTGAAATTAATTTTATGCTGTCAGTCAAACACATGTACACAGAGAAAGAGCGAAGGGGAAATCAAACTTAAAATGGATCTGAAAGTCCTGTTGGTAAAACCTGAATACAAATGAAGCAATTATAAAAAAGGTCAGGGACTGGTTTTTCCTTTCAGATTGGGGTTTGTGGGGTTGGTTGAGAGGGCAGAACACTGGCTCTCTATGCCTTGATCAGTGAGGTTACACAGGCAACACATGGCAATTACCTCCCAAAAGTTTAGGGGCTCAAATCCAGTATGACATTTGCAGAAGGGGGTTTTAATGAAGTGTGCATTTCCAGCTTACAATCACACATTTGGACGGGCTTTCTGATATATTCCGGTGGAACTGACAGTTGTAATTACTGAGAGAAAAAACGGGACAAACTCCAAGGCACTCGGAGAGGTGGGTGGTGATATGCACAATGGAAATCTGATTGGGTTTCATTATCATTGGGATGGATGACATGTCTGGCAGGGGTTTCAGAAAGGTGCCATAACTGGAATATAATAGAGGCGAATGGCACTTAGATATTCCTACTTGAGGTCACTGTGTTTTTTCTTTATGGAAAGACAACATGCTTACAGTTGTTGCTTTAATGTTTATATTTTATTATTATATATTTTATACATTATTTTACTTTCTGTCAAGTACATTGTTGATTTATGAGCTGTGGGTAAAGCAAAAAATATGAATACCTATATATGCATACAGTCTATCTATATCTGTATCTATATATCTGTTTGTATCTATATCTATATCTATATCTATATCTATATCTATATCTATATCTATATCTATATCTATATCCATATCCATATCCATATCCATATCTATATTTGCGGTATATCTATATCTATCTAAACAGCATTATATAACTGTTAAATGACACATGGTCCAATATAAAAAAACTGTAATATGCTTTCATTGAATGTACTCATCTCTCAAAAAAGATACACTTGTCATAACCCCATTTTCTTTTTACCAGGCTTGCTATTGAACCCCACCGTGTTCTGTGAATTGAGGGCGGGCTCAGACAGATGGATCTGACAGGTGTCACAGCCTCAATCTGTCTTCAGTGTGACAAAACACCAGACGCCACTCTCAAAGCGAAAGACCAGCCATTGGCTTACATATGATCAACATATGAATCGCTTCCGATGAGTACATTTATATACAGCTTTGCGGCAATCATTATAACTTTCTACGCCATTATAACTTTGTCTATAATACTCATATGTTTTTATTTTGCTTGCCAGCAATACAGCCACACGAGACCATCATTTGCCTTTCCAATCATATCCACTATGTGTCATGTCTATATGTTCAGCAGAATCTCCATTGCCTGGTTGTCAGATATGGCTCTGCAGCTTGGCAGGTGGATTTTAATCTGCCTTTCAGCGAATCAGATGGGACTGCTGAACATTACATGATGTTGTGTGATTAATATTAATAAGTTTTATCGTGTCCCTGACCCACCTCCATTTTCAGATCACTCCTACGCCAATGTTTAAAGAATAGAAATAAAACTAGAATCCACAAGAAACGTTCACAAATAAAATATCACAAAATAAAGCAACTGATTTATTATCTTAAGGCAAAAAGATCAACAATGAGCAAGAGTTAATATACAGCACACTGCACACGTGGTACACCGAAGAACAAAGAAAGCTCATTGTAGGAATAATAAAATACTCTCAGTTTCCCCTTAAATGGCATGTCAGGATGACATATTACTCTTAAAAAGAGCGCACACACACACACACACATGTTCGCGCACAGCTCATGCGTGGAAATTTCCTGCATGCTGCTCAATGCTCATACTTTCACCGCACTACAACAGGGCACAGCGACAGTGATCTATAGAGCAAATTAACTCTCTTTACAATCTCGCTTTCTGCCTCTCATGCACATTCTGACCTCTGCTTTGACACACAAGGGCAGATGTCCCTCCTTTCTCTCACTTTTCCTCCCTAGCTTCCTCCTTCCACAAGGAAGATGGATAACGTTGCTTTGCCTCCACCTCTGCGTCCTGTTTTACTTGTTCGGGAAGATAGAAGGATGGATAGACACAACTTCAGCGCTGTTCCTCCACTTTTAGCAGTCAACACGCATTACTCACGCCGACACCTTCATTTAGGCTCATCTGACACAATGAGCGGCTCATGGAGGGTGGGATCCAAATCCTGAAGCGGAATAAAATGAAACCAAGACGCTGGCCAGGCAGTTGGCATCAGTTACTCAATGTCACACTATTTGGAAGTGACTGATTACTGGGGGAACAGGCAAGCAGCTGTGGACAAATGAACACTGGAAGGCTTGTTGTATGAGACTGGAAGATTAGAAAAGAGTCGTATTGGCCTGTAACTTCACTCGAATGAAAATGTTATCTAATTGTTTTTTAATTTCCTTTTTGCCTTCCTTAATTGGTTTCAAAATGTATTTGGACACTTAAGCCACAATTAAAAATGTATGAGTGTCATCTGTGGAAACTTCATATATCTAAAATATTACAGTGCATCAGTTCATTCCAATTATCTTTCTAGCATCAATTGTCATTTGGTTTAATATTTAATCTAATGCAATAAAATGCATTCGGGCCACTGTATACTACGAGAAACACTCAACATGTTCTGTGCATTAACCAGCATTGCACTAAAACTCCAGCATGTCATTTTTTCATAAATGATGTACATTCAAAGTCAGCACTTCTGTCAGATCAGTTTACTGCCCTTCATTTTTCTTCTTCAGCCTTTAAAATATGTAATAACATAAAATCCACCATGAATCACAATAGCACTGACAAATCACAGGTGCTGTTTGGTAATACTATCAATATATGAGCGCTATCAAAAATGAGAGCAAAAAAATGACCGTCCATGCTTTAGAGTCCATCGGTCTCGGGGCTATTTCTACCTACTTTTACAATATAACTGTTCATTTTATATTACGGATATGGATGTTGATGGTACATCATTCATGAACGTGACATTTGAATGACCCTTTCTGCAGCAGACATCATCAATAAACGCTCTATCCTCCGCTGTGGAAAATGCACAATGCAATAGTTGCCAAAATGATGGCTGGACCAGTTCATGTCTTAGATTCATGTCTCTTTACTATCATTGCTGTGTGTTGGTACATGATATTATAAATGTGCACCACACCAAAAGCCTGTCTGTCGGTCACAATGAGTCTGTGTGGAATAAGTTATAGATGTTTATTACAGTATTAACCTTCAACAAAGAAGCAATAAGGATACAACACCTGTGTCCACAGCCCTAGTAAATTCAGATGCTTTTGTCAGAGAGAAACACACAATACACACACACATAACCTCAAACAACCTTTGTGCGTTAAACTTTTCCCCACAATGTAAATGATTTCAGGTTTTACTATCCTTGCAGGTATATCTGGTCCTTACAAACAGTAAAACCTATCACACACACGCATGAAGTATGAGAGATAATAGGTATTGTAAAAGGCAGGTTCCCGGTGTCTGTATTCTATGCTAAAACAAGCACTCTAATTTTTGACATTGAACCTCTTGCTGCGGTAATAACTGTCATCGCCAGTGAAGAAGAAAAATGAGGCGTGCAAAAAGACCCTACATTGCGTGACAGACAGTTTCTTTACAATTTCCCTCCATAAAATCACCCTGTCATATGGCTTGTTTCTCTTGTGAGGGCAGTGACAGAACATCCTGGCTAAAGATAGAAGGGTTAAAGGAGCTGGTGGCAAAAGAAACATCAGAGATGCCCATTAAAGACAGTGAGTGAGAGAGCGAGAGCGATGAATAGCTTGATTGACAGCTTCAAGTATCTGGTTGTCAAATCCATTCTGGATGTTTTATATAAAGAAACCCCTTATTCCCCATAAAATGATCATAGCTGGAAAAGTACAGTGTAGGCACATGGACGTTTCTTAGATGTAGCAGAGAAAATAACAAAGAAAACGCAAAACTTGCTTGGCAAAGTTGCTATCTATTTTATCTATTATGTATTTTAACCACAACCATTTAACTAAAACCTCATAGACACAACTATTTGTCTCACAATTATTTACTCAAATATTTTAGGTTAAATATACACAAAAATCAGTTCTTGAGAAGACACATTAAAAATGATCCTTATCTTAGACTGATTCACAATGATAAGCTTATAATAATGATATATAAATTAAGCTGTCAGGTACGATTCTGTGCTAAATGTGCCACATTTTTATTTATAAAATATAAAGATCTCCTATATCTCACCAACTCACTGTCCATTTCATCATATTTGTTCTTGTAATGTTATTCTGTAAGCCATTTTATATTTGTAGTGTGTATTGGCATTGCTGGAGTGCATGCTAGTTTGTTGTACAGTGTTATTGATTGCAGCCACAATTACTGAGCCGAGGGCAGGACACAGTTTAAACATCATATTATTACCAGAGATGAGACACTATGGATTACCTGTTGCTCACAGGAGACAGACTTCTCCACAATAATGTGGCATTATGAATGCTAAGTATTAAGATATTAAAGTCAAGCAAATCACCAGCTGTAATGTATCTGTAACGTACAGACTGGCAAATGTGTTTAGCCTAATTGATGCTATTGGTAAGACTAAAAAACGAACAAATTCCTTTTTAAATAAATTGAGTAAAGAAATAAGACACATAACATAAAACATAATAACAGTTAAATAAATGGGGGGAAAGTGCCTCATCATGTTTATATTGCTTCCTGAGCAACTGGGTTTCTAATCATATTGGGGTGGAGTATTACACATTAAAATGTGTTTCATTAGCCCCACACTTTAAAAAGAATTCTTCAACAGAATACGTAATGGGATGGCAAGAAATGACTTAGTTACCTCTTTCTGGATTTCGGTGGGTGGCAAGACATGCCTGTTGTAGCTAAATAATTTACTACAGAGGTAAAAGGGTGGTCACAGCTTCTCTCCGATGCGCCAGTCTGCAATGTCTGCCAAAGCCAGAAATCAAGGTCAAGTCCTGTGACGGAGAAAAACAAGCTTTACTTTTCTTATTAGACACTATACTTTTCCAAAACATAAATTAATAATAGTTCTTTAAATCAATATTAAAAAAATAATGAATCCAATGTCCTTGGCATTATCAAGAAAACAAATGCTGTTCTTTAAATTTCTACATAAACATCCAACTTCACGGTTCTAAATATCGCATGTATTTTTTATATTTTGAATGGTTTTCTGCATAATCCCAAATACACTTAAGTGACCTTTTAAAGAGGCATTACAGTATATTTACTGTACCCTTTAGTGGTTAATTGACTTCTGCGTGTAGTGCCATCCTGGGTACACTGCGTTATATAATATTGAGGAGCTGCAGACACAGGAGGGTTATAACCCTGCAGGCTTTAGTGCGGGTGGCAAGACAAAGCAGCAATGAACTTCAGCTGAACTCGAGGTGAATCTGAGGTCAGAGAGGCGGCGTCACTTCACCCACTTACCCACCAGAAACACGCGTGGGTTTGGCACCACCAACATGCAGCTAAAAGAGCTGCCTCTGGTTAACTCACGACAGCTTTGCATTGTTCACGAAATGCAAACATACATGATTGCATGATTTTGTCCTATTAACAGTAGCTCTAAGGGGAGCTAAGGGTAATTATGAACTATATGTTTTTATTATACATCTAAATTTGTTTAGTTACTAATCTCTTAATAACAAAATGAGCAAAAATTTGCATACCAATTAATGTAGACCAACATTGTAGACCAACATTGAACATTGAACAAAAAACTTTTGTCTTGTTTTCTAAAAAAATATATATCTATGATAGATATATATATATAAAAACGATATATTTATCTGGAGAACAAAACTCAATACATTTGTATTTAACTGATATACAGAAATATCTGCACAAGACAAAAATGATCAAGGAATATAATTAGTCAAACCGATTTTAAAGAAAAAACTAAAAAGCATCAAATGCCATTTTTGATATATTATGGCCATATTACCATCATCATTTGTTTCCTCATCTCTATATTTTTGTTTTTATGGCACAAACACAAAATGCTTTTCATAATCTAAAAAAAAGAATCATTAAAGTAATATAATAACACACACAAAAGCATAAGTGTTAAGTGCACAAAACCACATCCAGTCATTATTTAAAGAGCTGACTAAAGCCCAAACAAGAGATTGTAATCTGAGGCTGTGTCAGCAGATAAAACTGTCTATTTAAGGTCTGTTGCTATCTAAATCTCCTCACATTGCTTCACATTGTCTAGTGTTGACAGCAGAATACAGATCCAAAATTTATCTTACAAAAACAAAGAGGTCAAAGTAAAAAAACAAATACACTACAGCCATTTTTAAAAGAATGTAGGAAAAAAGCACACTGAAGTAGATAAGTGCTTATTTTTAAAGGATTAGCGTATCAAGTCTCCAAAACATCAATAACAGGCAGAGCAATGCTTTTAAGGAGAAATGAAGCACTTTCTCCATTACAGTTCACCTTTGTGGTTTAGGAAGAGTATTTACAGAGGGTGTACGAGTATTACTAATGGAACGCTCACAATGTCTGTCAGGAAAAAGGTGTAAAAATACCTTCTTCCTGTATTGATGTGGAGTAATGGAAATACACTTGTACAACTTGACATCTCGCCTAATCAGTATGTGAGAGTGAGAGCGTTGATGACACACCGTTTCATCAGATCACTTTCAGACAGACACAGAGAATGCAGTGTGAAACTGAGAAACTTCAGCTCTCCAGGAACATTGATCTTTATGAAAAAAAGATAAACCAACAGTCACAAAGAAATGACACTTCTGCTTGAGATGTTTTCACAAATCCATTTCACATAAGAATTCAGTTGCTTTGATAGTAAGTCAATATTAAGCCAATGTTTTAAGTGGTTACCTACTTAAAGGAACAGTTCAGCTGTATAGTACATGACTTCCTATTTCAGTTGAACACTAACTAATAATTTTTATTAAAAAAATTATATCACAGTCTTGTTAATAGTCGTCATGTGTGTGTTTTGTCACAGGATATGCATGAACTAACTCAAAGTTATTAATATGCGCCACATTTGAACACTTTGTTGTTCAGCTCAAAATATTGATCATAATTATTAAAATTTACTTTATTAATATTAATAAAAATTAATTGGTTTAACTTGTTAACCCACTGGAGTCATTTGGATCATATAATGATGGATGGATGTGCTTTTGAATCTTCACCATTCGTACCCTACATACAGTAAGAAGAACAATGATGATAATATATTTTGATATAAAATTATTTGTTTGTATTCAACTGAAGAAAGGAAATCATGTAAGTCTAGGATGGCATTTAATATTTGGGTAAACTATTGCTTTGATGTGGTAACGAACTTAATATGATCAATCTGTAACAGTCCTTGTGTTTCAAGAACATTTCAATTTTAATCTTTGCATAATGATTCAGAAAACTCTGTTTTGTAATTATGGGATGCGAAGGAAGTTGTTAGCATAAGCTACTAAACAAACATATGTTAGCCAGACAGAAAAACAGTTTTGATCTATAAAAATATGCAGGAAACTAAATTACCACAGGCAAATTGCCCATGTACTATAAATATAACCAAGTTTATGACACTGGAGTATTCATTCCAAGATATCAAAATATCTGTATTCACATGATACTCAATGGTACTTTAAAGTAAAGCATTGTGTTACTAAGATCATTAAGATCTTATTGCAAAGTCAAAAAACATGGTAGTAACTTTTGGAACTGATTAATAAAAAATGCAGCATTCTTATCCACACCAAATATATATTAATGACAACAAATGAATCACATGTCACAAACATAATCCCATTTAAAAGAGAATGTGGCTCTATTACTAAACATCATCTCACATCTCATTTACCCATGAATGACAGGGAATTTCCAGCCCCTCTTTAAAGCATTTGCAGTATAGTGCTAAGAGTGATGAATTCTGGGAAAAATCAATGGTGCAATACAAGACTAAAGTCATCCAATTGTCCACGTTTCCTCATTAACATTACACAGTCACCCTGGGGAGAAAAGCATCACACTGTTCTCCTGCACGGTGATGCCGGAAGACACATAATGCACTGCCATGCTTTAGTTGCCAGGGCATAAGTGAAGCTCATCACAATGGCCCTTCAGTGTGTGAAACATCTCAGAGGCCAAGTTAACAATCTTTCTTCAGCTAACTCTGCATTCCCTGATCCCCTGACTGCTTGCTATATCGCCTTCCCTCCCCTATAGCACAATGGGAGCAGGCGAGAAGCTGTCGGGCAGCATATCAATCTCTGGCATCCTCTGCAGAGGAGCTCGGGCTCCATTAAGATGCAGTAAGAGATTCCACTCCTGAGCAGGGGCGGGGGTCTTCTCTCTTTGGTATTCTACCTGCAGACCTATCAATTCAGCTCTTTCAGCGAGGGGCTCAGGACGCCGGCAGGGGATGTTGTTCTCGCCTATTGGTTGCCGCAGGTTCGCAGGGCCCGGTTAATGCCGCTAAAAGCATTAACTCTAATAGATTCAAGCGATAAAGGCAAAAGGACGGTTTGATGATGATTGACTTGTTCGGTAATGAAAATCTGCCGCTAAGAGCAGAGCGGCGCTACATGAGAGGTTTAAAAGAATTGAGGCTGATGCCACAAAAGTACACTAAAAGAAAGAGGGAAACATGGAACGAGAGAGAAGGGATTTGAGAATACTGGGGGGAATGGTGTGCGCAGACTCTTATTTATCAAAAACAATATGATTTTACAATAGCTAACTAGAGCTAAATTACTTTAGCGACACAAGAGACGTGTTGCGATTTATTTGATGAGAGAACTGCAAAAAGCTATTTCGTATTATGGTGATGCTGCGGATCACTAATACGAGTAAGAAAGGAATATTAAAATCATTTGACGAAAAAAAAACATCAAGAAAAGTAAGTTAAAGTAAATGTTGGTGCAAGAGTACAAAAGTGGCTATAAAACTGCAAATAACATTAATGCATGTTTACCATGTGTGTCACATCCAAAGAAATCCTCTGCAGCATGTCTGTGCACAGCTCATCTGATGCACAATATAATACAAATCTAAATTTAAACATGTGTAAATTGCGTTTATACCCAAATCATCATTACTGAAGACATTATGAACACCCTGATATATAATATTTTACCCATAAATTGCTCCGTACGATGTCTGCAGCAATAATTTTGCATCTCAAGCAAAACTCTACTGATGAAATGGACTCAAACCCACCACTTCAAATGAAAAGCCTGAATCAGAGACCAGTCTGCAGCGTACAGATGTAAAGCTATTAATCAAACTAAATGCATTTAAAGAAGTGGCCGGTCTTGTGTACAGTTTAGCCATTAGTCTTAGACACATATTACATTCAGTTCTCTGACTGCACATAACCTCGCTGAGTAATCTATGACCAAATGCACAATGATTTAAAAGTGTCTTTCCCTTTGATCACTAAACGACACACAACCAATCATCTCAGCTTTCCCAGACCAGAACACTCCCATTGGGCATAAGCCACTGCTGTGTGTCATAGTGGATAAATAAACACATCTGTCACCCTAGACACCAGGTCTAGCCAATATCAAACAGTGAAGTGTTTCGAGCGATACCCTACAAAGCAATGGATGATTGTTTGACAACACAAAAATGAAATCTGTAAGAGACATTTTAACAGGACAGGGTCATCCTTAAAATTTACAACATTTAGACATCCTTTTATAGAGGGAATAAAGCAGTTAAAGCATATTTGCATTGGGGTTTAAATAAGAAGCCTGTTTTTTATTTCAGTAACACACTCTCACGTAAAACACTGAATAAATTGGCACATGCCAAAACCTGCACACATACTTCTGTTTCTCTCATCACATCAGACTTAAGGACCACACAACAAGCTCCACTGTAAAAGTCCTGGGCTGTAATTGACCACAATTACAAAATAAACATTTTTCTGCAATGCCAAGGGTTTTAAAAGAAAATAACATATTCTTATATTGGAAATATAGCAGATA
This sequence comes from Beaufortia kweichowensis, assembly GCA_019155185.1. Lineage (NCBI taxonomy): Eukaryota > Metazoa > Chordata > Actinopteri > Cypriniformes > Gastromyzontidae > Beaufortia > Beaufortia kweichowensis. The sequence goes on along the minus strand of CM032797.1, from coordinate 7,804,168 downwards.
AATTCCATGCTAAAATTAATGCAATAAACTAAATAAGTTCAATTTCAAACAAACAGCGAACAGTGAATAAGTGAATAAATTGTTTGCTTACCTTCTCTGAAAAGTTTGCTAGCTGGTCTCTTGTTGAGAAAACTCTGTAAAGATACAGACATTTTTATATTTATGCATTTGCTTTATCCAAAGGACTTAGGTGCATAAAAGATATACAATTTATCTGTCCGTGTGTTACTGAAATTGAAACCCATCACCTTTGTCCTGCAAACACAATGCTCCACCAGTTAAGATACAGGAACAGTCATACATCTGACAAGAAACCGTTCTCCAGTTTGTTACATTCATGATAATATATTCATAAACCTATCGTGGTGTACCCTAAAAACAACACTTATTTATTTAGCAAATGTTTTTATCCTAACTGACTTACAGTACACCAAAGATATGCATTATATCAGTCTATAGGTTTTCTACAAAACAAACCCACAACCTTGCCGAGCAACAAAAGCTTAAAGTGTCGGCTGTAAAGCTTTTGCTGGAAGTTGAGGATACGCTTTGATGTTACCGTGTACATGGAGGATATTTAGTATTGCTGTCAAGATTTCCTGATTCACGGCAAGATGATAGGATCATTGACACCCATTCCAAATGCAGCCTATCACAGATATTGGGATTTCACGAGTGTCGGCAGGTATAAACCGCAGTTAGCCTTGGTATCGCAGCGCAGACACAATTTCTATCCCTCATCTTTATTCAATTCACTTCTCTGGTGGAAAGCCGGTGTAAGGGCGAGCATGCAAAGCCAGAAAATATAATTTATCTCTTATGCAACTTGATGAATCTTCACTAGGTTGGTAAACTATTTATGAGTTGCACAGCTAAATTCTTTCATGCATTTCTTTCCTTTTTCCTTGCCTCCGCTCCCAAATCTAATTCGGCCACCAAAAGTTATTAGCATTTTTCCTCTCTGTACAGGCATACATATTTTATGAAGCAAGCAAAGTCATTTATTGACGCAGGTTTGCTATTGTGGAAAACGAGTTGAGGATGAAGGGTTGGTGGATTGACAGATTTTCTGGCTAGGTTATAGCCTAGGATATTTTTTAAATATGTGTACTATTAAATATATCTGCTGTACATTAAAATAATCTGATATCAAGTCCTACAAATAGTCAGATCTGCTCTATTTAGTGCTATGCTTGTAATTCATGTAAAACAAATTATTGAAATAACCTTACAGGACAAGAAATGGGCATTATAACGTGTTGTGTTAGTAATAATCATAGTACACTGAAAGGGTGCACACTATGTTTTAATTAAGATCAATCCTGCTCTGGAGTTAAAGGGCCAGCTCCCCAAAATTAAACTTCTGTTGTCACATACATGCTCCTCCAAATCTGTATGATTTGTTAGTGTGTAACAGCCGCAGTTCCTATTTACTTTTCCTGTATAAAATAAAGAATCAGTGTCAATGACATAATGATGAGAAAATGATGAAAGAATATTTTTGAATAATTCTTTAAGGGTGGACTAATGGGGACTTCAAAAAGGCAAATTGGATCACTAATTCACAACCGGTTCACTTCTCTTTACAATAATGTCGGTGACTAATTTGTGTATTAGTTTAGTCACACTTAAACATGCATGTTTATAAAAAAATATGGACATTATATACATATAGCACCTTAAACTGGCATCCGAGTTCCTAGACTAATTTTAACGTTAACAGGTCACTAAAATTCTCAGATATATAAGTCCAAGTCCCATAAAAAGTCCCTCTTTGGATATACCAAAGAGTTCTGCTATTCGATTCCCTACAAGACAATGAAAAATGATATAAAACAGAAGACAGATAATTAAATACTAAAACACTCATTTAAAAAATGATTCAATAATTTCCAGTCACTGCAGACTGGAGGCACTTAGGAGAGAGGTTGAGTTGTGTCAGGTTGGTCACTGTCCTCTTCTCCATCAAGTCTGCCGCACTTCCATTGAAAAACTCTAATGGCATTTATACAATCAGTGCCGCACACGAGCATAAATCAGACATCAGATAAGCCTGCAGACATCCAACATCTATCAATCACTGTCAACCCGGCCCAGATGCTAAAGATCCGTCATGCTGTCACTGGCTCATTAAGTTTGCTAATTTACAGACGCTCCCCTACAGGAGACTGCTTTGCTTTGCTTTGTTTTTTCTTACTCATATTTTTTGCTGCTCCTTGCCAAGGCTTGCTTCTTGTTTTTAATGTTCAAAGTTAAGGACTGTGGCACACAACATCATTTACAGGAATGACGTCTTTGGCATTTCTATTTTAGGTTTAGTTACATGCTATTTTTGTGACACTTATAATAAAGGGAGAGATCAGCAGAAAATGTTTGCGTTTTCCATTTTCTTGCTAACTATGCATATGCTAAATGGGCCATGAAATGTAATCCATCACAGCAGCGTTTTACACTGTAATCTAAATGGACACTGTTGCGATTAGCACCTGCTCAGGTGCTGTCTGAGCACGAGTGACAGCATGATGCAAGTCTCACGTGTTAACACGTAACACATATAAAAAGCTAAGCCAGAGCACAACCCCAAAATACACATAGAAAAAGAGTGTTTTTTTTATAAATTTGCTGTCATATTAAGAGGCAAAATACATTAACATAATATATGCAAAATATATGACATCCAAATTTTCAAAATGCAAGGAAATATATTATGGCCTGGTTTTAAAGACAAAGCTTAAATCTAGTCTCAGCCTAAAATGCATGTTTGAGCTATTGTAATTGAAACAACTTGCACTGACATATAATAAAATATATTACTGTTATTGTTTTGCAAAACCAGTAATGGCTAAATTAATTGCCATTGTAGTGTACTCAATAAAAAGTCACAGGAAAACTTCTTTAAAATACACTGTTTGGTACTACCTTCATAATTTCATTTAACATGAAGATTACTCATGTTAAGTGTGTCGCGTCAAGTCATTCACCCAACAATGAGTCAAATAAAACTAGTTATAAGTCTGTGCTAAATCAATGGAAACTCTCAGCAAATCAACCACAGGGGCACACCTGTGTGAGCAAAGACAAGTGGACATAAACTCAATTAATCTATGTATTTAAACAGGCCTCAGACAACTGCTGAATATCAAACAGTTTCACAATGAGAAGCAAACAGCACTCAATGTCACACTGGAATGGGCTTTCTTGTTCAGCGGTGTGGGTAATGAGTTTAAGGTAGAGTCTTTAATTGTTTTGTTTGAGGAGGTTCTGGTTATCAGTATGGAGGAATGAGGGGGATGGAGCAAGGGTTTGTGGGATATTGATTTCCTGTGGTGGCTGACGCTGAGGCTCAATCATTTGCATTAGTTCTTAATCAACATCCCAGCACACATCTGATGGAGAGCGAGAGAATCAAGAGCAAAATTTAATGAGAAATGTTCATAGTGAAATCTCTGAGCAAAGTCTACATTGTTAGGATCTTTTCTAGAGAATATCTAGAGAATAAACAAGAAATCCCAGAACGTCTTTATTTGCTCTCTAATTTCATTCCCGTCTAAAGAAAATAAGTAAGATGTGAACCTGTTTGCTGTCACCGTTTGACAGGTGAAACACTTATTCACTTTAATATTTCATAGTTGAATTTTAATCCAATAATAACAAACTATATATTGATGGAAAGGTCTAGGACTCAAAAATAAATATTTGACAAATTTTCAAAACATTTTCAAAAAACAATAAATAATTATGACCCTAACTCTAAACTAGAAAGAATAAATATTTGACAAATTTTCATAAAATAAAAAAAGGATATAAAATAAATAAATAAATATTGACGTTAATGTTACGTAAATATGTAAAAAAAAAATTAAATAAAAATCATGTCCATATGTATGTTCAATACATGCAGTGACAGTTATCAGGTTAAGAAGATCTTATTTAGGATTTGTCTTTCCAATAAGTAGAGAAATCAAGATTAGGGCATACTGATCAAAAGATAAACTTTGAAAGGGAGAATAATAAAATAAACAGCACTTTTGTTTTAAGCAGTTGATAATGAAGCATCATGTTTGTCTGTGATGTAATGGCCTAAGGGCGGCTTGTTTTTATCTCAACCCTCCACGTCCTTCTCTCCTCCCTCTGGAATATTTGTTTGTTTGCATCTCAGAATTGATGAACAGGGAGTTGCAGGAATGTGAAAGCGTGCAGTGACATGGAGAACACCAGGCAGGCGACATGGTGCGTAGCAGAGGTAATGAATTCTTCAGCAGGACAACAACGTGAGGAGTCACAGCACGGGGATAAATTTTTAATAAGGAGCAAGGCTCTCTCAGACTGTGCTAAAAAACAATATTTTAATCAGGGCCCTCCTGCCGATCCTCTTTTCCCACCCGATTAATTCGGAGCCGGCCGACATGCTTCTGAATAGGGAGAGGGCGCTATCCGCATCTCAATCATAGAGTCAGGTTGTGGTCCCAAGTCTTAATTATCAGTGCTAGCTCATATGCCGTTACATCACAAGAGGCCAATAACGTCTGCAATAATCCTATTTTCCACAGGCAGAGCCATATATCAGTATTGGAGGGTGGTGGGTTGGCACCTACCAAAGACAACAAGCAAACAAATGCTCTATTCCAAAAAACAACTCATTTACATTGCACTGGGACCAAAAATGTGTCACTGTGAAATTATGAAAATTATGACACTGTGTCCGTGGAGTTCTAGTATAATTCAGCTGGACTTCCAATCCTGTGAAGCCACAGTAAGCGGATAATATAGCATATAATATAGATAATATAGCAATAATGTTTCTCAAAATTACTAACCCACTTTACAGGAACTCTGAACACAATTGCAAGATTACTGGGCAGTTAATACTCATACACGAGCGATTGTGGTTTTAAATACTGTGGTTAGAGATTATGACACAGTGTTGAGTATAAATGCTGTATAAGGAACTCGATGGCCAAAGAAGGAAGAGGATTAATTTGGGGTTTCAGTGCAGCCGTGTGTATCATTAATTTATGTAAATCCATTTATTGCAGTTTGAATCCTCTCTTAAAATGCTCAAGGTTATATAAGTATTTTTAATACAAAATTGACCTTATGAATTCTCTTCTCACACAATACGGTGTTGTGAATATGTTTTTTTATAGCTTTTTCTTCAGGGTTGCACACAATTCAGAATTAAATATGTCTTTTAAATCACAATTCAACTTCTAAACTGAGGTTGTTTAGTAAATTGAAGTAAATTGAAAATGAATGGCATTTAGATAACTGAATTTACCTGCCATATAAGGATATGTTTTATCCATAATGCACCTATTTCTTTCACAAATAAAGCTTGTAAAGTAAGATTATTAATGCCTATCTATATATTGTACATTTGTATTTATATTGCATTATAGTATATGACCTTAATTCTATGAACCTCTATGAATTCAATTTACAGTAAATGCCAAGGTTGAAAAATATAATTTCTCAGAATGTTTTAAAGTACTGTACCACAAAGTCTTCTGAATGAAGAAGAATGAAACAGATTTATGGAAACATTATAGCACCTCTAAGAAGTTATTTAGTTGTATTGGCTAACGAAATTGCTCAAATGAAATTGAAATGTAGTTCAGTAAATTCCTCTTACTGTCTCTCCCAAATTATTCTAAAATTAGTGTCAGTACTTGAATTCTGAATTTGGTCCAACCCTGTTTCATTGCCTCGACAGAGAGAAAAGCATTCCCTTTGAATTTGATAGTGGTCACAGTGTGCCTGATGTCATGACCTGGTTTGATGTACCACAGCTGCCTGATTCAATCTATGTGAAGATAAAACAACAAAGAGCCGGATGTTGGAACACAAGTTATTAAATCAAAGAGAAGTAGACCTGCAGAGAAAGCAGAGGGCCTATATAAAGTTTGGCGGTCTCACAGAGGAATGAGATCTCTCTGCTTTATTGACTGATGTCACTGTGATTTGAAGGACGACCCACATTCAGTGAAAGTTTCTACTCTCTCCAGCTGGACCGTAAAGTCTGTCACACTGCCGGACAATGAAGAAATGAACGTCAGTCGGCTTCCTGCAGATACGGTCAATACAGGACATGCTTTTAATTAAGTGAAGATACAATATAAAAGTTTACGAGTGTCTTTGGGAGTGGGCCGGTCTGCTTTAAACGTCTACTGAGAGCAGGAAATAAACAATGGGAGAAAGGGGAAAAGAATAGGCTAATTACTTAACCTTGTTAAATAATATTAACATGGTTGTCATGTAATGACGTTATGCAAGAGTGCTAAGCATACGCAATGCTTGAACACGTATTTTCTTATTACGTGATCATTTTGCATTGTTTGCCTTGCCTGAGCTAAATATAATCCTGACTCAAAGGAAAAACAGTATTACGTTCTCTCTTTCTTGCTGTATAGTATAACGTATCTCTCCATTTCTTGTATACAGTAATCCTTCGCCTGCTTTAAAAGAAACACGTTCTCTTTTATAAATACACCAATTTTCTCTCATCATTTCTAAGAAAAGCAAGTACAATGAAAGGATGCCATTAAATTGCACCCACGCCAATATAAGGAATTGTGTTTTATGATGAAATTAATAACATCATCACAAAAGTTTATTTCAAATTAAGCCCTGGGTTGATTTTTAAAAAATTAAAAATCAATTTTAAATGTACAGCCCTTAAGGGTCACTATAAAGTATAAATGATATCTCTTTGAAGAACTAAAAAACGTAAAACTAAAGTGTGGCATTTAGTTTGAGTTTTGGGTTAAAAGGTATCAGCCTCCATCAAATCAGGTCAATTACATTTCTATCTAAAGAGATAAGGCAGCGCGTGTGATCACCAGACTGGTGCAGTGCTGTTAAATATCACGGCTGTCAGATTCTTCCCACTTTGTATTAAGAATCATTCCACAAGTGATGAATTTAATTTACCTTTGGCCACAGATCCAATCTCAGAAGATTACAATAAAGGAATCATTATGCAAATATTTTAATTTGCATGTGAACTACCCGTGAACCTTTTTCAATTCAGGTTGAGAAGTGTTATATGTTGCTATTTAATCATACGTTTCTGACAGCGCTGTTGCTCCAAATGAATGAGCGCCAGTAATGTCAGTTTTGTAGTTGTGATCGTCAAAAAAAAGACATGCTATTCATACCGAAACAATTGATTGCAGGTTTCCTGTAGTAGCTCAGTTGGTGAACTCCAATGTCATGGGTTTGATCATCGCACAAACTCATTAAAAAATGTAAAGTATAATGCACTGTAATTCGTTGGGGATAAATTGTCAAATAAGTAATTGTAAATGCATTAAAATGATATCATGCAGTCAAATGCTAATACTTTTTAAACGTCTCACAAAATACATGTTTACTATAATATGTAAAAAGTGTGAGACTTTCTCCTATAGTGTTGCACATTAAAATTACATTAAAAAGTTATTAAAATAAAAAATAATAAAAAAAAATAATGAAATTGAAGTAGGCATTTGCATAATTTACAGAGTATATAATAAAATAGATTTTCATAAGAGCTGAAGATAAATGCAAAATGCATACTGATACAGTAGCATGCTACTCTTACAGTATAGCACATAAAAGCTCAGTTAAATGACTCAGACTCATGTACACTACTGTGCAGTATTGACTTTCTCTCTCCCTGTAGGCTGGTTAGCACAGATGCTGTGTGACTTTTGTGGAGATACCAAGCAGTAACAAAGTGTAATGCTGCAAAATCGGCCTACATTTGTCAGAGCTATGACAAATCCTGGCCCTTCTCTACCACAGTAAAGATCACATTCAGCTCATATGGGAAACAATGGCATTTAGGTAAACAGAAGTGTTTGCATGTAAACTGGTATATTAATGCAGTTTGCATACACGTTTGCAACTTACAATGCATTTACAGTAAGATACAAACCTGTGACCCTGTCTGTGAAAACCCAGCTAAAGTCATTTTTTGGTGAACATTCTGTGAAAATATAACCTTGATATCCTTATTAGTTATTGAGTAAGGCAATGTCAAAACTGCTCGTTGTCTCAAAATTTCATTTCTAGACTTTAACATGGTTTTCACAGACAGGGTCACATTTCACAGTGCATTTACTTTGATTTAAACCCATGACCCATGCATTACCAGCTGAGCTACAGGAACGACCTTTTTTAATGGTCGTTAATTATGCAAAACAACCTAATTAATGGTGGTACATGTCTCCTGCGCCTGTCACAAACCTGCTGTATTCCACTTCTTTAGTCACTATACATGTCAAACCCACTCGACAAGAGATTACAGCATTGAGTTTTCACAGAACAATGGTTTTACCTTCCAGTTTAAGGGAGCTCCCTTGTTACATGTTTTACGGAGCGATTCTCTGGTTCTGTTGCACCACACAAACTCAGTGTAGGATGTCAAAAGATCTCATTTGCATTTGCACAAGGACACAAGCTAAGGTGTAGCAATTAACCTCTGCCGAACGACACGCACGTGGGGGCCAAGGTATTGCCGGACAGACGGCTCCGAGAAACGTTAATAGATCTCAGACGCAACACAAAGGATAATGTGAGCTGCTCAATAAGCCATGTAGCTCCTAATAGTTCAGTGTAATTAATGCAGAGATCTCATGTTACAGCAGATATACCAAACCAATTCAATGCAATAGGTAATATGCCGTAACTGTGTGTTGTGACCTTTGCGTAGGTTAAGCAATTAATGGCTGTAAATGTGATCTCTCATGTACCAGTTGATAACCTTACCTGTTATCCTTCACTCTCTCTCTCGCCTTTACGGTTTTTCTTTTTATTTCCTGAAACACAAAAGAAGATATTATAAAATCTGACAGCGCATCCACACATCAGGTGCCAATCTTAGAGCCCTGAGTGTCCCCTGGTGACGACGTAATGCATTACAGAAAAAAGAAAATCAAAGGACTCGACCTTCCGCAAAACATTTCAATTACAAGTCTGCTCATTTTCCAGCCCACCCTGCAACATTCTGATTGTGCTGGTGTTTATGGGCTGGTGTAATGAGCAATAAGTGTGTTAATAATATGCTAATTGCTATTCTTTTCTCCTAAACTGCTTAGGGATGTCACTAATATGTTGTTCTGGTGACAGCGGTGTCTGAAATTTTCCTGCCTCTTTTTGGTGGAGCCAAGGGAGAGCAAAGAACAAAGAAACGTACTTGCTCTTAATGGATATACACCAGAGAGCGCTGTCTTCGTCTCTTGGTTGTCCTCCCATTTCATCATGCTGTGTGCTGAAAGAGAATTAAAGAATATATATTGTAAATAAATACGAGAATATATAAGTAATATCAGTTTATACAAAGAAAAACATTGCCATTACTGACCTTCATGTAGTTAAAAACTTTTAGGACTTTTTTCTGTGGAACACAAGGCAATTGTGAAAAAATATTGACAGTGCTCTTTTTATGTAAATGATAAGAGAAAGTAGTACTGCTTTGTAATATCGTGAAGATGAGTAAATGATAAAAGAATTTAAATTTTGTTTTAACCACATTAATTTAACCTATTTTCCAGTAAGAAGAAAAACACTTTTCTATATCTAATCTATAGGCTTCCAATAATTTAAACTCCCATTGAAACATCTTTATTGTCTTTTTCAAACAATATCGATCCATCATTCACTGCTGTAATTGGGAAAATATATGTGATTATTGAAAACAAATAGAATACAAACTACAGCAATTAATAAACCCATATGAGAACATTAATCTCATGTTCCCATAGGCGACTGACATGATCTTGTTATTGGATGATCGTTCTGTGGACAGAAGAATCCAATGAAACAGAAGAAATTGTTATTTTGAGTGGAATGTTAACTCACATACACACACGTTTCTATTCATTGTAGGGATTTTCCATAGACATATTGACTTTTATATTGTACAAACTCTATGTGTTATTCTACAACCCTCACCTTATCCCCAAACCTAACCATCACAGAAAATGTTCTTACATTTTCAACTAAACATCATTTAGAATGATTAATAATCAACAAAATGTAAGACTTCACATTTCTAGTTCATTCTAAAGTTCCAGAGCATTTAGAAATACAGAACCCATTATCTTTGTATTGTCCCTGGTTTCTCTGAGCACACACATATCATATTAGACTGTTTGTTTCTACTCTGTATATAAAAACCTTTTCCTTTCTGCATTCACCTATTGTATATTCAAATGTATGCTCTGGTCTTGAGCTCCCCAGCAGGTTTAAAATATAATTACATGGTGTGTGACCCTGCAAACAATGCAGAATCCAGAGATCTCCCATCTCAGCATATTACTTATTTAGGCAAGGCCAGGGTCGAGCTATTCAGCTTTAATACACGCTACAGCATTATTCAAACACACCTCTTTATTCAATTTTGTCTACATGAATGCTAGATAAATACAAATTCTATAAAGAACAAGACATAAATTATATGATTCAAAGAGAACAATGGGTATCTAAGAGAAAAAGCATTGTGTTTGCAGGTCATGGGTTCAAGTCCCAAGGAACACACATACTGGTAAATTTATAGCTTGAATGTACTGTAAGTCGCTTTGGATGAAAGCATCTGCCAAATGCATGAACATAAACTTTCTGTGTTTCAGTGTTAGCTCAACTGGTACAATATAAAGCTAACAACACATGTCATGGGTTTGATTCCAAGGGAATGCAATAATGTATAATGCATACATGTAATTAGATCTCATCAAAGCTACAGTATGTAGCAGACTAACATTTAATAAACTGCAGCATTCGGTATCATATGTCACTTCCAAAAATGAAATCTTCGGCCCAAACAAAATAAACCAAGTGTGACGTCTCCAGAGTTAGCCATTGATTTTCCCGTAATGAAAAACACAATTAGCATTTCTTAATTATGATTCACAAGCACTGATGTGTTTTCCTGCTTTTTCATCATTCTCCCATGACTGCGACATATGGACCGAGTTAATCAAGCTAATGATCTAATTCAGTGACTTCATTATTTCACGTAATTCATTTTCCATGAGAGACTGTTTTCTGCAGAAAAGACGTGTGACAAAAAATATTTAAATAAACAAGCATATACAAATAATCAGCCATATCGAAGATAGGGTCATTTCACAAAATGTGTGTGTATTTGTCTTGTATATATAGTACATACAAAAATTAATTTTAACAATGCATTTTGATTTGATTAAATGAATGCATTTTGATTTTTTTCTTAACAAAGAGAGTTTTGCATTTCCTGATTAAAGAATGAACCTAAATAAACACATTCTCTAGCCCTCCTGCTAAAGTGTTACACGGGTGGGCACACATTTCAATGCTGTGATTTAAATAAACTCTCAAAAATGCCTTCTGGCCACACTTGCATTCTACATGCACCTGGAGAACATCTGAGCATTCAGGGGATGAGAAAGAAATGCATTTGTCAGGGGACTTCAGTGCTGTTTAAAGCAAACATGCACTTAAAGGAAGAGAAATTAATTTAGCAAAAAGACGAGTCTCAGAAGAGACATTAGCCACGGCAGAGAAATGATCCCCTTCATGTTCAATCTGCAACTGTGTGTCTGAGAAATGGGATTTTTCACTTCAGTATTTGGAGATCTTCTGTCCACTACTGCTCTGAATATTCATACATGTCTACAATTTTTTCTTTTTGTAGTTCCCTCCCTTT